>OZ004705.1:85737784-86337784 GCA_963924515.1 Vespertilio murinus
AATGTCCGACTGCCCATTTAGCCCCGATCTGACAGGAATCAGGGCTAAACGGGCAGTCAAACATCCCTTGAGGGGTCCCAGATTGGATAGGGTGCAGGCTGGGCTCTGGGACACCCCTCCTCCATGCACAAATTTTGTGCAATGGACCTCTAGTATATTATAAAGTTAAAAGGCGTTTTTAAAATCTGCACTAGTGAGAGGAGAAAATGGCGGAAGAGCAGATGGGCGGTTTCTGAGTCTTGTCCCGAGGAAGAGAGAGAGAGCAGCGGAGGATCACGTTAGGAGTGCTGGTCAACAAGCCAGGAGACGGGCAAACACCAGAGGAAATTTGGGGTCTGCTGATCAGGGAGCCCCCGACAGCTGACCACCCGCGGCTGGGTCCCTTACCGGAGATACTTGCCGGTGCGCACGGGGAGATCTCGCCATCTTGGAAGGGAGGAGGTTCGAGTCGGAGGCCTGATTATCCACAGCCCCAAGGAACACCAACTGAGCATAGTCTGCGCGAACCCTTGATCTCAGAGGAGCTCAGATTTCGCAGCGATCCGGTGGGTGAGTTCCCCTCGGCCCGGTAGTTCTGACTGAGTTCCACTAGGCGCAGCAACCCCCGCCCACCAGTTCTCTCGCACCAGCTCGTGCGCAGCGCCAGGCGCACCTAGGCTGAAGGACTTGGCCTGGATTTGCAGGAAGCCCCAGGCACGCCTGTCTGTGGACTGGGCTCCTAGGAGGGGGGATATCTGGGGAGCAGCACATCTGGATCTGAATCCAAGAAGTGTCCACAGAGATACAGGGGAGTGCAGCCAGCTCGGGACCGCCCCACCCCCAGCCCTCCATAGACCAGAGACACAGAGAGAGGGGGGAAAAAGATAGAAAGGCTTTAGAGTCCTGGAAGTCATCCAGAAACACTGCCACCCAGAGGCTAAAGCACATATGGTCTCTAGATCGGCCTATAAATCAGGACTTGTAATCAACACGGAGGAACAGTGAAACACAGGGATCTGCAACTACCGCCCAGACAGGGAACAGGCGTGCCAGACAGAACAACACAGAAACTGAATGACCTTCATTACAGCAAATTTTGTTTAATTTTCAATTTTTACTTTTTAACTGTTTAATTTTTGTTTTTTTACCTACTTTAATTGCAAAGTTTACTCAAGAAATTTTTTCATCTGCCCTCACTTGATTTTACCTTTTTAATTAATTCATTTTTTATAGGTAATCAACATTATTACTACTACTATTTTACCTTTTTTATGTTTTTTATCTTATTTTCTTTTGTTTATTTTTATTACTACTTTTTAAGTGACATATTATAATCCTTTTTTTATTTCTTTTTTTTTTTCATTCTCTTTTTCTTCTTTTTCTTTCTTTTCTCTTTTTTTCCCCTTTGGGATTACTATTTAAAAGACTATTTATACCTTTCCTTCTCCAACGCTCTATTCTAACTCAACCCTACCTTTATGCCATCACTCTCTTCCTAACCCTTTCCCTTTGGTGCCCTGCTTATCTTAACACTTTACTGCTCTAGATTTTCCCTATTTTTTTTCTATTTATCCCCTCCTAAATTTCACCCTTCCAGTGTATATCTAACCCCCAACCCCCTACTCCAAGTCCATTCGCACCTACCTTGTCACTGTCCTTAAAAAAAAACAAAAAAAAAATCCTTCTCTCTACCCTTTGTAGTTGTATGCTAAATGCTAACTATATCAAAGTTTTATGCTTTTTTGTAAGATTGGTTTGCTTATTCTGTTTATTTGATTGTATGATTTTGTTAGTTGGGTTCTAGTAACCTTTATTGGAGGATATTAATATTGCAAACGCTTTTCTGTTCAGTGCCTTGTGTGTTGTACCTGGTTGTGTTGTATTTTGTACCTTTAAATCTAAGCAGGAGAGAGAGAACTACATAAACAGGCGTCTTAAAAAGATAGATCATGGGGAGGCTAAGAAACAACCCGCCTATGAAAGAAAATCAGCCATCACCAGAAAATGAAGTAAACGATTTAGAGGCAAGCAACCTACCAGAGCAAGAATTCAGAGTAATGATCATGGGATGGCTAAAAAGAATGGAAGACAAATTTGACAATATGAGTAAGACCCAAGAGGAAATGAAGAAGACCCAAGAGGAAATGAAGGTGACCCAAGAAGAAATGAAAAATGACATAGCTACTGTAAAGAACTCAATAGAAAGCATCAAAAGTAGGCTAGATGAAGCAGAGGACCGGATCAGTGAGCTTGAAGACAAGATGGAAAAAAATACCCAATTAGAGCAGCTTTTAGAAAAAAAAATTAAAAAGCAGGAAGAGAGCCTATGGGAACTTTGGGACATTACAAAGCAAAACAATATTAGAATAATAGGGGTTCCAGAAGGAAAGGAAACAGAGGAAGGCATAGAAAAACTGTTTCAAGATATAATGACAGAAAACTTTCCTGAGATAGAGAAGAAAAAAACCATACAAATACAAGAAGCTCGTAGAGTCCCAAGCAAAATGAATCCCCAAAGACCAACAGCTAGGCACATTATAATTAAAGTGCAAAACAACAACGACAAAGCAAGAATCTTAAAAGCAGCTAGAGAGAGACAGAAGGTCACATATAAAGGAACCCCCATCAGACTAGCAACTGATTTCTCCACAGAAACTCATCAGGCCAGAAGGGAATGGGATGAAATATACAAAGTCATGCAAAGGAAGGGTCTGAATCCAAGAATACTGTACCCAGCAAGGCTATCAATCAAGATTGAAAATGAAATCAAGAGCTTCACAGACAAAAAAAGACTAAAGGAATTTATCTCCACCAAACCAGCAATGCAAGAAATGCTAAAGGGTTTACTGCAAAAATGAAGAAATAGGAAGCAAAGAAGGAACACAGGGGTATAGAATAAAAATGGCATCAAATACCTACTTATCAATAATAACTTTAAATGTAAATGGTTTAAATGCTCCAATCAAAAGACATAGGGTAACAAAATGGATAAGAAAGCAAGACCCATATATCTGCTGTCTACAAGAAACACACTTCAGGAAAAAAGATGCACACAGGCTGAGGGTGAAGGGATGGAAAAAGATTTTCCAGGCGAACGGAAATGAAAAAAAGGCTGGGGTAGCAATACTTATATCTGACAAATTAGATCTCAAAGTGAAGGACATAAAAAGAGATAATGAAGGCCACTTCATTATACTAAAGGGAGCAATCCAACAAGAAGAAATAACCCTGGTAAACATATATGCACCCAATACGGGAGCACCCAAATACATAAAGAAACTGCTGGAGGACATTAAGGGAGAGATTAATAGCAATGCAATCATAGTAGGAGACTTTAATACTCCACTGACACCTCTGGACAAATCATCTAAACAAAAAATCAGTAAAGAAACGTCAATCCTAAATGACGTACTAGACCAGATGGAATCGACATCTTCAGAACATTTCATCCCAAAGCCACAGAATATACATTCTTCTCAAGTGCACACGGGTCATTCTCAAAGATAGACCACATGTTGGGACATAGGCAAAGTCTCTTCAAATTCAAGAAGATAGAAATCTTATCAAGCATTTTCTCAGATCATAGTGCCATAAAATTGGAAATCAACTACAATAATAATAAGCCAAAGAAATTAAACACATGGAGACTAAATAGCATGCTATTGAACAAAGACTGGGTTAACAGAGAAATCAAGGAAGAAATCAAAAACATCATGGCAACTAATGACAATGAAAACACAACAATCCAAAATCTATGGGATACAACAAAAGCTGTTTTGAGAGGGAAGTTCATATCCCTACAAGCCTATTGCAAAAAACAAGAAAGAATGGTAACAAATTATCTAACCCTACAACTCAAACAGTTAGAAAAAGAACAGCAAGAAAGGCCCAGTGTAAGCAGAAGGAAGGAAATAATAAAAATCAGAGCGGAGATTAACGACATAGAGACCAAAGACACAATACATAAGATCAACAAAACCAAGAGCTGGTTCTTCGAACGGATAAACAAGATTGATGAGCCTCTAGCCAGGCTAACCAAGAAACAAAGAGAGAGGACCCAAATAAACAAAATCAGAAATGAAAGAGGTGAAATAACAACAGACCCAGCCAAAATACAAAGGATTGTTACAAAATACTATGAACAACTCTATTCCAACAAACTGGACAACCTGGAGGAAATGGACATATTCCTAGAAAAATACAACCTTCCAAAACTCAATCAGGAAGAATATAAAAATCTCAATAGACCAGTAACTTGGGAAGAAATTGAAGCAGTCATCAAAAAGCTTCCAGCAAACAAAAGCCCAGGGCCAGATGGCTTCACAGGAGAGTTTTACCAAACATTCAAGGAAGAACTAAAACCTATCCTCCTCAGACTTTTCCAAAAAATTCAAGAGGAAGGAACACTGCCAAACTCCTTTTATGAAGCCAGCATCACCCTAATACCAAAACCAGATAAAGACAACTCAATGAAAGAGAATTACAGGCCAATATCCCTCATGAACATAGATGCCAAAATCCTCAACAAAATTCTAGCAAATCGGCTCCAGCAGTACATCAGGAAGATCATACACCATGACCAAGTAGGTTTTATTCCAGGAATGCAAGGATGGTACAATATTCGCAAATCAATAAACGTGATACATCACATAAACAAATTGAGAGATAAAAATCATATAGTCATATCTATCGATGCAGAAAAGGCATTTGATAAAATCCAACACCCTTTCCTGATAAAAACTCTCAACAAGGTGGGAGTACAAGGATCATACCTCAACATAATAAAAGCTATATATGATAAACCCACAGCCAACATCATGCTCAATGGGCAAAAACTAAAACCATTCCCTCTAAGAACAGGAACAAGACAGGGATGCCCACTCTTACCACTCCTCTTTGACATAGTACTGGAAGTACTCGCCATTGCAATTAGACAAGAAGAGGAAATAAAAGGCATCAAAATTGGAAAAGAAGAAGTAAAGCTGTCACTATTTGCAGATGACATGATATTGTACATAAAAAACCCAAAAGACTCCATCAAAAAGCTAATAGACTTAATAAACGAATTTGGCAATGTAGCAGGATACAAAATCAATGCCAAGAAATCAATGGCATTTCTCTACACCAATAGTGAACTTACAGAAACAGAGACTAAAAAAGCAATCCCGTTTACCATCGCACCAAAAAAATTAAGATACCTAGGAATAAACTTAACCAAGGAGGTAAAAGACCTATATGCAGCAAACTACACGACACTGAAAAAAGAAATAGAGAAAGATGTAAACAGATGGAAGAACATACCATGTTCATGGATTGGTAGAATCAACATCATCAAAATGTCCATACTTCCCAAAGCAATATACAAGTTCAATGCACTCCCCATGAAAATACCATGGACATACTTCACAGACCTGGAAAGAACTCTCCAAAAATTCATTTGGAACCATAAAAGACCCCGAATAGCCTCAGCAATCTTGAGAAATAAGAGTAAAGTAGGAGGAATCTCAATACCAGATTTCCAGCTGTATTACAAAGCAACTGTTCTCAAAACAGCCTGGTACTGGCACAAGAACAGACATATTGATCAATGGAATAGATTAGAGAATCCAGACATCAACCCAAATCAATATGCTCAATTAATATTTGACAAAGGAGGCACGAACATACAATGGAGCCAAGACAGTCTTTTCAATAAATGGTGTTGGGAAAATTGGACAGAGACATGCAAAAGAATGAAACTAGATCACCAACTTACACCATACACAAAAATAAACTCAAAATGGATACAGGACTTAAACATAAGACGGGAAACCATAAAAATACTAGAGGCATCCGCAGGCAGCAAAATCTCAGACATATGCCTAAAGAACTTCTTCACTGATACTAACCCTAGGGCAATGGAAGCTAAGGAGAAAATAAACAAATGGGACTACATCAAAATAAAAAGCTTTTTTACATCAAAAGAAACCATCAACAAAACAATAAGAAAACCCACTGTATGGGAGAACATATTTGCAAACGATATCACTGATAAAGGTTTAATCTCCAACATCTACAGACAGCTTATACAACTCAATAAAAGGAAAATGAATGAGCCAATTAAAAAATGGGCAATGGACCTAAATAGAATCCTCCCAAAAGAAGACAGAAGGAAGGCCAAGAGGCACATGAAAACATGCTCCAAGTCACTAATTATCCGAGAGATGCAGGTCAAAACAACAATGCGGTACCATCTCACACCTGTCAGAATGGCCAACATCAACAAAACAACAAACAACAAATGTTGGCGAGGTTGTGGAGAAAAAGGAACCCTCCTGCACTGCTGGTGGGATTGCAGGGTGGTGCAACCACTGTGGAGAACAGTATGGAGCTTCCTCAAAAAACTGAAAATGGAACTCCCATTTGACCCAGTAATCCCACTACTAGGAATATACCCCAAGAAACTAGAAAGACCAATCAGAAAGGATATATGCACCCCTATGTTCATAGCAGCACAATTTACAATAGCTAGGACTTGGAAACAGCCTAGGTGCCCTTCAGCAGATGAATGGATCAGAAAACTATGGTACATCTACACCATGGAATACTATGCTGCCATAAAAAGGAAGGAATTCTCATCATTTGCAGTAACCTGGATGGAATTGGAGAGCATCATGCTGAGTGAAATAAGCCAGTCAATGAAAGAGAAACACCACATGACCTCACTCATTTATGGATATTAAAGAACATTATAAACAAATGAACAGAAAGATAGATATAGTGACAGTAAAACAACAGGCAGACTGCCAAATGACAGCGGGGGGGGGGGGGGGGAGAGGGTAGGGAGATCTGGGGGAGATAAGAGATCAACCGAAGGACTGGTATGCTTGCATATAAGAACAACCAATGGACACAAAACTCTGGGGAGGGAGGGCATCTATGGGGAGGGGGGCAATGATAAGCTATGTACACAGATAATACCTTAATAAAAAATATTAAAAAAAAAGAAAGAAGGCAGGCAAACCTAGAAAAGAAAAAAAAAAAGAAAAAAAAAAGAAAATACGCTCATTGGGATCCACAATAAACAGATTTCAAAAGCCACTATTGGGTTAAGACCAGCAATCTAAAGAGCACTGTCCTCGGATCAAGATCATAGATATTAGTCTTCTTGGCAATACAACTGGACTCGGGACTTCACAGTCAGTTTTGGGTACTTTATTACCATTATTACCATTTCCATTTCCTTGGGATGCTAGAGCTTATTCATTCATCAATTATATTTTTACAAATAGCTCTTGGGCTTCTTATGCATTTGCCTAATAGTATTACAAATCAGTGGCAGGGAACAGGCTTTGAAAGAGCAAGAGGACTGGATTCAAATCTCACCTCCACCATTTGCTGGTGATTTTGGTGAAGTATCTTCCGTTATCAAATGCTCAAGTTTTCTCCTCTGTAAATCGGGACTAATAATGGGGGGTAGGGTGGGGAGGGGGAGAATCAATGAACTAATGTGAGTAAAACATTTAGCACAGTGTCAGGCTCAAAGTGAGCACTTAATCCAGTGGTTCTCAATGCGTGATCCCCAGAGCAGCAGCATTGGCGTGTCATCAGGAACGAGTTAGAAATGCAATTCTTGGACCTCACCCCGGATTTACTGAATCAGAATTTACTCCCGGGTAACCTGTTTTCACAGGTCTTCCAGATGCTTCTAATGCATGCTTAAGCTTTAAAAGCTCAGGCTTAAGACATGGTAACTATTAACAATTAGGTACTTAAGGCTGCAGAGACGAGCAAGGGGCAGATCAGGAAAGGCCAACGGGGCTAACGTTAGCACTAAGGTACCAGCAACCCCCACAGGTAAGGGCTCCGACCTGCTAACCTGCCGCTGTCCCCGTTACACCTCCTTCCTCCCTCCCCTCTCCGCAGCCAGGCCGTCCAGGGCGCTCGCTGATTGTTGGGGGTCTCAGGACAGTCCCCGCCCACCCAACCGCGTCAACTGAGAGGGGCGGGGCCAGGCGAGAGCGGCGCGTTTATTGGCTACAGACCATGCCGCGGCGGGGCGGGCCTGCGCGTGCGCAGCGCCGGGGACGCGCCCCTGGCGGCCGTTAAAAATGGCGACTGTCACCGAGCTGAAGGCTGGTGAGTGCGCGTCGGGGGCTTGCCAGGTGGAATGCAGCCGGTCCGCATCCGGTGAAAAGGCTGGGTGGGAAGGCGGGCGCGCGGAGAGGAGCCAGCCTTTTCCGGGCGGTCTCTCTGCGGCCGCCGGCCGCCGTGGTGTCCGCCGTGCTTAGGACCCCGGAGGGAAGGGGATGCACGGGGCAGTTTTCAAACCCAGAATCTGCAGGTACCGGGGAGGTCTGCAGTCCTGTGCCGTGGGCCTCTGGCGCCTTTTTCCGGACCCGCCGTGGCGTGGGCCGTTCACGCGAGGATAACGCTGACAGTCTCCACAGCCGTTGTAGGGGGTAGGCACAACCCCTAAGCCATTTCTGCATCCTTACAACCCGGGAGATGGGGCCCGATTTTCCATCCTTACAGCCTGGCCATTCCTTTCCTGTCTTTTTCGGGAAAGCTCCCCAAAGGCGAGAGTCCTTAAAACTGATAGCATTTGCACACCGTTAGTTCTGACGCAGATGTCCAGGCGGGTAGTAGTAATAGTTATAGTTACCAGAGATGAAGCCTCATATGTATGCCAGGCAGGGCCCAGCCCCTGTGTTATGTGCTTGATGCCATTGACAGCCCTGTGCCCACTTCATAGATGAGGGAGTTGGGGTGCTGGGAGGTGAAACGGCCCGCCCTGAATAGTGTAGCCAGAAGGAGGCAGAGTGTGAGAAACAGATAAATGCCACACCAGAGCTCAGGGCTCAATCACGGCCTGACCCTGCCCTGCCCTGCCCTGCCCTGCCCCTCTCATGGAACCGGTTCCAGTTTTCAGGGGATGTGCTGATGCCAGGGATTCTTAGGGACTTGGCCGGGAGGGGCTGCATCTTGGAGATGAATCAGTCACCGCTGGGATGAATGTACATGTGTGGCACTGGGCATGCCCTGACCGCAAGAACAGCCTTCCCGGAAATCCCTGAGCCCTCTCCCCAGGAAACACATCACACACGGTATTGCACACCACTTCGGAGGAGTTAGATGCTTAGGGATACACACCAGGTTATGAACCTGTTTCTGAAGAAGTTGTTATGGCACAGTGTTTTTGTTTTGTTTTGTTTTGTTTTGTTTTGTTTTAATTGATTTCAGAGAGGAAGGGAGAGGAAGAGAGAGGGAGAAACATCAATGATGAGAGAGAACCATCAATTGGCTGCATCCCGCTCGCCCCCCTCTAGGCATCGAGCCCGCAACCCTGAGCATGTGCCTTGACTGGAATTGAACCCCGGGACCCTCTGGTCCACAGGCCCACACTCTACACACTGAGCTGAACCAACCAGGGTGGCACAGTGTTTTAAGCACGCTACTAGAGGGAAGGGCAAAATGATAGGGGACCCTAGAAGAACTTTGTCATTGAGTTGGGGATTGGGGGCGCCCTACACAGATGTAGGGAGCCCTTTATGTTTTTTCTTTTTTCCCCCCTGCATGCCCCAGTTTTGAAAATGCTTTGTGTCCAAGAGAAACTCCATGAAAATGTGTGTGCCAATCACTTATGTTTTATGAGCGATTACCTTTTATTTTTATTTTTTTAAAGCATTTTCACATTTCCCCACCTCGCTTGGTTCTGTCTCTGAGAGGCAGAGCTCTTGTTGGAGAGGCAACTGAGGCCCCGGTAGATGTTCAGACCCTGAGGGGGTGATGAGGAATGCTAGGTTCCTTAACTCCAGCTCCATTCCCTTCTCTGCTGGGTTGGAGACTGCGCTGAGCACTTACAGAGAAACTGGGGCAAGAGCCTCGCCAGCGGGGAAAACATCTCTGAAACTTCTAAAGCTGGAATTAGAGAACAGGGGTTAGGTTATGATCCCAAGAATATGATAAGTTTGTACATTCCTTTTATGGGCCTATTACAAAGTCTGATTTGGTGATAACTGAGTGTACTTAACATCCCTACACAAAAGTTTGAGAGGATGATTTTAAAATAAGGGTAAGAAAGGTTAAAGTCTAATCTAGATTGCACCTCTTTAATCATATGACCAGATTTTTTAAAAAATATATTTTTATTGATTTCAGAGAGGAAGGGTGAGAGATAGAAAGATAGAAACATCAATGAGAGATGCAAATCAAAACAACAATGCGGTACCATCTCACACCTGTCAGAATGGCCAACATCAACAAAACAACAAACAACAAATGTTGGCGAGGATGTGGAGAAAAAGGAACCCTCGTGCACTGCTGGTGGGATTGTAGGTTGGTGCAACCACTGTGGAGAACAGTATGGAGCTTCCTCAAAAAACTGAAAATGGAACTCCCATTTGACCCAGTAATCCCACTACTAGGAATATACCCCAAGAAACTAGAAAGACCAATCAGAAAGGATATATGCACCCCTATGTTCATAGCAGCACAATTTACAATAGCTAGGACTTGGAAACAGCCTAGGTGCCCGTCAGCAGATGAATGGATCAGAAAACTATGGTACATCTACACCATGGAATACTATGCTGCCATAAAAAGGAAGGAATTCTCATCATTTGCAGTAACTTGGATGGAATTGGAGAGCATCATGCTGAGTGAAATAAGCCAGTCAATGAAAGAGAAACACTACATGACCTCACTCATTTATGGATATTAAAGATCATTATAAACGAATGAACAGAAAGATTGATATAGTGACAGTAAAACAACAGGCAGTCTGTCAAATGACAGCGGGGGGGGGGTAGGGAGATCTGGGGGAGATAAGAGATCAACCAAAGGACTGGTATGCTTGCATATAAGAATAGCCAATGGACACAAAACTCTGGGGAGGGAGGGCATATATTGGGGGGGGGGGGCAATGATAAGCTATGTATACAGATAATACCTTAATAAAAAAAAAAAACAAAAAAAAAAAAAAAAAAACATCAATGATGAGAGAGAATCATTGATTGGCCGCCTCCTGCATGCCCTACATTGGGGATCGAGCCCAAAACTGGGGCCAGCCAGGAGTCGAACCTGGGAATCGGTCACTCAACCGCTGAGCCATGCTGGCCAGGCAAGGGTTGTTGTTGTAATTTATTTCTTTATTGATTTCAGAGAGGAAGGAAGAGGGAGAAAAACATCAATGATGAAAGAGAATCATTGATTAGGCAATCAATGATTGCCTCTTGCATGCCCCCTACTGGGATTGAGCCTGCAACCAGGGCATGTGCCCTTGGCTGGAATTGAACCTGGGACCCTTCAGTCTGCAGGCCGACACTCTATCCACTGAGCCAAACCGGCAAGGGCCAGGCAAGGTTTTTATTGTTATTTATCAAAGCTTAAAAAATACTTGGGTTCCTGGGCTCTCTTTATGAATTTTCATTATTGTTTACTTATTTGGTGCCTTTGACAGTATTAAACTATATTTTTTTATACCCAGTAGTATACGGCACTGTATTGTAATACTCCTAGGTAGCATTTATTGAGCTCTTACTTTGGTCTAGGCCAGTGGTCAGCAAACGGCGGCTTGCAAGCTACATTCGGCTCTTTGGCCCCTTGAGTGTGGCTCTTCCACAGAATACTACGTGCGTGCGTACAGTGTGATTGAAACCTCGTGGCCCATGCACAGAAGTCCATTTCAGCCTGGGCAAGTCTATTTTGAAGAAGTGGCATTAGAACACTCAAGGGGCCAAAGAGCCGCATGTGGCTCGCTAGCCGCGCGGTTTGCTGACTACTAGTCTAGGCACTATGGGTGACATGTGTTGGTGCTCTGGAGTTCGTAGTTAGTTATCCATTAGGGAAAATTTGAAAAAAAAAAAAAAAGGTTGTAGACTCCTGCAAGTGATGGTGCCAATTCAGCCAGATGCCTTTACTATCCATACTAATATTTATTGCTAAATTTCATTATCACAACTACGTACTGATATTTGTTATAATGACTCTTATTCATCAAGAAGTTAGGTTACATTGAGCATATATATCCTTGACTTCTCAAGATGGCAGTGATAAACTGTTAGATTTCTAACTAGGCTTAAAATTTCAAAATCCTTTTGTTTTAAGGAATTAATGCACAATTGTCATTAAAAAACAGACAAAACAAAATATCCCAAACACAAAACCTACCTTTTCATTTAGAATTGACCATTCCCCAAGAGTTCTGAATATCAAAGGTTTTTATACAAAAGGCAGGGCACATTCCTTCCTTTTATGGAGTGTACTTATAATCTTTAATCATAATTTTTCTGGACCAGAGGTTTTTAGGGACATGCAGAACCTGTCTTCAGTGATAAATACTCTAGAAAATATATGAGACACTGGAGGGTAAGTTCAGGTCCCTGTGTGCTGACTATAGTTCTATTCCCCATTTTGTTCTCAACCAGGAATGTGACAATGTTGGAAGAATAAACTTGAATTTCTTTAAATACATTAAAATAGTACATCATTGCAACTTGGGAACTTTATTTTTTATTACAAACATGGCTTGTGATAGCTAATGTGATCGTTGATCAGTTCATCACAGTGTTTAGATTGAAAGCTGTTATTAGGCCATTTACCTTTTAAACCATTTTCTTTAAGCCTAAGAATGACGAAATTTACTCTATAATTGAAGTGTTAATGTTTTATATTTAACAGTTTTAAAGGACACCTTGGAAAAAAGAGGAGTCTTAGGGCATTTAAAAGCGAGAATTCGAGCCGAAGTTTTCAAAGCCCTAGATGATGAAAGTGAACCCCGACCAACATTGTCTCATGAAAACCTCCTTATTAATGAATTAATTCGGGAGTATTTGGAATTCAACAAATATAAGTATACATCGTCTGTCCTCATTGCAGGTAAGAGGTATCGTTAGTCATGTGAGGCAAAATCTGCTTCTTGCCTTCTACCAATTCTAAGTATTTAGCCTGGAAATCTAATTCCATTACAAAACATCGTCATCTGAGAGACTAGGACATAAAATCTTCTGAGTGATTAGGACATATAAACCTACTTTTGCCCCACCCTGTACATACTTGAATTCCCTTAAGGTTTTTTGTGTGTTTTTAGCCTTTTTTAGAGAGGGAAGGAGGGACTTGATCAGTTGCCTCCCAAACATGCCCTAATCAGGGATCAGACCTGAAACCTGGGTATGTAACCTGACCGGGAATCCAACCCATAACCTTTTGGTGTATGAGATGATGCTCCAACCAGCTGACCCACATTTCCAGGGCTAATTCCCTTAAGGCTTAATCTATGCTTTAAAAATATTTTATGCCTTAAAAATGTCCTCGTCAAAGAAAAGAACTAATAGATTTTGGGAAGATAGAATGAATTCTTTGTGATGCCAGAACTTTCCATTACAGATCTTTTATTTAATATTAAGCATATCTTAACTGAATAAAAACTGATAATTTTTATTGGTTTAAGGAACTTGAATATCAGCATTTCTACTTTCCTCCCTTTGTTATAGATGTTTGGATAATACCATTAATATTCAGAAAAGAAGAACATTATGAAAATATCATTAATTACATGTCTTGGACTTGAGCTTCCCTAGAGTGAAATATAGTGAAAGTAGTCAAGTTTCATATTAAATGCCTTGGCTTTTTTTTTTTTTTTTTTTTTTTTTTTTTTTTTTTTTTTTTTTTTTTTTTTTTAATAAATCTTTATTGCTCAGATTATTACAATTGTTTCTCCTTTTTCTCCCCCATAGCTCCCTTCCACCCGATTCCCACCCCACCCTCTGCCCTTACCCCCTCCCCCATCATTGTCCTCATCCATAGGTTATACAATTTTAATCCAGTCTCTTTCTGCACCCCACACCCCTTCACCCTGATAATTTTCTATCCACTCCCTTTCTTTGCCCCTAATTCTATTATATTCACCAGTTTATTCTATTCCTGAGATTTTTAATTCACTTGACCTTCTTCCTCTTCTTAAGTAATACCTTTCAGCATTTCATATAATACTGGTTTGGTGGTGATGAACTCCTTTAGCTTTTTCTTATCTGTGAAGCTCTTTATCTGCCCTTCAATTCTGAATGATAACTTTGCTGGATACAGTAATCTTGGTTGTAGGTTCTCCCTATTCATCACTTTGAATATTTCTTGCCACTCCCTTCTGGCCTGCATGGTTTCTGTTGAGAAATCAGCCGATAGTCGTATGGGTGCTCCCTTATAGGTAACCAACTGCTTTTCTCTTGCTGCTTGTAAGATCCTCTTTTTGTCTTTTACCCTTGGCATATTGATGATGATGTGTCGAGAAGAATTTTTCTTTGGATTCCTCTTGTTTGGGGTTCTGTAGGCTTCCTGTACTTGTAAGTCTATTTCTTTCACCAGGTGAGGGAAGTTTTCTGATATTATTTCTTCAAATATGTTTTCAGTATTTTGCACTCCCTCTTCTTCTGGCACCCCCATAATTCTGATGTTGGTGCGCTTGCAGTTGTCCCAGAGGCTCCTTACACTATCTTCAACTTTCTGGATCCTCTTTTCTTCTTCCTTCTCCAGCGGAGTGTCTTTTGGCTCTTTGATCTGATTCTTGTGTTCTTCCATTCTGCTGTTGGATCTCTGCATAATATTTTCCAATTTAGTCAGTTTATCTATACTTTTTAGTTGGGTCTCATGGAGTTTATCGAGCTTTTCTAGGATATTGTTGCATAACCTTAGAACCGTAGTTCTGAACTCTATATCCTCCATCTCTTTTGTTTGAGATCTGTTTCCTTGTCTCGGTATTATCACTGTTTTTCAGAGTTGGTAGGATGGCTTTGTGTGTTTGGTGTCCTATATAGCACAGTGGATCAACCTCCTCAGTTACCTGAGGTAGACACTCTTGGTGATCCCCTTTGTGGACTGCATGCACAGCTTTGTTGTAGCTAAGTCTCTATTGTTGTGAATTGACCTTCAGGCCAATTGGATGTGGGTATCAGCTGTGTCTACTCTGGGATAACTTCTGTATTGGAGACAGTCTTATAGGATCAGACTTGAAAAACTGCAGAAACCTCTGCTCAGCTTGGATGGGGCGGAGTCTCAGGGCTGAAGGCTTCTGCCCTGCCCTTGTGCGCTCGCCTGAGTTTCCGCCTGACCGGCCCAGGTTCCCCAAGCAAGAGCGTGGGTGCCGCAGGGGCTCACCCGGACTTGGGCTGGTCTCTGTAGTCTGGAGCTTCTGACTCCTTCCGCTACAGAGAGGCCGCCATCTTGTACATAGAGGCAGCGGCAGCCTCCGTGGTCAGACTGGAGCTTCTGACTCCTTCCCCTACGGAGAGGCTGCCACCTTGTACAGAGAGGCGGCGGCAGCCTCCGCGGTCAGACCTGGAGCTTCTGACTCCTTCCGCTCCGGAGGGGGAGGGGCGGCGGTCAGACCTCAGCGCGTACTTGCTCGCACACGAGTCTGCAGACCCTGCCGGCTGCGACTGCGACCCCCGGTCCCCGGTCTCTGAGTCCCTGAGTCTCTGGGTGCCTTTCTCTGCAGTCCAGACTCCACCCGTATGAGCCTGGGACCACGGAATTTCAGCCGGAGTTGGGTTCAGTACAGTCCGAAAGGGTTCCGTGCAATCGGGGATTCCTCCCCTCCCACCGCCAGGCAGGTATTCGGCGGCCGCGTGCGCGAGCGTCTCCTACCTCAGTGCTTTTCGGCTCCCAGTCCGATCCGTGAGCCTCTCTCTTTCTTTCTAGTTGTAGCTATTCCACTCCGCCAGCTTTCCTGACGTTTTGGTGAAGTCCTTTTTGATTTTAGTTGTTTTTTTAATTAAATTGTTGATGAGGCGGCAGCTTAGGAGACTGCCTAGGCCGCCATCTTGGATGTTCGGGGCTGCCTTGGCTTTTTTTAAAAAAAAATTGAAATATATGCAACATACAATATATTTTACTTTTAGTATAAAGTTCTGTGGATTTTGTCAAGTGCATACAGCTGTGTATCTACCACCGCAGTCACAATATAGAACGTTTTTATCACCCTCCAAATTTTCTGTGCCCTTTGTAGTCAACTTCTTTACCTACCCCTTACCCTAGCAACCACTGACCTCTTGTTATCTCTGCCTATCATTTGCCTTTTCCAGAATGTTTTATAAATAGAACCATGTAGGATGTAGACTTTGGAGTTGGCTTCCTTTCATAGCATAATACTGCCGACTTTTTCCTTTCCCTGAATAGCATTCCATAGCTTCTGTTTGTGCAAGAGAAGGAATGTAAATCCCAGGCAGCATATTGAAAAGAGTGTGGGACTTGGGGTTCAGGTATAAAGTTTGTTTACTTACTAGCTGAGGGATTTCTAGCAAATTAATTTTGAGCTGTGATTTTCTCATTAGTTGGGGATAATGATTATGCCATCACAAGGTGAGGGTAAACTAAAAAGAGGCAGAAATGTTTTGTAAACTAAAGTATTTCCCTGAATAGCAAGGTGTTGATGGACATTTGGCAATTATGAATCTAGCTGTCATAAACATTCACAAAAGGTTTTTTGTGTGAGCATAGGTTTTAGTCTCTCTTGGGTAAAGAGCTAAGAGTGAAATTGCTAGGTTGTGTGTTGTAAGTATATGTTTACCTGGATAAGAAACTGCTCAACTATTGATAGTGCCTGTACCATTTTTGCTCTCCTACTAATAAAGTATGAGGATTTCAGTTGCCCTGCAGCATTTAATATTTGGGTTAATTTTATTCTTAGAATTATTGCCATCAAATGGATATTGGTACTGTCATGTGTTGAGTTCACAAAAACAGACTGTTGAAGCCTAGTATTGCAGAAACAACATTTCCCTAACCAAAAATTAGATTAAAAATGAAATTACCCATATTAAGATGAAATCACCAATTAGATGAAATCACCCATATTAAGCTATATATTTAACAAAATAATTTGCAAGTCATAAAAGCATAAGTTGGATCTGCCATCATTATTTTCCAAAATCTGAAAAATGTATATCTGGTAAGTATGTATCAAAATCATGTTTGCTTTTTAGATTGATAAAGACTCGGCATTTTCATAATTTTTCCCCCCTAGAATCTGGTCAACCTGTAGTTCCACTGGACCGGCAATTTCTCATCCGAGAACTAAATGCATTTGAAGAATCAAAGGATAATACAATGTAAGAACTTATTTTTAAAAAAAACTTTCAGATATTGTTGTATTGGAGTCAATCTCATAGTGGTGGTTTTATTTCATTTTAATCCAACAGGTATTTATTTGGGTCTAGTGTTTGTCTAGCACTGTACCAAATCCAAGATATGCAACAATAAATGGGTCAGATGAGGTCTCTGTTCTCTGGAGCTGAAATCCCCGTGGTTTCAGAGGACTGAATAGCCCTACCCCTTTCTAAGGGGCCCTCCTCTTGGCTTCTTGATCCATCCTTTTTTCCTTCTGATGCTTTTGCTCTATCAATCATTTTTTTCCTCCGATTTAACTCACCCTCCCCATAGCTTCCTTCATTTCAATTTAGTTATGTACTCAGATTTCCCCTCTCCAAAAACAAAAACAAACAAACAAACAAACAAAAACACCAAAAAAACTATTGGTGTCCAATCCCAAGCTACTGTTCAATCTCCATTTTACCACTTAACTTAGTGAAAAATCAACCCTCTGCTTTTATTTTAGTATCCACTCCATGGTCTTCCCTGCATCTTAAATTCTCTCCACATCATTTAGGAAGAACTTCTCTTAAAAAAGAATAACAACCACTTTCTAGTAGTTTCTTAATTATTTTCCTACTTCAGTGGTAACTAAACATTTTCCAGAGGATCCCTGAATGGCAAAAAAAAAAAAAAAGGCATACTAACTATAGACACCTGAGAACATAGTTCAGAGTAGTAGTTTTTTTCCTAGCAAGGAATTGCTCTTAAGTCTTATAGGATGTTTTCTCTTTTAAAAAATTCATTGAATTTTTTCATCTTACTTCATGGTGGAATTATTTTACCATAAAAATATTTTAAATGACATACCAATTAAAATCAGCTTTTCCACAAATCTTAGTATGAAATGGTCTCAGGATCATTTGCCACTTTTATCCTGTAGTTTGTACGAAGTCGCTCCTTGAGTTTCTGCAGCATTTTGTAATAATGATTTCACTCTTCCTTAAGGCATTTTTTGTCATAAATATGTTTTGTCTTTTGTGATCGTTTACTGTCTTGATTTTTCCTGCCTCCCTAATGGTGTTATCAGTGTTTTTATTGGTTCCTCCGGGGTTCCTTTAAATTGTGGGCACTCCCCAAGTTTTGTCCTTTTCTTCTTGTCCCGCTGCCCACTTTTCTAAGTATTCTTTTTTCAAAAAATATATTTTTATTAATTTCAGGTAGGAAGGGAGAGGAAGAGAGAGATGGAAAATCAGTGATGAGAGATAATCATTGACTGGTTGCCTCTTCCATGCCCCCTACTGGGGATTGAGCCTGCAACCCAGGCATATGCCCTGGACCAGAATTGAACCCAGGATCTTTCAGTCCACAGGCTGATGCTCTATCCACTGAGCCAAGCCAGCTAGGGCTTTCTAAGTATTCTTGAGTCTTTAATGATATCTCCATGCTGATGACTCATACAATGAAGCTGCAATGCTATAATAACCTAGTCTCTAAAGTTGCAGAGTGCTGTTACTTAAACGAACTTGATTCATTACAAGTGAGTTTAACCCACACTCAAGGGGAGGGCAGTTGGGCACCACCTTTTGAAGGGAAAGGAATGTCATAATTTAAACCATCACACCTACTAATAAGTAAATAGATATCTCAAAAAACTCAATCCATTAAATTTTGTTTTCAATTATGAGATTAGAAATGAAGGAAAACATTTCTTGTACCTCTGTTGTCAGCAGGACAGCTTCTGTTTGTGCAAGAGCAGGAATGTAAATCCCAGGCAGCATATTGAAAAGAGTGTGGGAGTTGGGGTTCAGGTGTAAAGTTTGTTTACTTACTAGCTGAGGTGTTTCTAGCAAATTAATTTTGAGCTGTGGTTTTCTCATTAGTTGGGGATAATGATTATGACATCACAAGGAGAGGGTAAACTAAAAAGAGGCAGACATGTTTTGTAAACTAAAGTAGCTTTTTAAATATTAATTCTTACCCAATTCCCATGTGGCTGACATTTACATATCATTTAATATGTGTCAGGCACAGTTCTAAACACTTGACATTTATTAACTCATTTGGTCCATAATAACCCTATAAGAAAGTAGGGTTTATACTTACCCTAACTTATAGAGAAGGAAACATTTATGAGACTGGGACAGTAAGAATCTTGATGCCCAACCGGTGTAGCTTAGTGGTTGAGCGTCAGCCTATGAACCAGAAAGTCACAGTTTGATTCCCAGTCAGGCACATTTTGAGCTCAATCCCCAGTAGGATTGCAGCCAATTGACAATTCTCTCTCATCATTGATCTTTCTATCTCTCCCTCTTCTTCTCTGAAATCAATTTTTAAAAAATCTGAGATCAAATAGCAAAGGCAGTATGTCTCTTGGGACATCAGACCTTCTCTAGGCAAGGATTATTAATGCAAAAAGGGTTTATTGAATACCTATTGTGTATTAGTGAGTAATAGGTACTGAAAAATTTTATACTGGATTTTGGAGTTTAAAAGCTGAATTCCTCCTCTGTATTGATTGAAATTGTATTTCAGTTTAGATGCTATTTAAGGTGTTAACATTTTCTCCCTGGGTTTTAAAATCATCTTTAGAGTAAAATAGCACTTTTAAATTTAAAAAGCATGAACAGTTTACAATTTGTATAATAACTATGCAACCTTATTTTATAAGCCTAGTGAATTACGTGGCTATTTTAGTGTCAGAGGCTACCTTTTAAAGCATAGTTTTAAGTTTTTCCTTTTCGTGCAAATTTAATTGATTTTGGTTTTCTTCCTGCTATAGACCTCTTTTATATGGGATTTTAGCTCACTTCTTGCATGGAACTAAGGATGGCATCCAACATACATTTCTGAAAGGATCTTCACTTCAGCCTCTAAACCCAAATCCTGGTAGACAACCTAGTGGAAGAGAACAAATGGGTATGAGCTTTCTGAAATTTATCATTTAGCTGTTAGCAAGGATATTTCCTTCTTGTATATTTTTATCTTCGGAATAGATTTTCCCAAGCTTTTGAGCCATAGTTTAATTCCACTTATATTTACTATAGTTTAACTCATGTTGTTTATCCTCCAAAAAAACCAAAAAGCTTTTCTGGAAAGAGAATCTTGGGGGAAAGCAGGTGAATGACTGGACAAAGTTTTTAGGTATAATTTCTCTATAGAAGTATTGAACAACCTGAATTTCATATAAATTTGTACTTTCTGGAGCAGCTTAGTTCTTAGCATACTGAATAAATAGCTTTCTATAGAATCATCACATGTTTTCCCCCTAAGACTAAAAAGAGGCAAAAAAGTTGAATACAGATAGAGAAGTCACAGGTTTATATGTCCTTTGCATTTTCAGGATACTTTTTGTGGTACAGTGACAGGTATCTACAAATAAAATCTTAGGAGAATAGTCCATATTTCTTTCAGAATGCACTCTTTAAATGAGTTTTTTATTAAATCAGCAGTAGGACCACAATTTGATAATCTGAACTAAATGGTTTAGAGCTCACTGTTTTACTGTGAGAGAGAGTTGATCTCTATTTTTAAAAAAGTCAGGTGGGCCTGGCCAGTGCTGCTTAGTGGTTGAGTGTCGACCCATGAATAAGGAGGTCACAGTTCTATTCCTGGTCGGGCACATGCCTGGGTTTGGGCTCAATTCCTAGTAGGGGGCATGCAAGAAGCTGCTAATCAGTAATACTCTCTCATCATGAATGTTTTGGTCTCTGTCTTCCCCTACCTTCTCTCTAAAACCAATACAAACCTTAAAAAATAAGTTAAAAAACAAAGGTCAGGTGGGTTTCAGACAGCTGATTATCAAGATCGAAGGTTCGGCCAAACACTGGAAGTCAGTCCTGCAGTCAGTGTTGCGGGCACTTCACTGACCCAGCACTGACTGCCGAGGGGGCTGCGATCAGGCCTGGGCAGAGGCTGGGAGAGAAAAGCAGGGTCTGATCGCAGCCTCCGTGGCAGTCAGTGCTGGGTCAGCATGATGGAGGTCATTCCTGCAGTCAGTGAACATAGGGTCAATTAATATCTCTTTGAAAGGTGTTGAGAATATAAAGTACAGTGTAGAGCAATTACTTTTATTATTTCACATAAAACTCCTTTCAACTAAGATACTTTCCTTTACTTAAAATGTATTATTTGCAAGTATTACAGATGTCCCTTTGTTTTAGTTTTTAATTTTTCCCATTGATCTCCACCCTGTACCCGCCCCTTTTAGGCCTTTGCCAGACTATTGTCTGTGCCCATGGGCTGTTTCCTATATAATACATAAAAATCTGGAAAGATTTAGAGAAAATATATGCCAGGTAAATACTGAACAGAAGAGCCGAAGTTGCTGCATGAATTCTGGATACAGGCTTGAAGCCAAAACACAACTCATGAGATAAAGTTAGTCATTGTAACATAACAAAAGATTCCTTTCACTAAAGAAATAAGATGGGTCCCAATACTTATACACAAAATAGAACAGTGTGTGGGTTCAGAATGAGCCTCACCAAGATGTGTCTCAGCAGTATGAAGATTTTGAGCTAAGGGCAATTTTAGCTTCAGGTTCACCTGAAAATTCTGCCCCTCCCTTTACCTAAAAAAATTGAATTAGAGGTCTTGCCCATAATAAGACATTAT
Source organism: Vespertilio murinus (assembly GCA_963924515.1). Lineage (NCBI taxonomy): Eukaryota > Metazoa > Chordata > Mammalia > Chiroptera > Vespertilionidae > Vespertilio > Vespertilio murinus. The sequence continues at coordinate 85,759,442 of OZ004705.1, forward strand.
CGTATATAATAAACAGCTAATATGCAAATTGACCAAACAGCAGAAAGACTGGTTGCTATTACATGCACTGACCACCAGGGCCAGATGCTCAATGCAGGAGGAATGCCACTCAGCCAGAAGTCGGGCTCATGGCTGGCTAGTGCAGCAGCAGTGGTCGGAGCCTCTCGTGCCTCCGTGGCAGCGCTAAGGATGTCCAACTGATGGCTCCTGGACTGTGAGAGGGTACAGTCCTGGCTGAGGGACCTCCTCCCTCCGAGTGCACAGATTTCATGTACCAGGCCTCTAGTATATATATAAAACTCTAAGCAACTGGTCAACCAATCGACCATTTGACTAGTCACTATGACATGCACCAACCACCAGGAGGCAGCTCTTGCGTTAAGCAACTGCCCCCTGGTGGTGAGTGCGCTCCCACAACAGGAGCACCACTCAGCTGACCAATGGGCACCAGGCGCTGGGCTCAGGGCTACAGCCTTTCCCGCCTTTCCATAGTGCTACCTGCCGCAGGCACAGCAGGGCCAGGATGAGCAGGAGCAGCACAGCACCTGGCCACGGCTTGGGCTCCTCCCTGGCTGGCCGCCTGTCCCTACGCGCACTATTACATCTCTCATACCAGCAGTCCAAATCCCCTGAGGGGTCCGGATTGTGAGAGGCGCAGGCCAGGCTGGAGGCCCCATCTGTGCATGAATCTGTGTACCAGGCCCCTAGAGTTAAATATTAGCTTAAGATGTAAAGGCTGGTGGCCTTTTTGAGGCTATTTCTGACTTCACTAGGACTTATTTTTCTATATATCTTAGATTTCTGAGCTGACAGAACATTGGAATAATTTTTTTAAATTATTCCCAGCTACTTATTTACATTAGAGAAAGCTAAGACTAAGAGGTAAATAACTCATTTATGCCTGTAGCTAATCGTTTTTAGCAGCATCAGCATTTCTGATTGTCATTCCTGTACACTTTATCATTTAAAAAACATGGGGTTTTCCTAGTTCCCTTTTCAGGGATTGAATAAGGAACTGCTTTTTAGCAGGTACTTCAAAACAAAACAAAACAAAACACAAGCACATGAGTAAATCTCTAAACGTTCAAATAATGTAATGTAACATGCCCTTAATCTCTTTGCTCCTGCTTCTCCCTAACTCCCCAATTACCCTCCCTTCTATAGAAGTTAACTCCATTAGCAACTTGGTGGGTATCCTTCAGGACTCATTTCTGTGGATTCAAGTACTGATATGCAATAAAATTGGAACAATACAGAGAGGAGTACCATGGCTCCTGTACAAAGATGACACTCAAATTCATGAAACGCTAACATATTTTTGTTATCCTTTAGATATGAGGGAGAAATAAGGCTTTTCCAGACAGACACAGCTGAGGGAGTTTATCACCACAAGACCTGCCTGACAAGAAATGAAAGGAGTTCTTTCTTCTACATGAAACAAAAAGATAAAAATATACAAAACTTTGAGTAAGATGACAAACAGAAGCAGGAAATTGCAACTCTGTTTCAGAATAGGGTATTAAACACTTAATTATAACACAAATTAAAGGGGAAAGGCATTATTTTAAAAAGCCCTTTATGCTCTGTAGTTTCCCTGACTGCTCTGGGATTCCAGTGGCAAGTTCTCTCTGTTCCAGACCTCCCTCCTTCGGTTGTATATAAAAACAATGTTACTAACAGTTAATATGAGAATTTTATATACCTTCCAAATTCCAGCATCAAAGAAAAACAGGTACTGGATAGAAAATCTGCAGGAAGAGGCAAGGAATTGATATCTTGTGTCTGGGAAGAGATATATGTGGTTAGAGACAGGACTAAAGAAATTCACATTTGTAACCCTTTCATCTTCCTTTGGAAATTTGAACCATGCATTACCACATTAGTATTTAAAAAAACAACTAAGATTCAAAATACAGGAGGGGGCAAAAGTAGGTCAGTACTCTGTGCCAAAGTGTGTTTGAGTATAACAAGTAAACTACAAGAATGTGTGAATGGTGAAGGCTGGCAATTTAAGCACCTATGCGGTTGTTCCTAAGTGCACTGTGCCATCATACATTCTTTTGAATTAAGAAAACTAGGCAATAATCATAACCTGCATGCCTTTTTCCATATGAAAATGTAAACCTACTTTTGCCAACCCCTATATGCACTGTTACTATATATATTATTCTTTAATTTGCATTTTTTGTCAATATATGTAGAGCTACCTCCCCTTCATTTTTAACTTTTTGTAGTATTCTATAGTGTGGTTAATCACTCTTTACTGATGTACTTCTACTGTTTTTTATTTTTTGCTTTTACAGTATTACAGTGTAGCATTACTTTTTTCTTCACACAGGTATTTCTCATCTAATGCCTAGAAGTAGAATTGCTAGTTCAAGGCATGTGTTCATTAAAAAAAATAGTTTAATTGTCTAATTTTCCTCCAAAAAGGCTTTAACAGTTTATGCTCACCAAGAATAAGTACCAATACTGGTTTCTCAGTTTCATTGTTACCAGTGGATATTGTACACATTAACACTTGTTAACACAGCAAACCTATGACATTTATATTTTCAGTCTAATGAGGAAAAATAGCCTCTTGAGAAATAACTTTTGTGATTTGTAAGCTTTTTATAATCATTCTCTTTAATATGGCTAATGACTAATAAGAAAATTACAAGTAGTAGAGTATTTCTTCCTAAGTTCTCCTGAGATGAAGGTCATGGATTAACTACTGGTAGCCTATACACAGTGGTTAGAGTGGGCTGGGAGGAGTCCTTTCTGTATAAAGTGCCAGAGACTTCAGAGAGTCAATTCTAATCAGTGAAGCTTTGGTGCTTATTCTGTGGAAAACTCTGTGGAAGACTCAGAAATGAGGGTGACTGCTCAACCAATAAAACAGTGATTTTGCTAATTATTTTTCTTGATCATAAAAATTTTTCTTGGCCTCTTTATGTAATGACCTCTCTCTCTTCTTTCTCCCCCTCTCTCTCTTTTTAATATATATATATATATATATATATATATATATATATATATATATAACATATATATAACATATATATAACACACACACACACACACACACATATATATATATATATATATATATATATATATATATTTAAAAATAAATTTTATTGATTTTTCACAGAGAGGAAAGGAAAGGGATAAATAGCCAGAAACATCGATGAGAGAGAAACATCGACCAGCTGCCTCCTGCACAGTCCCCACCGGGGATGTGCCCACAACCAAGGTACATGCCCTTGACCGGAATCGAACCTGGGACCTTTCAGTCCACAGACTGACGCTCTATCCATTGAGCCAAACCAGTTTCGGCTTTTTAAATATACTTTATTGATTTTTTTACAGAGAGGAAGGGAGAGAGATAGAGAGCTAGAAACATGGATGAGAGAGAAACACTGACCAGCTGCCTCCTGCACACCCCCTACCGGAGATGTGCCCGCAACCAATGTACATGCTCTTGACCGGAATCAAACCTGGGACCTTTCATTCCGCAGACCCACACTCTATCCACTGAGCCAAACCAGTTTCGGCTTCTTCCCTCTCTTAAATTAATTTAAAAATAACAAAAAAAACCACCTACAATATTGATTATGTTCTAATAACATGTTTAAGCATTCCATTTCTTTTCTCACCTCTAGCTTACTGTTTAAAGAATACATGTTTCATTTTATAAAATGGACAAGATTATGAATATGTTAAAATACGTATTCTTTTTTGTTTAAATACTTATTCTTCAGATTACAGAACCTTATCTCTACACAACTTCATCCAAGTTGAAATGTAGAATAGTAATTCTCCTTTTATTTGAAAATAAGTCCAAAGCATGCACTTTTTTTAATCAAAGCTTTTAAAGTGCTGTGAAAAATGAAGAGAATGTATATAGACATTTACCTTTGAAATAGTAGCCAATCATTAGTGTTGCTGCTTTTAAAACTTGTCATATTGGAGGCAAAGTAGTAGTTGTTGCTATACATAAAAGACCAGATCCTTTATAATCTGTAAAGTCATTGTCAGCTCAACTTTATACACATCTATGGAGAAGTACGTGAAAAACATACTTCATTTTTTAATAATGCTTTTATAGAAAACCAAAGTGCATATGTCTTAAAGATATTATTAATTTTGTTTTGTCCAATAAAAGATGCCTAAAATTGAAGATTGTTTTTTATCTGTGATTCAGATCTGTAGTAGTATTTACATTATTTCTGTGAGTGATCAGCTGAGGACTAATTAATAAGACTGTGAACAAGCAAATTGTCTTTAGAATTAGAATAACTAATACATGTTTTGGTGCTAAAATTGCATGTTTCTAATAACTTGTCTAAATTTGTATTTTTCTCATCAGAATATTTCAGAATATTTTTTTAAAAGGTTTTTTTTTCTGTTGGAAAAAGTATTTGATGAATTGGGAGGGCTGGCACACTTTCCTAGGGATTTCATTTGTGCATTGTGTTTTTGTCTACATTGGGTATTAAGTGTTTTGTTTATGTTATTTTTAAATTTATCTTTTAAAATATATTTTTATTGATTTCAGAGAGGACTGGGAGGAAGAGAGAGATATAGAAACATCAATGATGGTAGAGAATCATTGATTGGCTGCCTCCTGCAACCCGGCATGTGCTCTTGATTGGAATCAAACCCAGGACCTTTCAGTCCACAGGCCGACGCTCTATCCACTGAGCCAAACTGGCTAGGGTGATTTGGGTATTAATTTTTTGGGTTTTTAAAAATATATATTTTATTGATTTTTTTACAGAGAGGAAGGGAGAGGGATAGAGAATTAAAAACATTAATGAGAGAGAACTATCCATCAGCTGCCTCCTGCACACTCCCTATTTAGAATGTGCCCACAACCAAGGTACACGCCCTTGACTGGAATCGAACCTGGAACCTTTCAGTCCGCAGGCCGAAGCTCTATTCACTGAGCCAAACCCGTTAGGGCAGATACTGAGTTTTTTAGGTTCTTTTAATCTAGAACACACCTGCCCTTTCCTTTTCTCCACCCCCCCCTCCCACCTCCCATGACAAAAGAAACTGAGCAGTGACCGGGGCCTCTTCTTCACTATGGCGGGAGCACAGTTGGTTACAGAGGCTCTGGGCTCCTCTGAACTCTCATGGAACTTTATTGTTTTGGTTTTGGCTGAAGAACTTTTTCTACAAGTTCTTGGATAGTTTTCTGATATGAGTAGGAAAATGTAACTTGTGTTAGTTTTCTTCTTGTCACAGAGCGTGCAGCTGGGAGACATTTCTATTTGAAGAAAGGTTTTTCTTTTTGATTGAAGAGCTAACGTCCCTCACAATACTAAACACCCTGGCCTTTCTTGTGAATTCTGTTCCTTAAATATAAGAGAAGTTTGTAGCTACTTACCAATGGGTTTACTCCAGGGGTTACTCTATTCACTTTAAAAAAAGTTAAGAAACTTTTTTGAATAATTAGAGTTCCTAGTTACAAACCATTTCTGATTTTTTTCAATAGTGTTTAAAACGTTGTATTTTGTTTCTTTCATTGTCCTAAGTTGTCCTAAGAACACAACTTTATTTTTATTTATTTATTTATTTTTTTAAATGTATTTTTAATTGATATTTTACAGATAGGAAGAGAGAGAGATAGAGAGCTAGAAACGTCGATGAGAGAGAAACATCGACCAGCTGCCTCTTGCACACCCCCTACCGGGGATGTGCCGCAACCAATATACATGCCCTTGACCGGAATCGAACCCAGGACCTTTCAGTCCGCAGACCGACGCTCTACCACTGAGCCAAACCGGTTTTGGCCTAAGAACACAACTTTAAATATATAACTCACTGAAATATATGTAGCTGTGTCTACCTATAGCTTATTTTAACTTGAGATAAACATTGACACTCATTTCTGTTAATTTCAGATGACCACCTAAGAAAAGAGAAGGGGAAAAATACTAATATTGAAGATCTTCATATTTCTCAAAACGTGAAGAGATGACATTTCCATTTGGGCATCTTTTATCTTAAAATTGTATGTATTAAATCACTTATTTATTTTCTCATTGCCAAAATGTATCACTAATATTTGTACTTTGTAGAAATTTGAGTGTCTGCAAAAACACTTAGTATTTCATGCTTTACTGCATTTGTGAATAAAAGCTAACTCTGTCATCAAGGCTATTGGATTTGACTTGAAAGAAAATGTAATGTTTTTAGGAAATATTTTAAAGGTTCTTAGATGTGAGAAAGGAAAGGAAAAAATGAATGTTAGTACCCTATACATTCTTGTAAAAAAAAAAATACAGGCCTTTATAGTCATATCATCTGCTCGTTAGCATGATACATTAATTACATTTCCTTCAGACTAGAATTATGTGGGTTTATAGAAAATTTAAGAAAAGAGCACTAAAGTCAAGAAAGAATCTTTAATTTTTATAAAATTTGATTTTTTTGATTAGCTATTTTTCAGATAGCCATTTATAATTAGATTAAAATATCTGAATTACTACCTAAAATTGAACTTTTAAACTAGGTAACAATGTACTTTTTTTTCCCTTAGATCATTTTGGCTTCTGCTGGAAGATTTAATTAAAATCTAGAGGGGGAACTAATTCTTTTAATTTTGCTGTAAGTAAAACAAAGAGTTTATTTAATTACACGAAGAATGTGGAATCAGCATGAAGAGACAGGCTTTAGGAGAAAACCAGAAAGTACCTTTTAAAAGATGGCATTGTCTAACCTCCATGTGGCCTTCAGTTGTGCAATTTTAAGATGAGCTATGAAAGGGCCAACTCCTAATTATTTGGGCTCTGAAAGTCTTATTAAGTGTCAATTTTTATTCTTTGGATTGAAAAACAGTAAGAGCTATCCTAGTGCTATCTCTAAAATGCTTTGATATTTATTAAGATATTTTTATAATGTGGAGTCTACAGATTGATTTCACTGAAATCTGTTACAGTAGACAGCACCTGACTGTCAAAGTCATTGGTATATTTAGAGCACAATTGCATTGGCTCTGTATACTGTCAACATTTAGCTTAAACATCTTCCACAGGGAAAGTGATAAGGGCTTAATTGGCAAAATTGGCCTTTGGAAATTACTGAAACTTGATAATATATTTGGTACTAGTCAGTGTTCAGTTCTTACCAGGAATTTTTATCTGAATTCAGAAAATTATTAAAAGAATCCTATTAAACCATACTTTACAAGTCAAAGTATTTTAAGAATCCCTACTGGTGGCCTAAAGTCACATGTATAGATGTAGAAATATTATGAGAGTTCATTTCAATTTTTAAAAAATATGTTTTTATTGATTTTTAGAGGGGAAGGAAGAGGGAGAGAAAGAAACATTGATGAGAGAGAAACATCTATCAGCTGCCTTCTGCACCCCTACTGGGGATTGAGCCTCTATCCTGGGCATGTGCCCTGATCAGAAATGTGACCTCCTGGTTCATAGGTCAACGCATAATCCACTGAGACACACCAGCCCGGCTCATTTCCATTTTTTAAGTGAAATCTGTAGTATCTGATTATAATTGTGAATATTAATTTATGTGGGACTATAAATATCTGAATTTTTCTCAGAGGATTTGGTTTACATATAAAGATGCTAGCAGAGATACTAAGTTTACCTCAGGAATTGCAATCATCCTGCAGCACTAGATTAAGAAAAAATGCTGGAGTTTAGCATTTTAGATACGATGTAAATTTATCAAAATAGAAGCTAAATGGAATTGTCACATGTAGTTCAGTGTCTATTTATATGCATTATTCTGTAACTTGTTTGTACCTAGGGAACTTTTATACCTTCGATGTATCATTTAATAAAAAACAACAACAACAACATTAAACAACTCATATTTGTGCAGAGGATGTTTGCGTGACTGTTCTGCCACCAGAGATGTGGACCAGGACCTGGCGAAGGCTCGCCAGGCCTTCCTTTGGGATCTCCGGCAACCTGGCTGTTAGCAGGTGCAGGGCGAGGCTGACGATGCACGTGTTCTTGGCACCAGCCGTCTCACTTTGGAACAATACCTCTTCATAGGGGGGCAGCGGTGGGGCGACAAGCCAGTGTTATATGAAATGTTAAGAGTGTTATTTAAGAAGAAGAAAAGATTAAAAATATAAACAATAAAATCTCATTAAATACTTATCTATCAGCAATTGAATCTACAAATAAAATGAACAAGCAGAACAGACACATAAATATAGAGAACTTTTTGTTGGTTGCCAGATGAGAGGGAGGGAGGAGGACTGGACACAAAAGGTGAAGGGATTAAGAAATACATATTGGTTGTTACAGAGTAGTCACGGGGATATAAAGAACAGGGAATATATATAGTCAATAATATTCTAATAATTAGGTATGGTGTTGGATGGGTATGAGATTTATTGGGATGATCACATATTGTTATGTAACCTGGTCACTGGGGTGTACAAAAATATTAATAAATACAAATAAAATATCCAGCAAATGGCAGGGCCATATATGATTTTGTTTAGTATTATATCTTTATGTTTAGAAAAGAAAGAAAAAACCTACTTTCAAAATACTGTAAGATTTTTTTTTCTTTTTCCACCATTTTTTAAAAATTAAGGTATTATATGTGTACATTGCTTACCATTGCGGGCCCCCCCCCCCACCTCTCATACCTGCCCTCCCTGCCCAGAGTTTTGTGTCCATTGGGCGTACTTATATGCATGCATACCAGTCCTTCGGTTGATCTCTTATCTCCCATAGATCACTCTCCCCTCCCTGCTGTCATTTGACAGTCTGCTTGTTGCTTTACTGTCACTATATCTATCTTTCTGTTCATTAGTTTATAATATTCTTTTTTTAAAAATATGTATTTTTATTGATTTTTTACAGAGAGAAAGGGAGAGGGATAGAGAGTTAGAAACATCGATGAGAGAGAAACATCGACCAGCTGCCTCCTGCACACCCCCCACCAGGGATGTGCCTGCAACCAATGCACATGCCCTTGACCGGAATCGAACCTGGGACCTTTCAGTCCGCAGACTGACGCTCTATCCACTGAGCCAAACCAGTTTCGGCATAGTTTATAATATTCTTTATTATCCATAAATGAGTGAGGACATGTGTTGTTTCTCTTTCATTGACTGGCTTATTTCATTCAGCATGATGTTCTCCAATTCCATCCAGGTTGCTGCTAATGATGAGAATTCCTTCTTTTTTTATGGCAGCATTGTGTCGATGTACCATAGTTTTCTGCCCCAATCATCTGCTGATGGGCACCTAGCCTGTTTCTAAATCCTAGCTATTGTAAATTGTGTTGCTATGAACATAGGGGCTCCCCCGGGTCCCACTGCCCCCTCAGGTCACACGGCTCCCCTGGGTCCCATCGCTCCCTCGGGGCCCACGGCTCTCCCAGGGAACACGGCTCCCCTGGGTCCCTCCACTCCCAAGGGGCACACAGCTCTCCCAGGGCACACGGCTTTCCCAGGTCCCACCACTCCCCCAGGTCACACAGGTTCCCCTGGTCCCACAGCTCCCCCGGGTCCCACAGCTCCCCCGGGTCCCACCGCTCCCAAAGGGCACAAAGCTCTCCCGGGGCACAAAAAAATACTGTAAGATTTTATGATTATCCACAAAGGAGGATCTTAAGCTAAGAAAATCTGCTCTAGAAATTTCTGTACTCAGGATTTTTAACACTCAAGTAATTTATAATCTAGTAGTTTAAAAAGATAAATGGGCTGAGACATTTAAAAAATAAAGGAAAGACAAATATAAATACAGAGGACCGATCAGATTGTTCTCATAAATTAGATATCATTGTTGGGGGTTCCCATGGGATTGTTGGGAGCTGTTATCTTCCAGAAATGCAGGAGAAATGTTGGATTTACACAAAAATAGTATGAGTTTGGGACTAAAGAGGGATTTAGGAAAAAGGGAAATTTAGAACTTGGGCAATCAAAGCAGGAGCCAAGTGGCTTTTGAAGATGATAAATTTAAGCTTAGCGTATATGTTTGCATAGAATAAACTAATAGGTTTATAATTATGTGCAAGAACACATTTGTATATGATTCACATGCCTGTATGATTATGTAAAATCTGATGTGTTCTTTTAACCTAAAGCCAAGTGTACATGAAGGATTAATATTTGTGAGACTATGCCTTTAAAGGCATTTGGGACAATGCTTCCCAGCCACTTGGTATTTTATTTTTGTAATAACTTTTCAAAGATTGCATGTCCTTCTTTAAATTATTTTTAAAATGAAAGAAGTAAAATTACCTTTTTTTTTTTTTTTAAAAAAAAGACTTTAGATTCACAGCAAAATTGAAAGGAAGATATAGATTTCCCATAACCTGGGTTTCCCCTTCTCCGTTCCCCCGCCCCCCAACATGTATAGCTTTCTCCATCAACATCCTCTACCAGAATGGTATATTACAATTATCAACCTAATTGACACATCATTATTACCCAAAGTCTATAGTTACATCAGTGTTCACTCGTGGTGGTATACATTTTATGGGCTTGAACAAATGTATAATGACATGTATCCACTATTAGGAGTAATTTCATTGCCCTAAAAATCTCTTCCTTCTGTCTATTTAGCCTTCCTTTCCCTCCAACCCCTGACAACCACTCATCTTTTTATGGTCTCCACAGTTTTGCCTTTTCTAAAATGACATATGTTTGGAATCATACAATATGGACTGGCTTCTTTCACATAATCCTATGGATTTAAGATTCCTCCATGTACTTTTCCATGGTTTGCTAGCTCATTTATTTTTAGTGCCAAATGATACTCCATCATCTGAACATACCACAGTTTATCCACCTACTGAAGGACATCTTTTTTTAAAAATATATATATATTATTGATTTTTTACAGAGAAGAAGGGAGAGGGATAGAGAGAAACATCGATCAGCTGCCTCCTGCACACCCCCTACTGAGGATATGCCTGCAACCAAGGTACATGCCCTTGACCAGAATCAAACCTGGGACCTTTCAGTCCGCAGGCCGACGCTCTGTCCACTGAGCCAAACCAGTTTAGGCCTGAAGGACATCTTGGTTGTTTTCAAGTTTGGGCAATTATGAAGCAAGCTGCTGTTAACCTCTGTGTGCAGGTTTTAGTATGGACATAAGTTTCCAACTCATTGGATAAATTCTAAGGAACATAATTTGCTGGGTCCTATGGTAAGACTCTTGAGTTTTGTAAGAAACTATAAAACTACTTTTACTGAGAATCTTAGGACCCTTCCTGCTGGAGGTAGAGAATCTGGAGTTACTAGGACACCACATTGGAAATCGGCGAGGAAGGAAAGAGCATTGCAGGTTACTGTGTGAGGTAGCCTTGTACCTGGAGAAGCATGGGGGCTGTCGGGGGTGAAACAAGTGCTTTTGTGCAAGAGAGAAGGTGCTGACCAGCTCTCTCTGTGAGGAATGAGGCCCCTTTATTCACAAGGAGGCAGAGTTGTGTGTAGAGCTTGAGCTGGATGACTTGAGTGCTGATACACTTTTAAATGATTACATTGTGAATGAAGCACATGCAGGAGTAAATGGTGCTTGGATCCAATCTTTGAAAATATTAAAAACTAGCCCTGGCCAATTTGGCTCAGTGGATAGAGCGTTGGCCTGCAGACTCGAGGGTCCCGGGTTTGATTCTGGTCAAGGGAACATGGCCGGGTTGCAGACTCCATCCCCAGTAGGGGGCGTGCAGGAGGCAGCCGATCAATGATTCCCTCTCATCATTGATGTTTCTCTCTTCGCTCTTCCTTTTCCTTCTTCTCTGAAATCAATAAAATATATATGTATATAAAGAAAATATTAAAAACTAGAGGAGATGATACTTTGAAGCTTTTTAAAGCCAGTGGCAAATGCCAAGCTATTTGGTAAGAAGACTCCTAGAGAAAAATTTCTCCTCTGCCATCTTGTTTCATGAGTTAATGGAAAGTCCTATGACATGGCACCTCACAGAAAAGACATGCCAAGGAACCATACTTGACAGTTCTCAGTTGCAATAACATTTTAGAAAAGGTAACTTTTTTGTTTCCCTCAATCTTAAATTTTTTTTGAGCTGGATTCTTGAGCTATGAGAAGTAAAATGGAGTTATCTGATTTAATTATTATGAAAATGTACTTTAAAAAAATCCTCACCTGATGATATGTTTATTGATCGTTAGAGAGGGGGCATGGGAAAGAAATATCAATGTGAGAGAGAAACAATGATCAGTTGCCTCCTGTATTGGGGGTGAAACCTGCAACATAGGTATGTGCTCTGACCGGGAATTGAACCCCAAACCCTTTGATGTAGGGGACGACGTTCCAACCAACTGTTAGGCCAGTGATAACAATATGCTTTTGAAAATCCAAACATCTCAGCTGCTGCGATGGCCAGATACTTCCTGAATGACTTATGTGCACACACTGTTCCTGAGTACCTCTACATTTCCCAGAAAACAGGCTCAGAGAGGTTCACTGACCATCCTGAAGTTGCCCAGCTGGTGGTTAGCAGATCACTTTGCATCAGACAGATGGGGTTTGATTTGAATTCCTGCTCCACCCCTAACTTCCTTAGCTGGTTAAATCACCAAACCTGGTTTCTCAACAGCAAAATAGGAGTGTGGGGGATTTTTTAAAGTACCTACTTGATATGGTTGTTATAAAGATTGAGATAATGCAGTAGAATTCAGTGTTTGGTTACCAATTTCTTTAAGGAATCAAATGCAGTCCCTTTGAAATGCCTCTGGGAAAAATGCCACTTCATACCATGAGGCCAGCGAGTGTGATTTTGACAGCCTGCTCTGGATTGTCTTTGCAAACGGAGGGTAGTTCCTCCTTCCTTTCTTCACAGCATGTCTGTGCTCACGCAGGGACAATTTCCATTCCTTTTACAGCCTAGACATTAACAAGCTCGTGGGGAAGCGGCCCATTCATCATTTTCTGAAGAACCTTACCCCTCACTTCCCCAGCCAGCTGAATACTGCTTCTTGACTCTTTGATTTAGGCCCATTTGTGGGCAAGGGGGGCTGGGCTTGGGCGTTTTGGGGGTGAAGACCAGGTGAGCTGGATGCTGGCAGGCTGGGGAAGGGGCCAAGAGGGACTGGAAGCCAGCACGGCGGGCAGGACAGGCTCCCACTCACTCTGTCCCCAAGGCCTGCTGCCACTCTACTCGGTTTCAGGTTCGTTGAGAATAATAGCAACTAACAGGAAGCAATGCAATGTGTTCATTTTACCTGGTCATCCCAAGGACTGTTTACAATTAGCCAGGAATAGCTGACGTCCTTCCCATTTTACAGGTAGCAAAGCCGTCACAGGGTTCAAGTTCCTTTTGAAGGTCACAGCTCCAAAATGGCACTGGCAGGTTCAAACCCAACTCTTCCGGGCATTGCCCTTTAGAATCAGTCTCTCTGGGGTGAGTCGTGGCAATGGTGGGCTCCAGTCCCAGGGAGCACTGCGCCACTCCTCTGGGACCTGTTTTCTCACCTGCAAAATGGGGATATTTATAAAGCCCCCTCCCCCCACCATCATTACCTGACTTGTTTAGCTGGGGAGGGTTTGTGGAATAAGACGGGCCATATGCCAAGCACAGAGCCTCACAAGGGTCTTCAACCCCTTCAACCCTCTCCCCAATCCCTCTGGCTGGAAGTAGCTGTAACCCGCGTGGGCTTGGGGCTCCCACCCCACCAAGGGCTGCCAGGGGGGCTGCCAGGGGCCACGGGAGGTCTTGAGTGCTTTGAGGGGCGAGCACCGGGTGAGCCTGATTGGGAGGATGGGGAAGGGACCGGGAGGGTCTGCGGTGCAGAACGCTCCTCCGCGGCCCCTCCCGCCGGCCGGCCGGCCGCTCCGGAGGCCGCGCGCGCGGCACCATATTTAGTCAGCGGGAGCGGGCAGCCCCGGGCTGGTATGCGGCCCGGGAATTCCGCAGGAGGGAGCCCGCGCCTGCCCTTTTTGGGCTGTCTCCCGCCCCGCGCCCCGCGCCCCCGCCGGGGAGGGAGGGCCCGCCGGGCCGGGAACCTCGGAGCCGTCCGTGCCGAGCGGGGAGCGGGGAGCGGGCGCCCGGGCTGCCCGCGGGTCCCCGGCCTGGCGCGGGGCCAGCCGCCGCCTGGCTTCCTTTTATGGCCCGTGTGCGTGCGCGTGACAGCGGGGGAGACGGGGGGGACGGAGGGCCAGAGACACGGACCGGAGGGAGCGAGACACACCGGAGAGACAGGGTGATGCCTGCGGGCGAGAGAGACCCAGAGGCAGGGAGACCTGCAGGAGCGACAGTGAGGCCTGTGAGGGACAGACAGTAAGACGGGGATGGACAGAGTGACAGCTCTACACTCAGTGACAAATAAGACAGAAAGGGACCGGGATGGAGAGACACAGCTTCAGACCACGAGGGGATGGAGAGAGGGAGGGAGGGGAGAGAGAGAAGGGGTTGGTAGAGGAGCTAAGGGGGAGGGAGGCAGGGAGCAAAATTTTGGGCAAGAATTTGCAAGAATTCCTCGGGAGGGTCGGGAGCACCCGCGAGGGCGGGGCCCAGCCGCGTTCTCCCCGGACCCCGACGTGCACCTTGCAACCCACGGCCCGTAATCAGCACACACGTTCCCGTGCGGCCCGCCCGGCGCAGAGGGGGCGACTGACCCGCCTGAGGCCACGGATGGAGCACCCCGGGCCTCAACTGACAACAGTGGGGTTTCTCCTTCCTGCGGGTGGAGGAGGGGATGGCAAGTTGGGAAAACTTGTAAAAACTTCCCCTTCCCGCACTATTCCCAGCCAATTCCCAGCAGTCCGGGGGCTCCTGCCTTGCACTTTGCAAAGTTAAAATAATAAAAAAATCCCCTTTTCTACCCTTTAGGCAACACGGCCGGCTCCCTTTCCAGACAGCGGGAGGCGAATAAAACGGGGAGTGGGGCGGGGACCTATCCACTCGACCCCTTCCCCCCTTCCCCCTCGGGGTGGAGAAGCGTTTAGAGCCTCTTTAAGGCTGAAACTGAAATCAGGGAAGCAATTCTCAATCATCTCCCACAGACCTTGGCCACTCGACCCCTTTCTCTAGGGACCCGGCGTCTGGGTGACTGACCGGGATCCGGGGGCGAGACACCTGCTCGGACGCTCCAGCGGGCGCCCTTGCTTGGAGCCTCCGCCTGGACCCCTGCGCGCCCGTCCGTCCCAGGGGCGCCCGAGAGCCTGGACCAGAAAGCCCGCTTCTGCCGCCCTGCAGGGGGCGCTGCGGAGGGAGCAGAGCGGGACCCTCCCCCACTCCGCCCTGCCCTCCCGGGCGGCCTCCCCCTTCCCACCCGCGGGCAGCTGCGGGCCTATAAAGAGAGGCGTCCTGGGCGAGCGGGGAGATTTGGACGCCCCTGCCTGGGAGGTGTGCCAGATCTGAGCTCTCCATCCCGTCTCTTCTCCGTCATCCCCCCAGTGGGAGATCTGTAAGTAGCGTGGCCTGGTGGGGGGAAGGGGCACGGAGTCGGGGCTGCACGGGTCCTTCAGGGCATGCAGGGGCTGGGGAGCAGTGGGGTGTAGCCCTTGCCCTCCAGGACTAGGGTGAGAGAGTGGGTGGGGGTTCACAATTTTTATTTCCCTCTGCCCCATCACCTTAGATTTCCCCCAAACCGGTAATCTTGATAAGCAGCACTCGGGAGGTACTCACGAAAGACAACAGACCACCCCTGAGCCCACCTCCAGGGACATTGGAATCTCCAGAAAAACTCAGAAAGTAAAAAGGGTCCCAGATGATGCTTGTTATGAGGCAAATCTGGGAGACGTGCTTCCTTACAAATCTCAGGGGTCCAGCCTCGTCGGCCAGGCTTCTAGCTTTTATTCTGGGCACAGAAAGGGTGCCGACGTCCCTGAGGGGCCATTCCCATCACGTAGTCACGCCGAGTGTCACTCACCTGGGTTTGGAAGCCCTGCTTGGTTCTGCCTAGGACAGGCATTAGCTCAGTTAAAAACACATGGGCACATACTCTCAGAGAGGGCAGTATTTTATCGTCAGTCCAGCGGCTGTGCTTGTTGATAACCCAGGAGGAATAGGCTGCTTATGATCCAGTTCATTTTATGACAGCCCAGTTTCCTTCCAGATCCCCTTCCTTCAAATTCAAATTCAAAAAAAAAATTCACCCAGGTTGACCCCAGGGGCCTCTAATGCCCAGGCCGCTGCCAAAGTCCGCTTTTGCCTCCGTGACCTGCAGGTGCACTAAATACGATTGCGCTGGGACTCTGCAGAGCAGCTCCTGCGAGGTCACTCCCACGCCTCACAAACGGGCAAAGGAATGTATGGCTACTGCTTAAGTTTTCTCCCCCACGCAGAGAACAGTTGGTGGGGATTTTGCTACTGGAGGAAAGGCACCATTCAAAGCCATATTTGTCAAGAAATAAAAGAAATAAATATTTAGAAACCCGAGACAGGGAGCGATTAGTCTGTCTAGGAACTGATAGACTAAATTGCAAACTGGCCAGGGTTTGTTTGGCAAAGGGAAGACCGGCTGGCTGTTAGCGAACCGCCTTGCCGAGTTTTGTCCTGTTGGGTGCAGCCTTCTTGGTTTGTTTGGTTTCCCGAAAGCTCCCGTTGGGGATTTTTTGTGGAGCGGGAGTTTGAGAGTCATTGGACGGCATCTCTAAAACAGGGTGTTGGGTTTTATAAAAGCAGTCTTCTTTTGGAGCCATCCCACTGACGTCGCTACCACTGATGGAGCACTAAGGCGCCAGGCGCTGTAGCAAGTGTTGGACCTGATGCATCTCGTTTAATTATCGCCACCACCTTGTCAGGGAGGCATTCTGATGCCGGGTTAGCATACGAGGCCGCTGAGGCTCAGAGAGGCTCAGTAACTTGCCCGGGATGGCACAGCGAGCAAGTGGCAGGTGCCCTTCCTGGGTCTGTCCGATGCCAAGCCTATACTCTGGACCTCGCCATCCTTTTTCCCTTTTCTCATGAACGAGACCGTTGTCCGAGTCGGGTTTCTCGGGGGACCAAATGTTTCCAAGAAGGCAAATGTTTACCATCTTCTCCTTGGAGAAAACATAAACTGACCTTTTG
This sequence comes from Vespertilio murinus, assembly GCA_963924515.1. Classification (NCBI taxonomy): domain Eukaryota; kingdom Metazoa; phylum Chordata; class Mammalia; order Chiroptera; family Vespertilionidae; genus Vespertilio; species Vespertilio murinus. The sequence goes on from OZ004705.1 coordinate 85,776,410, forward strand.
TGAATTTAAAATACAAGGCACCATCTGCTCCCCTGGTGGCGTGGTAACCAACTAGCCCGAGGACCTCAGGTAGGCTCTCGCCCCAAGAGTCCCAAACGTGAGCCAGCCGGGTCTCCCCCGAGAAGCTTCAGGGGCCCGCCTTGTGTACACCGTGTTTTTTTTTTAATTTTTGTGTCTGAAATAGACGTGTTATTCCCTACAAGGTAGTTGTTATCATTACATTACATTTCTGCGCCAGGGCTGAGATTGAGGCGAACATGCCCATTTATGGAAGCATTTTCCACGAGGCCATCGCCAGCCCCCTCGCAAATTAGCCTCCTGTTGCAGCTTCGTTGGTTGGGACTCTGGGGAGTTCTCTGCCCTCGTCCTTCCCAGTCAGGACCTAATGGAGCAGCCCAGAGGAGAAGGCATGTGGGGGGGGGGGGGGGGATCAGTGTTTCCCACTCTTATTTGGAAGTTTTATTTTTTGGGGGGGGCAGGGTGTTGTCTCCTTTCCCCAGTACCATGGATCCAAGCAGGTGCATAGGAAGCTTTGGCACACCCATGCCATTCTCACAGGTATATATTAGATTTTCCCCCCCTGAAAAACCAAGTCCAATTTTTAAATCCTTTGGAATCCTAGACTTGTCACAAGCAGAAAACCAAACATCCTCCACACTGGCCTTCTCAAACCTCAGTTTTCCTATCTGTAAACTGGGCGCTGTTTTATAACCACAGAGCATGAGTACCTTGCCCAAGATAACTAGCCAACGAGGAAGACGGAATGTGGCCGAGGGAGCTCTTTCTGACTCCGGAGCCTGAGGGAGTATTGCCCTGTTGGGAGGGTTAAATGGCACGGTGCCCACGAAGGGCTGAGCACCGGGCCTGGCCCCTGGCCCACGTGAGCGGAGGGCTATTTATAGCACACATGACCAGAGGCTTGAAGGACCTTGCCTCCTGTGGCCCAGCTGGTACGTGGCAGAAGCAGGAAGCCTGTGGTGTGGTCTACCCACGAGGAAGAAATGCTCCCAGTTTTCCTTTTCTGTAATCTCGTCATAAACCCAATCCTTGTGGGAGCCAAAGGCATGTCCTTAGAGGCCTCTTCAGCAATATCTATCCAGTTTAAACTTGCCTGGTCTTTAACTTAGCAATTGCATTGGTGCCTTTCCTCCAGCGCAGGTGGTTGAATGTTCTGTTAGAATAGCCACACTTCCTCCTGCATCAGGAGCGTGGCAGTTCCAGCCACATTGGCCCATTGGAGCTTGGCGTACGGCAGCCGCGGCACCCTGTGAGAGCTCCCACCTGTGGGTGGGAGAAGCCCGGCTGGCTCCCCCAGTGGCCCTTCTGCTCTCCGAGGCCTCCTCCCTCCACCCCGGCCTTAAAGCACGTTTAACCCTGGTCACACGGTGGAGGACACAAGTTGGGAGAAGGCCAAGCAGGAGTGGGAGAGAACTTTCCTGTGGGGTCAGAAGACGCAGGGAGGAGCTAGTGCTGCCCGTTGCATCTGCAGGAGGAAGGCGGGCATCTCTGACTTACGTCCGCGATGCAGGGGCTCGGGAGGGACAGTCCTCATCAGAGCCCCTAAGACGGGACTGTGGGGCTGGTCACCAGCTCACTCGTGCAGGCGTGGCCTTCCTCCCCTCCGCTGGCGCAGCCGCGGCCAGTGACACGGGCGCTCAGAGGGGCCAGTGTCCGAGGCCGCCAGGGTCATGCTAGCCATTCCCCACTCTCCACGTAGAATGCCTTTCCCCTGCCTCCCCCTCCCCCACCTGCCACCTCTAGATGTCATGGCTAATGCATTCTTGTGCTGCTTCTAAAACTCTTCTCTGTTAAATCTTCCTTTTACACACAAATATTGGCATCCCATAAATTAAGCTTTGGTCTATATATTTACATGTTGTTTTTAAATATACATATATATATATATATATATATATATTATTGATTTTTTTACAGAGAGGAAGGGAGAGGGACAGAGTTAGAAACATCGATGAGAGAGAATCATCGATCAGCTGCCTCCTGCACACCTCCCACTGGGGATGTGCCTGCAACCAAGGTACATGCCCTCAACCAGAATCGAACCTGGGACCCTTCAGTCCGCAGGCTGATGCTCTGTCCACTGAGCCAAACCTGTCAGGGCAATAATTACATGTTTTTGACATCTTTCTATATCAGCACATTTTGGGGGTTTTCTTTTTATGGGCCACATGACCCTCCATTGGATGGAAGTATGGCATCTTATTGAAATCGCCCCTTATTGAAACATAACAGTTTAACGCCGCCCCCCCCCCCCCCCCCCATTTCTTATAACCCTGTGTACCTATTTTTGTCTCATGGTCTGAGTGTGTCTGTAGGATAAATTCCCAGAAGTGCAATTGCTAAGTTAAAGACCAGGCACGTTTAAAATGGATAGATATTGCTGAAGCGGCCTCCAAGGACACTGTAAATGTAAACTTCTGATGGTCACATATAAGACTGTACATTGGTTTCTAAGCTCTGATGTGCCAGAGTGTGAGACACAAGACACAATGGGGCCTTAGGGCCAGAAATGGCCAGTTCTATCACCAAAGCATCCTCCATAAGAGTCACCATGTTGCCGAAACCGGTTTGGCTCAGTGGTAGAGTGTCGGTCTGCGGACTGAAAGGTCCCGGGTTCGATTCCGGCCAAGGGCATGTACATTGGTTGCAGGCACAATCCTGGTGGGGAGTGTGCAAGAGGCAGCTGGTCGATGTTTCTCTCTCATCGATGTTTCTAGCTCTCTATCTCTCTCCCTTCCTCTCTGTAAAATATCAATAAAATATTTTTTTTAAAAAAAGAGTTACCATGTCTCTTGCTAACCATGCTCTCTTTGTAGGGAGGAAAAAATAATTTAGCATTACTAATTAAAATAACTTCCTTGTGTAGTTACTTTAACAACAGTATGCAAATGAGTTAGACAGATGGTAAAAGGCAGTGGTCAGCAAACTCATTAGTCAACAGAGCCAAATATCAACAGTACGACGATTGAAATTTGAGAGCCAAAATTTTTAAACTTCTTCTAACGCCACTTCTTCAAAATAGACTGGCCCAGGCCGTGATATTTTGTGGAAGAGCCACACTGAAGGGGTTCACGAACCGCATGTGGCTCGAGAGCCGCAGTTTGCTGACCACGGGCATAAGGCAGCATTGAGGTGGCAGGTTCACCGCTCTCCTTTTTCCTGTAAGGTGAGGTCAGCCTTCCTTGGCAGGACAGCGGAGATGATCTTGGAAGACGGGGAAGGGGCTGTGGTGTGAGGCCAAGGAGCAGAGGAGACATTTTCTGCTAAGAGGAGATTGGGTTCAGACAGATTTGGGTTCAAATCCTAGCTCCAGCTTTTGCAAGCAAAGGCCTTTAGTTCTCTGGACCTTGGTAGTATTTTAGGAATATTAAATAATGCCCACCTCGCTGGACACTTATGAGACAGGGAGAGATGATATCTATAATAATAAGAGCGTAATATGCTAATTAGACCTGACATCCTTCTGGACATCCATCCCTCTGGACAGAGCTGCAACAGGTGGGGGCCGTGGCAGCAGCGGGAGCGGGCGGGGCCTGGGGCCAAAGCTCTTGCACAAATTTTGTGTGTCAGGCCTCTAGTCTATATTAATAGAAGGGTAATATACCCTGTTTCCCCAAAAATAAGACAGTGTCTTAAATTCATTTTTGCTCCCAAAGATGCGCTAGGTCTTATTTTCAGGGGATGTATTAGGTTCCCATGAAGTAGGTCTTATTTTCGGAGGATGTCTTATTTTCGGGGAAACAAGGTACTAATTATTTTCCGGTCATTCAGTCCTCCACAAAGCTGGAAGGAGGTGGTGGGGGCCGAGGCAGAGGCAGTTAGGAGTGATCAGGCCAGCTTGGGAGGGCAGTTAGGGGTGATCACGCTCTCAGGGGAGGGAGGTTAGGGGCGATCAGACTGGCAGAGGAGGGAGGTTAGGGGCGATCAGGCTGGCAGGCAGGTGAATGGGTAGGAGCCAGTGGTCCTGGATTGTGAGAGAGATGTCTGACTGCTGGTTTAGGCCTGATCCTAAACTGGCAGTTGGACATCCTTCGAGGGGTCCCAGATTTGAGAGGGTGCAGGCCGGGCTGAGTGATTTCCCCCTCCCCCGTGCACAAATTTTGTGCACTGGGCCTCTAGTATATAATAAAATGCCTTGCCTGATACCCATGAATAGAAGAGTTCTAGCTGCCTCGCGGGGATAGTTTGGGGCCCGAGAATGGGTGCGTCTAGGGAGGCCAGTCCCTCTCCTGCTTCCTTCTGCACGCTTGGCTCCTCCCACGCCTGGGGCAGACCCTGAACCAATTTCTCCACAGGCCCTTCTGGCTGGCGGGATGTATCCTAGATCAGGCCCCAGGCTTTTATTTTGCCTGCGTGGCATTTACAATGTGCTGTGATTTCACTGAAGGGATGGGTGTATTGAACCTAAATTTAGACTTCAGGTCCATTGAAAGTCTGGCATACAGAGCCCACATCCTTGCTGGGTGACGGGAGTGGGGGTCGAGCTGCCACCCTCTTTGGAGAAGGTGAGAGGGCTCTGCCCAGCCAGGTCTGGCCTGGGGTCGCTCTGCATTGCTCACCTGACCCTGGAGCTATTTGAATCTGTGTCCAAAACCTTGCACCAGCGGCTTGGCAGTAAGATCCTGAGGGGAGCTGTTGACCAGGCCTGATGATGTGTAAATCCTACACTCTTTGGGCTCTGGAGTATTTTGTTCACTTTTCATGAATGCGGAAGCCAAAGGGCAAAGCCCTTTCTGCCTGAGGTCCTCTGGGGAAAATAAAATCGATGATAAAACAAGCTAAAGCCCTTGACCATTCTCAGTTGGTCCAACTTCAATGCTTTGATCTAGGATCACAGATACCATAAAATGTTACAGCTAGTCCAGCATCTCCCCACCCGCTTTCCCCTCCCAATGAAAAACGTAACTCACAGAGAGGGAGAGTGACACGCTCAGAGCCACCCAGCGAGATTGGAGCCGAGCTGGGACTTGTCACCCTGAGGCGAAGGAACAGCTTGTTGGCGCCCAGAGGGAAGCCAGGTGTGGCTGGTAAGGAAGCCGGGGCTGACACACTCGGCGGCTCCAGGCATTGCTAACGCCAGCAGTGACAGAGCCCTTTGCTTTCGTTGGGACGTTCAAGGGCAGCCCTTGCTCAGGAGCTGTACTTTGTATTCATTAGTCCTGGGTCATAATCCTGGAGGTGTCCTTTCATCCCTCCCAGCTGATCTAAGACGTGGGAAGGGCAGGCGGGGAGAAGGGGGGCTTGGAGAGGAAGAAATGGGGTGTTGGGGACCTCCTGGGCAGCTGTCTCCCTCTGGTCTGAGGTGACCGTGGGCAGCTGACGTTCCTGGCTGGTGTTGACAAAGCAGCGACGGTCCTCAGCTTTAATTGTCTTGTTACTCCAGCGCAGTGGTTCTCACTGGGGGCAGTTTTGCCCCCCAGGGGACACCTGGCGATGCCTGGAGACATTTCTGGTTGCCATGAGCAGGGAAGGGTGTGCTGCTATCCTCTGGTGGGTGGAGGGCCAGAGATACTGCAATGCACAGGACAGCTCCCGTCCCCACCCGGGGGTTATCCAGCCCCCATGACAACCCAGAGTCTTGAAACGGAAAACCCTGCTCTAAATTAAAGACCACGCAGGGAGCAGTAGCCAGGTTCTGCTTCCCGCAGCATGGGAGAACTCTCCCCAGGACCGCAGTCTCGGGCCTCTGCTGCAGTTTGGCAAAGCTATACTTTTCACCGGCACGGTCCCACCGCATGCCTGACTGGACCCTGTCTGCTGGGGAGTCCCGGACTCAAGGTTCTGCATGCGTGCCGAGGCAGGTCCTTAGAACAATAAAACCAAGTTGTTTGGAGCCCTCAAATTGCCAAGTCTGACCCAGGCTGTGTTGCTTGTTGCATGCTGGATTTCCCTCAGACCTTGGGTTCTCTGAACGTTTCCAACAAGGCGGACAAAGCAAGAGAGATCACTTTGAAAATACATTTTTTTTTTTTAGCCCAAACCGCTTTGGCTCAATGGATAGAGCGTCGGCCTGCGGACTGGAGGGTCCCAGGTTCAATTCCAGTCAAGGGCATGTACCTGGGTTGCGGGCACATCCCCGGTAGGGGGTGTACAAGAGGCAGCTGATCGATGATTCTCTCTCATCGATGTTTCTGACTCTCTGTCCCTTTCTCTTCCTCTCTGTGAAAAATCAATAAAATATATTTTTTAAAAAGAAGAAAAAAAGAAAATACATTTTTTAAATGGGATTTCGCCATATATAGCTGTGCCACGGTGGGCAACTTACTTAACCTCTCCGTGCCTGTTTCCTTCTCTGTAAGTCAGGTAATGGCATCTCTCTGGGGGTTCAATGTGATAAAGCTGGCACTCAATAAATTGTAGCAGTGATGCTGACTAATATTGTACTTATCATTTGCTCGCTGAATTTCCTCAAGGGCAAATCTGTGGGATTTCCTCAGTGTTTAGTGGGAGAAGAAGTCTGTGGCCAAATGCTTTGGGGAGCTCTGGGTTCAAAGGAGTGAAGTTTTATTTTCTCCGGAATCTGGGATGTCCTGGTAAGGGTTCTGCCCTCAGTGAGGGGAAGGGACCAGGGAGCACTTTTCAAATGGATTTGACCACAGACTTTTAAAAAAAATTTTTCTTTGAAGAGTGTCTCAACCTCCCTAAGTCCCACCCGACCCCACCCCAAATATCCTAAGGGACGGGGGTTCCACAGAGCACACTCTGGGAAACGCATGGCTAGGGCGAAGCCAAGCTCTTCTTTCCCCTCGTTTCCTGTGACCAAAGCAGATGTCACACATCGTAACTGTCACAGGCATGAAAGCCCTGGGAAGCCGGCCAGATGCTCTCTCTCCTTTTTTGGACAGAGACCGACTCTTTGCACTTGATCTTGTTTGTGTGTTTTTTTAAATCCTGGACCAGACAGGCTTCCTGGCCATGGGGAGTCCTGGGTCCTTTTATTTTTCGGTTGTATTTTTCTTCTGTTTTTCCTGGCTTTCAAGGCAGCTCACCAACATTGCGATTAGAAAGAGCCCAATAAATTCAATACAAAAGGAAGCAAGAGAGGCTTAACCTATAAAAGGAAAGAAAGAGCCTACTCAGTCGTCATTCTGCTAGGAATAAATAAAACACTTCTCCCAGCCCCCAGCTACCATTCAAAAACTTGTTACGGATTGGGAAATAATATAGGTGTGCTTGGTACTCCTGAACTGTATAACTAAGTGATTAAGGAGGTAAATTTTATGTTCTGTGTATTTTACCACATTTAAAGATAGAAAGGAAAAGGAAAGGAAAGGAAACCAACCTTTTCCATGGAAGTGTGCTTTATGTCCAGAAAAGACGCACACGCCTGTGGCCGTGTGGCCGGGGGACCTTTCACAGCGTGTCCACACCCGTGGCCTGGCGCTCAGATTAAGACAGAACATCAGCCCCCACTTGCCCCACCTTCCAGTCATGCTGCATCGCCATCAGTTTCCCCTGGTTTGAACCTCTTATAAACAAGAATCACACGGTGCGTCCTCCTTGCATTTGCCTTCTCAACTGTGTGTGTGTGTGTGTGTGTGTGTGTGTGTGTGTGTGAGAGAGAGAGAGAGAGAGAGAGAGAGAGAGAGAGAGAGAGATTTGTTCTGATTGTGGGGTGCAGCTGATTTGGGTCTCATTTTGAATGTTTATTATGTGCTAGGCCAGTGGTCGGCAAACTCGTAAGTCAACAGAGCCAAATATCAACAGTGCAACGATTGAAATTTCTTTTGAGAGCCAAAATTTTTAAACTTCTTCTAACGCCACTTCTTCAACATGGACTCTCCCAGGCCCTGGTATTTTGTGGAAGAGCCACGCTCAAGGGGCCAAAGAGCCGCATGTGGCTCTCGAGCCGCAGTTTGCCGACCACAGTGCTAGGTGCCTAAAAGGATCAGTTCGTTCATTGCAAATACTCCACTGAGCTTCTAACAAGCCATCAAGCTTACCTGGGAGGCAGAAGAACATAGTATGCAATCAATCATGGGTTCAGATCCTAGCTCTGCCACTTTTTTGCTGTGTGTCTTGAGGCAGATTCCTTCGCCTCTCTGAGCCTCGGCTCCCACATCTGATGGAGCTTATCATAAAACCTAACTGCAGAGGCTGTGGCGATGTCATTTGGTGGTCCTGCGTGTGAAGGATTGAGCCCAGCGCCTGGAAGGAGTCCTAGAGTGTTAACCATCACTGTTGGGGTTCAGAAAACCCCTCACCGGCCAGATGGAAGATGGTGCACTATTGACAATGCGTACAAGTAGGAGGTAGTTTTATACATTTTATATGGCAATATATTTTTTTAAGGAAAAATGTCAAACATGCAAAAGTAGACAGAACAGCTTAAGCATTTATCAACACCTGAGCCAGTCTTGCTTCCTCTCCACCCCCATTCGTTTCCTCCCTGCCCTGGTTATTTTGAGAAAAGCCCAGGTTTATCACTCCCTCTTATCAATATTTCCAAATGTCTCTAAAAGGAAAGGACTCTCTAAACAGATGAAATCACAGTGCCATTTTCACACCAAAGAATTTCACAGATTTCCTAATATAAACGACAGTGAGTCAATGTTCAACTTTTCCCAATTAGCTCATGAAATTTTCATTTGGGAGAGCTTGTCAAATAAAAATTCCACCCCCCCCACCCCCGACAATTAACTTTTAATTCTTCAAAGTTTTCCATTTAAGGGGTGGCTTATGCCTTTATTTGTGTGCTGGCCTGTATGTGTATATTGGAGTGCGGGGCGTTCTTTCTCTGCCTCTATCAGTGCTCATCTCCCGTTGTACTTGTCTGAATTTTCCATTGTGAGAACTTCCAAACGTATTCGAAAGTAGAGGGAATGGTGCGACACCTCAGCTACCTGTCACTCAATTTTATTCATTATCACACCTGAAGCGAGTTTCATTTCATCATCACCCTCCTCCCATGTCTCTTCCGTGTCTTAAAATACCTTCTAATCTATAGGGTCCCCTGATTTATTTATTTATTTTTTAAAATATATATTTTATTTATTTTTCATAGAGAGGAAGGGAGAGGGATAGAGAGCTAGAAACATCGATGAGCAAGGCCTGAATGTGTGGGCCTAGACCCGCATCCGTGGCCTCACCTGGGGGCCTGTGAGACAAGGGCAGGTCGCTGGGCTCACCCAGACCTGCTGACTCAGAAAGAAGCTCTGGGGTCAGTCTGTTCCTCTGTGATTTCACAACCCTCATCGTGAAGCTGAGACACGAGGAAGTTGACCTCTGGGCCTAATGGTTTTTAGCAACTATTGATATTATTGCCAAGGTCCATTATTTTATCAGGGGTCACAAAACTGCTACCTTGTGGTTTTATTGTTTCACCTACATTTATTAGGGGGAATTCTCCCAAATAGAGGGAGTGCTGGAAGTGGAAGAAGCTGTTGGGCTTATTAAGTCCCAAGAGAAATTCAAAAACAACTTTTAAATTGAATTTATTGGGGGTGACATTGGTTAATAAAAAATATATATGAAATGTGATGGCGAGACTTAGGACAATGTATGTTCTCTGCTATAGTCTATTTCTCTTTTTTTGAAAAACAGAAGTGATTATTCAGATTCAGGGAATGATGCTCATTTCTCCATCTTTTTTTTAAACAATGAGCTTCTAGAACTGATCTCTCAAGAGAAATAACCATCCCTCGGAGCAAATCAGCTTCTCGTTTCCATTCTTGCTATTTTCACCCCTGAGGGAGGAGAGTAGGCATTGGAGCTTCTGCCCTCTGGTTTTGCCTCGCAAAGTCTGCATTTCAGGACTGCTGCCCAGCACCAGGGCCCATTCAGTGGATACGGGGGTGACTCCATCTCCATGGGATTTGGGGCCCACACGTGAGGATTATCTCGGTGAACTCAAAGGCACGGTGAATTGTCTTTTGCTGAGGTAGGGCCTTGACCACCCAGTACGCCCCGGTGACCGCGCATCCTAACTCAGCCTTCACCTCTGCTGTGGAGCTCAGCAGCGGTGGGGGTGAGGAGGGGGCAGGTTGGAAGAGCTGGGTGAGAGCAGGTGTCTCCAGGACTGGCCACTCTGCAGGTGTGGTCAGAGGGCATGGAGCTGGCCAGGCCTCTAAGGAGCCTGCTGCCTCGGCACCCACCCGTGGACACATCTAGAAAATAGATGGAGAAGGTGTCACAATGGGCTCCCCATGTTGAAAAGACATTTAATGACTTAAAAAAAAAAAAAAAGACAGACTTCTCCTTGTCAATCATGTAGTGACCTTGGACAGTTTGTGTAAGAAAGGCAGAATCAATGTGTTGCCCTCCCCCCTTTTCTTAACCCGTTTCCCCAAATAATGGGTTTGTTCCCCAGCATCTTACAAGGATGCCTATGAATTGTTAAAATCATAACGAGCTCATAATGTAAACATATTCATCTTTCAAACTCTTGTTTTTTTTTTTTTTTTTTACTGATTTTCAAACTGTCCTATGTTTGACCAGTTAGAACCAGGGTTTAATATTTTAGTATGTAGTTTTTTAGACTTTTAAAAATGTATGCAATACACATAAAATTACAAGAAAGAGTCTATTCTAAATAATGTAAAACAATTTTTTTTTTTTTGATATCAGAGAGGAAGGGGGAGAGAGAGGTAGAAGCATCCATGATGAGAGAAAATCAATGATGAGAGAGAATCATTGATCAGCTGCCTCCAGCACGCCCCACACTGGGGATTGAACCTGCAAGAATCTGCAACCCAGGCATGTGCCCTGACCGAAAATTGAACTGTGACCTTCTGGTTTGTGGAACAGTGCTCAACCACTGAGCCACACCGGCCGGGCCTATTGTAAATATTTTAATCAGTTTTATTAATTTAAACACAATAAAACTTACCTACTTTTAAAAAAATGCACTGATGTTAAGTCTGCAGTCCATTGAGTTATAGCAGGTGTACACAATCATGTAATCGCCATGGTTATCAGGATTTAGACCAGCCGTGGGCAAACTACGATCTGGCCTGTTCGGCTGTCCTATCCGGCCCTCGGAGCCGAAAAAGCGGAGGGTTCTCTTGCTCTCCCCTCCGCTCCTTCACCAGCAGCCCAAGATGAGAGTGCCAGCATGGTCAGGTTGCTTTTGTTCCGGCCCTCCGGTCTAGTTTAAGAACCCATTGTGGCCCTCCAGTCAAAAAGTTTGCCCACCCCTGATTTAGACCATTGTCATCACCCTGAAAGTTCCTCTGTGACTCCCGGCAGCCGGTTTCCTCCCCAGTCCCTGCCCACTACCGCTCTGCTCTGTCACCACGGGTTGGCCTTTTCTGGGCTCCCTGTCAATGACACAGCAGAGGGGCAATCTTTTGGGCCTGGCTTCTCTCCCTGAGCAGAATGCTTTTGAGATTCGTCTATTTTATGGTGTAGTTCGTTTCTTTCTATGGCTGAACATTCCATTCATATATGTATTCAACATAGAAATATATCCTAAGAATATCTGTACGGCCGACAGGCATAGGAAATGGCCAGACAGGGGGACTCCGTGGAGAGAGATGGATCGGTGGTGGCCGGAGGTTGGAGGTGGGAACAGGGAGTGACTGACGGCAGATCGGCAGGAGGCAACCCTTTGAGGGGTGATGAGAATGTCCCACAATGCATCCTCATAAGGGATGCACAATCTAAACTTACTGAAAACCACTGAATTGTACATTTACAGTGAGGATGTCATGACCGGTGAACGAGGGTTGGATAGGTTTAAAGAGGAAAAAACCTTTGTGTGGCATAAAGAGAGGTCCAGGTCTTGAATTTTCGGTGGAGCTCTAGCATTGTGTTGACGGGATGCTCTAAGGCACCTGCCACGGAGGGCCACGCAGAGTGCCTGTGGGTTTCGCTGTCCCAGGAAGCACTACAGTGTACGTTCTTGCACATCTGTTAGCGCTTACCTGTCTTCTTAGGGCAGTGGTCGGCAAACTCATTAGTCAACAGAGCCAAATATTAACAGGACAACGATTGAAATTTCTTTTGAGAGCCAAATTTTTTAAACGTAAACTTCTTCTAATGCCACTTCTTCAAAATAGACTCGCCCAGGCCATGGTGTTTTGTGGAAGAGCCACACTCAAGGGGCCAAAGAGCCGCCTGTGGCTTGAGAGCCGAAGTTTGCCGACCACTGCCTTAGGCGAAATCTCTAGAAATGCAATTGCAGGCCAAGGAGCGTGCGTGGGCTTTAAGGCTCTTCCATCCTGAGGGCGATGAGTGAGAGGCCGGGCCCCCACACTCTTGACAGCACTGGCTCTCACCCATGGTTTTCACCTTAGCCAAGCTGTTAGGTGAAAAATCAATATCCCACTGCTTCAACTTGGGTTTCCTCATTTACTAGTGAGACGGAACACCCTTTCCTTATGTGTATTGGCTAGTTCAAAATCTTTTAAAGATATCAATTTTTATAAACGTAATAAAATTATACAACTATAAATATGATAAAGATATGTAATAGAAAGCACACTTATGTTCAGAGTAGCATTCACAATAGCTAAAATGTAGAAGTAACCCAAGTTGCCCATCAATGCTGCATGAATACTTCCAGTTGGAGATACACAAATGTGGCCTCTCGTGCAATGGAATATTATCCAGCCTTCGAAAGGACAGGCTGTGACACATGCAGCACCCTGGGTGAACCTGGAGGACACTGTGCTAAGTGAAATAAACCAGTCACAAGCAGACAAATACTGTACAGTTCCACCTATCTGTGGCACCTGGAGTAATCAAACTTATAGAGACAGAAAGTAGAATGGTGGTTGGGAGGGGCGGAAAGGGAATTATTGTTAATGGGTACAGAATTTCTGTTTTACAAGGATAATGAAGAGTTCTAAGGGTAGGTGGTGGTGATGGTTACACAGTTATATGAATACACTTAATACCACTGAACCATACTAAAAAAGATGGTTAAGATAGTAAATTTTATCTTCTATATATTTTACCACAATTACATTGGGAAAAGATATAATAGAAAGTAAAAATCCCCTCATTAGTGCACTTGATATGTGCACATTTCTCCACTTATTTGGCTACATGGAATCTAACTATTTTAAAATAAAATGGGATGTTATACCTACTGTTTTACAATCTCCCTTTTTATTTCATTTTTGAAAGCTTATTGAGAAAAATTTGCATACCATATAATTCATCCTTTTAAATTATACCATCCAGTGGCTTCCAGCATATTCCTAGAGCTGTGCATCCATTGCTACAATATTCTAGAACATTTCCATTAGCCCAAAAAGAAACCCTGTACCTCTTAGGTGTCACCCTCTAATTCTCTCCTAGCTCCTGGCAGCCACTAATCTATTTCTATGGATTTGCCTACTCCTAACATTGCAAATAAATGGAATCATATAATATGCGGCCCTTTATAACTGGATTCTTTCACTTGTAATATTTTCAAGGTTAATCCATTTTGCAGTATATATCAGTGCTTCGTTCTTTTTTAGGGCTGAGTACTATTTCATCATTGCTAGGCTAAACCATATTTTATGCATCCATTCATCTGTTGATGGACATTTGGGTTTTTTACACTTGGGGGCTATTATGAATCATGCTTCTATGAACATCCCCATACAAGTTGTGGTGTGGATGTATTTTTGAGTTCTCTTGAGTATATACCTAGGCATGGAACTATTGGGTCATGTGGTAACTCTGTGTTAAGACTTGGATATATCTTCTTCCTATGACAACACATGCAGACATATTTCTCACTTCTTAACCCCCGGGTGGTATTTCACTGCCTGAGAACACCGTGGTTTATGTATCCAGTGCCATGCTGATGAACACTAGGCAATGATGCAGGTCTGTTTTTGAAGGGCTGGTTGTTTCCATTCGTTGACAACATCAACAGTACTGCAGGGGACACCCTCATACTTTGCGGACCGTTTCTTCAGATGCTGATCCGAGACATGGTGGGTGCGAGCATAGCTCCAGCCCGGTTCTGACCCTGTCGCCTTCTTCCACAGGGGACCGACCAGGCACCATGGCGCAGAAGGGCCAGCTCAGTGACGATGAGAAGTTCCTCTTTGTGGACAAAAACTTCATCAACAGCCCGGTGGCCCAGGCCGACTGGGCTGCCAAGAAGCTGGTCTGGATCCCTTCGGAGAAGCAGGGCTTCGAGGCGGCCAGCATCAAGGAGGAGAAGGGGGATGAGGTGATCGTGGAGCTGGTGGAGAACGGCAAGAAGGTGACAGTGGGCAAAGATGACATCCAGAAGATGAACCCACCCAAGTTCTCCAAGGTGGAGGACATGGCCGAGCTGACCTGCCTCAACGAAGCCTCCGTGCTGCACAACCTGAGGGAGAGGTACTTCTCCGGCCTCATCTACGTGAGTACCCGGGGCCGCAGTCCCTCCTTCCTGGCCTTCTGCGCCCCGGAAGGGGAGGGGTTTAGGGGCGTGTTCAGGGTGCAGGATGGGAAGCCAGAGGTCTCACCGAGGGCAGCTGTGTGGTGGGATAGAGCCATTCAGACCCGGGTTCACGTCTCAGTCCCGCACTTCCTAGTTCTGCGGCATCGAACAGGTTGTCTTACCACGTGAAGCCTCGGCTTTTCTATCTGTAGAATGGGGATAACCACCCTTCCCAGGTGAAGGTGGTGCAAAGATTCCACGTGATCACATACGCAGAGTGCCAAGGCACATGGTAAACACGCCACGGATTTCAATGAAGTAGTTCCCCGCTCTTCCTCCATCTTGTAGATGGAGCTCTCGTGACCTCCTTGGGAAGGCTGGTGGTGACTCTGGCAGCCAGCGGGGAGGGAGACACGAGGACCCGTGGAGACCTTCCCTGTCACAAGTGGGAAGGCCCAGATTCGACCGGGACTCCTCTGGGTCAGCTGTGCCGACCAGAGTGGGCCAGAGCTGTGCTGTCCAATACGGTAGCCAGCCACCGACCACATGTGGCGACCTAAACTTAGATAGAAATTAAATATCAATGTCCAAAACTTCATGTCTTCAGTTGTACCGGTCACATGTCAAGGGCCCCACAGCCACCTGTGGCTGGCACAGGGGATGAAGTATTTCCGCCACCACAGAAAGTTCTGCTGGACTGGAATGATGGGGTTGGGCGACTCGGAGGGTGCAGTTCCCTGTGGGCTTGGACCAGGTCTCCAGGACATAGAGGGACACGGTCACCCTGGTGTCTGACAGTTGGCCCAGCCTTTGTCTGCCTGGCTTCTGAGAAAGGCTATGCTGATCTCCATGACAAATACCTAATTTCTCTGAAGTTTCATTTCCTTCTCTGCAAAATGAACACAAGGAGAGTGCCAGCCTCACAGAGCAATTATTCTAAAGAGAAAATACACAGTACGTTGTAGGTGCTCAAAACACGAGGTGTTGATGTTATTATTATTATTATTATAAATATTTATTTTTATTGATTTTTTTACAGAGAGGAAGGGAGAGGGGTAGAGAGTTAGAAACATCGATGAGAGAGAAACATCGATCAGCTGCCTCTTGCACACCCCCTACTGAGGTTGCGCCCACAACCAGCGTACATGCCCTTGACTGGAATCGAACCTGGGACCCTTCAGTCCGCAGACCGACGCTCTACCACTGAGCCAAACCGGTTTCAGCATGTTATTATTATTATTAGTGGTTTTTATTATTATTACTTTTGTGGTTATGGCCATTCTTGTCATTACCAGTCAGATGTCCTTGTTCCTTTGTAAACTTGTGGGAACAGGCACTTCTACTGTTATGCCCTCTGGTCCTGCCCTTTACATTGTGCCACGGGAAAATCACAAAAAGTCCTTTGTCATCTCTCAAGATGTCCTGCAGATTTTTTTCCTAATTAGGAAGATAAGGCACACTCACCACAGAAGACTTGGAAAGTTTAGAAAAGCCCAGCAAACCCAACCACCACCACCACCCCCACTCCCCTCCCACCCCCCTCGGGTGACAGCTGCGACGGTGCTGGCGTGCGGCGGTGCCTTCTCTGTGACAGTGGCTGTGACTGCACAGTGAGAGCCTCTGCACACGGGGTTGGGGAACTGCTCTTTCTTCCATGCACAAGTCTGGACTGAGCACCCCCACATCTGTCATCATACCCTTCTTAAAAACCCTCACCCGAGGATATGCTTGATTTTAGAGAGAGAGAAAGGGAGAGGGAGAGAGAGAGAAACATATCGGTTGGTTGCTTCCTATAAACTCCCTGACTGGGGATCGAACCCGTAACCTTTTTGTTGTGTGGGATGATGCTCCAACCAAGGGAGCCACGGGGCTGGGGCCCCCACACGCTCTGAAGGATTGTGTAATCTCTCCCATGGATGTCCCGTCATTGATGATCATTCTTCTGATAGTTCAGAGCAGGTTTCAGTGGCTTTTTAAAGGGGGAAACGGGAGAGCGACTCAAAATTACTTGGATTCCTCCTCTAACTCAGGCTCTGTACTTTGCCACACTTTAGCTCATTTAATCAACACAACCTCCACTGAGTAAGGATGCTTGTCCCAATTTACCAGAAATCAAGCTGAACTTCCAAGTGCTAAAGGCCATCCTTACTTCCCTAACTAATCAAGGAAGTCCCTTAAAAAAATATATATATATATGTATATATATATATAATTGACTTTTTACAGAGAGGAAGGGAGAGGAAGAGAGAGTTAGAAGCATCAATGAGAGAGAAACATCAATCAGCTGCCTCCTGTACACCCCTACTGGGGATGTGCCCACAACCAAGGTACATGCCCCTGACCGGAATCGAACCTGGGATCCTTGAGTCTGCAGGTTGACACTCTATCCACTGAGCCAAACTGGTTAAGGCAGTGGCTGGCAAACTCATTAGTCAACAGAGCGGCAAACCATGGCTCTCGAGCCGCATTTGACTCGTGAACCGTGAGCCGCAGTTTGCCGACCACTGGGTTAGGGCAAGGAAGTCCCTTTTGTCTGAGGGACTCCTTGTATGGAAATGTGTCAGCCTGGGGCTGTCAGTCCACCAGGGACATATCTAAGGACATCAGGGAGCTGGAGGGAAAATTGGCTCCTCTGGATCAGGCCTGTCCAGAGAAGTCAAGGACAGGCCTGTGTATCAATCTCACCTGCTGTCCTCTGACACAGTGATTGAACCCAAAATAGGGATCAGGAAAAAAAAAATGAGGGGTTTATGAAGGTATGAAGACCCCGAATGTCTTCTGAGAGCAGATTAAACACGGAGTCAAAGCTTCACATGCCTGCCCTGTTCCTCCGGACAGATTGGGTGACAGGTGTTTCAGCCTGGTGACTGCGCCTTCCCCTGCTTGATTCTCTCTGGTCTGGGTTGTCACTTAAGTAGAAACCGTTTTTCATGACCGAGGAGATCAAGAGAGAGAAGTGGGGGAAAGTTCCCCTGCCAGCCACGATGGCAGATGAAAGGTGGGTGGCGAGGGGATGCTAAGGCAGGTGGGGATGCCTAACTTTGACCTCGGGGATGAAGAGGACTTTCCCCTCTGTTCGGTAAGGCTCACCTCAGAGACTTGGAAGGTTTTAAAAAGCCCAGCATAGCTTTTAAAAAGAGAATGTCCTGGCCGTTGTCTTGCCCTCCTAGATCTGAAGGTCTGCAGGAGCCAGGGCGTCCTGAGCTGCCACCGATGGTCCATGGCGCCCGTGGAGGCGTGAATGTAGTTCTGGTCCCCGGTCCAGAGTTCCTTGCTCTTCTGGATGGGTCGTTGGCTGGGTTCTCTCTGCCTTGAGTTTTTTTTCATAGGGATGTAGCCGTCAGCTCTGTCCCAGGCTGGGGGATGGGTCAAAGGTTTCAGGTGCGGGATCTCATTGGAGGTGAGACTGTCCCAAGTCCTCCCCAGGCATTTCACCTGGGAGGACACCGGTGAGAGCAGAGCTCGTGCCCCACACTGCACGTGTGCTGTGACTGAGGCAGAGAAGCGATGTGGCTCGCTGGGAAAGTCCTCTGGCCCGCCCCAATGTCAAGTGTGTGTGCCCTTCCCTCTCCCGCCGCTCTCTGTGGGGTGCTGAGGAGTCACAGGCCTGTTCCTGGCCCGAGGCTGCTTTTATTTTTCATTAAGGGGAGGAAGATAAGGCACACCACAGGCAAACATAGAACACGGATTCTGAAGCGATACCTGGGTAGAGAAAAGGTGGCTATCCATACAATGGAATGTTGCTCTGCTTTAACAAAGAAGGAAAGCCTGTCATGTGGGACAACACGGATGAGGCTGGAGGACGAGATGCTGATTGGAATGAGCCAGTCGTGGAGGACAGGCTGCATGAGCCCGTGTGCGTGCCGAATCTGAATCTGAAACAGGCAATCTCAGGGGCCTGAGAGGCTGTAGGGCTGGCAGAGGAGGACACGGGGAGTTTCTGGTCAATGGGCGTGAAGTTGCAGTTGAACAACTGAATAAGCTTAGGAGTCTGCTGTACAGCGCTGAGCCTACAGCCAGCGTTCCTGTATGTGCATGTGACACAGGACCGTCCCTCCTACCAAGGTTGAAGTGGTTTTTTTTTTTAAAGTCTTCCCTGAAACATGTGATTCTAAACTCGGTGCCAGTGAATGGGCACCAGGGAGCTTGAGAGTTAAGGAAAAGTTCACATGTGTACATTCTTCTGGGGGAGAAGTGGTCTTTGCTTTCATTAGACTCCAAAGGAGCCTTGTTATTCCCAGGACTCCGATGGCAACTGCTCTTCATTTCAGACTTACTGTGTTAAGAGTTTATTCTCATACATTATTGTTGCCACTGCTATTGTTGTTTTATGTAAGAGAGAGGCACTATTATTGAGCCCCATTTTGGCAGATAAAGAAACTGAGACTTAGAAAAGTGAAGTAACTTGATGAGAAACAGCGGGTCTTAAACCCAGAGAGGCTGGCGCCGGGGCCAGCGCTTTTAGCTGCTGTCTCATTTAATCCTTCCTGCGAAACCATGAGGCAGAAGCCACTGCCCCGTTTTAGAGACCAGGCCCTGAGGCTCAGAGGTGTCAGCTCCTTCTCGGGAAGTGGGTAGAGCTGGAATTCAAATAAGGCCTGTCTGCCTCCAGGGCGGAGTGAGTGCTTATGACGGATGGTAGAGGGCCCCACGGTAACAGGAGGCTTAGAGCAGGATGGGATGGGATGGGATGGGATGGGATGGGATGCGTGGGGGCTGGGGCTGGTGGGGATGGTGCCATGGGTTTTGTTAGCTTCGAGTTGGGCAAGTTTTAAGTGCACAGAAGGAAGGAATCTAACCAGAGCGAGCGACAAAAAACATTGAGAAAAGAAAAAGAAAACATCAGTTTCAGGCATTGTTTGAAACAGCAGAGGACCTTGCACCCCTGGACCCAGGTTGCCGGGGAACAGTCCCTGCTAAATGGGCAGTGCACTCTGTTTTTCTGCAAGCTCCCCGCCCTCCCCACCCCCTCTGCCCCACCTTGTCATCTCCTGTACCGGGAGGCTGAGTGTTGGTGGCCATGAGCACTGTGCCTGTTTGCCCCTCACACCTGGCCCGCTTCACTCACATCTTACTTACTTGGCCCCCGTAGACAGCGGGATAGTCCCTGCATTGAGCCTCTGTGATTTGGAATCTGATCCAGAGCAAAGGGGAATAAACCTTCCTGTTTGTTGGGTCTGCAAGAGAGGAAGGGAGAGGGGGAGAGAGCAACATTAAATGATGAGAGAGAACCATTGATCGGCTGCCTCCTGCACACCCCCTGCTGGGGATCAAGCCTGAAACTTGGGCATGTGCCCTGATTGGGAATCGAACTGGTGATCTTCTGGTTCATCGGTCGACACTCAATCACGGAGCCATGCGGGCTGAGCTCTTTTTTATTTTTAAATATTTTAAATCAATTTTTGAGAGAGAGAGAGAGAGAGAGGAAGAGAAACATCGATGTGAGAGGGAGGCATCTATGGGCTGCCTCCTGCATATCTACCACCAGGGACTGAGCCTACAGCCCAGGAATATGCCCTTGCCAGGAATCATTTCCCTTCCGTGGGACAAGGCCCAACCAACTGAGCCGCAGCGGCCAGGGCTGGGATCCCTCCTCTTTAATGAACCCCAGCCCTCTTCCCTGGAGGTACATGTGATTAACAGGGTCATGTATGCATATGCACACGTATAACCAACATAACACTCCCCCCCCCCCCCCCCCGTCACTTTATGTATGCTTGCAGCTTGTTTGGTTCACCTAACCATGTCTAGTGGCTCTTCCTGCGTCTGTTCATACCGACCCAGTCAGACTTCAATATTTTTTAAGTGGGAAACTATGAAATGAAGTAGTATTTAAAGGTGTTTAGAACTTTCCCTTCATCCCCATTCTTCCCCTTCCCCTTCCCCTCCTTAGAGAAACCACAGTTGCCAGTTTCAAATGCCGCTTTCCCGCTATATTTTATATACAGCAAGTGTGTGTATATGGGCATATGTAAACATGTGCATGTATATATATATTCTTTTTAACAGTAGCAGGCCATAACTGGTGTTTTTGGTTGTTTCTCGTCCTTTTTGCTGATAAAGTCAAGGCTGCAGCAAAAGCGTGGTCATGGCGAACCGTGTCTGTCCCTAGACCAGGGGTGGGCAAACTTTTTGACTCGAGGGCCACAATGGGTTCTGGACCGGAGGGCCGGAACAAAAGCAACCTGACCATGCTGGCACGCTCATCTTGGGCTGCTGGTGAAGGAGCGGAGGGGAGAGCAAGAGAACCCTCTACTCTTTCGGCTCCTCGGGCCAGAGAGAACAGCCGAACGGACCGGATCCAGCCCGCAGGCTGTAGTTTGCCCACGGCTGCCCTAGACAGACTCAGAAGGTGTGAGATTGCGCTACAACTGATAAAGAAGGTCTTGTTACCCATCTATCATAGTAAAAGCATGAAATGCTAATTAGACCGATGTCCTTCGGGATGTCCTTCTGGACGACTGTCCAGCCGGCCGGGGCTGCGAGGGAAGCCCGGGGCCTGGGTTCCAGAAGGAAGCTGGTGCCAGCAGCCAAGGGAAGGAAGGCCTACTCTTGCACGCACTTCCTGCACCGGGCCTCTAGTTGTTGATAGATAGAGGAGAGCTGTTGGGTCAGGGCTTTGGCCACTTACTGCAGGTCACACAGGTAAGGAGGGCAGTGCTTCGGTCCCACCCAGGCCTGTGTGACTTAGAGACTGAGTTCCGTTCACTGTCCACCACTGTTCTCATTTCTGTCAGCCTGTGGGAGCCACGCCTGCTCAGGGCTCCAAGGCTGGCCATATAAAGAGTCAGGGGAAACTGGAGTCCTTCCCTAATACGGTCACAAGAGGGAAACCCTGGGCCTGCGGCGGGACCTGCTGGTGGCACCGGGCCCTGACACGCAGGCGGCACGAGGGAGGCGGGGTGTGGAGACCGCTGAACCTGACCAGCTGGAGAGGAGCTTGTGGGGATGGGGCAGCGGGCACACAGCCAACTGCAGGTGGCCTGGGCTGGGCCGGTCACCCCGGCGGGACAAGGGAGACTGAGCCTCCAGCTTCCAAAGCCCAGCCAGCCTGCGTGGGGCTGCCGCCGCCTGCCCGTTCCTTCCGCTCGGGTCCTTGTGCCCGGGAAGGTTTGCTGGACTGAGCAGAGGGTCAGGCCTGCTTGGAGGCGCGCATTAAGTGTCTGCTGTGTGCATAGCTCCGGGAGACGTCCCAGCAGACAGGAGGAAAGTGGGAGGGCCATGCCTTCCTTCCTTTCCTCTTGCATTCATTTTGTTCAGCAAGTGCTTATGAGTGTCTGCCATGTGCCCGGCCCTGTGCCGGGCTGGAGTAGGATGGTGAACAGCTCACAGCCCCGGAGGTGACATTTAGGCTGCGTCTTGGAGAAGGAGAAGGAAATGGCTGTGGGAAGATGGGGGCTGGGGGAAAAGCGTTCCAGGTAGAGGAACAGCACATGGGGAGGTTCTTTTTATTTGCTGTTGAGAATTTTTTATTTTTTATATTTTTTATTGATCATGGTATCACATAATTGTCCTCATCCCCCCATTCCCATCCCAAACTCCTCCCCACGTATGTCCCCATCCCCCTGTTGTCCGTGACCACTGGTTAGGCCTATATGCATGCACACAAGTCCTTTGGTTGATCTCTCTCCCTTCTCCCCACCCTCCCCTACCTTCCCTCTGAGGTTTGATGGTCTGATCGCTGCTTCTCTGTCTCTGGGTCTGTTTTTGTCCATCAGTTGATGTTGTTCGGGGAAGGTTCTAAGGTGGCAAAGTTTATGTCATCATGAAACGAAGGGAGAACAGTTTATGTAGTCAACTAGCATTTATTGATTACCTACTAAATACCAGGCACTGTGTTAAATGCTTCATGAGTACTGTCTTCATAGATTATAGCAAATTTACGAAGGAGCAGCTATTAAGTCCCCCTGCACCCTCCCCTCTCCCCACCTGAGGTTCAGAGACTTGCCCCAGGTAGAAGGGGTAGAATGAGGGTTCAAACCAAGTCCCCGGTACTCAATTCTGTCCCTTAGTCACTGCCCTTGACTGTCTCCGGGTGAAAGACTTGGGGCGGTGTGGTTTGGACTGTCCATGACACCCTCATTCTAAGAGGGGCGTGGTAGTCGGCAGTGGGTGTGGTCCTGGGTGGGGTGGGGGTGGGCAGAGGTGGAATTGAGGCCGGGAGGAGGCATAAGGCTTGGCTAACCTTCGTTCCAGTGAGCGGTCCTTTGTTGGCACTTGCCCTGTGGGAGGCCCGTGCCGGGGACCAGCACACAGATGACTAGGATGCACAGCCCCCGTCCTGAAACAGCTTTGCCACTCGCTCAGCAAACATGTACTGAGCACCCACTGTGTGCGGGCCCAATGCAAGGCCCCAGGTCACAGAGACGTAGCAGCGCTGCCCCTGCTCCCGGGAAGACCTGTAATTGACTTATCTCTCGGCAATCCTTTAGCAAGCATTTAGTAAGCACCTACTGGATGCCAAGGCCTGAGTGGGGACTGAAGAGGGAGAAGAGGGGGCTCTTCGCCCTCAGGGCACTTGTGGCTGGTGTTTGCCAGTGGGTGGGAGGGCTCCAGGCAGACAGTGGCCTCAACTCATCCCCCCAGCACCCCAGCACCCCTCCCCACCACTTGCCTCTGCAAGGGCCCCAACCCTCTCACCATCACTGGCTACTCCGCTGTGCACCAGCAGTCCCAGAGCACATGCACCAAGCAGTAACACCACAGGCACCGTTCCATCGCTGCCCTGCGCCTCAGTGCCTGGCTGCGCCCTGAGGAGAGCACCTCCTTGTCTGTTAGGACGGCCGCAGGGAGCACGCTCCCCCAGAAGTTTTCCAGAGCATCCCAACGTGCGTTAGGGCCCTCTCTTCCTTACTCCCCTAATCCTCTGGGCCCCACTGTTGCTCTTATAATGCCCCCCCTTTTAAATATGTTTTTAATGATTTGAGAGAAAAAAAAAAGAGAGAGAGAGAGAGGAAGGGAGAGGGATAGAGAGAAACATCAAAGAGTTCAGAAACATCAATCTGCTGCCTCCTGCACACCCCCTACTGGGGATGAGCCCAAAACCTGGGCATGTGCCCTGACCGTGAATCAAACCATGACCTCTTGGTTTATAGGTCGATGCTCAAACATGGAGCCACACCGGCTGGGATATGATGTTGTTTTTAAATGCCTTCACCCCACTTCTGATCTGTGGGCGCTCTGAGGGCAGGGGCTATTGCTTGTTTATCTCCAGCATCTCGCATACACCTGGTATACAGTAGGTGCTCAATAAACAGCCGGTGGGGGTTCAGATAGGCCTTGTGTTGGCCTCATCCCTGCCCTGCTTAGGGGAATGGTAAGAAGCTGGGAGATTGCTGCCTCCTTTACCACCAGTTCCGTGTCTTTAGGAGAACACCAGACACCACCCCTCCCTGGCCTCGCTCGCAGGGCTGTCCCTTAGCGGACTGGGCCCCAGAGGGACCCTCCCACTGTGCAGTCAGCTGTAGCTGTGACGGAAAGCCCTCTGAGGGCAGGGCATTGTACTTTTTGCCTTCTCTTATAACCCTAGCATTTTGCACGGTGTCTAGGACATGCACATTGAATGAATGAATGAATGAATGAGTGAGTGAATGAATGTTTGATTGTTTCTGTTTCTGTAGGACAGGCACAGGTCTGACAGCCTAGTGGACAGTACTCACAGCTGGGAGGGGGCTGTGCTGGACTTGGCGCCGCCAAGGTCTTGCTTGGCGACTTTGATTAAGTGGCCTACCCTCTCTGGCGTTTGGTCTGAGTGTACCCAGAGCTGGAATTTCTGCTCCTCTTCCTTTAGTCGCCCCTTGGGGTGCTGGAGGGAAGACAGGCTCCGTGAGCATCAGAGCCTTGGGTGGCGCCAACTCTCGTTTGGGGACAGCAGTGCCCGAGGGACCGGTTGGAGCTGGTCTCCTCAGCGGTGTCCTCACCCGTGGGAGATGTGATGTGTGACGGGGGACAAGAATGGCGATGTCGGAGCCTCACAGGTGCACAGGAAGGGGCTTGTGGGGGGCCTTCCCACCCCTTTCCTGCTCTGCTCCCAGGTACTTGGTAGGACAGGACAACTATTGTATTTGGTTGTGGTAAAATCCACATAACATAACATTCACCACTTTAACCGGTTTAACGGGGAGAATTCCATGGCATTTCGCGCAGTCGGTTTTGTGCTTCTGTCACCACTGACTAGTTCCAGGACCTTTTCATGGCCCCAAAAGGAAAGCCAGGCTCGTTAGCAGTCAGGCCCCATTCCCCTCTCCCTCCAGAGATCTGTCTCTGTCTCTAAGGATTTGTCCGTTCTGGACACCTCATATAAATAGAACCATAGCTATGTGGCCACTTGTGCCTGCCTTCTTTCATTCAGCATCACGTTTTCGAGGTTCATCCGTGTTGGAGCAAGTGTCCATACCATTCCTTTTAGAAGACAGGCGTCTTTATCTCCGCCTTACAGTTGAGGGGTACTTTGTTAATGGTCAGGAGTATGAGCTCTGGCCCTAACTGGTTTTCTCAGTGGGTAGATCATCAGCTTACCGACTGAAGAGCCCTAGGTTTGATTTAGGTCAAGGGCATGTACCTTGGTTGCAGGCTTGATCCTGATCAGGGTGAGTGCAGGAGGCAGCCAAGTGATGTGTCTCTCTCACATCAATGTTTCTCTTCTTCTGTCTTTCCCTCTCCCATCTCTCTAAAAATCGATGGAAAAATATCCTCAGGTGAGGTTTAACAAAAAGATACACACACACACACACACACACACACACACACACACACACACACAGTATGCGCTCCGGAGGAAGCAGCTGTGGTTTCTAGTTCTGAAATTCCCAACCTCACCACGCCCACCTCTCACCTGTCTGATGGGCGGTGGGAAAATCCCGGTAGCATAGTCACCGGGCAGATGTGAGAACCATAGGAGGATGCCTGTGAAGTTACTTAGCTCAGTGGCCAGCACGTAGTAGGCACTCCACGAATTGTTACTTAAACGTGAGGTAAGCCTGTGATGCTCAGGGAAGGGAAGTGACGGGGTAAGGCTGGCGCTGGGACCGGGCCCAGTACTGTTCAAAAGCCCACAGTCGTCAGAGACAACATCGGCGGCCTAGAGGGCCAGTCCTGCCCCTTGCTTCTCTTCCCCACACCTGGCATCTCAGCGATGCCAAGGAGTTCCCACCAGGGCTCTGTGCCTCAGTCTCCCCACTTCTGAAGAGAGCAGGCATGCCTCTGTCTCACGGCGCTGCTGTGAGCATGGAGCAAGAACACGTACACAGTGGTGCTCAGTAAGCGCAGGGAGGCCGCGGGCTGGGCGTACAGGCCCCCTCCCGGCCATGTTCCCGGACTAAGCTGGGCTTCTCTGTTTGGCAGACGTACTCTGGCCTCTTCTGCGTGGTGATCAACCCCTACAAGCAACTGCCCATCTACTCGGAGAAGATCGTGGAAATGTACAAGGGCAAGAAGAGGCACGAGATGCCGCCGCACATCTATGCCATCGCCGACACGGCCTACCGGAGCATGCTGCAAGGTGAGGCGGCCAGGGAGGTGCTGGGAAATTTTTTTTTTTTGGGGGGGGGATGCTAAGGAGGCCTGTCCAGGGCTGCTGCTTCTGGGGAGCCCACCGAGGGGTGAGGGGCGCAGGGCCCCCTCCGGAGGCTGCTGCTCTGCACAGGCCCCTCCTGTCCTGCCTGCCTCCAGTTCTCGCCAAGAATGTGGTGTTTGGCAGGCAGCGCTGGGGGACAGGAGGGCCGTGACTGAAAAAGGGAAAAAAGCAAGCTGAACATCTGTGCTTGCGGCCGGGAGGGTGAGCAGAGGGAGAGCTTGGGCAAATACGGGCATGCGCCGGCTCCAGCCTCAGCACTGGTCCCGCCGGCTGCCCGCGGCCCTGGCTGTCTGGAAATGCTATGATGCTCTCACCTTGGAAGGGAGGAGGGTGGTACCAGCCCTGGGGCAGAGCCAACCAGCTCCGAATTTACTGCCAGCTGTCACTCCTCTCCCTCCCCCGTGAGATTGTGGGCAGCTGTCTCATCCTCTCCAGCCTCAGTTTCCTCATCTGTTAAAAGTATCTATTTTGGCCGAAACCGGTTTGGCTCAGTGGATAGCGCGTTGGCCTGCTGGCCGAGGGGTCCCCGGTTCGATTCCGGTCAGGGGCATGTACCTTGGTTGCTGGCACATCCCCAGTAGGGGGTGTGCAGGAGGCAGCTGATCGATGATTCTCTCTCATTGATGTTTCTAGCTCTCTGTCCCTCTCCCTCTCTGTAAAAAATCAATAAAATATATTTAAAAAAATTTTTTAAAGTATCTATTTTGAAACTTGCTGTAAAGACTAATGCTGGCTTTTCCAAACGAAAGGCCTTTGCACCTTCCCTCCATGTTTGTGTATTATAAACTGTACTGAACTAAAACATGAAAAAGGGGTAGAGTGTGTAAAGTATGCAAATTTAAAGTGCCCAGCCTAAAATTAATTTTTACACGGCTACAGCGGTATAGCCACCTCCCAGGCCAAGATGTGACATGTCTCCAGACTGTTTCTGCATGCTGCTGCCCAGGGAGCCCTCCTCACACCCCTGGAGTAACCGCCGTTCTGACTACCGACACCGTCAGTTTTGCCTGTTCTTAAACTTCATGTACATTACATCTTTATATTATTAACTTAACCAGAGGCCTGGTGCACGAATCCATGCACCAGTGGGGGTCTCTCAGCCTGGCCTGTGGGATTGGGCCGAAACCAGCTCTCCAACATCCCTGGAGGGGTCCCAGATTGTGAGAGGGCACAGACCAGGCCAAGGGACTCCACTGGTGCTCAGTAGGAGCTGGGGAGGGATGAGGGAGGGATCCCTGGTGTGTACAGCCAGACTCAGTCCTGATGGGCTGGACCCCAGCAGTAAGCTAACTTAACCTGTTGGAGCATCTGCCCCCTGGTGGTCAGTGCATGTCATAGCAAGCCATTGAGCAACCTTGGCATATCATTAGCATATTACACTTTGATTAGTTGAATGGACAACTGGATGACTAGACACTTAGCATTTTAGGCTTATATAGGATATTTTTCTTATAAGCTCCCTCCCCCAGAACCCATTTCAGACTAAACAAAAAACAGCAATATACTGGTACATTAGTTAAGAGTATGGCTCAGTTTGGCTCAGTGGAGAGAGGATTGGCCCGAGGCCTGAAGGGTCCCTGGTTTGATTCCAGTCAAGGGCACATACCTCAGTTGCAGGCTCGATTCCTGCCCTTGGTGAAGGCGCACGCAGGAGGCAGCCAATCTATGTATCTCTCTCACATCGATGCTTCTCTCTCTGTCTCTCTTCTTTCTTCCACTCTCTCTTATAATCATTGGAAAAATATCCTTAGGTGAGGATTAACAAAATAAAATTTAAAAAGAGTATGAATTCTAGAACAGGTCTGCCACTCACTAGCTATGTGACCTTGAGCAAACTAGTTTCCCTCCCTATGCTTCTGTTTCCTTATTTACAGTATGAAAGAGGATTGTAATAACTGTTACCTACTTGCTAGGGCTGATGGGAAGATTACTTGAACTATTGTATATAAAGTGCTTAGAACAATGCCTGGTACTTGGTAAAAACTGAATGATCTCTTGCCAGTGTTGCTCAGTGGATTGGAGTGTCATCCAGAGTTGTGGGTTCAATTCCCGGTTAGGGCATATACATAGGTTGCGGGTTTGATCTGTGGTTGGAGCACATATGGGAGGCAACTGATTGATGTTGCTCTCTCTCCCTCCCTCTTCCTTTCTCTCAAATCAATAAACATATCCTTGGGTAAGGAATAATAAAAAAAAAAACACCTTCACTAAGTGTAAGCTATTATCATCATCATTATGCACAAAAATAGATGCTGGATTGCCAGCTATTTTATATATATATATATATATATATATATATATATATATATATAATACACATTGAAAGGATATATAACTATTAAAATAAGAAATATTCATCTGAGTGGCACCTAAAACCACCTCACCACACTTCAGGATCAATGGAACTAGTGTATGGATTGTGCTCCATGCAGGGCCTGATTGGCAAAAGCTTGAAAAGTAGAAGTTTGCTATTGTAGAGTTTCTTTGCTGCCTCTATTTGAGTAGGACTTCAGGTCCAAGCACACAAACACACACTCTTTTAAAAATATATATATTTTATTGATATTTACAGAGAGGAAGGGAGAGAGAGAGAGAGAGAGCTAGAAACATCGATGAGAGAGAAACATTGACCAGCTGCCTCTTGCACACCCCCTACCGGGGATGTGCCCACAGCAATGTGCATGCCCTTGACCAGAATCAAACCCGGGACCTTTCAGTCTGCAGACTGACGCTCTATCCACTGAGCCAAACCGGCTTCGGCCAAACACACACTCTTATTTAATCTTCAGCCCAGTTCTGTGAGGTAGGGTTGGTGTTACAACTTGCAGCAGAGGCAACTGAGTCTCTGAAAGTGTCTGGAAACCCAGGCCATGACCATGTGGGGCTTACACCAGGAATGCAAGGCTGGTTCAATATCGAAAACTCAACCAATATAACAGTGTAAGGAAGGAAAAAAACACATAATCATATTAATTGGTGCAGAAAAAATTCAATATCCAATCATGATTAAATCTATTAGAAAACCAGGACTTTAAAGGAACTTCATCAGCCTGATAAAAGGCATCTGCAAAAAAAAAAAGAAAGAAAGAAATCTAACATCATACTCAACAGTGAAAGTCAATGCTTCTCCCCCTTACCTTGAGTAACAAGATGTCCACTCTCACCACCCCTATTCAATATTGCATTAGAAGTCCTAACTAATGCAATAAGGTAAGAAAAAGAAAGTGAGGCATCTCTGAGTTGTGAGTGTTTCCTGTTTAACTTCCTTGGTCTCTTCTCAGCAAAACGCTCTGAGTTGAGTTCTGGCTTTCCTCATTAAGTATCTTTTTAAATATATATATATATATATATATATATATATATATATATATATATATATATATAATTGATTTTTTTACAGAGAGGAAGAGAGAGGGATAGAGAGTTAGAAACATTGATGAGAGAGAATCATCGATCAGCTGCCCCTTGTACACCCCCTACTGGGGATGTGCCCGCAACCAAGGTACATGCCCTTGACTGGAATCGAACCTGGGACCTTTCAGTCCGCAGGCCGACACTCTATCCGCTGAGCCAAACCGGTTTTGGCCCATTAAGTATCTTGGTTGCACACAAAAAAGCAGTATCATCGATCTTTGGAGTGAGTGAGAGGATTTTCTCTATATGGTTCTGGGCTTGAGATCCAGGAGTTCTCTCCTTCCTTGCCCTTGGGAAGGGCAACAGAAAAGGGCAAGTTTAGAGCTGTGTACAATAGGTATGGAATTGTTCAATGTAAACAGTGCAGCGGTGGTAAACTGGCCGCTGGTAGGTGAATCCAGCCCTTGACAAGTTAGGCTTGATCCACATGGAGTTTTAAGGATATTTGAATTAATCACCAACTTTTAAAAACTGTGAGATTGTACCTAAAATCTAGATTTCTAGGTCGTTTTGAAAACATTGGAATATCTGGCAATACTGGGCCCATGTCCCCAAAATGTCAGCCGCCCCGCTGGTAGGGGTATGAATTCTGCAGTTCCCAGTCCTCAGCTGGCCTGATGAGCTTATATGTGTTAACTGCCCAGCCCCTGGGTTTGACTTTGCAACCCCTGGGACCCTGAGCTCTGAGTTGGGAACTAAGAGGAACCCAATTCTGGAAACTCCTGAGGGCAGGGGTCTGGGTATGCCTAGGAGATTCCCTCCAAGGTGGAGGGGCTTAGGTAGACGTGCACCTCTTTGCTAACAGAGTTAGCCAAACCCCACAGGTATGCTCTGTGCTGGACCACTCCACACACAAGACTGTCATTACCTCCAAGACCAGCTGATGGGACCTGGCAGGGAGGGTTGAGGAAATCCAGTCTCAGGTTGTAAAGTATTAAGTATATGACTTTTTTTTAAAAACATTGGACACTTTTAAAAAAAATGTATTGATTTCAGAGAGGATATGGAAAGAATAAGAGAGATAGGAACATTAATAATGAGAGAGAATAATTGGTCAGCTGCCTCCTGCACGTCCCCTACTGGAGATCGAACCCAAAACCAGGCATGTGTCCTTGACCAGAATTGAACCCGTGACCCTTGGGTCCTCAGGCCGATGCTCTAACCACTGAGCAAAACTGGCCAGGGTTCTTTGTTTTTAAAAATTCTCTGTGGTCCCCCATTTATGTGAAAGTATAAAATGGTGGCTCACACACCTCTTTGGGAAGCTGAGCATCACAAATTACAGCATCTCATTTGAGGTGCTTTTGGTTTCAAGCAACATAGCAAAACCAATTAAAGTGGCTTAAGTGATGGGAATTTATTATCTCACATAATAAGTCTGAAGGTTGATGATTTCAGAGTTTGTTAATTCAGTAGCTCAAAAATGAACTTCTTTGGCGCTTTCTTGGCTTCTGCCTCCTGATCACAAGCTGGCAGCCACAGCTCCAGACAGCACATCCTCATGTGACAATATCCGAAACATGAAAGAAGTGGAGGGTTAAGCTTTTTTCCTGAGTCTCCTATTTATCAGGGAGGAAATTTTCCCCCAGAATCTCATTATGCCTTCCCTTGTATCCCATTGGCTAAAACTTGGTCACATGTTAACCTCTAAACCAATCAGTGGCAAAAGAGACCAGGATGTTTTTGATTGATTTGAACTATTCCTAGTTCTTTCCTGGAGCTGAGGGAGCACATTTAACCTAAAAACCAGAATGAAATAAAATTCCGTTAGCAAAGGAGACGGGAGGGGGAGTGACTGGTAATCACTACCACAGTGCTCTTAAAAAAATACATATGTAATTAAAAAAAAAACTTTAATAATATATGTTCATTGTAGAGAAGTAAAATTTATATTTAAGCAAAAAAAAAGAACTCACCCGAACCCATAATTCTGTCATCTAGTGATCACCACCATTGACCTTTTGGTATGTAATCTTTTCTACACTAAATGAGCTGAATGGCATGAAATAAAAGAAGTTTTGACTATCTGAAAATAACTAGTTCTAGGGGGAAAAAATCACTTAAAATAGAGACCAAAGTTTTACTGTCGATTGAGCTGGAAAAATGACATTCCAAATTTTGAGCATATATTTATTTATTTATTACATGCAATAGGAATTTGGCTGTAATTGCTATTAAATGCTAATTCTTGATTGAGCATACAGTTAATCAAGGGTTGATATTTTTGTCTTTTCTGTTTTTGCTTTTAAATCATGTGAGAACATAATACAGATTCTTCATGTCTTGCTTGATTTCAGTGAGAGCATAATTATTATAGACTTACTTGAGGCATCACCAGTTTTCCCAAGGTCTTTTTTTTTTTTTTACTTCTTTGATGTTCCAGGCTCTCAAGACCTCTCCTTGTGTTGTTGTTCGTGATGACACTCTGATACTCAGTCGTGGCCTTTCCAAACTCTTTGACTTTGTGACCCTCTTCACCTTTGGGAATCGGCCACGTTGTAAAGTTGCCGCTTTATTCTGGGTTTGTGTTGTGGTGGGTGTTGACACCCAGTAGCCAGCAAGGTGAAGCCATTACCTGAGTGGGGGCAGTGATGCTTTAGTGGGGACTGATTCCTAAGTGGTCGACTCATTGAAAAATATTTTTGTTGTGATAACTTTTGCTCCCTAGACAACCTCCCAACTGTGGGCAATGGGGACAAAGACCCCTGTTTTTAATACATTTCCTTCTTCTTAGGGTCTATGTTTTAGCACAGAACCATAGCCTATATAATAAAAAGCTAATGTGCAAATCGACTGAATGGCAGGACGATTGGTCACTATGATGACCACAAGGGGGCAGATGCTCAATGCAGGAGCTGCCCCCTGGTGTTCAGTGCACTCCCACAGGGGGAGTGCTGCTC
The DNA here is from genome assembly GCA_963924515.1 of Vespertilio murinus. NCBI lineage: Eukaryota > Metazoa > Chordata > Mammalia > Chiroptera > Vespertilionidae > Vespertilio > Vespertilio murinus. The sequence goes on from OZ004705.1 coordinate 85,808,628, forward strand.
AGCTGGCTCACGGCTGACAAGTGCAGCGGTGGTGGCAGGAGCCTCCACTGTAGGTGAGTGGTAAGGAGCGAGGGGTCCTGGACTGTAAGAGCTCCAGAATGCGAAAGGGATATCTGACTGCTGGCCTAGGGAGATCAGGCCTAAGCTGGCAGGCAGACATCCCCCGAAGGGTCCCTGACTGCAAGAGGGCACAGGCAGGCTGAGAACCGTACCCCCCACCCCCACCTTGTGCACAAATGTTGTGCACTGGGCCTCTAGTAGTGAAATAAAAACCCTGACACATTTTAACCCTTGAGAAAAAATGACAACCATAAGCACACAGGTCTTTGTTTAGTTTAAATGGGAATTAACTGTTGCTCTCGATGCATCCATTTTGGCATCCCCTGGTGCTTTCTGGCAAACTTGTGATGACAGACTTTAAGGGAAAACGTCTCCAAAAAATCATAGAGAAAATAAATTTTTCCCCCCTGTAAAGTGGAAATTTGGTTTTGGCGAAGGAATGTGTAGGCCCAGTGCTGACTCCTTTGAGGAATGTTGCTGTCACAAGGCTGTAAAGTCACAAGGCTGGGATCCACACTGAGCCTTCTGGCCTGTTGGAGAGGTAAAACTAACAGCTGTGGCTTCCTCCTTCAGTCCTTCTGGAACAAGATAGGGTGTGAAGAGGTGAGATTGGGGAGAGGTGGATGACATTCACTGCATATAGAATGAAGTGGTTAAAATGTATTGCATGGACTCTTAAGTTCCTGAGTCTCCATAAACCCCGTAAGACCTATAAACAGCATTCTTATCTTCCTGTTCATCCTTGTCTGTCCAGCTCATTTACCTGGCATATAGTAGCTGCTAAGTTAATATTTGTTGATGAATGAATGAATGAATGAATGAAGAACTATCAGAGTTGGTTAAAGAAAAGAGCCAACCAGGGTCAGGATGGATGGAGAGGGTTGTCTGAGAAGGATGGGGGCTTTACATGAAGAATGGCTTACTAAGATGGGAGAAGGGAGTGGGGATGATGTGGAGGTGAGAATGGGTGTAGCAAGGATGACTGAAGCCTGTCTGAAGATGCTGACTTACAGGTTGCTGTGGAGAGCTCAGTGCTCCAGGCCCAACCCTTTGCTGCCTCAAGGGAGTTGGGAATATGGCAATGGGCCAAAGCTGTCAGTTGGCCACCCCCCAAGGGCTCCTGGACTTCAAGAGAGTGCATGCTGGGCTAAGGGACCTCCTCCCATCTCAAATGCATGAATTTTATGCACAAGGCCTCTAGTAGTTTTACATTAATTTTGATGAAGTCTGTATTCTGAGTTTATATTATTATGCCTGTGGAGATACTGTTCATAGCTGAACTCTGCTCTTTCTCAGGATTACTTTTTTTCTTTTTATACTTTTTTTGCCCTGGTGTAAGTAATTTCCCTTTTTTCCCCAACTTGGTTTTCTTTTTTCTTTCTTTTTTTTTTTTAAATATATTTTATTGATTTTTTTACAGAGAGGAAGAGAGAGAAATAGAGAGTTGGAAACATCGATCTGCTGCCTCTTGCACACCCCCTACTGGGTATGTGCCCGCAACTGAGGTACATGTCTTTTGACCGGAATCGAACCTGGGACCCTTCAGTCCGCAGGCCGACACTCTATCCACTGAGCCAAACCGGTTTCAGTCCCAACTTGGTTTTCTATGTGCTTAATTACTAATTCTACCTCCAATTCTTTTTTAAATATATTTTTTATTGCTTTCAGAGAGAAAGGGAGAGGGAGAGATAGAAACATCAATGATGAGAGAGAATCATTGATCTGCTGCCTCTTGCACACTCCCTACTGAAGATCCAGCCTCTAGTACCAGGCATGTGCACTGATCAAGAACTGTGACCTCTTGGTTCATAGGTCAATGCTCAACCACTGAACCACATTGGCCAAGCCCAATTCTTCTTTTTAAATGTGTTACTCTTCTTTTACTATGTACAGATATGTGTTGGCAATCCTATTGATATCCTCTCCTTAAAGGTGATTGCTACTGGGGCCTTCTCACCTGCTCTAGGTACCTTCTATGAATGGTAGCTAACATTTGAGAACTCCCTTATCATCCTTGGAATTCCCTTCAGTGTTCTCATGGTGCATTCCTTGTTTCCTAGTTTCCATGTCTTCCTCTTTCTTGATTTATTCTCTTATTTAAATAGATCACCTTCTCTAATAGCTTCTCAAAAAAGGATGTGAGCAAGTTGAGATCTTATCTGAAAGACTTTCTGCTTCTCTAATATTTAGAGATAGTTTAGCTGGGTATAAAATTTTAACCATGAAATAGTACCCATTCCTCCCTCCCTCCCACCACCCCAGAACCTTAAAGGCATTACTTCACTGCTCTCTAGCTTCAGTTACATTTTGAGAAGATAAAAGCCAATCTGATTCTTATTCCTTTGTATGTTACAAGATTTTCCCCCCTTCTTTTTGGGGAGCTTTTAAACTCTTTTTTCTCCTTTTGTTTATGTTGATGGGATTTGTCATTCACCCATTGTACTAGAGACTTAGGGGAACCCTCTTAATCTATAAACTCAACTCATATCTTTAGATTCTGAGAAATTTTTGTGAGTTATTCCTTGATGACTTATTCCCATCTATGTCCTCTGTTCTGTTTTTCTAGAAGTCTTGTTTCCATAATGGAACTTCTGGATTGTTCCTATCATTTTCATCTTTCTCTTGTCTTTTTCATCTCTTCATCTTTTTTATCCTATTTTCTGGGCAATTACCTCAACTTTATTTTACCACACTTCCACTGAGTTTTTAATTTATGCTGTCATACTTTTTTCATTTCTAAGAACTCTGTTTTATTTTCTGAATATTTCTTTCTGACAGCATTCTTTTTCTGTGTGAGAATACCTTTTTCTTGAAGAATACTTCCCCTTGCATAGTTTTTCTTTCCTACAGATGCATTTTCCTTTCTGTTTTAATGTCTGTCTGTCATATGAGTGGCTTCTTCAGGTGTCTAGCAATTCTTGGCTGTCCACTAATCTAGAATGCTGTAGTGCATGGGCACCACAGAAATGATGGGTGCTCTGTGCTTGCAGGAGTTAGCTTGTTGCTGATGGGCTTGGCTATAGTATGGTGGAGCTAAGCCATTCCTTTGGGGGCACTTCTAATATATCTCTCTCCCTTTTTCCTTGGGCTGATCGTATTCTTCAGAGAAGACTTGTGCAATCTTCTGTCTGGAGTATAAAGATCTACCATTATCTGCCTCCACTGGTTTGGTTCAGTAGATAGAGTATCGGCCTGTGAACTGAAGGGTCTTAAGTTCGATTCTGGCCAAGAGCACATGCCTGGGTTGTGGGCTCAATCCGCAGTAGGGGGCATGCAGGAGGCAGCTGATCGTTGATTTCTATCTCTCCCCCTTCCTCTCTGAAATCAATAAAGAAATATATATATATATATATATATATATATATATATATATATATATATATAATTCTTAAAAGAAAGAAAAAAAAAGATCTACCATTATCCTGAAGGTCTATTTGAGAAGAGACTAAGGGTTTTAAACTGTGGGATGAAACTTGCATGCTGTCCTCCTTATTTCAATTTGGTCTCTGGTCCCCCAGGACAGAGACACTTTATTTCACCCTTTCTAGAGACGAAATCTGCCTCCTTCTGTGGGCTGTGAGCAGGGCAGTCACTAGGCTGCAGGGAGTGACTCGTAGCTTCTCAAACAAACCTTTAACCAATCCTTACGTTTTTTATGTCCTCCTTCACCCCCTCTTCCAGAGGCCCCGGTGCTGCTAATGACTGAGGCATGGGCCAGAACAGGGGATTTTATGGTGAACTTGAGTTGCTTCTCAGCTGCGCCTACTGCCAGCTTAGTCTTCTCCTTGCTTGGGACAGTCATCGCTTATCCTGTTTTCCGGCTTCCAGGGTTGTGTTGCCGTTCCCTTCTCTCCAGTTCATTTGAACTGGTTCATGTGTTTTTGAACGATTCCTTTACTGTCGCTTTAGTAAGATTTGGGGAGGGAGGGGTACTAAATCCATGGACATTCTCTCTGTCCTTCTTCTCCAAAGAAGTGATTATGACACTCGTGGACTTTATTGTGTGCTTCCTATATGCTCGGGGCTTTACAAGAAAATTCTCAAGTGATCCTTAACACAAACCCACAAGGTAGACCCAATCAGACGAGGGCCTTTAAAACGAAGGCCTGAAATTATCATGGTGCCTGCATATGGAATCCAGAATAAAAACAATTCTAAATTATAAATTAAAACCAGGAAGGCCAACGAAGTTCTAATGTTTTCCCATTTGCCTTGATGGTTTTTAGGAAAGAGCAAATATTGGATCCTTTCAGAATGTTTCTTTATTTTCCCTCCGTTGGAGTGTGTGCCTGTGGGCCCATGTCTACAGGAATTGTCAGACCCAGCACTGGAGGCAGGTGCCATTATTAGCCCCATTTTACAGCCGGGCAAATGGAGGCTCCGAGAGGCTAGGAACTTCTGAAGGTCACATAGTGTCAGAGCCAGGTCTGAGCTTGATTTTTCTGGCTCCAAAGCCTAAGCTTTGCCCAGCGAGTGGGTGGTGCTGAGCTGGTGCACAGAGCCCCCTGTCGTCCATGGCAGGCTGTTTGCTCCTGCAGGCCTGCCTCACATCTCAGGGTGTTGAAGGGTCGGCGTTCAAGGAGCTGGAGTTGTTTAACTTCGATAAATCAACAAGATGAATGTGGCTAAAGCACCACCAAAGCTTTCCTGACAGGAAGCACCACGGATCCCTGCCACCCATGGGTCCCCAGGGGGGGTAGGGCTGTGAAAGGCAGATAAGATTTCCTTCTGATGTGTTGAGAGCCATGAGGATTTGTCACCTGTGCAAGATAGCCACCGGAGTGCTTTGTCCTCACCCAATTAACACCAAATGGCCACTCCAGGGAAGTGTGTGTGGGGTTAGGGAGAAGAGGGGGTGGGGAAAGAAACATAAGCCCCAGTCCTTTATCAGCTCAGGCCCTTGGCTGAACCCTCTCCAAGCTGAGGAGAAGTTCGGGGAGGGGGCAGGATCCAAGCTCTGCTTTGCAAGTTCCCACACTCGGCGGGCTCCCTCTGTCCTCGGTCAGCTGGCTCATGCTCACTCAGCTCCCCAGAGGCGGCTCTGTAAACTGGGCAGAGAGAGGAAGGGCACGGATCTGCCCTGAGCTCACCGCTCTGTCCAACCCACACCACTCTGCCCTTGCTGGCACCTGCAGGACAGCCTCCCCATTTGACATACCTAAGACACGGAGGCTCAGAGCACCACGTGACCTGGCCCCAGAGCTGAGTGTCAAACCCGGAGACATCACCTTCAGCCGCCCTCAAAACATTGTAACCTCTCTCCAAGGCAATCTGGTGAACAGTGTAGTGCTGTTACCCCCACTTAACAGATGAGGAAACTGAGGCCGCCAAAGGCTTAGGGACTGGCTTAGCCAGCTAATTAGAGAGGGTTGACCTTGGCCTGCTGCTCTGCTGTCCTCCTGGGACTGAGTTGCTGTCATCCGATACCACCTCCCTGGCTCACTATTTTAGATGCTGGTGATGATAGAATAGCCGTGGTGGTGGTGGTGGTGGTAATAGCAGTCATTAGCTCATGCATGTGCCATTGCATAATTTTGTCTTTTGCATATCCAGTCTCATTTCATCACTCCCATAACCATGAAAAGCATGGATTTTGAGCTCTGTTTTCCTTGCAAGGAAACTGATGCTTCGAGGGGCAAAGTGTCTTGTCTAAAAGGTGATCCAGGAAGTAATTCCGAGTCCTTTTGCTCCTGAGACTGTGTTTCCACAACGCACCCCAGACAGAGGACCGTTGCATCCTTTCTCCGCCTCTTGGAGATGCTGCAGCAGCTGCTGGCTCTGACCAGTGTGCTGGGGGTGAGGGGTGGTGGCGGCTCCGACCTGGCCCGACTTAGTTGAGGCACTGGAGGAGCTGGTGCTGACTTATCGCAAGCTCAGTTCTTTGGCAGGAAATGAGGGGGGGGGGGAGTAAAAGTTCATCTGAATGTGATGAGCTGTATGGACTGCCCACAGTGTCTGACACAGATGGGAGAGAGCGAAGGAGAATTCCTTGTTGAAAAGAAGCAGTAGATACTGAGCCGAAAAGGCAGACGTGCTGTAGGGAGTGGATCTGGGAAACACGGGCTGACACTAGGTGGCGATGTGTTCCTCGTGGGGTCTGTGTGTTCAGCCTCCTCCTTGCAGGCCAGCGGGCCTCTGGCTCCCCAGCCCCACACTGTGTCCTCCCGCCTCGGGGGTACCTGGCTCCCCATCCCCTCTTTATTTAGCTCTGTTGATTGAGGACCATTGTGGGGGGGTCTAGTTGGGAGCACAGTGTTGGGGGGGGCAGGTGTTAATCAAATCACCACACAGATGCATGTGCTATGGAGGGGAGGTTCAGGGGGCTGTGAGGTGGACCCCTTGGGGCCTAGGCTGTGAGGGGACTCTTGGGAGGTGACACGTGGGCTTAATAAGGGAGACACGAGGCTCTGGGGCTGGGGCAGAGCAGGAGGGAGAGTGTGAGAGGTGGGAGCTGAGGCCCAAGAGGAATACTGGTCCTCCTGTACCTCCACCGCCTCAACCGGCCAGTTCTGCTATTAGAGATGCCTGGGCTTCATGTGGGTCTGGAAAGTTCTTGTTGGAGTCCAGCATAAGCCCCTAGAATCTCTTCCCGCCTAACTCCTCTAGGGAGGGGAAGGCTGGAGAAGGAGAAGGGCCCTGGGCAGTGGTTAGGGCCTGGGCTCTGGAGCTGGGTTCGAACCCCAGCTCTGCCTGTGTGCCCACTTCTCTGTGCCTCAGGTCCCTCGTCTGTGCTGTGAGGACAGTAAGTGTGCCTGCCCCGGTTGTGAGGGTTGATTTGGACAGTGCATGGGGAACCCTGCCAGGCCAGGGCAGGTGCAGCAGGGAAAGTGTTAGCTACCATCTGTCGAGGGTCCACGGTCGGTCGAGGCCCAGCACTGATATTCACCTTGGGTCTGGGACTCTGGTGTCTGCCCTCGGGTGTGGCGTTAGGTGGGCAGCCACTCTCTGCCCTCGGTGGAGGCTGAACCTTCATTCCTCACTGGCCCGGAGGTATGACCCACGGGGACATGGGATCGGCCACCTCCCTTTCACTGGGTCCCACAGCAGCCTGGCACGGGAAGAAGGGGAGAGAAGCAGAGAGCTGGGTCTGTTCAGTTTTCTCCTTTTATGGTCAGCCCGCAGGCCTCTGGCTCCCCCGCCGTAAACCGTGAGCTGGTGTTTGGGATTGGGCCGAAATAGCTGGTCTGTGGGGAGCTGGCGTCTCTCGAGAGAAAGAGTCCTCAGGCCTGCCGTGGGGGAGGGCCCGCCAGAGCCCTTGATCAGCTCAGAGAGCTCCCCGCAGACTCCAAGGCCAGACCCCCAGCCTGGGGAGAAGGGGAGGGAGGACCATTAGGGGCGGGTGTGACACCAACTCCAGGGCTCTGGACTGGGAAGCGCAGTGGACAGAGGGGCTGCGGCCCTGCCCAGCTCTGCCAGCTTGTCCGCCTCACTGCTGCGCCCACGCCTCTGCCGGGGGGGGGCTGGGCCTCCGGCATCTCCTGGGGATTCCCCTGCAGCATCCTTCTCCAGGCAGCTCGGCTGTAATCTCAGCTGTCTCCGGAATCTTCTGCAGCACTCTGGGCACGTACCCATTATAGCGTGGCTCGTATCTTAGTTGTGTGTCCCATACAGCGTCACGAGCCTCTCAGAACCAGAGGCTAAGTAGGTCTCAGTGAACTTGGTGTTTCCTGGCACATAGTAGGGCCTCCTAACTTGCTGCTGAGTGAATATGTGAATACAGGAATGAGGGCTTACCATGGCTATTATCTCAGGAGAGAGGGGGGCGGGTGTTTAAATCTCTAAGCATTTATTGAGTACCTACTTGCACCGAGTCTTGTTCCTGGGATCAGGCACAGCCCTGCCTGACCTTCAGGCGTTCTCAGGCTAGTAGGTAAAGCATGAAAAGCAGTTTTGTAACTGTTGAAAATAAATAGATCTGTGTGACTTTTCCAGGAGTCACATTTCTTGATTATAGATGGCATAAAATCAACATAGTTAAAAAAAAAAAAAAAGAGCTCTATTGTGCCCTGGTTGGGTGGCTCAGTTGGTTGGAACATTGTCCCATACACCAAAAGGTTGTGGGTTCCATTCCCTTTCAGGTAAAAGGTTTGATCCCCAGTCAGGGCACATGCAGGAGGCAAGTAATCTCTCTCTCTCTTTCTCTTTCTCCCTTTCTCTCTTTCTCTCTTTCTCTCTCTCTGCCTCCCCATCTTCCTCTCTAAAATCAATAGAAAACATATCCTTGGGTGAGGATTTAAAATATTTTTAAAGAAGAAAGGCCCCTAACTTAGTTCTAGGGAAATATGGAGTCAGAGAAAATATCATAGGGGAGGTGACTCTCAAGGTGACATTTCAAGAATGGATTAGGGTATGTACCCCAAAGAATTGAAAACAGGTCTTCAAACAACTTGTACTCGAATATTCATAGCAGCTCTGTTATTTGCAGTCCTCAAAAGGTAGAAATAGCCAAGACCAGTTTGGCTCAGTGGATAGAGCGTCGGCCTGGAGACTCAAGGGTCCCAGGTTCAATTCTGGTCAAGGGCATGTACCGTGGTTGCAGGCACGTCCTCGATGGGGGGTGTGCAAGAGGCAGCTGATCAATGTTTCTCTCTCATCGATGTTTCTGATTCTCTGTCCCTCTCTCTTCCTCTCTGTAAAAAATCAATAAAATATATATTTAAAATAAATAAAAATTAAAAATAAAACTAGGACCAATTTAAAAAAAACTTAAAAAAAAAAAAGGTGGAAACAACCCAAGTGCCCATCAACGGAATATTACTGAACTATAAAAAAGGAGTTCTGAAACAATATAACAGAGATGAGCCTCAGAAAAACCATGCTCAGTGAAAGAGACCAGATATGAAAGACCATATACTATGTTACTGCATTTATGTGGCATGCCTAGAATAGGTAAACCCAGAAAGACAGAGAGCAGATTGCTGGTTGCTAGGGGTCTGGGGAGTTAGACTGGAGAGTGACTGCTGAATGGGTGTAGGGTTTGATTCTGGGCTGACGGGAATATGTTGGTACTAGATGCACAAATTGTGAGTGTACTCCATGCCGCTGTCTGGTTCACTTTTTATGATTCATTTTATATTTTGTGAATTTCAACTTAATGGGAAAAAGAAATCAGAGAACGGATTAGGGAGGAAGAGAAGTGGTGGAGGGGGTGCTTTGGGGAGACAAGAACAGTGTGTGTAAAAATGGGCAGGCGTGCTGAAACCGGTTTGGCTCAGTGGATAGAACGCAGGCCTGCGGACTGAAAGGTCCCGGGTTCGGTTCCAGTCAGAGGCATGTACCCTTGGTTGCAGGCATCTCCCCGGTGGGGGGTGTGCAGGAGGCAGCTGATCGATGATTCTCTCTCATCGATGTTTCTAACTCTCTATCCCTCTCTCTTCCTCTCTGTTAAAAAAAAAAAAATCAATAAAATATATTTTTTTTAAATGGGCAGGCGTCACAGATTTGCACATTCAGAGAACTTTGCTGTCTCGTGTCAGACACAAGCTCAGGCTCAGAAAAAAATCAGGATCTCCAGGAATCCAGAGGGTTCCCACATGGGTCAAGAAGCAGCCCACACTGAGCCTCTCTTCTGCCCGTAGCCGGAGCTCTGCCAGCTTCCCACGCTGGGAGGCCACGTGTTTCCGACGGGAATGTCCCAGGCCAGAGGTCGCCGGGCCCTCCCCCGCACAGAGCCACCCTGGCAGCTTCCAGGCCTTGCCCTGGAGCCTGCTCCCTCTCCCGGGGGCCTGTGAGGAAAGGCCTCACGACCAGCATCGGACCCTCTCCACGGCTCCCCAGGGCAGCTGGGAAAGCCTGCCTCTCCCCCCAACGCAGGTGGATAAAGAGAGCTTGTCCGCCGGTCAGTCTCATCATCGCTCCTTCAAACAGTGGCGGGGGTCTGGGCCAGCCCAGAGCTGCTGCTCGCTCTGCCTGGGTTCTGACCGGAGTCTCGGTTCCTCCATTCTCTCGCCCCTCTGGCCCTTCCTCAATCAGTTTTTAACTGGTTTCCTATTTTGCTCTGTTCCCACGTGGATTTCTCCCTCTGGGTGGACGTTGGAGGCACAGGCAGCCACATTCCCTCAATTCTAGGGCAAGGAGCTGGTAGTGTGCCAACCCAGGGTGCCCCCCTCCACGGCCTCCCGTCTACAAGGGTGAGGCTGACCTCTCTTTCTGTAGAGTGTACCAAGGAGGTGAAAGGTTTACTGCTTTCTTCTTGTTTCTATCTTGGAAGGAAGTGCCACAGAGCACGAGTGAGGGTTATCCGAGGAAGGCAAAGCAGCCGTGACAAGTGACAGGAAGCAAGGCCTCCGGGGCCATGACGACTTGGGGCTTGAGTCCCAGCGCACTCGCTGGTGGTGCCCGCGCTCATTTTCTAGGGCTGCTCTGCACATGGCTGCAAACTTAAGCCTTAGAACAACGGACTCTGTTCTCTCACAGGCCCAGGGCCAGAGGTCCGAAATCAAGGTGTCGGCAGGGTTGCTCCTTTCTGGAGGGTCTGCGGGAGAACCCAGCCCACGCCTGTCTCCCAGCCTCCGGTGTTGCTGACAATCCTTGGTGCTGCTTGGCTTGTAGACAAATCTCTTCCTCTCTTATAAATAAGGACAGTGGTCATTGATTTAGGTCCTACTCTAAATTCAGGATGTTCTTATCTGGAGGTCTTTAATTGCATCTGTAAGACTGAACTAGAGGCCTGGTGCACAAAATTTGTGCACAGGTAAGGTCCCTAGGCCTGGCTGTGGATCAGGGCCAATCAGGGCCTTCCGGCTGCTGGTTGCCAAGTCAGGTTTTCCTTTGTTTCACACCACTCCCGGTGGTCAGTATACGTCATCGTGAGCGATTGAACTCCTGAGGGGACACTTTGAACATTAGCCTTTTATATATATAAGGTAGAAGTCTGGCACACGAAATTCATGGGTGGGTACAGTTGCTAGGTCTGGCCTGCAGTCTGAACCATCTTCCCCAGCTGCCTGCAGCCAGCCCATTGCTCGCTGCCACCCATCCCCGGTCGGGTGATCAGTGCCTGACGGCGGGGAAAGGGACTGAGAGGTGGTCAGTGGGCCTCACAGTGACTGGTTCAGCAGTTATTCTGATCATTCTGCCATTAGGGTCAATTTGCATACTACCCTTTATTACATAGGGTAAGGTCACTTTCTGAGTTTCTGAGTGGACATATCTCTTAGGTCCACAGTTCCACTCACTGCTATGACCTCGGGCAAGCAGCTCCCTTCTGTGCTCTATTTTCCTCATCTGTAAAATGGGGGTGATGCCGGTGCCCAGCTCAGGGCTGCCGTGGGAATTCAATGGGTCACCGAGAACAGGAGGAGCTTAGCTAGGGCCCATGGCGCTGTGAGCTGGAGGCTATTTCTCTCTCTCTCTCTTTCCTAAGTTTTATGGTTATAATGGTTTCCTCAAGAGCAATAAAGTCTATTTTTATGTTGACCATTTTTGGTGGGCTGGGGGAACGGTTACACAGACTCGGCACAAACATCCACAGGATAGAAGATGGAGAAAAAGTAGGCTCCTTCCTGTCCCGATTCTGCCCCTCAGACCCTCTCCTCTCTGTTGCCAGTAACAGGAATGGGTTCATAATATATCCGACGCATACACAAGTATTTGAGGGTGGGTGTGAGCGCATGCGCACGTGTCCTTTTTAAAACACAAGAGGTATGATGCAATGTGACTTAGCCTTTTATTTTTTAGCTTACTATCTCTTGGGGAGTGTTCTGTATCAGATAAAAATCTGCCTGGCTTTTTTAAATGGCTGCCTCATGTGCCATTTTTGGCTTTAGCAGAATTTAAATACCAGAATCTGTTTCACTGGTCTTCAGGTGGTAGGCTGGTTACATGGTTTGTTTCTGGTCTTTTGCTCTTAGTGATATTATTGCAGAGACCACCTTCTGAGTCTGTCTTTGGGAACTTATGTGGGTGTTCCTGGCTGGTGCGGGGCAGCCCAGGAATTGTGGCAGGAGGCCGGGGGTGTCGGCCTGGTGGGAATCAATGCAGCTGGCTGGAAGGCAGGACTGTATGGTGATGGAACATTCCCTCCTCTGGCCTGTGTGTTCCTATGGCCCGTCTCTCTGCAGGGGGCCTCCCATTAGCCCTCAGCTCAGAGGGCAGACTTACCTGGGTGGTGACTCTCCACACCCCTGAACCTGGCCCCCGAAACAGATGTGGCCCAAGGTAAGAAACGTAAGAGTGAGAAAGAGAAATTAAATCAATTTTTGGATTTTCTGCCTTTTGTCCTGATGATTTAGGCCAACCAAGTCATCAGACTGTCTACCTGTAATCTGAGGGAGAGAGAGATAATTGGTTGGAGGTGGACATAGGACCTATGGAGCTCACCCAGGCATCTCCTTCATCTTGCTCTGGGGTGGGCCACAGCTTCTGTCTGTGATGTACATTCCCTGCCTCTAGATATGGTCAGGATCATTATTGTCCTCGCTGATCCCCAGTGAACACAAGCATTGCCTTCTCTAGTTCCACCCATCCATCCATCTATCCATCCATCCATCCATCCATCCATCCATCTATCCATCCATCCATCCTTCATCTATCCATTCATCTGTCTGTCCATCCATCCTCCCATCTATCCATCTCCCCATCCACCCATCCATCCATCTTCCCATTCATCCTTCATCCATCCATCTAACAAATATAATTGAGCACCTACTATGTCCCAAATATCAGAGCTACTATGTTAAAACAGATAAAGCTGACTCTTACCTGATAAAACTTGCTTTCTAGAATAGAGAAAGAGGCAAACACAGGGTCATTCCAGATGGGTCTAAGTGATATGAAAGAAATAAGCAGGTTAATTTTTAGTGTACAGAGGGTGTAGCATACATTCCAGTGGACAGAGAATTAGGAAAGGCCTCCTTGGGAGTGGAGCCCTTGAAATGATGGGAAGGTATCAGCCATGGCAAGAGCTGGGGAGAGAGTGCTCCAGGCAAAGGTCCTGGAAGGAAAGAGTGTGTCCTCTCTGAGGAGTCGGTGGCTGTGCAGGAGCTAAGCAGAGGGGAGGGTAAGGAGAGAGTGGTACCAATGAGGTAGGTAGGTGGGGACACATCATGCCAGACCTCATAGGCCGTGGCGGGGAGGAGGTTGGGGGCCGTCAGACTCATCAGCTGGTTTGGGCAAAGGTGTGGCATTATCCAACTGTTTTTTTTTTGTTTTGTTTTTGTTTTTTTTAATTTAAATTTTATTTTATTAAGGTATTTTCTGTGTACATAGTTTACCCTCCCCAGAGTTCTGTGTTCATTGGTTGTACTTATGTTCATGCATACCAGTCCCTCGGTTGTTCTCCTATTTCCCCCCAGGTCTCCTTCCCCTCCCCGCTGTCATTTGGCAATCTGCTTGTTTTATGGTGACTATCTCAGGACCAAATGAATAGAGTCCGCTCCTCCTCTGGTTTTCACCTCCCCTTCCCCTGGGTCCCACTGCTTCCCCTGGGACACACGGCTCGCCCGGGGCACACTGTACCCTGGGACACTCGGCTCACCCGGGGCTCTCGGCCCCCTGGGACACTCGGCTCACCCGGGGCTCTCGGCCCCCTGGGACACTCGGCTCACCCGGGGCTCTCGGCCCCCTGGGACACTCGGCTCACCCGGGGCACTCGGCCCCCTGGGACACTCGGCTCACCCGGGGCACTCGGCCCCCTGGGACACTCGGCTCACCCGGGGCACTCGGCCCCCTGGGACACTCGGCTCACCCGGGGCACTCGGCCCCCTGGGACACACATCTCACCCGGGACACCCTTCCCCTTTGGGGGGTATGGCTTACCCGGGGCTCACCCGGGGCACTCGGCCCCCTGGGACACTCGGCTCACCCGGGGCACTCGGCCCCCTGGGACACTCGGCTCACCCGGGGCACTCGGCCCCCTGGGACACTCGGCTCACCCGGGGCACTCGGCCCCCTGGGACACACGTCTCACCCAGGACACCCTTTCCCTTTGGGGGGTATGGCTTACCCGGGGCACTCGGCCCCCTGGGACACTCGGCTGACCCGGGGCACTCAGCCCCTCTAGGGTGTTGGGGTCGCATATTGGAAGCGCCGCGCTAGCTCCTTGCTAGCATGGGGGGTAGGCTGGGACAGCTGCAGTTGGGCTGAGATGGTTGCAAGCAGGGGGACCACCTTCAAAGGTGTCTCGTTCGGTGTGGGAGCAGAGCAGCTGCAGACATGGAGGCTAAGTTCTGAGGTCGCCCACTCCCTGAGCCCAAGGCGTGGTGAGCTCTGTTCTTGGTGGATTTCCTTTATTCTCGGCGGCAGTGGCGGGTGGCGGTGCCAGGTGCAATATTGATGGTCGCTCCTGTGCTTCAATTACCACTGTAGTTTTAAAGTTCACATGGTGGTGGTGGTGAGAGCTTCGGTTTGGCCATGTGGTTTCGGAGGATGGGCTCGCCTGGGTGGGTAATGGAAGGCACCGTGCCATTTCCTCACCAGCGCGCTCCATTTCCCTCCCAGCATGGTGGGTGTGCTGGGAAGATTGTGGGCGGGCTGTGATGGCTGCATGGGGAGAGTCCGCCCTCAATGGTGTCCTCTTTGTTGCAGATGTGGAGTTTCTTTGGATGCAGAGGCTAATTTCTGAAGCCACACTCTCTATGAGCCCGGTGTGTAGTGAGCTCTGATTTCGGTGGATTCCCATTCTTGGGGGCGGCGGTGGGTGCGGCAGCGTTGGTAGCTCCTGTGGCTCAATTTCCCCTGTAGTTTTAAGATCCGCGTGGTGGTAGTGTCTGATGCTTTGGCCTGGCCATGTGGCAGCGGAGAGAGGATTCTCCAAGTCTGCCAATGGAAGGCGCAGCGCCAGCACAGGGCGCGCGAAGGCCTGGCAGAGCAGGCCGAGGTCGGTGGCGGAGAGTCCCCGCGATGTCTTAGTCTTTCAGACTTAGTGGAACGCTTCCCCTGAGCCAGGACAAGCAGCACCACCACCACAAATATTGGCCAGCTCAGTGCTGCCCCTCTACAGGTGACAGTAGGGGCATCCTCACCTCGGTAGGCCTTTGCTCTTGGAGGTCTTAACCAGTGGAAGGCAGCACGGTACAGAACTGCCCCACCTTCTCAGTCCTCCGCTATCCAACTGTTTTAATAAGATTTGACTTTGGATGATGGATCACAATGCAATATATAGATCATATATCATAGAAATGTACACTTGACACCTATATGATCTTTTAAAAAAATATATATTGTATTGATTTTTTACAGAGAGGAAGAGAGAGGGATAGAGAGTTAGAAACATCGATAAGAGAGAATCATTGATCAGCTGCCTCTTTCACACTCCCAACTGGGGATGTGCCTGCAACCAAGGTACATGCCCCTGACCGGAATCAAACCTGGGACCTTTCAGTCTGCAGGCCAACGCTCTATCCACTGAGCCAAACCGATTTTGGCGAAACCTATATGATCTTATTAACCAATGCCAACCCAACACACTTAATAAAAAAAGAAGATTCTTTAACTGCAATGCAATACCACCTCCCATTCATTAGAATGGCAGCTGTCAACAAACCAGAGAGTAATGGGTTGATGAGGTTGTGGAGAAACCGGGGCCCTGGGGCCCTGCTGGTGGGAATGTAAATGGTGCAGCTGCTATGGAAAATAGTGTGGCAGCTTCTCAAAAAGTGAAGCAGGAAAACCATACGACCCAGCACGTCTGAGCTTGTACCCGAAGGAAGTGGAAGCAGGGCTTCTAACCTGTGTGAACCCCTGTGGCCATGGTTCATAATGGCCACCCACGTGTTCATCAACAGATGAACAGATAAGCAAAAGATGGAAGGTCCATACAATGGAATGTCACTCTGCCTTACAGAGGAAGGACATTCTGATACATAGGTGAACCTTGGGGACAGTATGCTAAGTAAAATAAGCCAGTCACAAGAGGACAATTATTGCATGACTCCACTCCTCTGAGATTCCTGGAGTATCAGGTTCATAGAGACGGGAAGTGGAATGGTGGTTGCCAGGGCTGAGGGAAGAAAGGGCAGGGAGTTAGTGTTTCGTGGGTAGGGTTTCAGTTTTGTAGGAGGAAAAGAGCTCTGGAGATGGATGGTCGTGATGGTGCACAACAGTGTGAATTTGCTTACTACCGTGTTTCCCTGAAAATAAAACATCCTCCGAAAATAAGACCTACTTCATGGAAACATAATACATCCCCTGAAAATAAGACCTAGCGCATCTTTGGGAGCAAAAAAAAAATTAATATAAGACACTGTCTTATTTTCGGGGAAACAGGGTAGTAACGCCACTGAGTTGTATACTTGAAAATGGTCACAATGGTAAACGTTATGTCATGTGCATTTACCACAGTTTTTTACATTTACATGAGGAAGGGTGGGGTGCACAGGCAGAGCGGGAAGATGGGGGAGGAGGATCTGGGCCAAACGTGATGGTCCTTAGACTGGGGTTGGCCCCAGTGTTGGGGACAAGTCTACAGATTTGAGACCTGATTCTTGGGAGGCCGATCCTTCTATCCCAGAGGCCACTTCATGCCCTGGTCTCCTTCTTCCTCCCATAGAGGCTAGCACAGCTGCTTCCCTGGCCTGGCCAATAGGCCTCACCCCTTCCTTTGGATGGTCCCTGCTGGTCTCTCCAAGCTGCCCTGTCCCCCCCATGCCTTCCCCAACCCCTCTGGAGCCTGGGCCCCTGGGAACCCATGTTCTATTTCCTATGCGTTGTCTTGTTCTTGGCAAAGCAGAAAGAGCCCGGGCTCTGGCTCACAATGCTTCAAAAGCCAGGTTGGTCATGGAAGTGCCTGTGTGACTTGGGGCTGCCTAAACCTCAGCCTTTAACCCTGAAACAGTCTGGAGCAAAGGCCACACACGGGAAGTGCCTGACAGTGTGTCTGGGCCACAGTAGGTGTTTATTAAATAGTAAGTGTTTGGTTCAAATTCTGCCTCATCCACTTACTAGCTCTGTAATTGTGGGCAAGTTTTAAAGCTTCTCTGCGCCTCAGTTTCTTCATCTGTAATTTAGGAATAAAAAGCCTAGCTCATAGAGTGTGTTTGATTTGAATGAATTAATACAAGTAAATGCTTAAAACAATGTGTGGCACAGAAGAGGTGCTTAGTGTTAGATACTATTGTGTGGTAGTTTTAGGAACTACCATAGTGTTGGATAGCTGGTAGATGCCATAAAAGTATTTGTTGAGTGAACGAATGAATAAACCAATGAGTCTATTTCGTGCGTGTGCGTGTGCGTGTGCGTGTGCGTGTGCGTGTGTGTGTGTGTGTGTGTGTGTGTGTATTGAGCTTCCGCTTTAAAAAACTCTTGTCTTGTAGGTTTAGGGTTGGCTTTTTTCAGACTCACAAAGCTACATTTTCTCTGTGTCAGGGTTTAGCACTTGGAGACTTGGGTTCTAGGAGCTGAGGGAAGTGGGGTACAGGACTGGATGCTTCTGTCTATGACAGGTTCATGGTCCTGTGGGGCAGAGACACAAGCAAAGGGAGGAAAGTACAGGCGACATAGGACCATTGAGGTGGGGAATCACCTCTGCCTTGGGGATGGGCAGGAACCAGCGGCAGCTCCAGAGCTTCTGGGAGGGCCGTGGAGGCAGCAGTGGTTGTTTGAGGGGCTAGTAGTGGGGGTCCTATTCCTCCTAGCAGTGTTGACTAGGTGCAGTTTGGAAGTGCTAACGAAGACAGCCAAGACACCCGCAGGCTCAATCACTGTGGGGAAGGCTTCTTAGAAGGGGTGTCATCTTTGAGACGGAGGGACCAGGAAGTAGCCAGGAAAAGAAGAGAAAGGCCTTCTGCAGAGGGAACTGCTTGAACAGAGAGCCATGGAATTGAGGTTCCGGGTTGATCTGGGTGGGATTACTGGGTATTAAGAGTGAGGAGGCCTGGCCAGTGTTGCTCAGTGGATGAACATTGACCTATGAACTAGGAGGTCACTGTTCGATTTCCGGTCAGGGTGCATGACAGGGTTGACAGCTTGATTCCCAGGTTGTGGGCTCGATCCCCAGTCAGAGTCATGCAGGAAGCAGCTGACCAATGATTCTCTCTCATCATTGATGTTTCTATCTCTCTCTCCCTCTCCTTTCCTCTCTGAAATCAATAAAAAATATATATTTTTTAAAAAGAGTAAGGGAGACAAGGGGCGCAAAGCTGGAAACTCAGGCAGCAGCCAGTCATGGAGGACATAGATGACATGTTCAGGAGTCTGGGCCTTATCTAGGGGCACTGAGGAGCCTTGATTTAAAAAAAGCTATTTAGCCTTTTGGCTTTCTGAGCAGCACCAGGGTGGTCGGCAAGAGCAAGCACCTTACAAAAGGTGGCAGAAAGGGAGCTAAGAAGAAAGTGGCTGATTCATTTCCTAAAAAAGATTGGTGTGATGTGAAAGTTATTGAACAAACACTAGTCATGAGAGCTCAAGGAAGCAAAATCACATCCGAGAGTCTCCACAGTCGTGTTTTGGAAGTGAGCTTAGCTGATCTGCATTGGATGATGAAGTTGCCTTGGAAAATTCAAGCTCATTACTGAGGATGTTCAGGGCGAAAAGTGCTGACTGGTTTCCATAGCGTGGATCTTTCCCACAACAAAAATGTGCTCCACGGTAAAAGAAAAAGGCAGACCGTGACTAAAGCTCATGGTGATGTCAAGATTAGTGATGGTCTCCTTAAAAATCAGTTCCATGAGGAAAGGCAGATGTCATGTGTGGCCTGCACACAGCGCCAGCTCCAAGCACATGTGAGGGTTCCCATGTGTGTGCACATGCATGTGTTGACGTGGAGATGGGATATGTCGCTCACCACTCGGTTTTCCTGTCCATGCAGTTAGGGACCTAACTTAAAATCCTTATTTTATAGGGCTGCCTTTGAACACATTGCTTCAACATTCCAATAAAGACTCATTTAACGCCCCCCTCCCCCTTTAAAAAACAATAAGGATTAGTGATGGTTATTTGCTTCACCTATTCTGTATTGGTTTTACTACAAAACACAACAATCAGATTCGGAAGACCTCGTATGCTCAGCATCAGCAGGTCCACCAAATCCGGAAGATGATGGAAATCATGACCCAAGAGATGCAAATGACTTGAAAGAAGTGGTCAATAAACTGATTCCAGGTCGCACTGGAAAAGACAGAAAAGGCTTACCAATCTATGATGCCTTTAAAAAAATTATATATATATATATATATATATATATATATATATATATATAAACACACACACACACACACACACACACACACACTTATTTCAGAGAGGAAGGGAGAGGAGAGATAGAAACATCAGAGATGAGAGAGAGCCATTGATCAGTTGCCTCCTGCAATGCCCCCTACTGGGGATCAAGCCTGCAACCTAAGCATGTGCACTTGACTGGAATCAAACCCGGGACCCTTCAGTCCACAGGCCGACGCTCTATCCACTGAGCCAAACTGGCTCGGGCCCTATGATGCCTTTGTTAGAAAAGTCAGTGTGTTTGAATTGGAAAACTCATAGGATTTCACCATGAAGATAGCGATTCTGGAAAAGCTACTAAGGATGAGGCAGGTGCTAAAGTTGAATGAACTGATAGATAGGAGCCCCTAGTCCAAGACTCTGTTTAAAAACCAGACATTTAATGGAGACAAATAAAAAATCCCATTTGTGATTAAAAAAAACCCTGGCTATTGAAGATAAAGTTTGCATACCAAAAATTCACCTAATTTATGTGTGAAATTCAATGATGTTGAGTAAATTGGCAGTTGTGTAAGCATCACCACAGTCCAGCTTGAGAACCCCAAAATGATCCTTCATGCCCATTTGCAGTAATTTCACCCCAACCTTTGGCAACCACCAATCTGTTGTCTCAATGGATTTGCCTATTCTGGACATGTCATGTAAATGGAATCATACAATGTGTGGCCTTTTGCGTTTAACCACTTCTACTTAGCATATAACGTTTTTGAGGGTCATCCAGGTTGTAGCACGAATCAGTACTTCGTTGTTTTTATGGCTGAATCATGTTCCGTTGCATGGCTACACCACATTTTGTTTAGCCGGGCATCAGTTGATGGACATTTGGGCTGTTTCCCTTTTAGCCTTTATGATAATGCTGCTGTGAACATTCGTGTGTAAGTCTTGTAAGGACATATATTTGCAGGGCTCTAGGGTAGATTCCGAGGAGTGGAATTCCTGAGTCATATGCTAAATTTATGTTCACATTTTCGAGAAGCATCCAAAGTGGGAGAGGTTTGGAGGAGGACATCCCTAGATGGAGGGGGATGTTGGGTCATGAGGGGCTGATCGTGACGGGAAGTCTGGAACTGGGGAATGGATGGAGAAATGCTTGCTGCTGTGGCGGTGCCCATCAGTGGATAGGACACTCTGGTTTCTCAGTTATGGCTAACTGGTTGGTGATTAAAGGTGTTGGTAAACCCTTCCCATGCCCAGAGGGGAAGAAAAGGGCTCTAGAACCTGACTCCATCCGCTAAGGCCACAAGAGGTGATCAGTAATGCCTGCTTAATCACAAGTCTCTTGATGCCCACTATACCTTCTGGAATTCTTGGGGGGTGAGCAACAGGGACTGACTTGGCATCTTATCTAGGGAAGGGATTTACGGGGGGTATTGGGGAGCTCACAGGTGGGATGGGAAGCCTGGGAGCCAGCCTCAGGAAGTGACAGAAACTGCTCAGGCCCTGGGGTGGGAGGTGAGGCCCCCTCAGGGCTCTGTCGACCCACTTTGATCCCCTGTCCTAGATCCAGCTAGAGAACCTGATTGGCATAGCCTGGGACCCGTTCTCACTTCTTGGCTGTGGGAGCTGGTGTACCACCAGCATGTACCACCAGAACGGTACATGATGGCAGAGGCAGGGCAGGGGACATGTCCTCTAAAGGAATACAGGATGGTCTTCTTGGAAGAAGAGGGAATGGATGCTGGATTTTCAAACCAAAATGTGTCTGCTACCCCACACTCCAGGTGACGGAACTGAGGCATGGAGAGGTTACAAATATTTGCCAAGGCCAAAGAGCTAGAAAGGGGCCAGATGGACCCCAGTCTGTCTAAATTCAAAGTCTGTGTTCCACCTGTGACCGAATCTGGACAACGTGGGTCTCCAGGACCTGACCCCTTCCCCCCCACCCCCCAACCCAGAGCTGGTGGGACTGGGAAGATCACTGCCTCTGGAACAAGCCAGACTCCAGCATCTTTCTGGGGCTGCATCCAGGACTTTGGGGTCTGGAGGAGAATCTAAAAGAGCCCTGCTGGCCTCTTGGCTTTGGTCTTGTCTCCTGTGCCCTGGGCAATGAGCCCAGCTGGGCTCTTGTCACCCCTAGGGGGCCCAGTGTGCAAGAGCTCATACAGGGGGTCTCAGGAGGCCCCATATCCAGGCCCTCAGTTCAGAGCTACATCTAACTCATGGGTGTCTTTTTTTTTCTGTTCTCAGATCGAGAGGACCAGTCCATTCTATGCACGTAAGTGGAGCTGCGTTTTCTTCTGTTTTCCTGGGGTCCAGATTCATCCTATGAAAGAGGAAGGCCCCTGAGGGCAAGGCTCTCTGATTTGTTCACCGTTCCCAGCGCCTCACCGCGTATCTCCTTGGGGAGTGGACGCTCGCTAAATGTTTGTTGGACAAGGGTTCTCGTTCTCAGTTGGGGACACCTACATTGTCAGTGACACCTGGTGGCCTCCCCCTTTCAAACTAGCATTTATTGAGCACTTACTGTGTGCCCGGCCCTGAGCTAAACATCTCACCTGCAGAGTTGCCTCTAGTTGCATGCTGTCTCTGCTGGTGAGGAAGTCTTGGCTTATATGAAAGTATCGCTTTACAGTTTCACAGTTAGCAGCCATATCTGTGCCATAGTGTCATGTCATTGTTTCTTTGAGGACTTGGGAGCGTGGTCAGACGATATTAACTAAACTTAGAATCATTCAGAGAATCTTCACCATTCAGGAAAAGGCCTCCTGGGGTGGGCAGGGTAATGGCCCCAAACATCTCGCCATCCTGATCCCTGGAACCTGAGGTGATGTCAGGTCACATGGCGGGGAGGGATGAAGGCTGCAGCTTCCCTTTCACTCTCCCCAAGAGCCAGCATTGTAGACTACAATAGGATGAAATATGAAAAATATGAAATAGATTTTATTTTACTGTAGCCTTCTGAAAAACAATTTAAATATATTTGTTATTAATTTTAGAGAGGACAGGAGAAGGAGAGAGAGATAAAAGCATCAATGATGAGAGTGAATCATTGATTGGCTGCAGCCCCCTACTGGGGATTGAGCCTGCAACCGGGCATGTGCCCTTGACTGGAATTGAACCTGGGACCCTCCAGTCCTCATGTTGTAGAGATGGAAGTTCGTTCATTTATGTAAGAGAATGAGAAGAATGCCACTGCCTCATGGTCAGCCTCAGTAAGGATCAGCTGCTACAACAGTGATCACTATGTGCTTACTCTCTTATCCTGTTATCCTTCCTGTAACCTGTTCTCTGCCCTGCAGTGTTGACATCTTCCCCACTGGTTCTCAAGCCCGATTCTCTTAATGAAATGGGTTCCTGTACTTCTTAGAATAACATCAACATTTTTCTGGTCCAGCCCAACCTTTATTCCCCTCATCACTTACTACCACCTCCCTCCCTCCTGATTGGCCTGCTGCACTGGGCCCCTTTCCGACCCCACGTGTGCCCAGCATTTTCCTACCATGGGCCTTTGTCCTTGCTGTTCCCTCTGCCGGGTGCTCCCTTCCCTCGGATCTTCCCTACCGGACTCCTTGGCATCTTTCAGGGTTTAGCTCCTCCTCTTGTTGTGCCATCACCAGCTGCGCCTTCACCTCTGTCTCTCCCATTACCCTGGTACAGTGATAATAGCCACCTCAAATTATCTTGATTGTGTATTCATTTCCTTGGCTATTGTCTGTCTCCTTCCTGGAATGTACACTCCTCGTGGATGGGGACACTCCCTCATCCCCCAGCACACTGCCCCCCACAGAGCCGATGCTCAGTAATAAGTAGGCATTGGCCATTGGGAACAGGGAAATCCCCAAGCCATTCAGCTTATATGGGAAAATGCATCCAGCCATCCCTGAACACCAACAGCTGAGCTGTCCTTATTACATTTCATTTGGGCCGTCGCTAAAATCATCCGGCGTGTCGAGGATCCACAAGTTGATAGCAGGGTATAAGCTTTTAGAAGTAACCAGTGGTCAAAGTAAGCCAGGTTGGAACTAACAATTTGCTGTAGGTGATTATGTAGTTAAGAAACTGAACTTAAGTGGAAGTAGTTTTTAACATGAGTTCTATTTGGTCTTAGCATGTCATTCATCCAGTGTGAACAAATCGGAGGCCCTGGGTGAGGGGCTAGTACATGGAGGGGGCCCCGGGTGGAGTGATAGTAGTGTGTTCAAGGGATAACTCTGTGTGTGTGTGTGTGTGTGTGTGTGTGTGTGCGCGCGCGCGCATGCGCAAGGGGATGAATTAAGAGAGAGGGAGGGTGGGGGCACATAATACCAGAGAGAGGTGCATGGGGTCTTCTAGGTCCTGGGGTCAAGGTTGAGCTTTAATCTAAAATGGACAGGAAAGAACTGAAAGAGTTCAGCCAGGGCTCAGCAAACTCCGGCCAGTGGGCCACATTTGGCTTCTGTCTGTATTTTTGCAAATAAAGTTTTATTGGAACTTTATATCATGACCATTTATTTTGTGCTACAAAGGCAGAGCCGAATAGTTGGGACTGAGAATGTACGACATGCAAAGCCTAAAATATTTAGTATTTGGCCCTTTACAGAAATGGTTTGCTGGCACCTGGCTTAAATCATGGGAAAATATGATATAGTTTACATTTTAATGATTGTATGAATTGATTGTTGAAAATAATGATACAAACAGAACATAAAAGCATTAGGGGAAAATAGTTATAAAAGTAATAAATAGCTAACATTTTTTGTGTACCTGACGTGGTTCTTTAATGTTTTTTGTTTGTGGAAATATATTTTTATTGATTTTAGAGAGGAAAAGAAAGGGAGATAGAGATAGAAACATCAATGATGAGAATCATTGATTGGCTGCCTGCTGCACCCCACCACCACTTAGGGATCAAGCTTAAAATCCGGGCATGTACCCTTGACTGGAATCGAATCCAGTACCCTTCAGGCTGCAGATGGACACTCTATCTCTATCCATTGAGCCAAGCCAGCGAGGGCAGTTCTTTAATGCTTTATATAGTCATTTATTTAACCCTCCAAGTAATCATAAGTGCTTTGATTATGCCCCTTTCATAGATAAGTTTTCTTATCTATAAAATGGACATCGGAGCAGTTTTTAAAAATATATATATTTTATTGTGTTTTTTTTTTTTTTTTTTTTTTTTTTTTTTTTTTTGTGTGTGTGTGTGTGTGTGTGTGTGTGTTTTACAGAGAGGAAGAGAGAGGGATAGAGAGTTAGAAACATCGATGAGAGAGAATCATCAATCAGCTGCCTCTTGTACACCCCCTACTCGGGATGTGCCCACAACCAAAGTACATGCCCTTGACCGGAATCAAACCCAGGACCTTTCAGTCCGCAGGCCGACGCTCTATCCACTGAGCCAAACCGGTTTCGGCAACATCCGAGTAGTTTAATGACTTTCCCGAGGTCACACAGATAACTGGCAGGACAGAGTCTTAAACTAGGGTCGTCAGGCCCTGAAGGTCACTGCTATTTTGCCTATCGATGCTGCAGGGAAGGAGGTATTTCTTATGCCCTGGGAAGCAGGGGCAGTATTCAGAATGGAATCAGTGCTTCACGGGGCTTTGCAGCACATGTAGGAGTTGGATAGCACAAATGCCAGAGGACCTGGCCATCTGCAGGACGGGAATCACATGAGGACCAGGGGACTGAACAGCTCTGAGATTCAGAGACAATTTGGCTTTACTTCCAAGCACAGGCCACAAGCTGAAGTGGACTTGGACATGGGAGCCAGGACCAGCTATTTGATTTATAAAGTTATGCAATGTAAAGATGCAGTGCTCCTTGTTAAAAAAAATTATTAAGACTTTCTAGATGGCAATAAGAGCATTAAATCAAGCATGAGACCCTCCTCAGGGGGATCCCGTGGGACTGCGCAGGGTGCGCACTCATGCAGCCTGCCCTGCCCGGAGCTGAGGGGTTAGCAACTGCTGGTAGCTCCTTCCAGCTGCAGGGGTAGGACTAATCCAAAGGTCTTGGCAGTGGGGTAGTTATAAGGCCATAGGCTGTAATAGTCATGAAACCAAGTCTTCCTCCAGGAATGGGGCGGGGATGGGGGGAGAGGGGAGCATCTGGGCTCCAAGTCTCCTATGAAACAGGATAGAGGTTTAGGGCGTTCAGACCAGGAAGGTGTTTTCACCCCCAGAGTTCAGGGGTCAGAAAAGCAGAGAGTAATGTTTCTAAAGCAACCCTGAGCACATCCATCCTCAGATACCCCTGAGCCCGGAGCTTGGGGTGTTTTCTTTGGCAGGACCGCCCAGGACAATTTATTTTTATCAATAGAACTTGGAAACGGTTGAGCCAAGCAGCCCATATGGGGAGAAGCAGATTCCCAGAGTTTGTGTCCCACGTCCCCTCCCCTGCAAGGTGGAAAAGCGGGCCCTGGTCCTAGTCAGTCCAATGTCTTTGTTGTGAGAGGGAGGAGGTGGGGGAGGCTGAGGGCAAAGGTGGGGAATGAGGAAATTGTGGAAACGGGAATACGCGCAGGAGTGACCTGGGACACGGTGAGCACGGCTCTCCTGACTCTTGTCCTGGATCTGAACGGGCTTAGGACCACCAGGAGGTGGTTTGCCACACTAAGATGATCCCTCCTTCCTCTTGCTCTGATCAGAATCTGGCCCCGCATCAGAATCGGGGTGGGGGGACATGTGTCGAGTGCTCTGACATTAGCCTGATCCAAGTAATTCATACTAAAGTGTAAATGACCGAGTGGCTTCGTTTATTGGTCCCTGGTTACATGTTCCAAGAGCCTGTTAAGGCAAGTGAACGCACCCACAATGTATGACTAACTCTTTGATGGCGCGGGCCCAGGGCTTTGCTCTGTCTTTTCTGTGTCCCGTGCCTTCCTTTCGCTTGTCCTGGAAAGCAAGTCCCTAAAGGGTTGGGCCTGTGTCATGGAATAACTCGTTAGGATGTGGTAGATATCGAGTCCTGAATGCGTTGGAACCGGAGCCCCGACTTCCCATTCTGACTGAGCCCTGACCTTGCTTGTGCGGCCGAGGGCAAGTTGCGGACCCACTCTGCGCTGCCATTCCTCTCCCACAATAACGTGGAGGTGATGTGTCCTGTCTTCGGACTGGCCGGGGGAGGTAGAGGGGAGAATCCATGTGAGACAGCACAGGGCTTCTGCTCCCCCCAATTCTCTCCTTAAAATTAAGAAAAAACTTCTTTTGTTGTTGTGTGGATGGAGTTTTACCATATTTGCCGGAGTATAAGACAATTTTTTGGCCCTGAAAAATACGTATTTGCCGGTGTATAAGAGACTGGGCGTATAAGACGACCCCCTAACATTTCCACTCAAAATACAGAGTTTGTTATATACTTGCCGTATAAGACTACCCCCCACTTGGAGGCAAATTTTTCAGGGCCAAAAAATCGTCTTATACGCCGGCAAATACGGTACCTCTCATTCCCATTTTACAAAATGGGCGGCCCTGTGGGATAATGTGGCCGCTGGGAATGAAGACCGTTGGGAAGGGAGAGGGGACAGCGCTGATGCTGGCACGAGACGCTTCTTTGTTCCCGGCCATTAGACACCCGGTTTCTGGGCCGTGGGGCCCGCAGGATGGGGTCCAGCAATTAAAGGCACATGTTCCTTCGTTCCTCTTCTTTTTTTAACCACGAGCGAAGTTATTAATGGGCCCTTGGCAGAGCAAATTAATTTTTTATTTCCTAATTAGGAAGAAGAGCGGGGCCTGCGCGAGCACTGGTGGCACGGGTTCAGCGCGGGGGACCTTGAGCCGACCTTGGGGTGGACACGCTCTTCTCCAGACTTAAAAAAAAAAAAGTTATCTCCTGCATTTCAGAATATTCAGTGAGCTCGGGAAATGAGAGTGTCTAGGCAAAGGAATGAAGCACACACACACACACACACACACACACACACACACAAAAAAAAAAAAAAAAAAAAACCACAAGCAAGGGAATGCGAGGAGAGGATGAGAAGGAGGAAGCTTGGGTGGAGGCTGTGTCCTCCCCTCTCACTGGGAATGGTGGGAGTCAGGGGCAGGGTCTGGAACTCTTGCAATGAAACAGTCCCACCGTGATGCTCTCTGGTGGTCAAGAAAGCCATCTAGGTAAAAACAAAAAGAAAACCCTTATATTTTAGAGTACTCTTGGTAAGACAGTGCCCTGCTGATGTAACCTTATCAGTCATTTACTCCTTAGCATGAATGACTTCAACCAGGTTTGTCCGTGGCTAGGCGATCGAGCGGGTTCTTCAGAGGACAAAGGGGCTTACACTTGCTCAGTGGCGGAAGGCATAACCAGTCCTTTTTTTTCCTGGAAGCTTCTAAAGCTTTTTACGTTAGGTCCTGATACTTGTGTCCCTTCTGGAAAGCTGCCTCTTGCCTACTTTTTCCATCTCTACCAAAGTTACTGATACTTAAAAGTACGTGATTTGTAGTGACCCTATTCTGCATGAGCCCTAATGTAAAAACTATGGACTTTGGGTAAGAATGGTGGGTCAGCGTGGGTTCATCGGTGTGACAAGTGTCCCCTCTGGTGGGAGGTTGGTACTTGGGAGGCTGTGCAGGCGGGGACGCAGAGGGGTGTGGGAACCCTGGGTACTTTTCATTCGATTTTGCCTTGCACCTAAAACTGCTCTAGAGAATATAGTCTATTTTAAAATATATATATCTTATTGATTTTTTTTACAGAGAGGAAGGGAGAGGGATAGAGAGTTAGAAACATCGATGGGAGAGAAACATCATCGATCAGCTGCCTCCTGCACACCCCCTACTGGGGATGTGCCCGAAACCAAGATACGTGCCCTTGACCAGAATCGAACCTGGGACTTTTCAGTCTGCAGACCGATGCTCTATCCACTGAGCCAAACTGGTTTCGGCATAGTATTTTTTTTAAAACTTCTAGATAAACCTAAGTGTAGACCTTGATAGGAAAACTTAAGGTTTTCTCTTTTCCTCTCTTCATCTGAATTCCTTCTTGCATCCTCATAGGAGGAGGAGTAGATGGGGATAATGGTCCAGGGTTTGAGGCCTAGCCCGTGCCCTGCCAGCGGTGTGTGACCTTGGGCAAGTCACTTTCCCATCTGCTGAGAGCCTCGGTTTCCCCCTTTGGCGGACAGCACGGGGCTGCAGCAGGCACCCGCAGAGCACCTGCGTAGGGCTGTCCGCTGTGGGTCACGGCTCCCGTGTCTTTCAGAGGCGAGTCTGGAGCCGGGAAAACGGAGAACACCAAGAAAGTCATCCAGTACCTGGCCGTGGTGGCCTCCTCCCACAAGGGCAAGAAGGACACAAGCATCACGGTGAGTGGCAGCTCCCGGTCGGTCGGTCGGCGCTGTGCCTTAGCGGAGGGGTCTCCGGGCCTGTGGCCTGGCCGAGTCACAGGCAAGCTCTGCTCAGAGGGCCGGACTCGGCGCTGTGAGCACTGGGCTCCATGTTACACCGCCCTCTCCCCTGACAGCTCGCAGGGGGCTCATTTTCCACCTGAGGGGTGCGTCCGAGTCTGGGCAAGGCCTTGCTTCAGCCAGTACCACCACCCGAGGGGCCTGTTTTGTGAAAAGAGAGGAGCTCCCTCCCCGGTGCTTTCTTTCCCTCGGGGCTCCTCCATGGCGGTCCACTTGCCACTCTGCACCAGACGGCGTCTCTGCTGTGAAGCCGTCTTGTGCCCTGTAGGGTGCTAGCAGCATCCCTGGCCTCCATCCACCAGATGCTGGTTAGCGACCCTCCCCCAGTTAGGACCCCCAAACCTGTCTCCAGACACGGCCAGGTGTCCTCTGGGAGGCAGTCCCCCCGAATGGGAACCATTGCTTTATATCAAGCATGCCAAACTCTCGGCCCACGGGTCACAAGCCTCGTTTATTTGGCCCCTGTTAGCCTTCCAGTGTGACATGCTTGCTTTATATGAATCTGCGAACTCCCTGGAGTGTAGCTCCCTGTGTCTCGGATGGGGGCCCCAGGGGATGGGAATATTGGTGTCACTCGGTATGTGGGCTTCGGTCCAGTGCCAGTGGCAGCCTCTGCCGTGTGCCATGGGGTTACAGAATGTGCTCCGGCGATGAGTCCGAGAGATGCTGTCATTCTAGTCCCTGAGCTTCCAGACACGGGAGAAAGAGAGAGAGAGATTGAATAGTCCCACAAATGATCCACGGTGACACAGTGGATTAAGGCTTGGGAGAAAAGCAGGTTTTAGAGCAGTAGTGGGCAAACTACGGCCCGAGGGCCAGATCCGGCCCATTCGGCTGTTCTATCCGGCCCGCGGAGCCGAAAGAGCGGAGGGTTCTCTTGCTCTCCCCTCCGCTCCTTCACCAGCAGCCCAAGATGAGAGTGCCAGCATGGTCAGGTTGCTTTTGTTCCGGCCCTCCGGTCCAGTTTAAGAACCCATTGTGGCCCTCAAGTCAAAGAGTTTGCCCACCCCTGTTTTAGAGTGATCCCTGCCTGGGCCCACCCTCCTCTTCCTCCTCTGAGCCCTGCCTCACCGGTCCCAGAGGAGGGGACCTCTGTGGGCAGCACGGAGGACTTTCCGTGGGAGAGATGGCAGCCGGGAGGCTGAGGGTGGCCGGCTGCTGGCGCTCAGAGGCAGCCCTGGGGCGGCCACAGAGACCAGCCAGCCGGGAGGCCCGCGGCGATCCGGAGGACACCAGTTTTAGCTTCAGGAACCTTCCTCCCGCAAACAAATGCAGACCGCCCAGGGCATGGAGCCGTCCCTGGCATGCCGTGTAGGAGAGAGAGCTGCAAGGTTTGCAGGCCAGTTAACTGCTGCATCCACTGCCTTTCCCTCTCCAAGAACAGTAAATATAAGAAAGAAGAATCCTATATAATAAAAGGGTAATATGCAAATTGACCCTAACAGCAAAACAACTGAGAAAGACCGGTCGCTAAGACGCTTAACGTAGGAGCCGCCCCCCTGGTGGTCCATGTGCTCCCACAGGGGGAGGGCTGCTGAGCCACCAGCCAGGCTGATGGCTGCAAGCACAGTGGCAGCGGTGGCCAGCTCCCGCCTCGGTGGCTCCTGGGCTGCGAGGGGGCACAGGCTGAGCTAAGGGACACCCCCTGCCAGTGCACACATTTTCGCGCACTGGGCCTCTAGTTCTTTTCATAATAACGCTGGGTCTTTATCCAGTGCCTGCTGGGCGCCAGGCACTTCTTTCTCTGCTCGTGTAAACACGGCTCAGACAGTCCCTCATCTGATAACGGTCTCAAAGACCCTGCCACGGCCGCTGGGGTTACCAAAACCTTTGAAATGTCTGGGTCTAACTGAGACATTAGACCTGAGAGTGAGCAAACCTGAGGGAAAGGAGCAGAATTGCAGAGCAGCTGCTGCTGTCCTGGTTATCTTGGGGATCACCAGCTGCTGGGGGGAGGGGGGTATGTCTCCAGCCTTGGTGTACGTGTGATGGAAATGACACTGACGTTTGTTTCATACTGTATTGTTCAACCGCAGCAAGGCCCATCTCTTGCTTACGTGAGTAACTGGGAGTGTTTTCCTGGTGTGTACGGGAGGCACAGAGTGTATTTAGATCTGCATGGTCCTGTTGCACCCACTGAGCCCCGTAGCTGATGGTAGAATGAGCGAGGCCCCCGAGGTTCACAGCCCAAACCGACAGGCGCACCCAAATCCTGTCCTGTGGGTGCGTCCGACGCCAGCGTGGGGCGTGGCCTCACCAGTCCAGACTCCCGCAGGACTCCCGCCAGAACCCCCAGGGTCGTCCTCTAGCCCGGAATGGGTCTCCCCGGCTCAGAGTGAATCCCCCACCCGCCCCACCATCGTGCCCACCACCAGTGCCCCGGCCTGGCCCGGCCTAGAGACGTGGATGCCGCCTGGTTGAAGGCTTTAGGATGGTCTGGCCCTAAAGCTTCCCTGGCTGGACTGACAGTCGGTAACGGCACCGCTGTGGCATGCCTCCTCCCTGCCATCACCCTACATCTCTCCCCGAGCCCTGCCCCCTGGCACCGGTGTGTCTTCGTGCATGTGTGTGCAGTGTGTCTCTCTCCTTGCATGCCGGTTGCTTGACCGAAGGCCCCCCGAGATGGGGGTCTCAGAGGGTGCGATGCACTAGCTTTGGTGGCAGGGTAAGGCCCCAGCTATGCGACACATACCCGGGTCTTGCTCGGACCTCTGCGTGTGTAAACTCATGTCTAGCGCGGAGCTTGGTGGGGCTGGCACATGGGGTTCAGCCTGGAAGAGGCCCTCAGGGGATCACACTCCATCCTTCTCAGCTAGACGCTGGGCAGCAGTGTCACGGGTGGCTGGGGAGAGGCAGGGTTCTAGTTGGGGTCTGCTCCGAGATGCTCACTTCTCGGGGCGGTGGTCTCATCCATAACATGAGGGGTGTGGACCAGATCCCCATGTTAAAGCCTCTCCTGAGAAGGGCCTTTTGGCCCCACCAGCTGGACTCCCCATTCTAGAAAAGGGCTTTTTTTGTGGGATACAGGGACCCCAAGTTTGTGTGGGCAAAGGGATCCCTTTAGAACTCCCCCCCTCGCCAAGGAAAGCCCATCGCTCTCATCGTAAATTTCCACAAGCCCCCATTCCGGGGCCCTAGTTCCACTAGAGGCTGGGTTTTCCCAGAGATGACACCGTGGTTCCCCGTCCTTCGGGAGCTGCAGGGGAGGAAGGCAGACGGGAACACACACACATACACACACACACACACACACACACACACACACACACACACAGAGCAGCTTCCTGTCCAGTCCTTTTAGAACTTTCTCCCTTTTCACTTTAGAACTTCCCCAGGTTCTTTTTAGCCCAGCCCTGCTGCTCTGAAAAAAAAAGAAAAAGAAAAAAAAAGGACAGGGACATCAGCAGAACCAGGAGACCCCTCAGCACCCACCACCCCAGCGAGACCTGGACAGGAGCTTGGACAGGGAGGCCTCCGGGTCAGGCCGCCGCCGCCTCCGCCGCCACGGTTTGGGGCTAGGCAAGGCGCAGCTCCTCGCTTCCCGGCATCACTTGCCTGGTGGGCCCTTTGCTGCCGCGGTTAACCACGGACTGCCTTGTGCACCAAGCCCCTCCAAGGGCAGGACGGCTGGTCCGGCCTCCGCTGCCTTTAACCTGCTGAATGGAGCTCAGGAACCTGCTTGACAGCTTTGTCCCGCGGGCCGTTAGAAGCGTTCCCGTGGGTTTTGCACATCCCAGACACTAGTCCCACCAAAGGAGACATTACAGCTTACAAAGAAAAAAAAATCGCACTAAAACCATCCACAGGGGGCTCACGTGAAGATGGCTGCTTGTTAAACAGAAAGGGCGGCAGCATGGCTGTGTCCATGGAGCCGGCGGCTCGCCTCCATGGCGCGCCCCGCGCTGAGGCAGTGGTCGGCGAACTCATTAGTCAACAGAGCCAAATATCAACAGGACGACGATTGATATTTCTTTGGAGAGCCAAGTATTTTAAGCTTAAACTTCTTCTAATGCCACTTCTTCAAAACAGACTTGCCCAGGCCGTGGTATTTTGTGGAAGAGCCACACTCAAGGGGCCAAAGAGCCGCATGTGGCTCGAGAGCCACAGTTTGCCGACCACAGCCCTGGGATGCGTATGACATGCCCGGGTGGGGTGGGGTGGGGTGGGGTGGGGTTCTGACGGGCGTGGATGCGGCAGGAATGAGCAGGCCACGAGGGAAAAGCGGCCTCCTGGTGAGCAGGTCCCAGCCAGTCGGCCCTTCCGAAGCCCTCCAGTAAATGGGGACGTTAGTGTTGGGTTCTCAGACCGGGTGGCAGACGGGAGGGAGCGAGCCCGTGGGGTAAGAGCCGAGTTCTGGGACAACATCCGTGTCGGGTAGAGCTCTCGGTGCCCGGCTCTCTCTCTCTCTCTGCAGTAACTAGCTCTGAATGAATTTTAGGGGGAGCTGGAAAAGCAGCTTCTGCAAGCAAACCCGATCCTGGAGGCTTTTGGCAACGCCAAAACGGTGAAGAACGACAACTCCTCGCGATTCGTAAGTAGCAAAGCCGCGTGGGTTTTGGAAAAAGGCCGGGGTCCCGCGGGGCCATCGCTTGCCTGAGAGAGCGGAGTGGGTGCTCGCAGCGCAGCAGGGGTGGAAGGTTCAGAGGCACAGGGCACGTTTGCTCTGTGTTTTCAGTTCCGTGGTGACCTTACAGCCCTGCCAGGCCCCTGCCGCTCCTTCTTCCTTCCTTCAGCATTCACCCAACAAGTATTCATCGAGAACCTTTTGTGTATGAGGCACCCTGCTAGGCATTGGACATTCGTAATCGATTCAATAAACATTTATGAGCACCTAGTATGTGCTGGACACTTACATCCAATACTCATTCATTTATTGGGCAAAATGTGACTTGTCTACCAACTAGGTACCAGGCACATGCATGCTCCATACACGTTTATTTAGCACCTACTGCATACAGTCATTCTGGTAGGTATTTTTATGCATACCATTGTTAAATGTGTTTGTTTTTTATTTGCTCAGTTCATTTTAAAATATATATATATTTTATTGATTTTTTTATAGAGAGGAAGGGAGAAAGAGAGAGAGAGAGAGTTAGAAACATCAATGAAAGACACCGACCAGCTGCCTCTTGCACACCCTCCACCGGGGATGTGCCAGCAACCAAGGTACATGCCCTTGACCGGAATCAAACTCGGGACCCTTCAGTCCCCAGGCCAATGATGGCTCGTACCATTTTTGTTAAGCACCTACTGTATATCAGGCACTGAACTAGGCTCACAGGATCACGGGGAACAGTTCAAGTGAGGAACGGGCGAGGGGCTGAGGCCGGGGGACTGACCACTTCCTGTGCTTTCCTGTTGGCAGGGCAAATTCATCCGCATCAACTTCGACGTCACCGGTTACATCGTGGGAGCCAACATCGAGACATGTATCCTTTGCTTGAACCGGCCCTGTGGGAACCCCACCCAGCCGGAGTGCCCCCAGAAAGGCCCCAGAGCTGCCCCTCTGTCCCCAGGGTTCTGTCCCTCAAAACCCTCGGACCCTGGGGGTCTTCTCCCTCAATAGCAGGCATTGTGGTGTGGTCGTCCAGGTTTTGAACCCCAATGAGCCTGCATTTGACTCTGGGTTGGCATCTCCCTAGCCGAGTGCCCTTGGGCCAGTTACTCAACTTCTCTGTGCTTCCCCAGTGAAATGGGGGTGGCAACAGTATACCGACCTTGCCGAGACCCGTTTGGCTCAATGGATAGAGCGTTGGCCTGCGGACTGGAAGGTCCCAGGTTAGATTCCGGTCAAGGGCATGCACCTTGGTTGCGGGCACATCCCCAGTAGGGGGTGTGCAAGAGGCAGCTGATGGATGATTCTCTCTCATCGATGTTTCTAACTCTCTATTTCTCTCTCTTCCTCTCTGTAAAATCAATAAAACATATTTAAAAAACAAAAACAAACAAAAAATAAAAAACAACAACAACAGTATACCGACCTCGTAGAGGCGTTGGAAGAATAAAGTGGATTTGTTTACGAATTAATTTACGTGAAGCTCTCAGAACCATGCCCAGGGATAGAATGAGGGCTGGGTGAGTCTTGGCTACTGTGTGACCTCCACTTCATCCTTGCCAAGCCATGGTCCAAACCAAGGCCAGGGACTCTTGTTCTTAGAGAGCTGGTCTGTGACCAGCCCCAGCCCACGATAGGAAACTGGGTGAAATCGAGCTTTCCCGGGGGAACGGTCATGCTGCCCAGGACACACAGAGCATCTCGGGAGCCTCCGGATGGTGACGTGGGAGCCCAGTGAGAAGTTTCTGGACTTGGGACCACACCTGGGGTGTAGCAATTGATCAACGTAGAAGCCTTCCGGGCGCCACGTGGCCTCAAGGGCGTTATCTTTTCCGTGGCTGCTTGTGGGCCGGTTGTGTGGCACTGGCAGGACCCAGGGGAGGGCTGTGGCTGCATTTGGCGCCCTGGATCACAGGGGAGGCTTTGGAATGGCATGGGCCAGGGTCCTGGTCTCAGCTCTGCCATTTTAGCTGCGGGGATTGGGCAAGTCTCTTAACCGCGCCACGCCTCCGTGTCGCCCCCTGTGAAGTGGGAATGATGGCAGCACCGGCTGGTGCAGCTGTCCTGGAATTGTGGTTGAACGAAATGACGCACACAGCCCTTCACACGGGGCTTGACCCAAGTGAGCCTCTGATTCGTGGTGGCTGTGACATTATGGTTAGTTAACCTTTGCTGAGAGCCCACGAGAGGCTACTTAGGATATCTCTATTCCATCTGGTATACAGCCCCGCCACCCACTGCCCCTCCCCACCATCCTCAGTGGTCTCCAGGCCCAGCTGCCCACCCGCACCCATGACCCCACCCCCGCCAGAGCGGAACAGCTCTCCTTAGATTAACTGGCAGGGTGTGCAGTCTCCCTTCCAAGGCTAGTTCTCCGGGTCAAGGTCATTGGGCCTGCCAGGGCTGGCACCCACTCTGGGAAGCCCCGCCCCTTGGCCCGGTGTTTGGCTGACACCTGGCCTGGCCACTTACTCGCTGTGCCCTCTCCTTAGAAATGTCCCTCCTCCAGCTGCAGTTTCTTTCTGTGAAAAATGCAAATGTTATTCACACTCACTTCCTAGGAGGGTTTGTGAAGCTTAAATGAGACACTGCGGGTGAAAACAGAGCAGAGATTACTAAATCATAGAGAAGGTAATTACTTGTACCCTGTAACATCTAAAGACAGCCCACTCTACAGAGGGGGCGTCAGTGATGGTTGTTGGGGTCTTTTGCCTCCTGCCTTCCTATGCTTTTCCTTTTCCCTCTGTTTCCCTCACTCCTCTCCGGCCTGGGGACTGTGGCTGTTCCCCGTGGTCTCATTTGGGTCCCGAAGCCAGAATCAGACGGTCGGCCGTGTGAGGAACCGGGGAAGAAGGTTGGGTCCGTGCAAGGGGCACACTGATGGGATCCCCAGAATCCTTAACTCCTCCCAAACCAGATCTGCTAGAAAAGTCGCGGGCGATTCGCCAAGCCAGGGACGAGAGGACGTTCCACATCTTTTACTACATGATTGCCGGAGCCAAGGAGAAGATGAAAAGTAAGTGACTAGCAAGGGTGTGTGTCGGAAGGCTTCAGCCCTTCCCTCCACCATCATCCGGGATCAGGCGCCCGGATATTGAAGCAGCCTGAGACCCGGCCAGGGAAAGACCTGGATCCCTGGGTGGCAGACGCATCACTCGCCATCTCCTTTCGGTGAGGGAGTGTGGCTGTTGCTCGGGCGTTCTCGTTGACTGAGCACCTGCTAGGTGATACAGACCTCGCGTCCAGTTCGGCATTAGGCAATTAATCAAGTCCAGTTAGACTTGGAGGCGCCCAGTTCAATGAGACACAACCTGTGCCTTCTGGGAAGGGAGAAAGACAGTGGCCATGTTTGCCAGTTTGTAAAACTTGCAAGTGTGTAAGATACAACGTTGTAAGGAATTTGGAGGGGAGGTGGGACTAAGCACTTCCGTTATACAGGTTTTGAAAGTGACTTTTGAAGTGGCCTATCTAGGGCTCAGGGCTTCACACACTCTCTGAAAAGGACTAAACAGCAAGTCTTTTAGGCTTTTTTGCAGGCCACATGGTTTCTTAAAAGAACATATAAATCACCTTGCAGAAAAAGGAACATGCCAATGAATAGAGGCACATGATACAGTCTACGTTCTAGTAATAAGTTTATGACTAAAGCTTTAGGAAAACAACACAAACTTTACTTCCCATCATTTTTGTGGCTCCCTTTAGTTATTTAGGTTAGGAATTGGTGTACTGCAATATGCCACCACTAGAGGGGGCAGTATTCATTGTTTCTTCTTGATGCTTGATGGTCTGGAGCCATTTTGGATTAAAGGGGGCATGCTGAATGGATGCTCTACATCCACCAATAGGTAAATTAGTGGTGACAGTGTGGACACCGTGGGGTGGCCCAGGGAGAAATGTTTACATCCCTCCTTCTACTGAGCACCAAAGTCAACAGTTTGGTTGTTTGGTAACTTGGGTTTTAGTTTTGTGCTCTGCCGCTGGTCTTCCAGAAATGAGGTAAGGGTGAGGCTAGCAACCAAGACTCCCAGGAACCATGTGTGTTCTTGATGGTGGATCTTAGAAGAGGTTAGGCAAGACGCATGTAGTAAAAGGTTAGAGAAAATAAAATCTTTTAAATTTAACCATAGTCTGGATAATGAGGTCTTGGCAAAGACCCAAACTCCTTGTGACTTTAATCAGGCATTTCGGCTAATCCAAGGGCTTGAGTTAACTGGTGTCTTGGGTCAATTCAACCTTGAGTTTATCAAGCAGCTCCCAAGTGACTTGACCCATATAAGACCTTTATTTTAAAATAAAAGCATTTCACTGACTTCCCTTCCCAAAGAATTATACAGTCTGGCCTAATTAAAGGTTGGTCTGGAATTAGATGTTCTCTCTCTCTCTCTCTCTCTCTCTCTCTCTCTCTCTCTGAGTATCATAGATAGCAGCTCTGATTGGAGGGTGTTATAAAAGCAAGAAAAAGAAGCAGTTATGAAATGGGGGAGGAAAGGGTGGTGGCTGCAGTACTAAGGTGTATAACCGTGATCTTATAGAAAACGATGTTAAATAGATGTAACCATATAAGCAAGGAGCTGGCAAATGCTTTTGCTAAAGGGCCAGGTAGTAAATATTTTAGGCTTTGCAGACCATACGGTTTTGTGGCACCTACTCTACCCTGCCTTTGTAGTGGGGCAGCAGCCATAGACAGTAAACCAGGAGTAGAAGTGGCTGTGTTCCAATAAAACTTTATGTACAAAAACAACCAGCAGACCAGAGGTGCCAACCCCTGACATAAACCTTATCTACTGATTCAACCAGAAATAGTTGGTGGAGAGGGAGGAGGGTGTAAGAGAGCTCAATTTTTACCGACCTTGGAAGGAAGTCAATAGATGATATCTAATTTTGGCATATTCATAAATAACCTATTATATATAAATACAAACATCCTATTACATACAGTAATATGTAGAGATCATGGTAAATGCCAGAAGAAACAGCTAGAAAAGAGAAAAGCAGTTAGTGTGGGGTAAGGTGAGAGATAGAAGGGGTGGGACAGAGAATGCCATTTTTATGATATAAACCTTTTGGTAGTAAGTTGATTTTAAAAATGCACGTGCATATATGATTTTATTTTATAAAATTTAATAAATGGACGAATAAAGAGTGATCTAACTTTCCAGACGCCTGTGTTCCTGAAGGCAGGGTGCCTTTAGGCAACCGAGATAAAGGTGTCCCTCCTTCTGGGTCAGTGCAATCCCGTGTCAGGGGTCATGGCTTAGCCGGTGGAGCCGGCTGACTTTCAGCTGCCAGGTTCCCTGGGGCAGTACATAACCTGCCCCACTGTATGAGGCCAGGGGAGACTGGAGAAGCCAACTGTGAGATGATGCAGAAGGCAGGCCTTAAGCCATCCAGGTCTTCAGAGGGGGAAAGAAACTGTGATGGTCCAGACCCTTGACCAGGCTCCCGTCTCCTGTTCAAAGTGGTTGTGTGCCCTCCTGACCACACCCCACCTTCCGCTCCTTCCAGGCGACTTGCTTTTGGAGGGCTTCAACAACTACACGTTCCTCTCCAACGGCTACGTGCCCATCCCAGCTGCCCAGGACGACGAGATGTTCCAGGAGACCTTGGAGGCCATGGGCATCATGGGCTTCAACGAAGACGAGCAGCTGTGTAAGTTCACACCCCGAGACGGGGGCTGGCGGGGAGACCTGGATTCCTGCTCTCCGTCCACTGGAATCAGTTAGGCACTCTTTAACCCTCTTCACCTCCCTCCCCTCCCCCCCAAACAAAACAGAAGGATGAAAATGAAGATTACTGTAGGTAGTTTGTTGGTGTTTTCAAAAAACGGCTGCATAAATTAGGGTTCTTTCAGTGACCAGGGACCCACATTGTCTTCAGCAAAAAGGAAAATGATTCACTCAGAAGGATGAAAAGTTCAGGGACACCGGTTTCAGGTACAGTTAATTCTAGGGCTGCAGAGTTTGTCTCCAGAACCTGTTCTGTCAACATTGACGTCAGGTCGGCTGTAGTGTCTGGCAGCAAAACGGCTGCTGCAGCTCCAGCCCGTGCATCCTCTGGATTACGTCCAACAGAAAAGCGCAGAGTGGGTTCTCTGCTTGAGTTCCCAAATAGAGTCTCCTCAACTCCTATTGGATGTCCTAGGTTGATGTTCTTATACCTGAGCTATTCGTTGTAGCCAGGGTTGTGCAAAGCTCTGATTGGCTTAGGTCTCTGTCTGTTCATGGACCTGGAGGTAGAGAGGTAGTTGGCCTCCTCAAAAACATGTGGGCAGAGGATATGGGACAAGGAGTAATTGAGGAGGTGGGTTTATTCAGGTTCCTCCTGAAAAACCAGTCTGATGATAGACCAATATTGATTAATTAGAGGCCTGGTGCATGAGATTCGTGCACTGAGGGAAGGGGCCCTTCAGCTCGGCCTGAGCCCTCTTGCAGTCCAGGACCCCTCAGGGGATGTCTGCCTGCTGGCTTAGGCCTGATCCCCTTAAGGCGGCAGGCAGATATCCCTCTCACAACCCAGGGCTCTCACAGTGCAGGACCCGTCACTCCTTACTGCCTGCCTGCAGTGGAGGCTAGAGAGGCTTCCACCACCACCACTGCACTCGCCAGCTGTGAGCGAGGCTTCTGGCTGAGTGGTGCTCCCCCTGGTGGTCAGTGTGTGTCATAGCTACGGGTTGTTGCACCGTTTGGTTGATTTACATTTAGGCTTTTATTATGTAGGATATCATCAACCACCAACCAAGAGACACACTTGCCCTTGAGAATAGGGCAGCTCAAAGAGATACCTTAGTCTCCACTCTGGGCTTCAAGAAACATTTTTCCTTCTGGGTTAGATGTGTTCCAATGTTCAAGGTTATTCTCTTTTGGGAACACCAGGGCAGGATTGTGGAAAATTTCCCTTCCTTCCCACGCCCCTTTGGAGCCCCAGAATAGCGCTAAGGTTGCTGAAATGCAGCAACGGGGAGGGGCAGTTCCTCTTGAGATAAATGCGGGCCCAGAAAAAGAAGGTTCCATGGGTCAGTTGACAAATGGACGGTGACTGTGGATTTTGGCCAGGGTTCCGTATCAGAATCCAAGGTTAACCCTTTCCAAATGACCTGGGCTCTCCAAGAATAATTCACTTTATTTGGGGCATGCATCAGTTTTGCTTCTAATCTTTTGCTTTAGACAAATGCAACTAATGATTCAGTACTTGCTATGAGTCAAGCATTTTCTAAATCCCCCCCCCCCTTTAATGCGCCATGTCTGGTTTTATTTGAATAATAAAAAATTGGAACATACTAAAATATTGATTAATAGAGGATTTGTTACATTATTGTTTGACCTTATTGACTAGAATGATGGGGCTATTTAAGTTGTTTTAGGAAAACGTCGGCTTCTATGGAAATGCTTGTATTTAAAGCAAAGATATCAGGGACAAGACAATACACTAAGTACTTTATAGGCATTATTTAATCTCAACAACTCTATGAAGTGGCTGCTGTTTCCCCAAACTTGCAGAGGAAGCTGGGCACAGAGAAGCGAAGGGACGTGCCCAAGGACACCCAGCGAGTTACTGGTGGGGCTGGGACTCGCTCTCGGGTCTTGTGGACTCCCAAGCCCTGTTTTGTGGCTTACTGTGCTCTGCGTTTGTCTGTGGGAAGGAAGGTGGTTTTTGTCCTTTAAACTCTTAAAATTCTGTGTCAGAGCCATGGGTTGGTAACCAGGGCTAGTGGGAGCCTAGTATATTCTAAAATGAAGGCTCACACCATTATCAGTGAAGCAGAATCCCACCATGAGACAGAGTTCCTTGCAGTCTTTTGGATGACTTTCAAAGAAAGAGTAGCAGTTTGGCACCTCCTACGCTGGTGAGGAACTGGTGAGCTCCTCTCTGGTACCTGCTAATCTCCCTTTTAACCCCAAGAGTAGAGCCCAGGCCCAGCACCTTGGCAGGCCCTAGCATCTTGCTAGAATTTGATGATATTTTTTATGGTTATAGTTGCTATGTAGCAAGGGAAGCTGATTTTTCACTTAAGATGGAGCTATTTCTTATTAAAGTAAATCTAAAGAAAGAAAACTAAGCGGGTGTAAAGGAAAATGTTAAGGAAGTAATGGAGCAGGTAGAGCAAGCATTAAGATGAGGGGTGGAAACGATGGAGGTCCACAGGACATGGACTTGGACTATTTGTACATCAATCCCAGCTGTACATTCAGAGCTACTCCCAGCCCTGCACAAAGAGGCTGAAGGGGAATGGGGGTGGGGGTAAGGGGTGGGGCTCGAGCCCCAGAGCTTCCTAAGGCTCTAGGTGACCATGCCCCTCTGTTTCCTGAGCTCAGTGGGAGAGGTGTACTCACCCAGGTCACAGAGAGCTAGCAACAGTGTAGGGCTGGAATAATATGACATAATAGCAGTAATGTTTATTGGGCACTGACCATATTTAGGCACATTGAATCCTCATGACAGTCCTGTGAAGTAGGAGTTTTTATGGGCCTTCAGACGGCAAAACTTCAGGCCACCCAGCTGCTAAAGACAGATCAGGCCACTAGTCCAGGGGTGGGCAAACTTTTTGACTTGAGGGCCGGAACAAAAGCAACCTGACCATGCTGGCACTCTCATCTTGGGCTGCTGGTGAAGGAGCGGAGGGGAGAGCAAGAGAACCCTCCGCTCTTTCGGCTCCGCGGGCCGGATAGAACAGCCGAACGGGCCGGATCAGGCCCGAGGGCCGTAGTTTGCCCACGGCTATGACTAGTCCCAGCACCTGTGCACTCAGATCCCTCCCCTCCCCAGGCACAGCCTAGGTCAGTCATTGATGCTACTTCCAGGTCCCATCTGTACTGCTGGCAGAATATTTTTATGAAGAGGTGGATTTCTACATCTCATCAGCTCTAGGATTTGTCTTAACAATTTCTGTAAAATCAGTAATTATATGCCTTGGTTTTATTATGTCTAATAAATGAGGATAAATACCTAACTATTAACATTTTTTAATAAATTTCTCATGCCACCTAAGATCACTTATCCTGTGCACCCATGGTTGTACACATGCCACGTGTTGGGAACCTGCTTTTTATTCCTCAGTGATTAAGAATGGTGTATGAGTTTCCTGTGGCTGCTGTAACAAGTCACCACAGACTGAGTGGCTTAAAGCAATGGGAATTTATTCTCTCTCAGTTCTGGGGGCTGGAAGTCCAAAATCAAGGTCGCAGCAGGAGTAGTTCCTTCTGGGGGCCGTTAGGGAGAATCCAGCCCATGTCTGTCTCCTGGTTCCTGGTGTTGCCCGCAATCCCTGGCATTCCTCCGCCAACAGGCACCTCCCATCTCAGCCTCTCTTGGCTTATCTGCGTTTCTGCTTGTGTTTTCAAGGCACTTGTCATTGGAGTTAGTGCTACCAGGTTAATCCACGGCGATCTCATTGAACTAAATCTCATATTTAATCAAATCTGCAAAGGTCTTTTTTCCAAATAGGGCCACATTGAAAGGTTCCGGGTGGACATATCTTTGGGGGGAGGGGGTGCTGCTAAACCCACCTCAGGTGGCTGCCGTTATTTAGCGCCCACGGGGGCAGGCCCCTTGCTTGGTCATCTCTCCTGACATTAACGTCCTAAAGCAGGTGCTACTGTTGCCATCTCCCTTCTGCAGATAGGGAGGCTGAGCTCAGGAGGCAAAGCTGGGGTTTGAACTAGGGACTTCATAGCTCCCGGGTGCCTGCTTTCAACCACCGCCCAGGCTGCCTGCCTCAGCACCCTCGCCACTTTCCCGTCCACGGGCGCTTTTATCTCCTGTGGCCGGACAGTGGCCACCGTTCCGTCACGAGCACGTTATCGGTACCAGAAAGTGCAAACTGCTGGCTCCTGGACCCACAGGAGGGATTGGCCTCCACAACATGTACATTTTTTTTTAATTGCCTTGCACATTTAAACATGGATAGATTTCATATAGAAACCTGGGTTTCTGTTATCTTTGCAAAGATCACAAGTCTGGCTGCACTGGGCTTGCCTCTCAATGCCATGCTTGGGTTGGCCAATCAGCTCCCCTTCAGGCGGCGTCATGGCGCCCAAGAGTCCCCACAGCCCCCTTTGTTCATTAGACCAGTGGTTCTCAGCTAAGGGGAGTTGGCTCCCTGGCGGACAGGGGATGTCAGCCAGAATCTGGAGGCGTTTCCTGTTGTCCTAACTCAGTAAGGGGAGCACTACTGACATCTAGTGGTTAGAGACCAGGGATGCGGCTAAACATTGTGCAGCGAAGCCCCTGCAGTGGGGAGAAACCCTCAGTTGGGCTGCTTCCCTGGGCTCTGCAGGCCTGTCATCCATCCCTGGTTTAGATCCGCAGTTTACAAACCATGAGTATAGCACTGGACAGTTTACAAAGCCCCTTCCATGCTGCCTTAGCAGTGCCTGGTCCACAGCAGTGTTCACATTTTGGGGGGAACGTCTTCTGCAGTGGTGATGGGAGAAAATGGGTGGGGGGTCGGCCAGCAGCCAGGCCTTTTGCTGAGCTGGGCCAGGGTCCCTAAGGTGTGAGGGCAGCTGTTGTGAAGGGCTGTCACCCCAGCGTGGCCCGAAGACCCAGAGAAGGCTGGCACTCTAGGATTTATTCCTAGAACACCATGTTTTCTTCTTGGAAATCCTAGGCGACTGCATTGAGGTCATCTAAAGCCAGTCATTAGCATGAATCCTCCATCCATCCAGTCATCCATCCATCGTCCATCTTCCTCCCATCCACTGCTCCATTCATTCATTCATCCACACATACATACCTCAGCCCATTGATTCCTCTGTCCATTATCTATCCATCAATCCATCCATTAATCCGTCATCCACATACCCATTATCCATCCTCCATCCATCTCTCCTCCCTCTGCATGTGTATCTGGATCCTGGATTAGGCTTTGGGAATACAGAGATGATAGGACAGTCCCCACTCTCCAGTAACGCATGGCCTTAATGGGGTTTCAAACACGGAACCCATTTTAATGGTAACATGGCCTGACTATGGAGTCGGAGGGATTCCAAGGGTCTGGGAACACAGTGTTTTGTCTGGAGGCACCTGGACACCCAGAGGGAATTTCCCTTCTTCATCCTGACATGAGCGTCTTGCACACCCAGCCAGTGTATGGTGGGAAGTACAGGGTTTGGCTTTATTTCTTAAAGAGCTTTTATTGACATACAGTTTACATTTAGGAAGTTGTGTATGCCATAAGTGTACATTCGATGAATTTTTATAGAACGAACACCCCTGTGCAACTAGCTCCCGTTTTAACTAAGAGAGCACCACCAACTTCCTTACGTTCCTTCTAGCAGCTTCCCCAGTCAAGAATATTTATTCTGATTCCTAACGGCATCAGAACTTGAACGTTTGCCTGTTCTCGAACTTTTCATAAATGGCCCCATACGGCATGCTCTTGTTGCATTTGGTGTCTTTTTCTTTAGCATTTGTGAGATATAGCCATTGTGTTGTTGTTAGTAGTAAATCACTCATTCTCCTTGCTGCATAGCAGGGGCAGGGGCTGACAGACGTGCTCTGTAAAGGCTAGATAGTAAATATGTTAGCCCATGTGGCCGTACAGTCTCTGCTGCAACTTTTCAACTCCGTCATCTAAGCACGCAAGTGAACAAGTGCGGCTGGGTTCCAATAAAACTTTATTTAAAATGGCAGGCAATGGGCTGGATGTGGTCCATGGGCCATCCAGTATGGTATCCCCTTGTAGCGCACAGTTGTTAGCAGTCATTTGAAAATGTTCTCCCCCCGGCCAGCTTTCGCCCCATCATTAGCAGGGAGTTGGGGAAATTTGGCTTTCTCCTAAAAGCTCAGAATCGACTGTCTTTAGGAAAAAGATGGTAGCTGCCCAAGGGTGTTCAGACACC
Organism: Vespertilio murinus; assembly: GCA_963924515.1. Lineage (NCBI taxonomy): Eukaryota > Metazoa > Chordata > Mammalia > Chiroptera > Vespertilionidae > Vespertilio > Vespertilio murinus. The sequence goes on from OZ004705.1 coordinate 85,853,563, forward strand.
AGACCTCCAGAGCACTTGGTGTTGACGGCTGTGTCTTATCTGCTCTCTCCCCTGCCCCAGCCATCCTGAAGGTGGTGTCGTCCGTCCTGCAGCTGGGCAATATCGTCTTCAAGAAGGAGAGGAACACGGACCAGGCGTCCATGCCGGACAACACAGGTGGGCCCTCCCCCCAGTAACTGACAGCTTGGGTGACAGGCGGGAGGGTCACACTCAGTCTTTGGTTGATTTTCTGGATGAGGTTACCTGGGGCATTAAGAAGAGCTAAACTAAGCTATTATCACTGACCTCTCTCTTTTTTCCAACTTTTCACTGCTGAAGTCCTACGGTGGGAAATTCTTGAACCAGAGTGTGGGAGAAAAGAACTAAGGGTTTCAGATCAGGGAGGATCCTTGGGGAGCATAGAATATTTTCCAGCACCAGCTATGCGCCAGGCACCAGACAGGGAGAGAAACAAGACAGGAATGGCCATGTCTTATGGCACCTGTGGTCCTACTGGGGAGACAGACCTCACCAGATAAAATAGAAGATGCCCATTAAACGTGAGTGTCAGATAAACAACAAACACACTTGATTATAAGTATGTCCTAGGTAATGCTGGGGAATAAATCCTATATTCTTTAATATATTATAATTCTGTAATATAATTCCAATACTAAAAAAAAGTGTTTGTTGTTTATCTGACATTCAAGTTTGGGCATCCTGCATTTTTTTTCTTTTCTGAATCTGACGAATAAGCAGCATTTTATGTTTTGAAAAGCTCGCCCGGCTACCTCCGTGCTGTGGGTGGCTGAGCCAAAAGGATAATGTAGGTTCCCCGCTCCCACCGCAGCCTCAGCCCCAGCCCCAGCCCCAGCCCCAGCTCCCACCGCAGCCTCAGCCTCAGCCCCAGCCCAGGCTGCATGTTGTGCTGCTCCTGCAACCCCGGAGCTCGCCCTCCCTGAGACCTGGCAGATGGTTCCTGTCTTGCACTCCCCAGAACGGCACCTTCCAGGAATCCGCACTCTGAGAGAGACCTTCAGGGAAAGAGAAACCCAAAAGCACCTGGCAAAGAGATGGGAAGCATCCTAAAGCCCCTCTAATCTGTCACCTGCCTTGCACGTACGAACTAACACGCAACACTAGTCTTCACGTTAACGGAGAATTTTTATTTTTATTTTTTTTAGAAAAAGCTTTTAAATGCAGAAATACACCTATAATAAGAATCCACGAGTCCACCACCCAGAACTGCCATTTGGGACTATTTTCTAATGCTGCTTTGTCTTTAAAATGAAACAAAGCAACGTAGATTTGCAAACCCAGGGACAGTCCTGTTCTCCCAGCCAGGCCCTCTCCTCCCGCCCTCCTGGCAAGCCCAGCTGTTCTCCCCTGCACATCCTTCAGCCTCGCCTTTACACTTTCTCTCACATGCGGTGGAACAATATAGAAAGTTGCTTTGTGAGTGTTTTTAATTTATAAAAATGATATCACACTACAGATATCATTCTTCAACTTGCTTTTTTTTCTATTCCATACTCACCATTGTCTATCTCGGGATTTCTCAGTAGTGGCAAGACCTGGAGTGACAAGCAAAAAGGTTTCCAGACTTTGCCAAATGTCCATCCCCTGGGGGCAAAATCATGCCCAGATGAGAACCACTGGGAGGGAGAGAGTGACACACAGAGAGAAAGAGATTGGGGCCGGGGGAGAGAGAGAGAGGAAGGAAGGAAGGAAGGAAGGAAGGAAGGAAGGAAGGAAGGAAGGAAGGGTCATCCCTTTAACTGCTATTTGGTATTCCATCTTATGAAAATACCATGGTCTGTCTGCTCCCAAATTAATGGATTTCAGGTGTTTCCAATGTTTTGTCACTACCAGCAATGCTGCACGACATCTCTTAGAATAGTGGAACAAGTGTGTATCAGTAGTTGACTGCATGTCAGGCCCGTCCCATATATGACCTCATTTAACCCCGTTACAACCCCACAGGGTACCAAACAGCCGACTCTTTTCACAAGCCGAGCAAAACAAGAGTCCGGGAAGTTGAATGGCTTTTCCATCATCACATGGCTAGGATGTGGAAGGGGGCGAGGGCTTGAACCTAGAACGTCGGGCCTGAAGTCCCCAGTTGGAGTGCTCCTCCACCCCACCCTGTCAGAGCCTCTGAGCGGGCATTGGGGAGGGTCACTGACAGCAGTTCCTAGGACTTTCGTACGCTGTGTGCACTACTTAGTTACACTCCCCAATAAGGCAGGTTATGGGGATCCATCTCTCCACAACAACAACCAAAACCAATGTCTGTGCACATGTCCCATGTGATGTGCGTACTCCCCAAGCCTTCTCTTTGTGATGCGCTTAATATGCTTGTTTTCTCCACGCAGCTGCTCAGAAAGTTTGTCACCTCATGGGCATTAATGTGACGGATTTCACCAGAGCCATCCTTACCCCACGTATAAAAGTCGGGCGGGATGTGGTACAGAAAGCTCAGACCAAAGAACAGGTAAGGATGCACTTGCTCTTATTCCTCCAGAATCTCACATCCTTCCAGCCAGCCAGCCAGCCAGCTAGCCATTCATTTATCCATATATGCATCCATCTATTCATCTATCCACTTATCCATCCATCCATCCATCCATCCATCCACTTATCCACTCATTCATCCCTTCATTTCTCCATTCATGCATTCATCTATCTATTCACATTTTGTCCATCCATCCATAATTTATCCATCCCTTCACCCACCCACCTTTCCACTTATCCACCCATTCATTTATCTTTCCATCCATGTTTCCACCCATTTATACATTATCAATCCGTCTTCCTTTTCCTCTGTCCATATCTTGGTCCCTCGTCTATCCAGTACCAGAATAGTCCAAGTCCCCTGCCAGGTTTTGAAAACACAACACTGCTCAAGTACAGCAGAGTCCCTCACCGGTGACCTCATCTTGACCTCTTATTGGAGGGACCAGGCCTGGCCTAAAAGATTTTGAAATGACTGTGTACCCTTTCTAGGGGCAGGGCTGGCCACCTGTGCGTGGCCCCTGGGGTGGAACGGCGCCTCTCTGTGCTGGGTCCCTCTGACGGGCGTGTTCACTTATCCACAGTCATTCCTCAGACCTGAGCTCGCGCTCCCTCACTGCCACTTTCTGCTGGGTGCAGAGAGGGTGTCGTTGCCTTTTGTGTGTGTGTGTGTGTTTTTTGAGGACTGATTAGAAGTAGGAGAAGAATAAAAATCGGCGCCATCCACTGGGTTCCTGTGAAAACGCAGCCCGTGGGCGTAACGGTGTCCCCTCGCTCCCCCCACAGGCCGACTTTGCCATCGAGGCTCTGGCCAAGGCCACGTACGAGCGCCTTTTCCGCTGGATCCTCAGCCGCGTGAACAAAGCCCTGGACAAGACCCATCGGCAAGGGGCCTCGTTCCTGGGCATCCTGGACATTGCTGGATTTGAGATCTTTGAGGTACAGCGTGGTGGGAGGACCCGGCCATGGCCGTGGCTCCCGGGGTGGAGCTTCCCCTCGGAGCACGCGTCATGTTGGGGAAAGGCAGGCAGATGGCTGCTGTGGGTGGGGGCTGTCCTTGAGGGTGGAAGGGACAGAAGTCCAGCAGGGAACGCACTGGCTTGTGAAACTGAGAAGGCCTCCATCACAGGACCCGATCCCCTGCCATCCCCCTCTCCCCACCATCCCCCACTCTGCCCTGTTCTCACACTGACCCCCCTCATGGTGGCAAGATCACGGCCACAGCCCCCAAGGGCCGCTCAGCAGCCTCGGCACTTGCAGCCAGTTCCCGCTGTGTACCGCAGTAGCAGCCAGTTCTAACCAAAAATCTTGGCATTGAGTTTCATGGACTCGGACTCACCAGGGTCGGGCACGTGGTCACCTTAGAGCCAAGCACTGTTTCTGGGGACTTGCCTTGGCTCGTGTGGTGCAGCATGGCTACGGGATCTTACCCCCATGGGTGGGAGGGACATTCTCAGCGAGAGGGGATGTCTTGAGATTGACAGATATTCCAAAACCTGTCTTCTATGGGATTACTCCCTCTCGAGCCTCGGCCTCTGCATCTGCAAAATGAGGATGATAAAAGACCTTACGTGGTGATTCTTCCCTTCCCAGAAATCATTGTGCAGATAGAGGGGATAAGCATTAAAGCAGTGTGTATGTAGACCACGTGACAGGAGAACAGGTGTACTTGCCAGCCGGCCTTGGCCTGTAGGCAGCCACTGTTGGGGCCTGAGCCCGCTCTGGGTGCTGAAATGGTAGAGCGGGCACTGGTGGGAAGGGTGTCGGGCTCTGGGGCTCTCCCCAGGGCAAAGCGTCTCTTTAAGGCCCGAGCCCCTGCCTCCATCCACGCTGCTCACGGGCCCCCTCGCTGTCCTGCGCAGGTGAACTCCTTCGAGCAGCTGTGCATCAACTACACCAACGAGAAGCTGCAGCAGCTCTTCAACCACACCATGTTCATCCTGGAGCAGGAGGAGTACCAGCGTGAGGGCATCGAGTGGAACTTCATCGACTTCGGGCTCGACCTGCAGCCCTGCATCGAGCTCATCGAGCGGCCGGTGAGGGCCCACGTCACACTCGCATGCGTGTGTGGCCTCCTGCAGCGGCATGTGGACCCTGCCCTCTCCGCGTGTGCACGCTTCCCCCAGCCCTGAGTCCTTGTGGGCTCAGTCACACTTTCCCTTACCCCACATTTTAAAGCAAAGGTATTTTCCTTTTTTATTTCTCTTTTCCTCCCTCTTTTCCCTCCTCTTTCCTTCCTTTTCTTCCCCTCATTCCCATTCATTTATTTACAAAGCCAGGAGTCTTTGTTTTGTGCACTGATGTATCCCAAACCCTTAGAACCATGCACATAGTAGGTGGCCAATGAATAATTGTTGAATGACTATTTACTGAGCACCTACTATGTGCTAGGACCGTCTTTAGGGGTTAGGGATGAAACTGTGAATGAGATGAACTTGACCCCTGTCCTCCTGGAGCAGCGGGCAATAGAACCAGACAAACAAGTGAAGCAAGCAAACATCCTGATAAGGCCAGCCGGGAGAATGACTGCACAGAGCAGGGGAGCACTTCCCAATTCTGAGTCCAAAGAGTGAAGACCATTCCAGCAGAATGAATGGCATTTGCAGATAAGGCTGGGCTCTTGACACTTTAGTCTAGACCCGTGGTCGGCAAACTACGGCTCACGAGCCACATGCAGCTCTTTGGCCCCTTGAGTGTGGCTCTTCCACAAAACACCACGACCTGGGCCAGTCTATTATGAAGAAGTGGTGTTAGAAGAAGTTTAAGTTTAAAAAATTTGGCTCTCAAAAGAAATTTCAGCCGTTGTACTGTTGATATTTGGCTCTGTTGACTAATGAGTTTGCCGAACACTGGTCTAGACTGTCTCCCACAGGAAAGCGCTTTACTAAAAAGAACCCTGAGGTGAATCTATATATATAAAAGGCTAAGTGTCCGTCCGTCTGACCGGTAGCTATGATGCACACTGACCACCAGGGGGAAGACACTTAATGCAGGAGCTGCCATGATGCACACCGGCCGTTTAAAAATAAATGGCACCACGGGCCTGGTGCCAAAAAACCAACACTCGGCTTCCCCTCAGTGGGACACAGGTGTCACCACCACCCAAGTGACAACCCACCAAATCACAGCCAACCCTGCCCCATGGCGCAAAAGGCTGCCCACAGCCCAGCCTGGAAATGGTCACTGTGGGCATCTGGTAATGACATCACATAGCAACACCTGGCTTTCTCTCCCTAGCAACTAGCCTCCTTGGAGTTTCTTCAGCCCAGGAACCTGACTTGCTTTATATCCAGGTGCAAACATTTCACAGTTTAACCAAATCTTTGTGAAGCATTTTCTGTGCCTCATCTCATTTGATCCTCACAGAAGTCCTGGAATAGAGTAGATAGGAGACTTGGTAGAATCCTATTTTATTTTAATTGGCTGGAAAAAGGAGATTTAGAAAGTTTAGAAACTTGAGCTGACTGAAAAGAAGTAAGAAATGGCGGACTTTGAAAATGACTTCAGGTTTTCTCACTGCACAGAATATAGTAAAACACTGCTTCAGTTAAATATTTTACCCTTTGTTCTTCCTGTGTGATCTACAATAATAATCTGCTTCATATTGATATTTACTACTGTATTGCTGACAATTACCTGAAAGAGAAGTTGGGGAGCTTCACTGGGTTGGAAAAAGTTTAGCTAAATCAGAAAGCAGGTTTAATTAAGCAAATTTATTCTATATATATGGCTAGGTTGACAATACAACCTAGCTAGTGGTACGCATGTTTCAATCTGTCACTATTGATCATGAATTTGGTTGACACTTCTATTATATAGAAAGGGTGAATAGCAATATTAAAATATTTCTTCTAATTAATTTCCTTTCAATGTGCACGAATCCGTGCACCAGCACACTAGTGTATATAATAAAGCAAAGTGTAAAATCTTTGTGATGTTGCATGTGCTGCCCACTAGAGGGAAGCAGCAAACATGTTCTGTTGGTGGTGCTTGCCCTCCTATCTCCAATGCTGGTCTATTGGACATATGGTAATTTGGGGATATATTTTGCAGGGAGGGAACCAAAGTAAAGAGGGTACACATCGTCTTTATATGTAGGCAGATATGGTATGAGAGCTAGGGAGCTGCCTGTGCATGTGTTTAGGTGGCAAGCCTCAGGCTCGAGCCCTGGCTGTGATCCTGCCCTGCTTGTCCTCCACAGAACAACCCTCCAGGTGTGCTCGCCCTGCTAGACGAGGAGTGCTGGTTCCCCAAAGCCACAGACACGTCCTTCGTGGAGAAGCTGTGCTCAGAGCAGGGCAACCACCCCAAGTTCCAGAAGCCCAAGCAGCTCAAGGACAAAACCGAGTTCTCCATCATCCACTATGCTGGAAAGGTACCCATTGCGTGTCCCAGGGGTCTGCTCTCCTGGGGACCTCATGAGGAATGCTCAGAGCAAGAGCACCTCGGGAACGGCAGAACCAAGGTCATCTGGTGTAAACCAAATCCCAAGCAAGGCTACTTGTGATTTTGTCTAAGTGTCTGGAAGGGATAAGTTATATATGTATGTAATCCAGCCATGGTGGCCAGCTAGTTCTTTCTTGTATAGACTCTAAACCCAGCAGGAAGAGCCAGCCAGAATGGTGTGACCAATAAACCCAATTTTGGGTTCACAAGAATCTTCTTTATCATGGCCCTGGGTTTGCCACTGGCAGCCTGTTCCATCCAGAGAAATCTGTGACGTCACCTTGTTATTGTCAACTCCTCCTCCTATTCATTATCATCATCATCATCATCATCATCATCCTTACCCTTCATGGCTGTTAATATACAGAACCTTCCCCTGTGCCTCCTGGGTAATGTACAAAGACATAACTTGGTTTGGCTTACAGAATCTTAGAGCATTTTTATTGACTCCAGAATCCCTACTGCATCATGGGAACAGGCAATGCCCTAATACAGAGGTTGGCAAATTAGAGTCCATGCACCAAATCTGTTTGACCCACAGCCTGTTTTTGTAAATAAAGCTTTATTGGCACCCACTTGGTTACATAACATCTATGGTTGTCTTTATGCTGTAACTACAGAGCTGAGTGGCTGTGACAGACTGTATGGCCTGCAGAACTGAGAATCTGGGCCCTTAAAGAAGTTTGCCAGCTCTTCCTACCCTATACTCAAGGAAGCATCATTCCTATAAGTGCAGAGATATACTGTCTTTCCCCACTTTACAGGTGGTTTCCTTTTAGCCCTCTTTCAGATCAGGCCTGGCCATCACCGTAACAACCCATACCCCGTAAGAACCCACCAGAGATATTTTACGAGCTGCTTTCATTTCATAGTTACAATCATGAAAAGAATGCTTGCCCTGGCTGGTTTCTCGGTGGTTAGAGCATCGGCCCATGTACCTGGGTTGCAGGTTCAATCCCTGGCCCCGGTTGGGGGACATGTGTGAGGCAATCTATCAATGTGTCTCTCTCACATTGCTGTTTCTCTCCCTCTCTCTCTCCTTCCCTCCCTTGCACACTCTAAAAAAAGAAAAAGAAAAAAAGAAATCAATGGAAAAAATATTCTCAAGTGAAGATTAACAAAAATAAATAATAAAAAATAAAAAAGTGAAGGCTTTCGCCACCATCAGTATTCAAGTTGGGAATTTACATCCATGTATCAAATCTCCCAGTTACAAAACTTAAGTTCATCAGAGAGAGGAGAAGAGGTCCACATGCTTAATTTGGAAACTGGCATTGTTGCTGAGCCTTCTCAGAGGAGGGGGAACTTTCATGTGAGGGAGACATGTATTATCAGCCAAGCTCTTCACCACTCGGAGGGCAACCGGCATCATCCCGGGCTCTGGAGGCTGCCAGAGAAGGGTTACTAGGAGAAGGCAAGGAATAGAGACAAGGCGTTCCAGCAGTGGCCACCATTGGCTGCTGCCCTACTGTGTGCAGGGCCCTTTAAAGTCCCGATCTGCTGGTCTCTTCGTTGCAGTTTATGGATTCTCAGCATGGCAGCTGCTAATGTCATTTACTCACTGACCTTGGAAGAGCTGGGAGGGAAGAGGGAGGACTCTGGCCCTGCCCTTAGTTCAGAACTGAAGCAGGAGCCCCTGACCAGGTGGTTCTTGGCAGGTGGACTACAATGCGAGCGCCTGGCTGACCAAGAACATGGACCCGCTGAATGACAACGTGACTGCTCTCCTCAACGCCTCTTCCGACAAGTTTGTGGCCGACCTGTGGAAGGACGGTAAGCCCCCCACTGCTGGAGCTGGCCAGCTGGGCACCAGGGCCCTCCCCTCTTCCCTTCCCCTCTTCCCTCCTCCCCCTCCAGCTGCCCCCGATGGCCACGCCTGCTCCCAGTGTGGGGCTGCAGAAGAGGGCAATGTTGGCAGGTGCTAGCGATGTCTTGTTGACACATTCAACCACCTCAGAGCCCCTTAACCCCACACCTGGGCCCCAGGGGGAAGGTCTGACATCAGGGCAGTGATAGAGGCAGCAGGGTCCGAGGCATGATGAGTGAGAGCGCCCCCGTCTGGAGTTAGAAAGACTGAACTCCTGTCTCACCCCTGCCATATACTTTCCGTCACCCGGGAGCTCTCCGATTCCCCAAGTAGATAATAGTTGGAAAGCAATCCCCCTTACCAAGTGCTGGAGGGAAGGCATGGGCAGCAGAGAGAAGGGGGCCCTGGGAGGGCCAGAGGCTGATGGTGCCCTTAATGTGCCCCCAGTGGACCGAATCGTGGGGCTGGACCAGATGGCCAAGATGACGGAGAGCTCGCTGCCCAGCGCCTCCAAGACCAAGAAGGGCATGTTCCGCACGGTGGGGCAGCTGTACAAGGAGCAGCTGGGGAAGCTGATGACCACGCTGCGCAACACCACGCCCAACTTCGTGCGCTGCATCATCCCCAACCACGAGAAGAGGGTGAGGCCGCCCGCCGGCTGCTGCTGCTCCTGGTGGTGGTGGTGGTGGTGGTGGTGGTAGTGGTAGTGGTGGTGGTGTGGTCAGAACGTCCCCCGGGGAGATCACCAGGGTCCACAGGGAAGGGGAAGGCAGGCAGGCGTAGAGGGGCAAGAAGAAAGCCGGACCCCCCACCCCAAGGGCTCCATCTGACTTGGTGGAAGGGTGGCTGGATTTGGGGTCCATTCCCCATCCTGGCGGCAAAAGAAGACAGGGAGGAAGGGAGACTGTGCCCAGACACTTGGCGGCCCTGAAAATGCTATACAAGGCATCACATCTCTACGCATTCATCGCTCCAGCTGATAGTCCCCCAGTTCCCGCGTGTGCTGGGGAGACAGTGCTGGATACGTTGCAGTCCTCACCTGCAGATTTCTTGTAGTCCAGCGCAGGGGTGCTCAGGTGGGGCCGGTGGGGCCCCTACCCGGGGGACATCTGGCCACGTCTGGGGACATTGTGGTTGTCATCGCTGGGAGGGGGCTACTGCAGGCATCCAGTGCGTAGAGGCCAGGGCTGTGCTAAGCCTCCCACGGTGCGCGGGGCAGCCCCACAGCAGAGAAGGACCCCACCCAGCGTGTCAGCAGTGCTCAGAGGGCGGGAGATCCGTGAGAGAGGCAGACACAAGCTGATGACCGTGGTGCAGTGTGCTAAAATATGGGAACTCCAAACAGCTGAGAGGAAACTTCCTAGAGAACGTGCACGCCGAGTGGCATTAACTTGGGGAAGGGGAGAGGAGGCTGGGAAGGGCATCCTGGGCAGAGGGACCGGTACGACCGAAGTATGGAGGTAACGAAAGAGGCATCTTGGCAAGAACACGCTGGTAGGTGGTTTCAGGCTGACGCGTGAGGGTGGGAGGCAGGGCTTGGGAAGAGCTGGGGCTGAACAGTAGCAGCAGCTTGATCAGGGAGTCCCTGTGGGTGGACCAGCGCCCGGCCTTCCTCCCGGGATACCCCGGGGGCCTTAAAAGCACCTTAGAAACTGAAGCGGGGAGGTGAGGGGAAAGGCAGGATGGGGCAAGAAGACTAGGTAGGAGGCTGTGGTGGGCTTTGTCAGGAGAAGACGGTGGCGAGTGGATGGCAGTGACGACAGCCAATGGAGAGAAGTGGGTGGGTCGGAGATGGTCAGGAGGTCAGAGCTTTAGAGCTGGTGATGGACAGGAGGTGAGGAAGAGGAAGGCAACCAGGATTAGAAGCTCCCGTTTCCAGCCAGGTGATGCTAGTGCCACCAAGTACGAGAGAGAGAGAGAGAGAGAGAGAGAGAGAGAGAGAGAGAGAGAGATCGAGAGAGAGAGAGAGAGAGAGAGAGAGAGATCTGAACCCTCAGCTGAGACCTCACCGGGTTGATCCTGGTGGCCTGGTGAGGAGGGAGGTCACCCAGGCCTGAGATCCGGGGCTTGCTGCTCCCCGAGGCCCAGCCCCGGTGGCCCATCGCCCTCTCCACCTTCGCAGTCCGGCAAGCTGGACGCCTTCCTGGTGCTGGAGCAGCTGCGGTGCAACGGGGTGCTGGAGGGCATCCGCATCTGCCGCCAGGGCTTCCCCAACAGGATCGTCTTCCAGGAGTTCCGCCAGCGGTGAGCCCACGGGCAGCACCGGCGGGGCGGTGGGTGAGCGGGCGGCGGCGGAAGGAGGGCCGATAGAGAGGCACTCAGTGGGTGACTTCTGTCCTGTGTCTCCAGCTACGAGATCCTGGCCGCGAACTCCATTCCTAAAGGCTTCATGGACGGGAAGCAGGCCTGCATCCTCATGGTGAGCCCAGCCCGGCCCCGCTCCACCCCCCGAAACCCGGCCGCAGCCCTCCCCGGCTCTGGTGGCACTGCCAGGAGCGGCTTCACCCCTGGCCACAAGGCACGGCTGAGAATGGAACTCTTGTCTTCCTTCCTTCCTTCTGCAGATCAAAGCCCTAGAACTCGACCCCAACTTGTACAGGATCGGGCAGAGCAAGATCTTCTTCCGAACCGGGGTCCTGGCCCACCTGGAGGAGGAGCGGGACCTGAAGATCACCGACGTCATCATGGCGTTCCAGGCCATGTGTCGCGGCTACCTGGCCAGAAAGTAAGGGTCCGCCTTCTGTCACCTCCCCACAAACAAACTCAGGTGGGAGACACACACTTTCAGGGAGCTTGCTGGCCTCACGTTGTTCTCCTTTATATATATATATATATATATATATATATATATATATATATATATATATTTCATTGATTTTTCACAGAGAGGAAGGGAGAAGGATAGAAAGGTAGAAACATTGACCAGCTGCCTCCTGCACACTCCCTACCAGGGATGTGCCTGCAACCAAGATACATGCCCTTGACCGGAATAGGGCCCGGGACCCTTGAGTCCACAGACCGATGCTCTATCCACTGAGCCAAACCATATTTTTATTGATTTAAGAGAATAAGGGATAAGGGGAGAGAGAGAGATAGAAACATCAATGATGAGAGAGAATCATCAATCGGCCGCCTCCCGCAAGCCCCACACTGGTGATCAAACCTACAACTGGCATGGGCCCTGACCTGGAATTGAACCATGACCTCCTGGGTCTTAGGTTGATATTCAACCTCTGAGCCACACCTACCAGGCTGGCCTCATGTTCTGATTCCCTGACTCTAATAGGCCATCTGCGTGAAGATGCTCCACTGATGGGATGGCCGTGTTTTCTTGGGGGGAAGAAATGCTACCGTTAATATAAACATGGGTTATGAGGGCAGGCGGGGAGGTTAGGACCGTGACTCTGGAGCGTTAGACCTCAGTTCTCATCCTGGCTCCCCCCTCTTACTTGCTGATGGTCCTTGGGCAAGTTACTCTACCTCTCTGAGCCTCAGGTCTCTCCACTGGCAAATAGCATATTCATTCCCGCCTGCTGGAATTGTTTATGAGGAGTCGGTGGAATACTTCCTGAAAAGGGTTGCGAACAGTGCCTGGTTATCATCTCAGAGGTGTGAGAAGATGATTAGGTACCCGAGGAAAGGGTGTGTGGCTGTATCTGTAGCCTTATGTCTGGATGGGATTCATAAGGCAGGGTCTTGGAAGGTCTGATGTCCCTTCTGTTTTGGGAAGCCGGGGGCTATGTGAGGGCCAGGGTCTTTACACCAAAGGGTGTAACTTTCCAGGCTGGCAGGAACTGGTGGAGCCGCTTTGTGCGGGGTTATGTCATCATGAATTATGGCTCCTGCTATTGTCTGCAGAGCCTTGATGGTGTCGAGCTGATTCAGTGCCAAGGGACCCCAAGATGGTCAAGGCCAGAGCTGGGGAGCTCTTGGTCCAGGAACAGACCTAACATAAGTTTCATAATTCTGGTACCACCCCAACCCTGCCTCCAGATTACGGAGGGCAGTTTTATTCTTCAAGTTCCCCACATTCTAGATGGCAGAGAGAAGAGGATTATACTCACTGTTCATGGTTTCTCAAACCTAACAGCCCTTAAACAAGAAAAGTGCTGCTGAAACTGATTTGGCTCAGTGGATAGTGTCAGCCTGTGGACTGAAGGTTCCCAGGTTCGAATCCAGTCAAGGGCACATACCTTAGTTGCAGGCACATCCCAAGTGGGGGGTGTGCAGGAGGCAGGCTGATCGATGTTTCTAACTATCTCTCTCCCTTCCTCTCTGTAAAAAATCAAATATATTTTTAAAAAAAGAAAAAGAAGGAGTGCTAGTTCTAGGTCAGGTTTGAGATTTATAAAACACACCTGAGGAAGGAACAGGTTTGTCAGACACTCCGCTTTGGGGAAGACATGGCTCAGCTGGGAGTGAGCAGGGTCCCCCAGGATGTAGCACGGACTGATGTTTGCCCAATGGGTGTGTTTCAGCAGCTCGATGTTTGGAGCACAGCTCTGGTTCCAGGGTATTTTGTGAAGCCTTGTGTCCCCCTTGCCCGCTGAGAAAGGCTCTGGCCTCCATGTTCTCTGAGTGGTCTGTGCCTAGACAGTATCCCTGTGCTGGTGCTCAGAGCCCCTGGAAGAACCTGAGCTGGAGAAAAGCGGGGATTGTCACAAAATCACAAGCGAAATAGACGTGCCTTACTTTCAGGATGCTGCAGGGTGGGATGCTAGGACAACAAGGTGAGACAGGTGTGGGCGACCAGGGCTTCTCACCCTCCCTGCCCCTCTCCCCAGGGCCTTTGCCAAGAGGCAGCAGCAGCTGACGGCCATGAAGGTGATTCAGAGGAACTGTGCCGCCTACCTCAAGCTGCGCAACTGGCAGTGGTGGAGGCTCTTCACCAAGGTGAGTGCTCCGGCCCCACCCAGCTCTCAGGACCCCCAGCCCTGGTTCTTCCCTCCAGATGCTCCAGATGTGGGACTGGAGATGGGTGTCCGTGGGTGCACAGCTGGGAGCTTGAGATCAAACCTGGCCTGTTGGCGATGCCCCAGGCCTGTCTCAGGTGCATCTGACGAAGGCCCGCCCTCTTTGGCACCTGGGTTACAGCCATGACCTGAACACCCATCCAGAGACTGTCATGGCCACAAGGATCCCTCACAGTGCCCTTTTATAACCACGCCCATTTCTTTTCTAGCCACACCCACTTTCTTCCATAGCCACACCCATTTCCCTCGTAGCCCCTGGCAACCAATGTTTACATTTCTAAAATTCTGTCATTTGAACATTGCATCATTTTGTTATGTAGATGAGGTCATACCTTTTAGCACTGACTTTTCACTTGGCACCATTTTCAGGTGATCCATCCAGGCGGTGCATGTATCAGTCATTTGTTTCTCTGGGTACAGTTTGTTCTTGCAGCGTCGCTGCTGAAACACACCCATTGGGCAAAGACGAGCTCTGTTGCGACAGATGCCGTTTATGTGCCCCTGAGCCCGTAAATCGGCACAAACCTTTTTCATCGAGCGAGTACTTAGTGTCTGTAGAGTACCAGGCGTGCACAGGGTATTGTGGGGATACAGCAGGAACAGACATCATGGTCCCTGGCCTCTTGGGTGTTCCAGTCAGGTGGGGGAGCAGATAATGAGCAGATAGTCACGGGGACAACTAGGTGAAGGCGAACTTAAGTGTTGCGTGAAGGACCCACCGTGGGTGTGACGGGCTTCCCTAGGCCGGGCCAGGGCTTGAGCACCGAAGTCAGGAGTCAACCTGGTAAGGAACGGAAGGAGGAAGCAGCTTTTTTGAAATATTCATCCCAACTTCTTAAAAATTGACGTAAGCCATCTGAGAAAATCAGGAATTAGGGGTGTTCATTGTGGCCCAGTACTGGCAGACTGGTTAATTGAATAATGGCTCATCCATTGAAATGGCTTACCTTGTAATTTTAAGTAATAAAAGTCCATAAAACTGGGCAGCATGATCTCAAGTATATATATATTTTTAATGTGTAGGGCGAAAGACTGGACAGAAATGCTAACCATGACAATGCTGCCCTTGATGGGGGAGGTAGGGTGTGGGGGATTTGTTCCCCTCTTCCCCTTGGAAGGAAACACAACAATTCTTCGGCAGCAGGAGTCTCTCTCCGGATGGGACTACATGGGAGAAGGGGAAGTCTTTTCCTTTCACTGTACACCTTTATCGGTTGCCTTAATGTAGGGTTTCTCAACCTCGGCCCTATTGATAGTTTGGGATGCACGGTTCTATGCTGAGAGAGAGAGCTGGCCTAATTCTAGAATGCTTAGCAGGTTCCCTGGCCTCTGCCCACTGGATGCTGGTAGCACCCTTGCCCCAGCTGTGACAGCTGAAACTGTCTCCAGCAATTGCCACACGTCCCCTTGGGGTGGGGTAAAATCGTCCCTGGCTGAGAAGCACTGATCTACTTTTATTACAAGACTGTACCCATTTTGCCATGAAAATAAATGATACACTGACTGTGTGTGTGTGTGTGCAGGTGAAGCCCCTGCTGCAGGTGACGCGGCAGGAGGAGGAGATGCAGGCCAAGGAGGATGAGCTGCAGAAGACCAAGGAGCGGCAGCAGAAGGCGGAGAGCGAGCTCAAGGAGCTGGAGCAGAAGCACTCGCAGGTGCCTGTCAGGGAGCCTGAGGGGGCCGAGGGGGAGGCAGGATGCCCGTTCCTGGGGGACTCACTGGCCGCCTCCCACCCCCGCGTGCAGCTGGCCGAGGAGAAGAACCTGCTGCAGGAGCAGCTGCAGGCGGAGACGGAGCTGTACGCCGAGGCGGAGGAGATGCGGGTCCGGCTGGCGGCCAAGAAGCAGGAGCTGGAGGAGATCCTGCATGAGATGGAGGCCCGCCTGGAGGAGGAAGAGGACCGGGGCCAGCAGCTGCAGGCAGAAAGGAAGAAGATGGCCCAGCAGATGCTGGTGAGGCACTGGAGGGGCTGACCTTCCCTTCCCTGCAGGCAGGCCTGTGCGCCCCGGCCCGTCTGATGAAAAATGTCCCCATTGCACAGATAAAGAGACTAAGGCTTGGGAGGGAACAGCATCTGTGCACACAGGTCTCCTCGAAAGCCCGCCCTGTTCTGCCCTGCCTTCCGTGTGCTTTTATTTTTTTCTCCTAATAAAAGCTGTGTGCGAGGGGTAATTATATTGTTGCAGAACAGAACACCCAAGATAAGCATTCATTTCAGGAATCTGACAGTGGCTTAGCTAGATGGGTCTCTCATGAAGTTATAGTCAAGCTGTCAGCTGGCGGGGGGGATAGGAAGGAGTAATGGGGGAATAAGGACACATATGTAACACCTTAATCAATAAAGAAATTATAAACAAAAAATAAAAAAGACATTGCCAAATATAGATTTTAAAAAAATGCCAGCTGGGCTGCAGTCATGTGAAGGCTTGACTGGGGCTGGAGGACCCACTCCTACATGGCTCACTCACAAGGCTGTAGGCAGGAGGCCTCAGTTCCTCACCATGTGAGCTTGAGTGTCCTCACCACTGGGCAGCTGGCTTCCCCCAGAACAGTGGCCGGCAAACTCATTAGTCAGCAGAGCAAATATCAACCGTACAATGATTGAAATTTCTTTGGAGAGCCAAATTTTTTAAACTTAAACTTCTTCTAACGCCACTTCTTCAAAATAGACTCGCCCAGGCCGTGGTATTTTGTGGAAGAGCCACACTCAAGGGGCCAAAGAACCGCATGTGGCTCGAGAGCCATGGTTTGGGAGACCCTGTCCCAGAAGGAGTGAGTTGGGAGAGAGAGAAAGAGAGAAAGAGAGAAACAGAGAAGAGAGAAGAGAGAGAAGACAGAGAAGAGAGAGAAGAGAGAGAGAGAGAGAATGCGCGAGCAAGCAGGGGAGGAAGGCACAGTGCCTCTTATAGCCTGATTGATGATGCTACACTCCATCACTTCCTCCTGATTTTATTAGAAGCAAGTCCCCAAGTCCTGCCCACAGACAAGAAGATGAATTAGGCTCCACCTTTGAGAGGAAGAGTGTAATTTGTGGATTCACTTCAAAATCATCATGGTACCTACTGTCCCCATTTTATAGATGAGGGGACTGAGACTCCGTGAGGCAAACCTTAATTTCCAATGAAAGGAGACTGCAGAGCACGGGGTGGGGGGGGGGGGGGGTCATTAGGCCCAGCCTGTGTCAATTAGTCCCCAGGCTCCAGGAGAATGACTTTTAAGCAAGGCTGTGATTCTTCCCCCACAAGGACCTGGAGGAACAGCTGGAGGAGGAGGAAGCTGCGAGGCAGAAGCTACAACTTGAAAAGGTCACCGCCGAGGCCAAGATCAAGAAACTGGAGGATGACATCCTGGTCATGGACGATCAGAACAACAAACTCTCCAAAGTGAGTGGGGCCGAGCATCCGCATTCTAACGACAGGCTCACCTGGGACAAGGACTTCAGATTGTGTTTATTTTTTAGCCAAATAAAAGGTCCTGAAGGCCAAGCGAAGGTTTTCCTCTGACAAGGTGGCTGTGTGACCACCCTGTGGATGCAGGTGTGCCATAGACTGGGTCCTGGCAGGATCACCAGCACCAGGGCTGCCGCGGAGCAAGTCTCGGCAGCACCATGACCACGGGAGCCCCCATGGTGTGCAAAGGAGGCCACAGTGCCGAGTCGCTGAGCCCTCTCCCGCATTCTCATGGGCCGCGTCCAGTTAGCGACGGGGTGGCCAGCTGTCCTGGTTTGCCTGGGATGGAGGGGCTTCGGGGATGTGGAACTTCCAGCACCAAAACGGGAAAAGTCCCAGGGCCAAACAGGATGAGCCGGTCACCCTCGTCAATAACTTCTAACTTGCCCCACGGAGGGCAGGCTCCTTTCTGTGCTTTCAGCCAGATGCCAGCAGGGCACCTGCCAGGAGCCAGGCCCCGTTAGGGGCAGGGCATGTGTGGGGAGAGAGGACCATGCCCTTGTGGGGCTTATATTCTAGTGATACAGCAAATAGGTCATCACACACATAACCATTTGTAATCATTGCGAGCGGGGTTCTGAAGGAGGCGTCGCCCATGTTGTGAGACGAGCACTAGGGGTGGGGGGAGGGAGGTGATTCAGGGAAGGCTTCCTGGAGGAAGTGACGTGTGAGTGGAAGCCTAAGGCCTGAGGAGCAGTTACAGGGAGAGGGGGTGGAGGAGCGCCCAGGCAGATGGCTCCATCTGTGCCCAGGCCCCGGGGCAGGGAAGAGCTGGCAGGTGCTAGGAAGGGAGCGAGGGCCCCATTGGCCGGCACATTGAAGTAGGAGAGGCATCGTGACATGAGGTGAGAGGTGGCGGACTTTTGGAAATTAAGGAACTTCTCGTCACCATTTAAAACTCTAGGCTGCATTTGGTTATCATGTGGGTTTTCCTTTCAGCTATTTATCTGGAAATCACTAAAAGTGAGACATAGATCCTGGAAGGAAGAAAAAAAAAAAAGACTAATGGTGTTTCTTTTTCTTTCCCCCAAAAGGAGCGAAAACTCCTTGAGGAGAGGATTAGTGACCTGACGACGAATCTTGCAGAGGAGGAAGAAAAGGCCAAGAACCTCACCAAGCTGAAAAATAAGCACGAATCTATGATTTCAGAACTGGAAGGTAAACCGGCTACCCAGAGAGGCTCTGAACCGGCATTTTAAAACTAGGAGAATCGGAGAGGAAACTTCAGGATGGCAGATTATTTCAAGAGAGGCCGATCCTCCCCGGGCCCCCGGGTCTCCCTTAGCCAACATACAGTGATAACTACAGGCCCTTCCCGTCAGCACCGACAGCTCTTCCTAGAGAGGGTGGCGCGGGCGGGACGGTTGCCAGCGAGGGATGCGTGTGCGTGTGCGTGGATGTCCTCGGTGGGAAAGGCTCGCCCTCCGGGGCTCTTTCTGGTGGCTGCCGCCCCCTGAGGGCCCCTGGCTTTGTCTAGTGCGGCTGAAGAAGGAGGAGAAGAACCGGCAGGAGCTGGAGAAGCTGAAGCGGAAGCTGGAGGGAGAGGCCAGCGATTTCCACGAGCAGATCGCAGACCTGCAGGCGCAGATTGCAGAGCTCAAGATGCAGCTGGCCAAGAAGGAGGAGGAGCTGCAGGCGGCCCTGGCCAGGTAGAGGGGCCGCGGCCTGTGTGCGCCTGGGCCCTGCCAATCTTCCTCTTCCTGGCCCAGTCTTCCTCCTCCTCCAGGCAGGCCTCCATCTGTGCAAGCCCAGAGCACGCCTTGACTTTCCTCTCTCCCCTCCAAACCCGCCCCTCTTTGTGTCTCCCATGGTGTCTCTCTTTTGGACGCCCAGGCCTTCCTCGTCCACACTCTAGTCCTGCATTTCCAGGTGACCCCAGAGGCCCTTCTATGGCGCCTCCCACACCACATGCCTGAGGCTGGAGTGGCCCTCCTCTCCCTCCAGCCCTCCTTCCAAGGTCTCCCTTTTTGTGACTGCCAGTCCCCCCCGCCCCTTAGCGTTAGCCCTCGGCCCCTCCCACAGCCCTCAGGTTCTGCCAGCCCTTTGCCTTGTGCCCTCCTCCACCCTGGGCTGGCTTCACCCTAGTGGCCCCACGCTGGCAATAAACTCACTGCTCGCTGTGTGCTAGGTTATTTTTAAGCGGCATCTTCACAGGTACCTGGCCAGGTGTGCCGCTGCTTTCTCCAGCTCACTGGGGAGGGAGCTGAGCCAGGGGAGGTGAAGGAGTGTGTGACCAGCACCCCGCTTTTGAGAGGCAGAGCTGGGATTGGAGCCCAAAGCTTTCTGCTGATCCCCTCCCTGGTCATGCTGCCTGCCTGACTGTTAGAGGGATGGGCCAGAAACATCACTTTGGGTCATAAACCTACTCAAACCTTGCTGGCTTGTCCAGGAAACCCAGGTCTGGTACTCAGTGCCCACCTGCCCTCCGCAGTCTGACCCTCACCCCACCATTATGCTTCCTCTCTCACTGCTGCCCATTCACAAGTGCAGCGCAATCGCCCTGCCCACCTCGCCCTGCCCTGCAGAGTCTTGCCTCTGTGCCTTCTCTCATGCTGTTTCCTTCCCATCACCCCCCCCTTCCGGCATCAGGAGGAAACTCCCTTCCATGAATGCCTCACTCCTCCCCACTCGGAATGACTGCTCACATCCCACCTTGACCCAGGCTCACTGCCTCTCCGGGCTGGGAGCCCTGGCTGTAGCATCACCCAGAACAGCGCCTGGCCCAGCCAGGGCTTTGCACGCAGCCGACACTCAGTCACTGTGGAGCGAAGGGAAGGAAGAGCACGTAGTCACCAAGGAGGGATCACTGTCCAATGTTCAGAAAGTAACTACCGTGTTTCCCCGAAAATAAGACATCCTCCGAAAATAAGACCTACTTCATGGAAACAGAACGCATCCCCTGGAAACAAGACCTAGCGCATCTTTGGGAGCAAAAATTAATATAAGACACTGTCTTATTTTCGGGGAAACAGGGTAGTAAGCCCCTTCTGTGAATTGGGCACCGTGCCAGTCTGGGACCGGTGCTTTGCATTCCCACACCCGGAACACCGTAACCTGTTTTTCATACAGACCTCGGGACCTGTCATGTCCTACGTAAATGTCCACGCAGTCCAGTGTAGCAAGGAGGGATCCGCTGAGTCCTGGGGGTGGGGTGCAACATGGTTTACTATCCGTGGAGCACGAGTGGCTGGTTCCTGAGAAACAATGGCTGGCCACGTGTGTCTTCATTCTGGTGACCTGTCCCCGGCAGGCTTGACGATGAAATTGCTCAGAAGAACAACGCCCTCAAGAAGATCCGGGAGCTGGAGGGGCTCATCTCAGACCTGCAGGAGGACCTGGACTCGGAACGGGCCGCGAGAAACAAGGCTGAGAAGCAGAAGCGAGACCTGGGGGAGGAGCTGGAGGCGCTGAAGACGGAGCTGGAGGACACGCTGGACAGCACGGCCACGCAGCAGGAGCTCCGGTGAGGGGGGCCGTTGTCCGCCGCATTGACGGGTGGCTGGTGTGGACGGAGTGAGCCCAGCAAATCCTGAGTCACAGGCTTCCGCAGGCCCTGCGTTTACCGTCCTGACTGCATTTTGTTGTAACTGACACAAGGGTGATTATTGTTCATCTTATTACTACACATCACAGTAGTGGGGCATAATCAGAGAACAATTTGAAAACTAGAGAAAAGTAGACACCAAAAACATCACCCTCAGTTCCCCCACTGTTAACATTTTGGGGTATCTCCTTCCTGTCTGTTCATGCATATGTGTGTGTAAGTAAATCGCCCCCAGCCCCGGTCACCAAGTGTGTGGGTTTACCAGTCAGTTTTGTGTTAAATTTTTAAAATAACATTATGAGATTGGATTTCTTGTTTTTGTTGTTACAAAAATGTTTTCAGAGAGAGGAAGGAAGAGGGAGAGAGAGAGATCAAAACATCAATAATGAGAGAGAATCATCAATTGGCTTCCTCCTGCACGCCCCCTACCAGGGATTGAGCCCAAAACCTGGGCATGTGCCCTGACCAGGAATCAAATCATGACTTCTTGGTTCATAGGTCAGTGCTCAAAGCACTGAGCCATGCTGGCCAGGCATTATCAGACTGGTTTTTGATTTAAGATGTACAGCAGGCAATCAAACAGACCACAGCAGAATAACTACAGATCACCTGCTAGAAAAATGAATTCTAACATTAGTGAAACTAGGTCATTTGTTCATTCAATAAACACACAAATGTAATTAGAGAGCATCTGTGTCAGGCGCTTTGCGAACACTGATATTCTTTTCCCACGAGTTGGGTTTTGTGCTCCCTTCCCACCTGGCTACAGAAAAGCCCGGGGCAGGACTTGAAAACACGGACTCAGAGTCAGACTATTTGGGTTCCATTTCCGGACCTACACACAGTGGTTCTAACAACTCCGGGAAGCGGCTCACCCTTCCTTAGCCATAGTTTCCTCAGCTGTCCAATGGAAATAGTAATATACCTGCCTTGTAGGGCCACTCTGGAGAGTATATGAGATGATGTATTAAAGAAATTAGTTTATGAGGTGATGTATTAAAGAAATTAGTTTGTGAGATGATGTATTAAAGAAATTACTGTATACAGGGCCTGGCATACAGCAAGTGCTCAATAAGTAAGAGCTAATATTCACATTTTTCGGAACATTCTGCCAATCATTTTGCAATTCTTTCAACAATATTATTTTGTGTATTTGTTTGCTGGACCCGAAAAAATTCTAGGCAGGTGACATACTCCTCTTTTTCCAGCTGAGGAAATTCCAGGCGCAGAGAGGTCAGGTGACTCTGACTCACCTGAGGCTGTTAGGTCACACAGCCAGGAAGAGGTGGTGACAGAGATGTCAGCTCTGGGTCCTTTGCACAACACTGAGGGGAGCCCCGTCTCCCCCCAATTGCCATCCTGTGTTCTTCCCATCCAGGGCCAAGCGGGAGCAGGAGGTGACGGTGCTGAAGAAGGCGCTGGACGAGGAGACGCGATCCCACGAGGCCCAGGTCCAGGAGATGAGGCAGAAGCACACCCAGGCGGTGGAGGAGCTCACGGAGCAGCTGGAGCAGTTCAAGAGGGTGAGTTGCGATGCTTTCTCGTGACAACACGTCCACGCGGGCTACATCCCTGAGGGCTACGTCCACAGCTTCAAATAACCACAGGTCAGAGTCTGTCTAGGACGAGTACCAAGCTAGGCGAGATTCTAACGATAAAGACAGCAGCCAGCGTTTATCCACTGTGTACCGTATAGGATGGCAATTAATCTTAACAGCCACCCTCAGAGGGAGGTGCTATTAAGCATATTTTACAGCTAAAAACAAAACAAAAACAAAAAACCACAATTTCCTTGTGTTTCATTCCCAGAGGTGAGTTTTTTTTAACCCGTGACCTCCTGCTACATGAAGTCTGAATTTTATGGCCCTCAGTCCTATATTCCCCACCTCCCTGCACCAAGTATCCCACAATCCAGGTGAAATTAGGCCATACCTTTACCAGAAATGGTAGGAGTTTGCATCTGTTTAAGTCCCAGTCAAGGTGAATCTTATTCCATGAGCTGGTTTGTTGAGTATCTTTCTGTGAGCTGGTTCACGCCCTGTGCTATCAGAAGCTCAACGTTCCCTCTCATTTCAATAATGGGAGCCATCCTGTACGTAGCACTGACGACAGGCCAGACACTTTTCCAAGGTTTTGCACACCCTGGTTTGCTTTTACCCGTGGCCTCTGCTAAAAGGCGACCTCCAGGCCCAGCCTCTGAGAAGCTCCCCTCGCCCTCCCCGTGAACAAGGACACTTGTTCCCGTCCCCTTGTCACGTGGGATCTGAATACCAATCTTCAACACTTCATCAATTCTTTACATATTTTAGACAAGTAAGACTGTGCTAATTGTAACTACAACATACATTTCCCCCTTTCAACTGGCTTCCCTGTCTAATGTCCAGTTATTTTTTACTGTAATATAATTCGAATCCAGATGAGCTTCCAAAATACACTCCGGACAGTAGTAAGGTCGATGTGTCCCCTGGACTACTCTCAGGCCAGGTCAGAGGGGGGCTGGGCTGGAAGCCAAGCCCCAGTTCACAGCCAGGCCTCTTTGGAACCACTCAGCTGCTCATGGCACCAGCAGAAGCCTCTGCTTCTGACCTGCGTGACGCAGGAGGAGGCTGCAAACGCCTGCCGCGGTCTCAGGTGCACTAAACAGAGGAGCGCCTGTCGTTTACCTGTGACGACTTTGGTGCACACTTGGAGCCCTGGTCCGAGCAGGTGGTTGGAAAAACTTTTGTCATCATTCCGACCTGGCCTCCTGTTACACGTGTGGTTTTGTCATAGTTCTGGGGTCTTCAGCAGAGCCAAGACTTTGAGGGGAGCCCAGATCCCCTGGGGTCCTTGCTTATCAGCCTGCACTGTTTCCCCTAAGAGGCGCTTTGTCCCTGGCTGAGGTACTGACAGCTCAGTCATGACGGGGACAGAGGAATGGCTTCCTTGGGGCTGCCTGGGCCCTGGTGGTCCTTCCTAGGCAATGTGGGAAAGCCGAGTGTTGTTTCCTCTACCCTTGGCAGCCTCATGCTTTTCTCTTATTTCCCACCCTCCAGCCCCGTAAAAACCCTCCTTTCACCCCAAATACTTCTCTCTCGGGGAGATTGACATGCCAACAGGAGCTGGTTAGATAAAGTGACTTTTTCTTAACTATCACTGAAAGAGTGTGCATTTGGTAGTAAATGTGATGGACGATAGGGACTGGGCCCAAGTGAAGTGTGGCTGCCCCATCTATAGGGCTAGCTGAAACTCCTGTTTCCATAGCTTTAGTTGTTGTTGTTTTGTTTTTTTCATGAAAGTCAGAATTAGTGAGGTAAAATTCACTGATTTTAAGTGTGTAGCTTGGTGAACTTGGACAAATGTATACATTTGGGTAACCATCACCACAGTTGTCATGATATAGGGCACTAGATTATTTAACAGAGAAGCTGGGAGCCCAGAGTTTTATGTGACGTTTTTTTTATTAAAATGTTGGCACTAATTCTTCAGAAAGTAATGAAGGGCCAAAGAGGGCATGACAGCAGGTTGGCTGCAGCCCGTGAGGGACACAGGTGGAGCACCTCTGTGCTTTAGGAAAACAGAACCCCACGTCTTCCTGGTGATCCTATGTCTCGTCCCTGCACCCCCTTGGGGCGGAAAAGGACAGAGGCTTCTACCTCACAACGCTCTCCCGGCCACGGCTGTAACGCCTTCCCTCCCCTCTGCCTCTCGGCCAGGCCAAGGCCAACCTGGACAAGAACAAGCAGACGCTGGAGAAGGAGAACGCAGACCTGGCGGGCGAGCTGCGGGTCCTGAACCAGGCCAAGCAGGAGGTGGAGCACAAGAAGAAGAAGCTGGAGGTGCAGCTGCAGGAGCTGCAGTCCAAGTGCAGCGACGGGGAGCGGGCCCGCGCCGAGCTCAACGACAAAGTCCACAAGCTGCAGGTGAGGCGGCAGCGCGGGTGTCCCGGTACCCGCTCCGGGAGGGCCGCTGCGCTCCCAGCTACCCGAAGTCCCTCTTGCTGCAATGCAAGTCGGTTTCCTCTAGTTATATCCCCGATGTAACTAGAGATGGTCACCCATCCAGTTTAATTAAGAACCTTCATCCGTTCATTCAACAAGCATTTACTGAGAACCTGCCTTAGGCCGTGCACTGTGTTGAGTCCTGAGATACAACAGCAAGGAGGAAAACAGACACTGTTCCTGCCCCAGGAGAATTCCAGCCTAGTGGAGGGAGAGGCGCCGATAATCACAAAAATGAATGTAAAATGATGCTGGAGAGGGGTGGCACTTAACGTAATATGTATGATCAGCAAGAGGCCTGGCCTGCAGGAGGGGGGGTCGGGAACGGCTTCCCTAAGGATGTATGATCTGACGGAGAAGGCAAAGGGAACGGCATTTGCCAAGGCCCAGTTGTACGTGGGAAATGAGATCACATGAGACCAGTAGAGCTAGAAGGCCACGTTGGAAGGGAAATGTGGTACAAAATGGGACCAGGGAGGCAGGCTGTGGCTGGGTGACACGGCGCCTGCCTTCAAGGCCCTATTACATGTACGTTGGTCTTTGCTCTGTGATGAGAAGCCATTGATGGGCGTTAAGCTGGAGAATGACACAGCCTGTTTGCCTTTGGTCTTATTTAGCTTTGAATGGACATTTGGCCCGACTTTCCTTTCATGGCATATGGTCAAATGCTTGATAAATATTTAGTGTGCTTACATTCTGGGATGAGAGAGTGGGGGGAAGCATTAAATATATTTTCCACATCCAGGTGAGGGCAGGGTTTTTGCTATCCTTACACCAGCACCGTCCTGGAGGAGTGGAGTGAAGGTCCTTTGTGTCCTCATTGTCAATGGAAGAGGCCAGGAATTCCAACTTGTAGGCAATGTACTTCCCTTGGGGGCGGCCATGATCAGGCCTCACAGCTCATGGGTATTTCTCAGTCAGTGGACATCACATGGCGGTGGTATCTCGTGAGTAGAAAGGGTTCCTCTTACTTAAAGAGGATCCTTTCCTAGAGGTTCCAGCTCACCACAGTCTCTCTCCCCCACAGAATGAAGTGGAGAGCGTCACAGGGATGCTCAACGAGGCGGAAGGGAAGGCCATCAAACTGGCCAAGGACGTGGCCTCCCTGGGGTCCCAGCTCCAGGACACCCAGGTGGGTATCCCATCACACCATCCAGAGGGGCCTGGAGTACAGCCTTCCTGGGGGTGGGTTCCTGGGACTTGCGTGCGTGCGTGTGTCCTTTTTGCAGGAGCTGCTTCAAGAAGAAACCCGGCAGAAGCTCAACGTGTCCACCAAGCTGCGCCAGCTGGAGGACGAGAGGAACAGCCTGCAGGAGCAGCTGGATGAGGAGGTGGAGGCCAAGCAGAACCTGGAGCGCCACATCTCAACTCTGAACATCCAGGTGCGGCTGTGCCTGAGGCCTCCGGGGTAGCTCAGGGGCTCCGATGTGCTGTCGGAGAGCGTTGGCGCCATTTTGCTTGGCCTGCTGGCTCCTCCTGCTGCTGAATTTCTTCAGTGAGGAGAAGGCTGTCTTTGCTTCTCAGGGCCTGGGGGACAGGGATGGGAATCCCTCACTGCCTCCTCTCACCCCACCTCCAACCCTGCCATTTCAGCTCTCTGATTCAAAGAAGAAGCTGCAGGACTTTGCCAGCACCGTGGAGGCCCTAGAAGAAGGCAAGAAGAGGTTCCAGAAGGAAATCGAGGGCCTCACCCAGCAGTACGAAGAGAAGGCAGCTGCTTATGACAAACTGGAAAAGACCAAGAACAGGCTTCAGCAGGAGCTGGACGACCTGGTTGTCGATTTAGACAACCAGCGGCAACTGGTGTCCAACCTGGAAAAGAAGCAGAAGAAGTTTGATCAGGTAGGGGGGGGGAGGGCCCACCGCTGTTCACAGACGCTGGCTGGGGGAGTCGGGTCTGCAAAGCATCCGGGTGGCTGCTGGGTGTGTGTCGGCGCCCTCCCGCCTGCTGAAGGATGCACAGCGGCCTGGTTTAGTGACTGTGGAACCGCAGGGCTCCTGGGTCAGAGTAAGGAGAGTGGCAGTCTTGAAGGCTGTGACGTTTCCAGGGGCCACCACCACAGGGGCCATCTGCAAACCCAATCACATGCTTCAGTTTCTAGTCCCAATAAGGGATGAGGTTTCTTTATCTTATTCACTCAGCAAGTTTTTTATTGAATGCCTCCTGAGTACTCCCAGTAATTTAAATTTCCTACCCTTTAAATACAACTTTCCCCTAACATTTCGTTACAAAGAACTGCAAGCACACAATTTGAAAACACTGTCCACCTGTATACCCACCAACTGGGTTCCATCTTCAACATTTCACCATACTCACTTATCACATATTTACTTATCAGAATGAACCATCTGTCATTCATATCTTACAAATAAATTTCAAAGAAAACTATAAACATCTGTATATTTACTTCCCCCTCAATACCTCAGCATTGCATAGTTTTTAAAATATATGCAATTTTGCTTTTCAAGTAAAATTTACGTACAATGACATGCACAAATCATAAGTGTACACTCACTGTGTTCTAGTAAATGTATATATACCTGTAAAGCCAAAACCACTAAATAACAACTTTTAAGATGTTACTCAGATTTAGTAGCTGTGACTTGGGGCTATTCTAAAAACCAGTGGGGGGTTGTACTGGGAGATATGGGAACTCACTGCCCCTCCCCAGCTGGACTCAGAGTACTAGGCTTCTGTTTGGCATGCTGACTCCACTTTCCACCAACCTTCCCTTCTCTTGCTGCCAGCTTGTCCTCATTATCTATTTGAGGGCTCGAGGGCCCTTTTATTTATATTCCTGTCACACAGTGTAGTATTTGTGTGTTGACTGTGTTGTTTGGGATCCCGTTACCTACATGTCTTTGTTGAATTCTGGAAGTCTGGGTTTTGGACATTTGCATATGTAATATACTGCTTTCCAGAAGGTGACACGAACACCAGTATGGAGTGTTCTTTGAACTGCTTCTCCAAGCAGAGGGACAAGTGTGTGCAGATCCATTCACACACTCTGTGGGGCGCATAGAGCGTTTTTGAGAGCTAGCTACTGTGGCCATGAAACAAGAAGAGTAGCTGGCCTCTGGCAGGATTAAATGTCACTGTGACCTCAGTAGCTGTATGCTCTAACCAAAATGGGCACCATTAGTGGTTTCAAAGCACAGACTCAGCAGATGCTGGCTCTGCATAAGGTTGGCCCAGAAGTCAGAAAGCAAGCTTCACAGGAACGATGTCCATAGATTTCTAACCACACCTGCACCTGGAGAGTTCCGCAGGACACAGGCTTTGCAATGAGATGCAGCGGGGCCTCAGGTTAAGTCTAGAGGCCAGTCACCTCTGGGTCTCCTGTTGTGTTGCAGTTGTTGGCCGAGGAGAAAAACATCTCTTCCAAATACGCGGATGAAAGGGACAGAGCGGAGGCGGAAGCCAGGGAAAAGGAAACTAAGGCCTTGTCCCTGGCGCGAGCCCTGGAGGAGGCCTTGGAAGCCAAAGAGGAACTCGAGAGGACCAACAAAATGCTCAAAGCCGAGATGGAGGACCTGGTTAGCTCCAAGGATGACGTAGGCAAGAATGTAAGTCTATCATCTTCGCTTGTCTACATTTCACCAACCCACCCACTGTGCCATGTATCAATCTGCGAGGGATCTGGCACTGCGCCTCTTTCGTGTTAATTGATCATTGGGCATTGCAGGCAGTCCCTTGGGCTGCTGCAAAGGCCAGGCCTGGTTGGGAACAGCAGTTGGGGGTGGGGTCTGAGTCAAGGGATCCGAGAGGAAGGCTCTGGTCTTGACTCCTAGTCGTGCATCCTGTGGGTGGCAAAAACCATCTCCCTGAGCTTAGTGAGCTGCCTGTCACTGTGGTTGACTGACCATCTTCATGAAAGTCAACTCTCGTGTAAAAGGTCCACGAGCTGGAGAAGTCCAAGCGAGCCCTGGAAACCCAGATGGAGGAGATGAAGACACAGCTGGAAGAGCTGGAGGATGAGCTGCAGGCAACGGAAGATGCCAAGCTGCGGCTCGAGGTCAACATGCAGGCCCTCAAGGGCCAGTTTGAGCGCGATCTCCAGGCCCGGGATGAGCAGAATGAAGAGAAGAGGCGGCAGCTCCAGAGGCAGGTAATCCTGCAGGGGACGTGGGGGAACAGAGAGCCGGGGTGGCCTGTGTCCTTCCTTCCACCACCGCTTCCTGGCCTCATGGAGACTGTTTTCTCACCTGCAACCTGGGGATGAGAAAAACCCACCCTGCAGGGGGCTGCGCACACCTGGGAGCTCAGTGGAAACTGGCTGGGCAGAGAGGGGCCCTCTGGGAGGCGCGCAGCCCAGCAGTGCCCACCTCTTCCTTGCCCAGCTCCACGAGTATGAGACGGAACTGGAAGACGAGCGAAAGCAACGTGCCCTGGCCGCTGCTGCCAAGAAGAAGCTGGAAGGGGACCTGAAAGACCTGGAGCTGCAGGCTGACTCGGCCATCAAGGGGAGGGAGGAAGCCATCAAGCAGCTGCGCAAACTGCAGGTGGGTGGAGCTCTGGGTGCAGGCACTGGGGGGGGGGGGGGCGCGGCTCCCCCAGGCTGGGAAGTCAGTCAGGGGCAGGCTTCTGGCTGCCATTTGTGCCTGTTCCGCTGGTGCTTTCTATCACCATTTGGCTTTCAGTGACTGTTTCCTGCCCTGGGTAGGACATTTGGCCAAGGCCCTCAGATCACATCAACTTTTCTTAGGTCTGCTGAGCCCCTCCAAAATGCACCCCCAAATGGCCACCTGGGGCTGAGGGCAATGTTCGTGTAACAGGGGTCTTCCTTCTGGTTAATCACAGAAAACCCTACTGGCTATCATGGAAAGGTAATTTGGGCAGCACGTGGGTGAGTTAATTATCCTTCCTGTCCACTCATGCAGGCTCAGATGAAGGACTTCCAGAGAGAGCTGGACGACGCCCGTGCCTCCAGAGAAGAAATCTTTGCCACGGCCAAGGAGAATGAAAAGAAAGCCAAGAGCTTAGAAGCAGAACTCATGCAGCTACAGGAGGTAAAGCCTTCTCACTAGGAGTGCCTCAGACGGGGATACGGTGGCAGCGGCCTTTGGCATCCCAGGCTGTACATCCACAGCTATCTTTCCTCAACCCAGCCAGCCTTCCACGTGGGTGGACCCTCTTAGTTAGGGCTTAGAAAAACACAGGGCTTTCTCCTTTCACATGACGGCAAGGTCTCTCTGAGCTCAGAAGCGATGTAGCCATTTTCAAAGGTGGCCGTGGAGACTGCTGGGGGCCTGGTGAGGAGCACAGTGGATCCTTGGGTGAGGGTCAGCCCTTCCCTGGCAGACAACAGATTTCCTTCCTCCCTGCCTCCCACCATCCAGGATCTAGCCGCGGCTGAGAGGGCTCGCAAACAGGCAGACCTGGAGAAGGAGGAACTGGCCGAGGAGCTGGCCAGCAGTGTGTCAGGAAGGTATGAGACATCATGGGATGAAGGGGGATCCTAGACCCAGATGATGGAGAGGCAACTCATAGGTGAGCCTCCTCGCCCTTCATTTTAATGCTGAAAACGATAGAATGTTCCAGTGAACTTGTAACAGGGGTCTCAGGGTTTCCACACCCTGTGTGGGAGTGTGGCCAGTTTCATTCATTCTGAATGAACAGCGTGGCGGGGACAGGGGGCATCTGGGAGGAGTTGGTCCTCATCCCAGGCCTGGCTGTGCTGACACCAACTGGGTATGAGTCCTGGTTCCCTACTTCCCAGCTGTGTGACTCTGGACAAGTCTCTAAGGCTCTCTGAGCCTTCGTTTCCTCAGTTATAAGTGAGGACAACCCTGAGGCATTGCTCCTCCGAGGACAGGGTGTTCCCTAACACGGGGGCAGACGGGAGGCCTCAGAGGTGCTGTGTCTCCCTTAGGAACACGCTTCAGGATGAGAAGCGCCGCCTGGAGGCCCGGATCGCGCAGCTGGAGGAGGAGCTGGAGGAAGAACAAGGCAATATGGAGGCCATGAGTGACCGTGTCCGGAAGGCCACACAGCAGGTGGGGGACTGGGCACTAGAGCAGCAAAAGCCCCACACGGGCTCAGTGACATGCACCACAGGCTGCTGTGCGCCAGGCCTGGGATGAGCTGAGGATAGCAGGGAGCCTGGGTGAGCTCTTCTTGAGCTGAGAGTTAAAGGATGACCAGGAAGGAGGAGAGGGAGTGCAGAGGCTGAAAAAGGCTAGAGACTGTGGGAGAAGCTAGTCATTTCAGTGCACCCCACAGGCTTTCATGCCCCCCACCTCACTACCTTCGCCCTCCTCCCCAGGCCGAGCAGCTCAACAATGAGCTGGCCACGGAGCGCAGCGCAGCCCAGAAGAACGAGAGCGCAAGGCAGCAGCTAGAGCGACAGAACAAAGAGCTCCGGAGCAAGCTCCAGGAGATGGAGGGGGCAGTCAAGTCCAAGTTCAAGTCCACCATCGCGTCCCTGGAGGCCAAGATCGCACAGCTGGAGGAGCAGGTCGAGCAGGAGGCGAGGTACAGTGGGACCAGGGCTCCAGTGAGAGCCCGCCTGCCCCTGAGTGCTGGGAGGTAGACAGCCTCTCCGGGCATGGGTTGTGGCTGAAATAAACCCGGCGGTGCCCGAGCGGCAGCTGTGCTGGGAGAACCAGTGAGAACGCAGGAAAGGGCTGTGCCTGGCCCTGGCCCTGGCCCAGAGGAAGCCCTGGAAATGTCATCTGCTCTTGGTAAATAGCGTGGTTCCTCAATGACACCGGCCAGCTCTCCCGGGAGCACATGTGGCTTTTCCTGATCTACATTAGCAGGAGGTCATGCTTACGGAGACACAAGTCCAAATCAACAACCATTTAGTGCACGAACATGGGAAGGCTTCTCATGTTAATGAAGGGTCACCCAGCTGTAAGTTCACAGCACATTCGTGACCATCACACTGTAAGGATTTTGACCCATTCTTCTTTTTTGTTTGGTAGCGGCTTTACTGATGACTCACTCTCACACAGTTCACCCATTTAATGTGCACAATCCAGTGGCTTCTAGTATATTCACAGGTAGTGTATATACTACCTGTCACCACAGTCAACTGTAGAACATTTTCATCTTTCACAGCCCCTTCTATTCCCCACCCCCAGTCCTAAGCAACCACTGACCTCCTTTCTGTCTCCTTGTCTGTTCTGGACATTTCACAGACATGAACTTATATACTGGCTTCTCTCACTGGGCACATGTTCTCAAGGTGCACCCTCCCACCCCCAACAGCAGGTGTCAGTGACTAGTTTTTATGGACGACTCCTAATCTTCAATCTGGTGGATTTGGTGGGATAGGCGCTGATTGGGAGCTCAGTGCCCAATCAGTGGGCAAGATGCCGGTCCGGTTTACATTAACGACTACTCCCTCCTTGTTTGCAGAGAGAAACTGGCGGCTGCCAAGTCACTGAAGCAGAAGGACAAGAAGCTGAAGGAGGTCCTGCTGCAGGTGGAGGACGAGCGCAAGGCGGCTGAGCAGTACAAGGAGCAGGTACACCACCGCCGCCGGCCTCTGCCCTTGTCCCCCAGGACCTCCAAGGGGCCCGCTGACCCTCGCGCCTCTCCTTGACAGGCAGAGAAAGGAAATGTGAAGGTGAAACAACTCAAGAGGCAGCTGGAGGAGGCGGAGGAGGAGTCCCAGCGCATCAACGCCAACCGCAGGAAGCTGCAGCGGGAGCTGGACGAGGCCACGGAGAGCAACGAGGCCATGGGCCGCGAGATGACCGCGCTCAAGAGCAAGCTCAGGTGAGCAGCCCAGCCCCGGAGGGGTGTCCTCCCGGCCCGGTGCTCACGGAGGCCTGCGATGCCCGCTGTGACTCCGGATCGACACAAAAGGCTACCTTTTCCAAAGCCCTCGCTTCTTTCCCAAGCTCTTCCTGCAGCAGGGTCCGGGCACACGGGGCCCTGCCCCTGAAGAGCTCACCTTCTCCGTTCTTTAACAATCTTTGCCCATCATCCTGGTGAGGAGGAGGAGGGAGAAGCAGTTTCCCGTCTCCTGAACCTTCTCTTCTGGCCTTTTTCTTCACCACCTTTCCCTAAAACTCAGGGTTCCTTGGCACTGCTGGGACTGGATAAGTCTTTGTTTTTATTATAGGGCCTGGCCTGTTATATTTAGGATGTTGAACAGCACCCCTGGCCCTCACACACCCGCTATAGCAGCATTCCCACCAGCTATGACAACCTACAATGTCTCAGTACACTGCCAGATGTTCTCTGAGGGCACAGTCACCCAAGTTTGAGAACCTGGCCCTAACTGCACCGAGGTCTGTTCTCACTTCTGCACCTGTGCAACTTCTGGGTCTGAGGTGCGCAGGTCACTACCCTGCTCCTTGGGGCTCCTTCCCATCCCCGATTCTCTGAAATTTAGCTCTGAGCTTCCTGTCACACATTCTCTTACACCCCTCCAGCCTCTCATGTTTGACCGTCTCTTCCCATGACCCTGCCACTCCGCAGGCAGTACCAGTAACTCAAGCCCTAATTTGACCTTCAAGCATCACATCATTTGCCTGCTGCCACTTCCTGACTCCTGGGATCTTCAACCCATCTTCCCACAACCCCCACTGAGTCCTTACCCAGCATCTAACCCAGGCTCAGGGGTTGCCCTCAGCCTTTCACACATCCCCAATACCCTGAGCCCCTCTTGCTGTGCTGTACCTGGTTAAAACCACCCAACTCCCACCTTCTACAGCTCCAAGGGGTGTGAGGAAAGCAACCATGCTGGCTGTACTTCCGCCTCCCACTCTCATAAGGAGAAAATAAAAGCAGATCTCTTAAGATTACTATCTCCGCCCCATCTCAGCGGATGACCTTACTTCCTATTTAAGAGAAAAACAGAAACGATCATAGAAAGTAAACAAGCTCCTACTGCCCCATCAATTGACCTCCCTACATCTGTGCTCATTTCTTCTATTTTTTGTCCCATTTCTGGGCTGAACTGTCCAGCACCCACTAAGACCAACCCCTCTGTTGGACTCCCCTCGTTTACTTGAGGATGTTGCTCCAGAAAATCTTACCTTCTTTCTCTGCCATGTTTCCCCTCTCACAGAGTCACTGCACACTCTTAGCCTCACGCTCCTCCTCCTCTTTTTATATTTGTATTGATTTTTAGAAAGTAAGGAAGAGAGTGAGATAGAAGCATCAATGAGAGAGAATCATTGATTGGCTGCCTCCTGCGCGCCCTCCACTGGGGATCAAGCCCACAACCCGGGTATGTGCCCTTGACTGGAATCGAACCCAGGATCCTTCAGTCTATAGGCCGACGTTCTATCCATTGAGCCAAACCGACTATGGCTCACTCCTCCTCCTCTTGACCACAGACAGACTCTAATCCCGTGGTCAGTCCTTGGTCCCAACCTGACTCAGCAGCACCATCACTCCTCCTCCCTGTACTTCCCACACCAGCCTCACCTCTTTCTGGCTGTGGGCCTGCTCCAGGTGCCATCTTGGTTCTCTCTTCATGTCCGCCGCTGTCACTCCTCCCTCACTCCTTCCTCAGTGATCTCAGCCAGCCCTGTGCCTTTAGAATTCCATCTCCTGACTCCCTAGTTTCTTCCTGGAACTCCAGACCCTGCTTGACATTCCCACTCAATACCTCCTGGACCAATCACACCTTACACGCCCCAATCTGAGCCTCAATTGAACCTCTTCACCCCAAACCAGCCCCTCTCCCAGTCCTTTCCAGCTCAACAAGTGGGATGATAAAGTTTCCATTAATTAACCCAGACCACAGACCTTGTATTTTTTCTTTACTTTCCTCTCTCCCTCAGACCCTGCATCCAATCTGTCAGAAAATCTGGTCAACTCTCTTCAAAATACTATATACCCAGAAGCTAACCACGTCTTGCCACCTTGATCCATGCCACCCTCCTCCCATCTCAACAACTTTTGAAGCTTCTTCAGGCCTCCCTACTTCCATGCTCTCCCCCTTATGGTCTGTTCTCAACACAGCAGCCAGAAGAATCCTGTTTAAATAGAGCTGGATCATGTCTCTCCAGTGGTCCACTAGGTCCATGGTTGGCAAACTGCAGCTCGCGAGCCACATGCGGCTCTTTGGCCCCTTGAATGTGGCTCTTCCACATTTTGAAGTGGTGTTAGAAGTTTAAGTTTAAAAAATTTGGCTCTCAAAAGAAATTTCAATCATTGTACTGTTGATATTTGGCTGTGTTGACTAAGAGTTTGCCGACCACTGCAACAGGTCCTTCACAGTCTCTGTCCACTGCCTCCTAAACTACTCCCTGACCGCTCCACACAGTGCCTCGGGCTCTGCCTGGAATGCTCTTCCCCCAGCTCTCTGCACAGCTGACTCCCTCTTCCTTTCCTGCAGAGGTTTACTCATCTCTCTTACTCTCTAAAGTTTCCAACCTTACTCCCTACAGTCTCCTCTCTTACCTCCCTGTCACCATGGGACCTGCTGTGTATTGTACTTACCTCACTCATGATCTGTCTCACTTTCACCTGCAAGCCCATGAGCACAGAGGTTGTGTCTGGTGATTCATCCCCAGTGTCTGGGGTAGAGCTGGGCGCAGAGTAAACCTTCCATCATCGAGTCAGAGATGTTTCTCTAACCTGTCATTCTCAGCAACCTCGGCCTCTCACTACCTGCACTACTGTTAACTTGATATTTTCTTTTACATTAACTGTGTTAATCATACACTACCACCCCTCTATTGTTACACCTGCATCACCAGGTAACAATTAAATTAAATACAGTGAAAACAATAGTGAGTTCTGGCTGTTGTGGCCAGATTGATGACTGTGACCTTAAGGACTGCTTCTCAGTTAAAAGGCAAGTGACAACCACATTAGCACCAAATAGACTTTTTCTATCCAATGGCATGCCCAGGAGTCCTCGGAAGTCAATTTGGCATGTAGCCTAGAGACTTCGAGAACCACTACATGAGACGAGGGGGAAGCCCAAACCCCTTTCAGAAGAAGGAAGAGAACAGCTGGTCAGGTACTGGATTCAGGAACGAGCCCCCAGTCCCAGCATCCTGAGGGGCCTGACGGAATGGAAACCAGGCTTAACCTCTCAGGTCCAGCAGTGGGGCAACCCCCATGGTTGACTGTCAGTGGGAGAGCTGCTCTCACCACAAAGACCCCAGACACTCCTCAGGGCTGGGGAAGTAGTCAGCCACTTCTGTTCTCTCACCCCTTTGCTGTCACTACTCCCTTTTCTTGGGACACTCCGAACATCCCTTGTGGGTTCTACCCTAGACAACTAACCCTTCTTAAGCTATCCAGGCCTGTATGGAAGAAACCATTATTTTACAGTCTTAATGTGAACATACACATAACGTAAGCTGAAGGTCAGACCTTTTCTGCCTTCTCAGTCTTCTAGATGCATAGGTCTTCCTCAAAATAGAGCTTTGAGTGAGGTTGGGAGCCTAGCCAACTCCTCAGAGGAACTGCAAACATGTTCCATAGTTTTACCAGCCAGATAAATCTCGACACAAGCCGTCCTGGGCCTGTCTAGCATCCCCCTCATGTGCCACATTGCCAGTCATCTGCTGAAGGTGTCCACCTCTACCTGCTTGCCCAGGCATGAAAGGCAATGAAGACCTAGTAGTAACAGTGAGACCTTGCAGCAGGTGCTCAGTCTGGGGCTGTTTCCAGGTAGAACTTTGAACTAGCTTACTCACGTGCCTTTACCTTCCTGAACAGGTCTGCATAATGGGAGGAAGCCACCTGTGTTCCTAAAAGAAGCCTACAAGGACAGAAATTTGCGTTTTGATTTTAAAGAAGTAGCTTGTCCTTTTGTGTGCCAGCCTGGCTTTAGATCAGTGGTTCTCAACCATTCTAATGCCGCGATCCTTTAATTCAGTTCCTCATGTTGTGGTGACCCCCAACCATAAAATTATTTTCGTTGCTACTTCATAACTGTAATTTTGCTATTGTTATGAATCGTAATGTAAATATACGGGTTTTCCGATGGTCTTAGGCTCTACAGCAGCGGTTCTCCCACAGGTTGAGAACTGCTAGCAGGGTCGCCATAGCAATACAAAATTAGTTATGAAGTAGCAACGAAAGAAATTTTATGGTTGGGGGGTCACCACAGCATGAGGAACTGTATTAAAGGGTGGCAGCATTAGAAAGGTTGAGAACCACTGCTTTAGATGCTTTGTTCGCAGACTGACTTTAAAAAAAAAAAGTGCCTGTAATTATTTAATTAAAGCAAATGCCTCCATGACTGAAAAGGTACTGAAATGAGCTCCCTCCCGTTTGCCTAATGATAACCACCAAGGACTCTCTCTCTCTATTTCAGAGGCCCCCTCCCCCAGGAAACTGCGCAGTGACTCACCAGGTATCATGCCTTCAGCTTTGCTGCGGCTCCTGTGTTACACTCAGTTTCCATTTCCTTTCTGCCCATCGCGCCCTCCCCGCCCCCTTTTTTGGCCCTTGCAAATTTCTCTGAGATTCCTGCAAAATCTGAAGGCTTGGACATCTTAGTTCAAAACTGTCCATCACAACCAAGATCAACACAAGACGACCTTGTGCCTTGACCCATTCTCCTCCCCCGCTTCCGCATGACACGGCACCGAATGTGTCCCTGTCACCACACGGTGATGAGAGCTTAGGCTTAGAGGCTGTGTCACGTAGATTGTTCTTACCTGCGTGAGAGGGCCTCTCTCACACTGCTAGGGACACTCGCCCTCTCTTGTCCAGCTAACACTGCACGGGGCAGGTATGACAACGCCACGATGTGGGTACACTCCTGGAGAATGGCTTCAGTCCGGCTGGTCTAGTTCACTAGTCAGAATTAACAAAGCACAGGTTCACGGAAGCACAGCCCAGAAATCTGCCCCCTCACCCCTCCGGGGTGGGGTTTCACAAATTTGTCCGCCAGGAAAGTGAGAGCTCGCCATAATGCCTTCCAAGTGCTGGGGCCGCGGGGGGCTGCAGCAAGGCCTGGCTCCTGGCTGCATTTTCAGCGTTCGCGGGTGATGTGAGCACAGGGCTTTAGCAAGGCCTGGCTCCTGGCTGCATTTTTAGTGTGCGAGGGTGACATGAGCCACCACAGAGCTGGCAGAGTCCTGGCAGAGCCTCTTCCAGAGTCTCACTGCATGTACTCACTCACGGATGGGGGGGATGGGTACCCAAGACTCTAGGAAGCGCCTGGGGCCCTTCACAAGGCAGAGTTAAGAGGTCTGGACGTCTCTGGGGTTCTAACCTTTTCTTGTAGGCACTGGGGCCTGGTTTTCCTCTCATCCTCCTGAGAGGCCGGACAAGCCCTGGCTGTGTCTGTCTTCGCTTTTCAAGAATCTCAGCTTTGCTGTCACTACTCAAATACTTAAAGCTGGATGAGGTCCTGGCAGGAGCTTTTAGCCTCCAGGACACACAGCTCCGGAGCTCTCCTGCCAGCTCATTGGGAACAGGATTAGATGAACTCCAGGGTCGCCTGGAGCATGGGACCCACAGATAATGGGGACTCCAGTTCTCGTGAAGCAGCCGGTGCTTACACCCTCGTGCTGGTCCCTGCTGGGCCAGCTGCGCCTTAAGCTCTCTGAGCTCATAAACAGAACCTACATTCTCCAGGACCAGGCTCCTTAAGAAAACCTTTACTTCCTGTGACAGTTATAGCCAGTGTCAACCTTTGCTTAGGATTTTAAATCAGACCCTTCAAGACAGACACATCTGAACCAGAACAGGCTCACAGGGCTAAAGCCTCGACAGGGGACTTACAATGACTCAGGGAGTTCCCTCCTCAGACCAAGGAGCATGCCTATCAGCAAATACTCTTCCAGGAGGCAGGTGCCTGCAGCTCGGAAGAACAGGAGGCACTGATTCCGGCCCCAGGCCACCCACCAAGTTTGAACCAGGTGGACGGGGGTGGACGTAAGGGAGAGCCTGGCCTGCTGCTCCCCCAGGGCTCTGAGACCCTGCTCTCTGGCCCAAATTCCTAGAAAGAGACTTTTAAGGTTGGAGTAGAGAGAGATGGAAATTTAGTTTTAAGGGAGTGGGGGGCCTAGAAGTTGGCCTGGGTCTAACTGGGGGTGGCCACAACTTTAAGTATTTACTCCTGATCGCCGTACTTTGGGGGTGCCATCCTCTGCACCTAGTGGGTCTCTCCCACCCTCGGCCCACGATCCTGTTGGGATTCCCCCTCTCAGCGATCAGGATCCTGTAGGCCTTGCTTACGCCTCCGATCTGACCTGTCCACGTTGTTCTTGACTCAAGCATCACTGTAACTGGGATGGGCTCACCTTTGTGGCTTTTCTGTCCAGGCCTGGAGTGGTCAAGCGGGTTGTTTTCTTACAAAGTCTGCTTTCTTCTTAGACATCCTAGAATGATTTAAGACCTGACATCTGAATCAGGTCAAAACAGGGCCAGGTGGCCAGAGCCCCATGGAGTTATTGACTGTGACCACCGAAAAGGAGGCAAACATTCCATCTAAACCATGAAGGTTAAGTGCAGGTGGAGCTGACTTTTCTTCCTCCTGCCAGCCCGTCCTCCTATGCAAAGCCTCACTTCAGGTGACCAGGGTCGCCTGAGGGTAACGCAAGTGGTCACTCAGGGCATCAGGCAGGACAGAGGAGCCGGGAACGGTAAGGACGGAAAGAGGTGTCCTACCAGCTAGAGCTAAAATACACCTTGGATTAACAGGTTCCACTTATTTTTCTGACACATACTCATTGAGCACCCGTTATAAGCCAAGAATGGTGGCTGTCAGGATGAGTAAAAACAGAGGAGACCCCCACCCTGGGGAAACTCAGCCCAAGAATTCTGTTCCACAAAAGCTGGGCGCTGAGTTGCCCGTAACCAGAGCAACCTCACCTTCCCTCTCAGGCTGTCCTGAACATCAGTTCCCCCTTCTTCCAGTTGAAAACCTAAAACCCTTCCCTCTTCCCCGATCTAAAGGCAAGGTGCAGGTTGAGAACATTTCTCCTTCATACCTGCCCCACAGGGTATGAGTAAACCCAGCCGATGTAGTCACTGCAGACGAGGATCCTGGAGTCGGTGAATGACCAGCCAGACATTTTTTAAAGCCAGGGTTCTGCTCTGAAGAACCTACTTCCCCCCGCTCCCGCTGACCCAACGTAAAACCATACCTTGGGACTGGTCAAGATTTGCTGACTTGAACCTCAGCATTTGTGTCTCATTCGAGTTTGTTTTTATTTCCCTTTCTAAAAGTCTCTTACGACAATTTCTATACTAAAGAAACCTGTGTTTTCTGAAAACCCACAGGCGAGGAAACGAGACCTCTTTTGTTCCCGCTAGAAGGTCTGGAGGACGTCGGGTTATTGAAAACGCGGATGGTTCGGACGAGGAAATGGATGCTCGTGATGCAGACTTCAATGGAACCAAAGCCAGTGACTAAGACAAACTTGCTGAAAACAAAAACAACACCCAGTGGACTCTGCTTAGCACTGTCCAAGTCCATTTTCAAATTCCGAACCTCACAAACACCCCTCACAACGAACATAACACCTCCCTGTGCTCAGGGCATCAATTTAAGTTTTGAATCGTGTACCAAACGAGAAAAACCAACAGGAGACACAGACTCACCCACTCCCTCTCTATTAAGGACTTGTGCAGAGGTTTTGAGTTTTTAGACAAATAGATCCACAGTAACTTAATCACTGGCAACTTAGTTTACATAAAATGGGGAGAAAGTCACCAAAAAGGGGTCCCTCCCGCTCCCAAGCCATTCCCTACCCTGTGTACCCTCCCAACATCGTGAGTGGGACCTGGTTTGAAAATTCTTCCCCGTCCTGGTTACCACACCTCAGACGCACACAGTTCACTGAGACCAAGTGCCTTCTGTAATCACCTGAATTAAAAAGGAGACACTGCTCGAGTGGACAAGAGCAGGAATGTTACACTGTTTTATATGCACCCCGGCTGTATTTAAGGACACCCTCACGAATAAATAAAAGGATATAAATCACTGGAACATAGTCGGCGTTGTTTTCTACAGAGCGGAAGAATGGGGGTGGGGGAAGGAGTGGGTGAGACCCTAAGAAGTGAAGGTTACTTCTTAAAACGGAAAAACTGAGGCCTGGGGAGGTGAAATAAATTCCCCGAGTTCCCACCTGGCCAAAGAGCAGCTGCACAGTGAGTCTGTGCCAGAAGGTGGGCAGCTCGAGGCTCAGAGAGGAACATGATCAGGAAGAACATCTTTAACCATCAAAACCAGGACGTATGTGATGTAGAGAACACAAGATTTCCTTGAATTTTTAAAGTAAAACACAAGATTTTGCACAGCAGGGTTTGACAAACTCTGTAAAGGCCAGAGAGTAAATATTTTAGTTTACATATGGTCTCTGTCACAGATTCATTTTTTTTTTTTTTTTTTTTTTTTTTTTTTTTTTTTTTTTTTTAAAAATATATTTTATTGATATTTTACAGAGAGGAAGGGAGAGAGATAGAGAGCTAGAAATGTCGATGAGAGAGAAGCATCGACCAGCTGCCTCCTGCACACCCCCTACTGGGGATGTGCCCGCAACCGATGTACATGCCCTTGCCCGGAATCGAACCTGGGACCTTTCAGTCCGCAGACCGACGCTCTACCACTGAGCCAAACCGGTTTCGGCCACAGATTCATTTTTTTAAAAATAACCCTTTAAAAACATAAAAACCATTCTTAGCTGAGAACCATAAAAGACCAGGCCATGGGCCTTTCCTTCCTCAGCCGGAGGCTCCAGACAAGATTCCTTGCAAAAGTTCCTTCCACACAAAGGAGTCCATGTACCAACCCTGGGGGCTCAGGCGGATTTGAGAAGAGAGCAAATATAGAAACGGCGAAGGCTCAGCGGAGCGACCAGATGCTAATATACCCTGAACACTACACAAACGTGTCCCAAGTGCAGTCTGAAGAAGTTGATTCGAAGGGAAATCTTTAAAAAGTGGGGTTTTCTCATATTTAATTACTTGGTTAGTAAGCAAGCGTTTCACCGACATATGAGCAAACACAGTGGCACAAACAAAGCATTTACTGACCACCACACGCTAGTTGAAAATTAGTTTCTCTTGGTTTTATTCTTTTAAAAAAATAAAAGTACATCTTTTCCCATTACAGGTTAGAATGTTTCTAGGATAATGAACCAGGCACTGAAGTTTAATTCCCTGTTGAATTTCAGTAGCACTTGAAAAGTTCTATTTTCAAAGCAAGGATATTTTTTGCTGTTCTTTTGGAAAAATAACTTAGTTACAAAAGGACACACATGCTCCTGGATTCACGTCTTCTTTTTACGTGTGATGGAGAGCGTGAGGCAGCAGTTCCCAGCAGAGATAAGCATGTGCCCTGTCCACGTTGAAAATCCTGCGTGCGTTTCTTCTTTGACAAGGAACTTCAACAGCAATCCTGGTGGTTTAACCTTATCCGAAGGTTACCCTGATTATTTCATTATGGCCAGCAGTGAGATTCTGCTCCTAAAGGCTGTGCTTCCAAGGCCGCTCCACTCTCATGGCTCTGAGGGTCCGGAAGCAGAGGTCACCCCATGCCAGGGGTGGGGCGCCGCAGGACAAAGAAGTGTGGGGACACATGTAAACAGCAAAGATTTTCCACTGACCTGGTCCACGCAAAATATACTCTGAAACTCAAGCACACCTCTAAAAGCGTCAATGAGCCAGATTAGAAAGTGTGGGAGGTACACTACACAGTTTTAACCAGCACATGCCCGGTCTACTCTCTGCTCTTAGAGGTGATCTGTGTGCCGATCCTTGCTGTCCACGCAGTGTTGAGAGACTGTTCTGGAAGACAGCTCCAGGAGCCCGAGGTGGGCTCAGGTGACGTTAAAACACTCTCAGGACTTGGGCCAGGTCACAGTGATGGGGTAGTCTCAGCACTCACACTCAGAGCCCTTTCCAGCAGGTCAGGTCCAGTTTGTCCCTGTCCGTCTGCAACACACCGACATGGAGGCTGGCACTGAGACGGCATTCCACAGGGTCAACCACCAGGGCCACGGGCAATGGCCTCGGTCATTGGCTAGTGTGACTGCTTGCCCATATTTCTCAAACTACCTTAAAAAAAACAAAAACCTAGTGTGAAGAGGGGACGAAAGGAAACAACTCCCGCACAGACACCAGTGGCTTTGCTTCTGCGGATTTCCTAAAGCAACAGCTTGACTACACCCTGGGCTGACGGCAGCGACGGTGAGGACAGATTTGAAGGCGGCTTCCCAAACTCCAGGCGTTTTCCCGACCTTCAGACAGAGCAAACCAAATTAAGCGGACATTACAGCTGTTACGACCGACTAGCATCGGGGCCCACAGTTATAAGAATGAATATCAACACTCAGGAAGCAGGGTCCCTGCGTCTCAATTTTCTCTCCTGTGAAATGAAGAAAAGGACACTGGCTGTCTAGCCTCACATTCCCAAGGCCACCCCCGAAGCACAGGTGCAGAAGACCCTCTAAAAACACCCACTTTAAAGGAAGTTGTGTGTGTTGCCACAAAAAAAATGGTTCTTCATTTCCTGCCACCTGTCTGCCAGGGACCCACCAAATTGTAGCTTGGGGATCTAATAAGATGGTGGCACATCTTAGAAAGTTACTGATGCTGGAAGCTGTCCTGATTTTCTTCAGGCAAGAAAGCAAATGAAGCCAATAGAAGTCAGATTTGTTTTCCAATCCAGTGACTGGCTTCAGGATTCTAGTCTGGATGGAAATTTTCTTGCCAGTTTCCAGAAGGTTCTAAAGTTTGTTTTTTTCTTTAGTTTTTTATTTAAATTCTTTTCTGGAGGAAGCAGAGCAGTGTTAGAAGCTCAAGTCCCAGACAAGTGATTTATACAGGACATCCTCACAGCGTGACCAGGAGCTGGGGCTGCAGAATCTGATAATAAACACAAGCCTCTTGGCCATTTGCCCAAACAGAAGACACCACCTAACTCTGTCTCCAGGGATGGGGTCGAGTTCACCGACATAAACCTGCAACTTTTAAAAAAATAGCTTTCGGGCCCGACTTATACGGCCCAGCGGTTGAACGTCAATCTATGAACCAGGAAGTAATGGTTTCATTCCAGTCAGAGTACATGCCTGGTTTGCAGGCTCGATCCCCAATAGGGATTGTGCAGGAGGTAGTCAATCAATGATTCTCATCATTGATGTTTCTCTCTCTCTTCCTCTCTGAAATTAATAAATATATATACGCGTGTTTGCACATGTATTATATATAATAATAAAAGCATAATATGCTAATTAGATTGCACGTCCTTCCAGATGACCTTCCAGACGAAGCCGGGGCTGCGAGGGAAGCCCGGGTCCCGGGTACCAGAGGGAAGCCGGAGCGGCAGACAGAAGGCCTACTCTTGCACGATTTTCGTGCATCCAGCCTCTATTTTTTTTTTTTAATGGCTTTTGGTCAGAACTAGTTAGAGGTTCCCAGCTCAAGTGATAGCAAAAGGTACTGACCCTTTATCACCCAGAGGCACGCTGGTGCTGCTTGGCCGTCTGTCACCACCATCTCTGTTCTTGCTGGCTCGCCCTGAGGCGGGGCCACCTGTCCGGTTTGGGGACTGCTCGTACACAAAGTTCCGGCAGGATGCGAGTTTGGACTCCAGTGCCTGCAGAGAAATAGGCTTTCATCTCTCAAGTTAAAGACAAAAACCGGTATCTCTAACTAGAGCCTAGAGCGGTGTGTTGTGCACTGGAATTCCCAAGTGGGCCCAAAGGAATCCAATGCACAGCCAACTTCGACCTGCAAGCCTAAGTTAGTTAGCTGCTTCCTGGAAATCACTAACTCTACCCATTATCCAACCCTGCCTATGGGAAATATGGAGGTTTGAACAAGGACTTTGCCGTAAACAGACCCCACAAAAACCAAAAGGGTACTGAAACCCCACCCCCAAAGCTTCTCTACACTCTAACTGTGCAAAATATTCAGAGAGCTATTCATATAACAGAAAGCCAGATGATCCAAAGCCAAAGTAAAAACATAAGGAGTTGCAAGCTCCTATTAAGTTGTAGCTTTGAATATATAATTCTGGTTAATGACAGACTGACAGGAGTTAAATTATGTGACCTTCTGAGCATCATTTAAAAAAAATGAAAAACTACAAAGAATACCTATGTTATTTCTTAAGCACAAAAGAATCCTTCCCTGTAATTGATATAAACCTATTAAGTTTCCTGATCTAGCCTTTCAAGATTTTCTCTTTAACTCCTGGGAAACAAAGAGAAGGCAATTTTCAAATGTTTCTGGGGTGGGGTTTTTTTTTTTTTCAAATTAAGAAAAAAAATCATAACACACCATTTCAACTTCCCAAATTCCAAGGAAAAAATACCCAGGGATCAAAGGGATGACT
Organism: Vespertilio murinus; assembly: GCA_963924515.1. Lineage (NCBI taxonomy): Eukaryota > Metazoa > Chordata > Mammalia > Chiroptera > Vespertilionidae > Vespertilio > Vespertilio murinus. Next base: position 85,898,477 of record OZ004705.1, read on the forward strand.
TAGAGGCAGGGCCCACAGAAGCGTCCATGATTCTAAAGGATGCGACAGACCCAGAACTACACCTAGAAGTCATGAACTCTCTGATAAAGGCGAAAGGAAGTGGTAAGGTCATCCTTCGCCAACTTTCCTGAAGGACAGACAGGAAGCCACAGCAAACCCAGGAGGCGCCAGTCAGTCTTACCCCTACTTTCCGCAGCAGGTCTCCCACGATGTTGAGGGCTGATATCCGGGCCGCAGGCGTGAGGGGGGTCCCACCTGTGGAGTCATCTAGACCTCGTGTGCAAAAGGAAGTGCATGAAACACCAGCCCACAGTCCTAAGTCTGTGCACTGACATGGCTAAATGCAAAACCCCAGGGGCAAGCGGAGGAGGCTACTCTTGCCTTGGATTCTGGGTGCTTCCCTGTTTCATTCAATAGTTAACTGTCTCACATAGTAAGAGCCTATTTAGTGACCAACCTGTAACAGCCTTACAAGGACTATCTTAAATGTTTATCTTTACATGTCATTCTTCTACAACTAAATCAACACAAGCCCTGAAATCCTAGGAATTCCACATAGCAATTTAACACCAAGCCTCTGAGCCAACCACACTTGTAAGGGTTCTACTCTGCAGAGCCGCCCTCCTCAAAGCACACCAGGCACCAGCAGCACAGAATCACCTGGGCACTTGCTAGAAACGCATCTCAGGCCCCGCCCAGACCTACTGAATCCGGGATGCATTTAACAAGATGCCCAGCCTGCCAAAGTGTGGAAAACACTGCTCCAGACTGGGAGTCTGAAATCTCACCAGTCTCTTCACCCCCAGGGAGGAGCTAAGGGATAAAGCAGTATATAGCAGTGAAAGCCCAGGAGCCAGCCTGCTCTGCCATTGACCAGCTGGGTAGCAAGCCCCTCAACTCAGGCCTCCATCTCCTCAGCCAAAAAACAAGGGCAGCACTTTCATTATTTGCACTTTGGGCCTGTGGTGAGAATTCAGTCAGGTTACATGTATGTATGTATGTATGTATGTATGAATATGCGTGTGTGTGTGTGTGTGTGTGTGTGTGTGCGCAAAGCACTTTAAGCCAGATGACTAGCACATATTGAGCACTCAATAATTTTATATTATTACTATTATTATTTGCTATTAAGTAACCCTTCAGAATCTCACAGTTAGTCAGCAGAGAGGCTGGGGTGAAAACTCAAATTCCTCATTTTTACAACACAGCACAGGTCACAGTGGCTCCATTTCTGGTTGGATATATTGCTGGACCCACAAAACACTTTTTATTTGGTTATCCAAATTTTACATCTGGAAGAGGTCATATTCAACAAGAGGATTTCTGGCTTCTGGTGAAGAATGGAAATATCTGCTAATGCTGGGCCTAACTTTGCTGTGGCAGGTGCAGAGCCCCCTCCAAATGAGGCTTCCGTTTTCCAGCTCATCCCAGACTCCTCTGCCCTCTAGTGCCTCACACGCAAGAGGCTCTTCTCACGGGCCTCAATGCTCTGCCCTGTGAGCATCCCAGTTTGTTCCCTGCTGTCTAGCCCAGTCCAATTTCTCTCTCACTCAGAAAAGCTTAGTGAAGCACAGAAAGTCCTCCGAGTCCATTTTCCTTACCACGCCTGCACGTCCCCGGTGTGGTGAAGCTAGAGCCGGGTGCCCGATGTGCCACAGGAGTGGACGGCACTGAGCCCGTGGCCTGCACCGCTATGTCTGTCCTTTCAGCTGCCACCGAGCTGGGCATGGGAGTCCTGGGTTTCTCCTGCTTTTGCTGCACAGCCAATTCCTGCCGCAAATCTGCACGAGGGAAAGAATTCAGATTAAGCCTTTGCCCTGGGTGATGGGAATGGAGATGTGGAAGGGGGAGTGGAAGGGGTCAGCAGTAGACACTGATCAAGGAAAAGAAGTATCAGGGTGAGAAACCCACAGGATATTGCCTAGCAGGCTTGTAAAACTACATGATTTTTCTTTTGAGTAAAAACCAAAGAGTGTAAAAAAATTAACTGTGGCAGTGATACACAATAATGCTTTTATTGTTTTAAAAGAATGCCAATGTAGAATTCCAGGTGAAAAAATATGCTTCCCTAACCCATCCCCAAAACTCATCAATCATAACATGGAGATATTTCCAATCCCTTCTCTCTGCATTTTCAAAAATACGATTTATACAGGGTGGGACAACGGTAGGCACCCACAGCCACAAGATGGCTGTGCCCAGTCCCCTTGGCCCCCAGCCACCCAGTGCTGGCCCGAGGCACAGGTAACCAGGTCCAGCCGAGGCTTACACTGCCGGCAGTGGCAGCAGTAGAGGTGTGATGGAGTGTCACATTCTGGATTTCCAGGTGCCTCTTGCCCCTGAGGGCTCCAGGAGTGTGAGAGGGGGTAGGCCAGGCTGAGGAACCCCCCTCTCCAGCGCATGTTTTTCTTTTTTAATATATTTTATTGATTTTTTACAGAGAGGGATAGTTAGAAACATCGATGAGAGAGAAACATTGATCAGCTGCCTCCTGCACTCCCTCTACTGGAGATGTGCACACAACCAAGGTACATGCCCTTGACCAGAATCGAACCCGGGACCTCTCAGTCCGAAGGTCAATGCTCTATCCACTGAGCCAAACCAGTTTCAGCAGTGCATGAATTTTCATGCACCAGGACTCTAACTGATAAATAGCAATATGAGCTCAAACTGGTTTGGCTCAGTGGATAGAGCATTGGCCTGTGGACTGAAAGGTCCCGGATTCGATTCCAGTCAAGGGCACGTACCTTGGTTGCAGACACATCCCCAGTGGGGGTGTGTGTGCAAGAGGCAGCTGGTCGATGTTTCTCTTTCATCAATGTTTCTAACTCTCTATCCCTCTCAATTCCTCTCTGTGTAAAATAAATAAAATAAATTAAAAATAAATAAATAGTAATATGAGAATAAACTATGTTTTGTATACTCAGAAAGGTAAAACTACTTTTGCTTCACCTGGTATGTATGTGTATATCTAGTAAGCATCCGAGTTATTTTTAGTTAGCATAAACAGAAACATACATCTACTGTTTATGACTTACCTTCCTCCCTTCATTGGCCTGTCCTAACAATTGTCCTATAATTGCATTTATATCTATACCGTTAGTTTAAATATCAGTTAACAATGCACAAAATAAGTGTATGTAATTTGTTTAACCACTTCCTTACATTTAGGAACAACAACTCTTAAACTTGGCTTTCCTTTTTTTAAATATATTTTTAATGATTTCAGAGAGGAAGGGATATATAAATATCCATGATGAGAGGGTATCATTGATTGGCTACCTCTTGCATGCCCATCATGGGGGATCGAGCCCACAACCTGGACATGTGCCCTTGACTGGAATCAAACCCAGGACCTTCCAGTTTGCAGTCCAATGCTCTACCCACTGAGCCAAACCAGCTAGGGGTGAACTTTTCTTTTTAATCCCCCTTCTACTGGCCACCCATTATAAACTAAATGTTATAAACAATTAACTGGAACTTTAAGTGTGGTCCCACACCCTGGGACCAGACAGCCTGTGTGTCAAGCAGGGCGCAGATTTCCAGCAAAGGTGACACCAGGTAGTGCTCCCAGGGAGGGAGAGGGGACAGTGCTGGTGAGGGCGGGGGGAACAAAGCCCAGGCCTCCTGACCTCTGGCTTCATCCTTTAGTCTCTGAACAGATTCTAGGAGGTTCTCCTTTTCATCAAGCTCGCTCTCCAAGAAAGCATTTCTCTCAATGGCTTGATTCAAGCGCTGCTCAAAGTCTTCCAGAGACATGATCGTGGCCCTGGGGAAGAGAAAAGCAAAGTTGTCCGAGGGAGCAATCGGCGACATTCATCTTGTGCCTACACACTGGGAGACAAGAAGGGTTAGACCCATGAGGGCCTGAGTCCCAGAGCTGGTGCTTCCCAGATACCCCAGACCCGAGCAAGCCAAGGCCTTCATCTTCGGGGACCTGGCTCTTCACCTGCAGAATGGGAATTGTCTTAGCTCATGAGGTGCACACAACTGTACTGAGGATTAAATGAGCTAACATCCATACAAAACTCAGCAGTGAGCCAGGACCTCAGTAGGACCAATCGACTGCCAGCAGGTCCATCCTCTTTTGAAGACGATCAGTGCACAGTACTCAGAATATCCAACTAAAATGCACACACAATGTAATCATATGCATTTTAACAGATAAAAGAAACTATCTTTAATTTCTCAGATACCACAAAACATTTAAAGTTCAAAATGCCCAGCCCCAGCCCAGTTGCTCTAACAACCACTTCTGTGGACAGTGTAGACACATTCCAACAGAACGCTGTGTGACAGGCACTGAGAAGTGCTGGGTAAAGAAAGTTGCCTTTTCTGAGGCACAGTTTCCTCATATGCAAAGTGTAGACAGTACCTCCACAGGGGTGTGGGATAGGGACAAGCAGAGTAATACAGGAAGCGTGCAACAGATGTTTCACACATACTGGAAGTGCTTAATAAATGCCAGCAATTTTCATTACTGACCCCATGTTTGTCTCCAGAAGACCTTTGACATCCTGTTCGCTGTATCCCATGGTGATGAGAAGCATCTGCTGGGAGTGGGCCCCAGGAGTTAACACCTGTCGCTCACACATAAGACTAGCTAAGCGTCCTTGGATAACCCCGTGTCTCTGGGCCTTCAACAGCAAAGTGGGATTGACTCACTGATTTATTCAACATATCATACTATGTCCAGATTGAGTCATATTAGCACCTACCCTCAAAGGTAAATAAGATAAAGTTAGCCAAAGGGCCTAACGAAAAACAATAAAGGGACAATATTTAGGAGTACAACACTGGAATCAGTTAAAATGACCCTAAGGCAGACAACAAAAAGATAAAATACACACAAGAATTTATGATAAAGATGGCATCATAATCACTGATGAATTATGGGTAGTTCAGTTCTAGGTATGAGGTCTATTGGAGAGCCACCTGGGAAAAACTAACGTTGGCTCTATATACCTCATACTGTACCCCCAATATAAATGCCACCCGGATCAGAAATTTAAACTCAGTATTTGGTCCAAGTCTACTATTGGCTCCTGGAATGCCAGAGAATTGAAAACCAACTTCAGAGATGTTTCTAGCATTCTTGAACCTGTGTGGGTTAATGATCATGGGACTGTATATAATCAGTATTGGTAATACTGATTTATCAGCACAGCACTTAGATTTATTATTACTATGTGAGTATTTACTTTCAACTAAAGGTAAGCATCCCAGTTGCAACCTGAGTGAAAATAGCTTTATGTGCCTTAGACATTGAAATTCTGTCAAATGATGTATAAAAGCATATTTATTATTATAAGAGTAAAATGCTGCAATGCATACGGGCGGCGAAAACAGTTAATCTCATGTAGAGTTACTGAGAATTTAAAATAGGAAAATACAGTTTTAGTAACTATGAGTATTAAGAGACACATCTGTTAGGTAACTGAGAACAAGTCCCATTTGGCCAATAAATGCTTTTAACATTTATGAATTACCTCATTACCATCAGAATGGCCACTCCAAAAAAAGAAAACAAAACAAAAAACACAGAAAATAAAGTGTTGATGAGGATACCAAAAAATTGGGACTTTTGTTCACTGTTCATTAGAATGTAAGAGTAGTCATCATAGAAAATAGTATGGAGGTTCCCTAAAAAGTATAAACTAGAATGACTGCATGATCCAGCCATCATAGTTCTGGGTATACATACAAAAGAATTGAAAGCAGGCTCTCAAAAGAAGAAATATTCATGTTTATACCAGCATTATTCACAACAGCCAGGAGGTAGAAGCAAATTAAGATAAATACATTTAAAAAAAGTGATAATCTATGCAATGGAATATCATGCAGCCTAAAAAGGGAGAAAATCCTGTCACATGCCACAGAGATGAACCTCAAGGACCAACACAGTCACAAAAGGTCAAGTACTGTATGGTTCCATTTACATGGAATATCTAAGGTGGTCAAAAATCATAGAAACAGCCCAAACCGGTTTGGCTCAGTGGATAGAGTGTCGGCCTGCAGACTGAAAGATCCCAGGTTAGATTTCGGTCAAGGGCATGTACCTTGGTTGCGGGCACATCCCCAGTAGGTGGTGTGCAAGAGGCAGCTGATCGATGATTCTCTCTCATTGATGTTTCTAACTCTCTATCCCTCTGTCTTCTTCTCTGTAAAAAAATCAATAAAAAATATATATATTTTTTTAAAAATCATAGAAACAGAAAGTAGAAAGATAATTATGAAGGGCTGGAGGGTAAAGGGGGAATTAATGTCGGTAGGTTTAGAGTTCCAATGCTGCAAGATAAGAAAGTTCTGGAGATCTGTTGCACAGTAATGGTAATACAGTTCACACTACTAGACTCAATCTTTTTTAAAAATGGTTAAGACAGTAAATTTGATTTTATGGTTTTTTAGCACAAAAATAAAAAAATTTAAAAGTCTATGTAATAACCCATAGAAGAGTAAAATGAGATTAAATCAATTTTAATCTTTGTAGATCTTTCTAGTATACTAAGTACATCTGAAACTAATCTAATAGTGCATGTAATTAAAAAAGAAAAATAGCCTGGCTGGTGTGCTCAGTGGTTGAGTGTTGACCTGGTCAGGGCACATGCCAGAGTTGCAAGCCCAATCACCCAGTATGGGGCAATACAAGAGGCAGCTGATCAATGATTCTCTCTCATCACTGATGTCTCTATCTCTCTCTCCCTCTCCCTTCCTCTCTCTAAAATGAATAAAAATATTTTTTTTAATGAAAAGAGAAAACAAAAATACTAGAAGAGCAGAAACCGGTTTGGCTCAATGGATAGAGCGTCAGTCTGCGGACTGACTCAAGGGCCCCAGGTTCGATTCTGGTCAAGGGCATGTACATTGGTTGCGGGCACATCCCCGGTAGGAGGCGTGCAGGAGGCAGCTGGTCCATGTTTCTCTCTCATCGATGTTTCTAGCTCTCTATCCCCTCTACTTTCCTCTCTGAAAAAATCAATATATATTTTTTAAAAATACTAGAAGAAAACAGAGGCTTATTGCTCTATAACCTTGGAATGCAAAAGGCCCTTCTAACTATGGCTGACTAATAAATTTGATTAGATAGAAATCAAATAATTTTGACAGTAACATACAATAAACCTGGAAGACAAAAGACAAACTCCAAATATTTTCAATTCATATCACAAACAAATATAGAAAGATCTCCTAGAAGCGAAGCCGGTTTTGCTCAGTGGATAGAGCGTCGGCCTGCGGACTGAAAGGTCCCAGGTTCGATTCCAGTCAAGGGCATGTACTTTGGTTGCGGGCACATCCCCAGTAGGGGGTGCGCAAGAGGCAGCTGGTCGATGATTCTCTCTCATCGATGTTTCTAACTCTCTATCCCTCTCTCTTCTTTGTAAAAAATCAATAAAGTATATTTTTTAAAAAAAGAAAAGAAAGATCTCCTAGAAAATGATGAAAACAACAACAACAACCAACAATCCAATTTTAAAAACAGGCAAAATTAAACAGAGTTCACAGAAAAAGAAATGAAACAATTCTTAAATATAAGAAAAGGAGATCAAGGTCACTCAATTCAAGAAACCCATCATGCTGGCAAAAATCCAAAGTTTGAAAACCTTCTGTTAGTAAAGCTATTTGAAAAATGGGGACTTACATGCTGTTGGTGTAACTATACAGAGAACTGGGCAATAACTATCAAAATCACATATGCAGGGGGTGGGGATCAGGAGCCAGGTGGAAGGGGTCAATGGGGAACATTGTAATACTTTCAACAATAAAGACAAATTTTAAAAAAATCACATATGCACATATTTGACCCAGAAATTCACTTCTGGGAAATTATTCTACAGATATGTGCAAGGAATGCTACCACTCATTACAGCAATACTTATCTATGCAGAAAAATGAAAATGAAGCAGATATCCATCCAAGGGGACTGGTTATTATGTATTATACACACAATGTCAACCATACAATAGAATATCATGTACCTGGGGGGAAAAAGAAGAATGCACTGTATACAAATACAGAAGATCTGCCCCAGGTGAGCCGTGTGTCCCAGGGGGCCATGTGCCCCGGGTGAGCAGTGTGTCCCAGGGGGCCGTGTGCCCCAGGTGAGCCGTGTGTCCCAGGGGGCCGTGTGTCCCGGGTGAGCCGTGTGTCCTGGGTGAGCCGTGTGTCCCAGGGGGCCATGTGCCCTGGCAGAGCCATGTGCCCCGGGGAAGCAGTGGGACCCAGGGGGAGGGGCGGTGTGAACCAGAGGAGGAGCGGACTCTATTCGTGTGGTCCTGAGAGTCACCATAAAACAAGCAGACTGCCAAATGAGGAGCGGATTTGTGGTCCTGAGATAATCACCATAAAACATGCAGATTGTCAAATGACAGCGGGGAGGGGGAAGGAGACCTGGGGGGAGATAAGAGAACAACCGAAGGACTGGTATGCATGCATATAAGTACAACCAATGAACACAGAACTCTGGGAAGGGAGGGCATGAATGGGAGGGGGGGGGGGCAATGGTAAGCTATGTACACATATAATACCTTAATAAAAAATAAAAAAAACAAATACAGAAGATCTCCAGCTCTGTGTTATGTGAAAAAGCAAGATGTACAACAATGTGTATAAAATGCTTTTGTGAAAAAAGAGGGGAATAATACAAATTTCTATTTGGTTGAATTTGCCTAAAAAAACTCTACTCCTTTGTATGTTATTTTAGAATCACATGAATGTATAATCTATGTTAGACTACATTACTGGTCCCAATTCTTCACCCTCCCTGCATCTACACCCTTGCTATGGCCTCATTGTGGGTGGACTGTACCTTCCTTCCCTTGACATGGGTTGACCATGTGACTTGCTTTGATCAAGGATATATGGGTGGGATAAATGGTATGCCAGTGGCTTGCCAGTCTAAATATACTATAATGCCACAGTAATAAAGTCATTATGGTGTTGGTATAGTAATTCATAAATTATACACTGGACCAAAATAGAGAATGCTGAATAGATCGCAGGATATATGGGAAGTTAACATTAAACAGAGCTGAGTTCAATTCAGTGGAAAAAAGATGGCTTTAAGAAATAAGAAAAAGTCGCCAAAACCAGTTTGGCTCAGTGGAGAGAGCATTGGCTTGCGGACTGAAAGGTCCCAGGTTCGATTCTGGTCAGAGGCACGTACCTTGGTTGCGGGCACACCCCCAGTGGGGATGTGCAAGTGGCAGCTGATGGATGGTTCTCTCTCATCGATGTTTCTAACTCTCTATCCCTCTCTCTTCCTCTCTGTAAAAAAATCAAAATATATTTTTTTAAAAAGAAATAAGAAAAAGTTGAAATAAACAAACTTTACACCTGAAAAAAACCCAAAAAAACAATTAAAGCCCAAAGTTAGAAGGAAGGAAATAATGTAGATCAGATCCCAAATAAATGCAAGAGTCACTAAAAAGGCAATAGGAAATCAATGAAACTGACAGCTGGTTCTTTGAAGAGTTAAAAATTGATAAACCTTTAGCTAGACTAACCTAGAAATAGAGAAAGAGTTCTCAAATAAAAATTTAAAAAAATGAAACTGTCCTAGCCAATTTTCTCAGTGGTTAAAGTGTCATCCTGAAGACTGAAGGATCATAGGTTCAATTCTGGTCAAGGGCACATACCTCAGTTGCAGGCTCTGTACCTGGCTTGGTCCAGGTACATGCAGGAAGCAACCATTGATGTGTCTCTCTTACATCCATGTTTCTCTCTCTGTGTCTCCCCACTCTGTTCCATTCTCGGTAAAAAAAAAAAAAAAAAAAAAAAAAAAAAAAAAAAATCAATGGAAGGCCTGGCTAGGTGGCTTGGTTGGTTAAAGCATCATCCCATATATTCAAAGATTGTGGGTTCAATTCCTGGTCAGGGTACATACCCGAGTTGCTGGTCCGATTCCCAGTCAGGTAGAGACAATCAATCAATGTTTCTCTCTCTCTCTCAAATCATTGAAACATACCCTTGGGTAAGGATTTCAAAAAATAACAATAATATGCCTTAAAATTATTCAGAGTTCTAGTCAGATAATTTCACTTCTAGTAATTATTTAAGGGAAATATGCAGATGCTCAAAAAGATATGTCTAGAGCCCTAGCCAGTTTGGCTCAGTGAATAGAACTCGTTGGCCTATGGATGGACTAAAGGGTCCCGGATTTGATTCTGGTCAAGGGCACATGCCCAGGTTTCAGGCTTGATCCCCAGTAGGGAGCGTGCAGGAGGCAGTTTATCTATGATACTCTCTCATTATTGATGTTTCTATCTCTCTCTCCCTCTCCCTTCCTCTCTAAAATCAATAAAAATATTTTTTTAAAATATATAAATGGATAAAGAGAACAAACTGGTGGTTGCTGCATGGGAGGGGTGTTCAGAGAGTTGAGTGAAAAAGAAGGGATTAAGAAATACAAATTACTAGTTATAGAATAGTCACAAGGGTGTAAATTATAGCATAAGGAATATAGTCAATATTTTAATAACCATCTGGTGTCAGATAGATGGGTACTAGACCTATCAGGGTGATCACTTCATTAGTTAAATGTCTAATCACCACGCTGTACACCCAAAACTAATATTGTATGTTGACTGTAACTGAAAAATTTAAATTTTTAAAAAGTGTATCCTAAAAGGCTAAAACATCTGAAATAAAATTAACACTTAGAAATGTACTCCTGCTTTGCTATATTTATGGTGTTTAGAGATTTACTTTCTGAATGAACATGTCATTGTTGATCCAAAACAAAAGAAAATGTGAAAGGACATAAAGCATTAAAATCTATTTTAAGGCTTGAATCATCTAATCTGTTCACCTTCAGTCATTAAAGTGAGTTGATATATGCCAGATAGGAGTTTCTTTTAGTGCTCAATAAACCAAGAATGATCTTGATGATTAATTAGTTAGGAATGCTTCGTCTTTGCATATACTTCAAAGCATTTTCTTTTTATGTGTTAAATTAGCAGATAAAAGAGGGACAATTAGGGGTTGTACAACCATGGCATAACATTTTAGGGCTGAAGTATAATTATGTTCTTTCACAATATGTCCTGTGAAAGGGGAAGGAAGACCTGTGGAAGACCTGTGGAACTGTTATCAGATGGAATATTTTTAAAATATATTTTTTATTAATTTCAGAGAGAAAGTGAGAGAGAAAAAAAAACATCAATGACTAGAGAGAAAAATTGATCAGCTGCCTCCTGTACGCCTTGGGCCCACAACCTGGGCATGTGCCCTTGAACAGAATTGAATGGGGGATGCTTCAGTCCGAAGCACAACACTCTATTACTGAACCAAACGAGGTAGGGCTGGAATATTTTGTTGGATGAATCCTCATCCAAGCAAATATATTATATATATATGTATGTGTGTGTGTGTGTGTGTGTGTGTGTGTATGTATGTATTCATGAACTCATATAATGGGCAAAGAGACCTGGACCAAAGCCATGCAGGACTAGCCATGAAGAGTTAACATGAATGACAAGTACTTGAGCTAAAGATGTACCGTATTTGCCGGCGTATAAGACGGTTTTTTGGCCCTGAAAAATACCATATTTGCTGGCGTATAAGAGACTGGGCGTATAAGACGACCCCCTAACATTTCCACTCAAAATACAGAGTTTGTTATATACTCGCCATATAAGACTACCCCCCACTTGGAGGCATATTTTTCAGGGCCAAAAATCGTCTTATACGCCGGCAAATACGGTATACTTCCTCTAGTTACTGAGAACCTCACTCCTCTGTTTAATTTACATGCCTATAATTAGAAAATCTGTGAGTGGATAAAAACACTGTGATGTACATCTAGACAATGGAATTATTATTAGTGCTAAAGAGAAATTAGCTATGAAAAGGCATGGAAGAACCTTAAATGCATGTTACTAAGTGAAAGAAGCCAATACAAAAAAGCTACGTCCTCTTTAATTTCAACCATATCACATTCTGGAAAAGTAAAAACTATGGAGACAGTAAAAAGATCAGTGGTTAAGAGGGGTTAGGAGGAAGGAGGGATGAATAAACAACACAGTGGATTTTTAGGGCAGTGAACCTACTCTGTATAATAACACAATGATGGACAGCCTATCTACACTAATAAAAGAAAAACATGCTAATTGACCGTACCTTCGTGATGCCCACCAGCCAATCAGGAGTATGCAAATTAACCCAGCAAAGATGGAGGCACCAAGCAGCTGGAGGCAGGGCAAGACGCAGGCATTCTGTACCACCCTAGCTTCTCGGGGCCTCTGGGCAGTGTGGGAAGGCAAAAAGGTGACTCCAGGCTGGAGCAAAGGTGGTGCCAGCAGCCAGGGGAAGGAAGACCCATTCTTGCACAAATCTTTGTGTATCAGACCTCTAGTCCTATGTAATAAAGAGGTTATATGCAAATTGACCATCACTCCAACACACAAGATGACTGCCCCCAGGTGGTCAAAGATGGCCACCACAAGATGACCAGCAGAGAAAGGCAGTTGTGGGTGATCAGGCCAGCAGGGGAGGGCAGTTGGGAGGGACCAGGCCTGAAAGAAGGGCAGTTGGGGAGGGGGGGAGATCAGGCCTACAGGAGAGGACAGTTAGGGGGAACCAGGCCAGCAGGGGAGAGCAGTTAGGGGTGGCCAGGCCAGCAGGGGAGGACAGTTGGGGGTGGGAGGGACCGGGCCTGCAGGGGAGGGCAGTTGGGGAGGACCAGGCCTAAAAGGGAAGACAGTTGGGGGGGACCCAGGCCTGCACAGGAGGGCAGTTGGGAATGACCAGGCCAGCAGGGGAGTGCAGTTAGGGGCAATTGGGCCGGTAGGGGAGCAGTTAGGTGTCCATCAGGCTGGCAGGCAGAAGTGGTTAGGGACAATCAGGCAGGTGAGAGGTTGGGAGCCAGCAGTCCTGGATTGTGAGAGGGATGTCCGACTGCCCGTTTAGGCCTGATCTCTGAGATCAGTCGGACATCCCTCGAGTGGTCCCAGATTGGGCTGGGGAACACACACACACACCCTCCCCAATGCACAAATTTCGTGCACTGGGCCTATAGTATGTCATAATACATTTGTCCAAACCCAGAGAATGTATACCAAAAGTGAGCCCTAAGGTAAAGTATGGACTGTGGTTGATAATGATATGCCAATGTAGGTTCACTGATTATAACTAGTGTACCATTCTGGTGGGGGATATCCATAGTTGGGAAGGTTGTACATTTATGAACAGGGGATATACAGAAACACTCTGTATTTTTCTCTCAATGTTGCCATAAACCTAAAACTGCCTAGAAAAAAAAAAGTCCATTTAAAAGAATTTAAATTTTTAAAAAAAGGCAAATGAAAGATATTTTTCAGATAAACCCAATCTAGGAGAATTCATCGTCAGCAGACATGCACAACAAGAATCCTAAGAGAAGTTCTCCAAGCTGAAGGGAAATGATATCAAAGGGAAACCCAGATACCCAGTAAGGAATAAACCGGAAATGGTAAGTGTGGAGATGAATATAAAAAGCTATCTTTTTACCGTCTTTAATGTCTTTAAAATACACTTGGCTTTTTAAAGCAAAAATTCCAAGTGTGTTGTGGAAACCTTAGCATCTGTACATGTAGCAATAGGCAATACAATTGCAGCATAAAGTTTGAGGTAGGTAAATGAAATTAAAAGGTGCAGGGTTGTTACAGTTTACCTCAAGTGGTATGATATTAACTAAGTAGATTGAAAAGTTCAGCATGCATACCTGAGCCCTAAAGAAACCACCAAAACATAATGCAAGAAACTGGGGACAATGCAAAGGCTCCATGTGCTCACAGCATGTGGGTTACATGAACATGTGCATTTGTCCAAACTGCTGGAACCGTGCACTTAAGATCTGTGCATGTCACCGTATGTAATTCTTATTTACATTTTTTTAAAAAGTGCTTTCTTACACAAATAGCACCTGGTTCAGTGTAGTTATTCAATTCAGTTAGTTACCACTGTTAGTGTTCTGTTAACAACACACTATCAGTTTAAGAAATACTGTTCTTTGAACATACTTCTTTCCTTCTTACTGTCGGGCCTTATTTCTTTAGCACAAGCTTGTCCTTCTGCCTGAAACATTCTCACCTCCCACGCTTGCCCTGGAAGATGCCTCTCCACCCCTCATTCTCCACCTCTCCTCCATGGCACTTCCTCTGGGAAGCCTTGCCAGACATTATCTCACCCAAGGCCAAATTAAGATATCCTGTCACTTGCCCCCACGGCATCCTGGACTTACTATTGGAATTAAGTTGTGCTTGTTTGCCTATGACAATGTAACTGCAGCTCACAAGCCACATGCGGCTCTTTGACCCCTTGAGTGTGGCTCTTCCACAAAACACCACATGTGAGCGAGCATACAGTGCGATTGAAACTTTGTGGCCCATGCGCAGAAGTCAGTTTTCCGGCACTCAAAAGAAATTTCAAACGTTGTACTGTTGACATTTGGCCCTGTTGACTAATGAGTTTGCCGACCACTGGCCTATGAGACTGTAAGATCTTAAGGAAGCTGGCTTGGTTTGACTCACTGCTGAACTCTCTATACTCAGCACAGTGTCTGGGTCTGGTGTCAAAAAGCAGAGACAAAGGCTCCAAGACCTGTTTTCTTCCTGACATACCGTTTCGCTCTCTCCAGGTCATCATTTGCTTGCTCCAGCTCTCGGATATATTTCTGCAGCTGATCTTTAATTGCCTTTGTCTGGGCTAGGTCATCCTCTAAGGCGGAGATCTGCCGGTAGCCTTCAGAATGCTGCGTCTCAAACTTCTCCTGAATGACAAAATTGACACTGAATGAATGACTTAAGACTTTTTTTTTTTTTTAAGAGAGGAATACTTCCAACCTCTTTAAAAAAAAAAAAAAAATATATATATATATATATATATATATATATATACACACATATACATATTATTGATTTTTTACATAGAGGAAAGGAGAGGGATAGTTAGAAACATCAATGAGAGAGAATCATCGATCAGCTGCCTCTTGCTCACCTTCTACTGGGGATGTGCTCGCAACCCAGGTACATGCCCTTGACCGGAATTGAACCTGGGACCTTTTAGTCTGCAGGCTGACGCTCTATCCACTGAGCCAAACCGGTTTTGGCTGATTTAAGACTTCTGAGAAGCTCTGTTTATCTCCCCCTTCCCTGTCACCTCCTTAAAATACTGAAGGCTAATCCTGGAATGCATGCGCTCCTCTTGTTGTACATACGTGTGTGTGTGTGTGTGTGTGTGTGTGTGTGTGTGTGTGTGTGTTTTAAATGTTTTTATTGATTTCAGAGAGAGGAAGGGACAGGGATAGAAACATCAATGATGAGAGAGAATACTGACCAGCCAACTCCTGCCATGTCCCACACCAGGGATTGAGCCACAACCTGGGCAAGGCATATGCTCCCACTGGGGATCAAACAGTGACCTTCTGGTTCACTCAACCAGAGGTTAACACTCAACCACTGAGCCACACCAGCAGGGCAGATACATGCTGTTTTTAGCCACTGAGCATCCTTTCCCCCCATTCTCCACAACAGCCAGGACCCTGATTTCTTTAGGGGGTTTATCTCTCCATTACTACAGGATCTTCATGGGACTATCCTCCCATCACTCCCTGAAGAAGCTCCAGCCTTCCTCTCCCACTCTCACTGCAGTCCAAGGCCCTTTCCCCAGATGTGGCTGACGAGGGCAGGAACAGGGGGCTGTCATGTTCTGAGCGCTTCCTGCCTCCCAGACCCTGAGCATCTGGTACCTTGTCCCCTCCCAAACCTGATCCTTGCAGCCTCTGGGTATCAAGAAGCAATCAGCCTTAACTGGTTTGGCTCAGTGGATAGAGCGTCAGCCTGCTTACTGGGTTCTACTGCTGTCAAGGGCACATGCCCACGTTGTGGGCTCGATCCCCAGTAGGGGATGTGCTGGAGGCAGCCAATCAATGATTCTCTCTCATCATTGATGTTTATCTCTCTCTCCCTCTCCCTTCCTCTCTGAAATCAATAAAAATATTTTTTGAAAAAAAAGAAGAAAAGAAAGGAGCAATCATTTTGCTTAAGGTGTCCACCACCATAGAAAGCCACATATACCTCCCCATGCCTATTCTATGAGGACAATATGAATCCATGTCGCAGGACATCTCTGGATCACAAAGAGAACATCAGGGATCACAATGACTTTGGGAGCATGTACCACACAATAAGAGCAGGACATCACGTACTCAGTTTGACAAATGTTCTGACTTTATGATCCAGGACACTTCCCCTGCAGCATGGGGGAGTCAGAAGAAACTTCTGGACCTGTGGGAGAGGGAAGGAAGGGAGGGAGGGAGGAAAGGAACAAAGGGGGGAGGGGGAGACCTGATATGAAATATGAGAGGAAGCTTAATGCTTTCCAAGGCAAGAAATAGCCCAGGTCTCAATGACCTATTGTTGCCCAACTATAGAAGCTAACATTTATCATTTACTCTGTGGCAGCCGCTGGCTCAGTAGGCCAATTACATTGCCTCATGTAATGCCATTTCAGAGATGTGGGGACTGAGGTTCAGTTACAGAATCAGCCCAAAGTCAACTGGTACCAAATGATGGAGCCAAGATCCAACCTGGGCCACCTGGGCCCGTGCTCTTAAAACAACTATGCCAAACGCCCTCACCCTCTCAACCCAGGTGGTACAGGTGGTGCTCTCCCTCTTTCTTTCCTTCTTTCTCTCCCACCCGCCCTCCCCCTTCGCCGAACAGCCTTACTACCTTTCCTTCATCCACACACAAAAGAAAATACTTCCCACAGGAAAGGCCCAAGGTCTTAGAAAGTTCAAGAAAAAACACACACAAATCACTAAAGACAGACAAACTCCTTTCTTTTCTTTACAGCCAGCGGAGTAAACAAAGCTGTTGCTAGAATGACGTAATGGTGCCTAGGCCGGGAGGCGTGGAGAGCTGTGAAGGGGAACGCCCACAGAACAAGCAGATTATTTACAGGGTGAGGACAGGGAGGGCATTTCACATGCTCAGCCTGCCGGGTCCCCTCTGATCCTCCGTTTCCTGGCCGTGAGCAGAGAAAGTGTCTCCACTGAGGCAAGCAGGGGCAGACCAGACCCCGTGCACAGCGAATTCTCAGGCGTGGCCCTGCCTGACGGCCTCACACCCTCTGGGTGGGTGCACCTCTAGATAAAACAAGAGGGTGTAGGATCCCAGATCATTAACCTAAATTCAAATTCAGGTTCTCAGAGGATGCTGTTAACGAGCTTCTCCACCAGCACAGAGACTCAAAGGGAGTCCTTTGAACTCGTGGACATGAAAAACTATTGCTGAAACGTTGCGCTTTCATTTGGGGCTAATTATAATGAGCCGTCAGCTGACGGAGGCATCAATAGATGCTCTGTTTGATCCTTTACAGGCTTTTTTATTCAACTTGTGATGAATAAGCCAGTTGTCAAGAAGTCTGATTCAATTGATTACATTCCTCTTAGGTGACAAACATGGGCTGGTGACACTATACTCCAAGGTACTTCTAATTCTTCCCCTGCTCTATACTCTGAATCTCACGGACCTGTCCTGTGCTTGTAATGGTGGTCTGCAGGTGCAAGGGCTCAGTTCTGAAGCCGTTAATTACTTAGTAAAAACTTGGTATTTATTCAGCATCCATGGAGGGCCTCCTTCCCCCTCCAAAATATCAGCTATGTCACTGATCTTCCTTCCATAGTTTTCCATCCCAAGAATCCCCTTCAATTTAAGGACTGTTTCCTTGGTGCTGGGGTCAAATACTACTGCCTGCAGGAGCCAGGCTGTAAATAAAATGAGTGAAGTGGGCCAGGTGTAGGAATAAAGAAGGTGACACTTATCCCTCAGTGTCGGAGGTGGTGGTGGGGCAGCAGCGGGGACCGGGGTGAACTGGAGAATGCTTGCTCTAAGCAACCACTACTCAGCTTTTTGCTGGTGTGAAAGAATGCAGGCCTGGTGTAGCCAGATCTGCCAATGCTCAAAGGAAATCGGAATTCCAGATTTTTATAGCCTCATAACTTCTGAATGTTGATATTAAAGATAAAAATTTTACCATCAAAAGAATAAACTGTAAACAAACACTGAACTCTTGTTACTATTCGCATGCTGAAGTATTTAAAGGGAAGTGTATAGTATAGATGTTTGCAATTCACTCTGAAATGCATCAACACATAAGACAGACAGATGGATGGATATGTAATGAAAAGTATGGCCAAGGTAACTAACTGGTAGAGCTTGGGTGGTGGATATATATAAAGGTGTTTACTGGAAAACTTTTTCAACCTGCTGTGTGCTTCAACACCTTCATGGATAAAATGTTGAATAAAAACGACTAAAGGCTAACAAGCAGCATCTATGGGCCAGACTGATCTCAAATGGCCACTTTGGGCTCTGTGGACTATGGCATAAAAGCTTCAACTCGCTGCTCAGCTTCCAAGGTCTTTGGGCTCTTCCCTCTGTCCCTCCCCACCTCTCAAATCTCCAATTCACTTTGTTATTGTTGTTAATCCTCACCAAGGATATTTTTTCCCATTGATTTTTTAAAAGAGTGGAAGGGAGAGAGGGAGAGAGATAGGGAAAGGGGAAAGGAGGGGGGAGGCAGGAAGAGAGGAAGGTGGAGAGAGAGAAACACGGATATAGATACATTGATTGGTTGCCTCCCGCATGTGCCCCCACCAGTGCCAGGGATCGAACCTGCAATCCAGGCATGTACACTTGACCAGAAATCAAACTCTTTAACCCTTTGGTGCACAGGCCAGCATTCTAACCACTGAGCTACACTAGCCAGGGACCCAATCCATTTTTTGGTCTCGCTTTTTCCCATGTACCAATAAAGCCAGGACTCTCAAGGTCCACTTGACACTAACTCTTGTATGTGTCTGTGGCAGGTCCAGATGAACTTTAAAAAAAAAAAAAAAAAAATATATATATATATATATATATATATATATATATATATATTCCTTTATTGATTTCAGAGAGGAAGGGAGGAGAGTCAGAAACATCAATGAGGAGAGAGAACCATTGATCAGCTGCCTCTTGCACACCCCCAAATGAGGATCAAGCCCCACAACCCAGGTATGTGTACCTAGTGGGAATCGAACCTGGGACCCTTCAGTCCGCAGGTCAATGCTCTATCCACTGAGCCAAGTCAGCTAGAGCCAGATGAATTCTTTTATCAACCCTGGGCACCAAGTTACTGACTACACACACACACACACACACACACACACACACACAGAGACACAGAGACACACACATACACAAACATGCCTCTGACTTCAAACACTAGCTCAAGTCCAACCCATGCAGAACTTTCTCTCTCAGGAAGGTTTCATGCTCATACTATGTACGGTAACTAAGCATCGTTTCCCTAAGTGCTTCCTGGTGTTAGGTTTGTCTTCCCCAAGAAGCTTCCAGAGGGCGAGTAGCACGTCTCCCTCCATCACACCTAACACTGCAGGACCGTGGTTCGTTCCCACAGCAGCTCCTCAAAATTTACACGGGAAGCTTTAATTAAGAAAAAATACGTAAGAGATAAGCAGACATGCCGGGGCCCCACCCAGACTTACTGAGAACAGGAATCTCAGGGCAGGGGTAGGTTCGGGCCTGTCTGCTGTTTACCAAGCCGGCCAGGTGATCTGCCTGGCAGTGAGGGCGGGGAACCACAGTCTCCAGGGCACAGTGTTATCCTCAGCAATCATGTGCTTTATCCTTTAGAGCAGTGTTTCTCCAGATACTGAGCATGGTCTGGAGATATTTTTGGCCCGTCACACCTGGTGGAGGGGGTGCTACTGGCATCTAATGGGTGGAGACCAGATTCTGATAAACATCCTATAATGCAAAACTTAGCCCTCACAACGGAGAATTATTTTGCTTCCAATGTCAACAGTGCCCAGGTCTGGGAACCTGCTCTAGACGGGCACTGTCCAAACAGAACGTTCTGTGATGATGGAAACATTGTACAACCCCTCTGTCCAATCATCAGACCCACTAGAGACATGTGCCTACTGAGCACTTGAAATGTAGCTACATCGTATAACTGAAGGATTAAGTTTTTATTGATTTTATTTTAATTAATATAAATGTCAACAGCACTTGTGCCTAGGGGCTACCATACTGGAAAGCACAACCCTGGACCTTATAATACAACTAGAGGCCTGGTACACGAAATGCATACGCAGGTAGGGTCACTAGGCCTGGCTGGCAATCAGAACTGATTGGGGCCTTCCTTCATTCCATGCCATCCTCTGGTGGTAAGTACACATCATAGTGAGCAATCAAACTCCCGGTCTCCCAGTCAAATTCCCAAGGGGACACTTTGCATATTAGGCATATATATATATATATATATATATATATATATATATTCATATTCTAGAGGCCCAGTGCACAAAATTTGTGAAGGGGGGGGGGTGTAGGGAGAGGGGTGTCACTCAGCCCAGCTTCCAAGGTCTTTGGGGTCTTCCCTCTGTCCCTCCCCATCTCTCAAATCTCCAATTCCAATCTGGGACCCCTCAAGGGATGTTTGCCAGTTTATCGGGATCAGGCCATGGGGGTGTGGGTCCCCGCTTGGGTGCCTAGCCAGCCTGGATGAGGGGCAGATGACTGTTTGTAGATTGGCCACACCCCCAGGGGACCCAAACTCCCAGCCCCTTTTTTTCTTTTCCTTTTTTTTTTTTCCCCAGTGTCTCCTTGAGCAGAGGCCAGGGCTGGCTGGAAGCGGTATCTAGGATTTATTTATCTTCTATAATTGAAATTTTGTAGCCTTGAGCAGAGGAGGCCAGGGCTGGCCAGGGCGGATGGGAAGCTTGGCTTCCTCCATTGCTGGGGGCAACCCAAGCCTCCTGCTTGCTCTAGCTCCATGGCCACCACCATCTTTGTTGGGTTAATTTGCATACACGCTTCTGATTGATGGTGGGTGTAGCTGAGAGATGGTCAATTTGCATGTTTCTCTTTTATTAGTGTCGATAGCAAGTCTAGCAAACCTCAATACTCTAAAACTGTCTACTTTTCACATGCCTTATGGGATTATTACAGACAATCAAAAAATGGCCCTAGGACATATGTGTGACTTGCTTCTCACAGAGCTCCTGGAACATAAAGTGTTCAACCACCACATCCACTCAGCAGGCCTGGAGGTCGGAGTGAGGCCAGGACCATGGCCCTTGCTTTGCAGGGCTCACTTTCCCAGTCACACTCACCACCCTGGAAGCATTTCCTCTCATCCCCTCACCTTGATGGTTTCTAGCTCCATGCGAAGGCGGTTATTTTCTGACAGGAGGTCCCTGTTCCTGGTTTCAATTTGTTGTAACTGTGTCTCCAATTCAGCTTCATATTCACGGCTTCCCTCCTGGAATTCTCGGAGCTCCTCTTGTGTGTTCTCTGCCCTACAGCAGAATTCCCAGACATCAGTATACAGAGCACTTACATGTTGCCAAGTCTTATACATGGGTTAGCTCTTTATTCAACCACCTTTTGAGGCAGAAACTATCATTTCCTCCATTTTACAGATGAAAAGATGTTCAGACCAGGTGAGTGATTTGTCTCAAGGTCACTTAACAAGCCAGAAACAGAGGTTGGACCTGAATCTAGGCATGCCTAATGCCAAAGCCATTTCTTTTCTTTTTTAAAATATATTTTATTGATTTTTTTTTTTTTTTTTACAGAGAAGAGGGGAGAGGGATAGAGAGCTAGGAACATCGATGAGAGAGAAACATCAACCAGCTGCCTCCTGCACACCCCCCCCCCGGGGATGTGCCCACAACCAAGGTACATGTCCTTGACCAGAATTGAACCTGGGACCTTTCAGTCCACAGGCTGATGCTCTATCCACTGAGCCGAACCAGTTTCGGCCAAAGCCATTTCTTAACCAATTCATTCTTTACTCATTCATTCAACATATATTTTTGAGCCCAACATGTAGTAAACATAATTTCAATTGTGAATCCTCTGCAGATTTATTTATAAGTGGAAATTGGTCATAATACAAATGTCATTTATCACACCTGCTCTTAATGTGCCCATAAAGAAGATAAAAATCATACCTATAGAAGAAAACATACAACTTTAACATAGACAGTGAAGACATCAAATTTGTTCAAGATTTTTGCTTATCTTGGTCTAGTCAATTCAAATGGAGACTGCAGCCAAGAAATCAAGAGAAAGCTGACACTCAAAAGACTCAGGAAAGATCACCAAAGCAAAGATGTCAGTAGAAACCAAGGCTAAGTTCATCCACAATTTCGTATTCCCAATTACTATGCACAGATGTGAACACTGCAGTGAAGGAGGCTGATAGTTAAAAAACTGGTTCATGAACTAGGCTGGAGAAGATCTCTACAAATATCCTGGACCACCAGAAAGACAAACAAGTTGGTCCTAGAGCATATTAAGCCTGAAACATCACTGGAGGCAAAAATGACAAAACTGAAGCTACTTTGGATACATCATGAGAAATAAGATTCTTTGGAAAAGACAATAATGCTGAGAAAAATAGAAGACAAATAGGAGATGGACTGAGTCCTTAAAAGCCACGAGCTTGAGTCTACAAGAGCTGAGTAGGGCTGTTGAAGACAAGACCTTGTGGACATCACTCATTGACAGAGTTGCTAGGAGTTGGAACCAACTCAATGGCATGTAACACACACACACACCTCCCAGATATGGGCACAGAAAAAATGGTTTCAGGTTTTTAAAATCGCAACAACCCATTTTGCTAGATTCAGCGAGTTCTTTCCCCCCATATGAAGCACTGACTGGATATGGCATCGAGGAATTGATAAAACCCTGCCAGAAAAATAAGATGGGAAGTAGTAGTTTACTTAGGACCACAGGCTTTGGCGTTCAAATTCTATCTCTGCTACTTCCTGTCTGTGACCTGGCAAGTTATTTGCCTTCATTAAGGATCAGTTTCCTCATTTGTAAAATGGGAAGAACATGTCCCCCCCCCCCCCCCCCCCCCGCCCATGGGGTAGTTTTGAGATTTAACTGAGATAATGTATGTTAAGCCTTCCCAGTGCTTATCAGATATATGCCCCCCAAAATGACTGCTGCCAACATTATGGGAAGAAAAAGCAGGGTGAACGCTGGAGAACCGACCTTTGTTTGTAGGTCATAGCCAGATCTTTCCAATAGTTAGCTGCTTCTTCCTCAGAGCTGAAAGTCTTCCCAGAGTCCTCCATTGTGAAAATGAAAGAAGAAGTCACTTTTCTTGTGGCATGGTGTCTAGGAGAGAAAGTTTTAAAATTGTTACCCTGGTTAAACAGCTGATCTTTATAAGGGGGGAGGGAGGGGAATTCCCAAACTTTACAATGGACTAAATGATAAAATATTGCCAAATCACTAAGACTAAACTCAGACAAAATACTGCCCACCTGCAGGTTTCATTCCATGGACAGATGAAACTATCAGGATTTGCTGATTAACACATTGGGAAGAGGGGAACGAAGAAAAATATAGAGGTGAGGATACCTCCTGGGGTTCTCACATAGGCAAATGGGTGCCACCCCCACCCCCATCACCACAGATGCAGAATATCAGAAGGAAAATCTCTAGGGCAGGGGACAATGAACCCAGTTTGAGCTATCATTCGTTTGACATGCCCACGACGCATCGAGATGCAACACCGAATCTTAAACTTGGAGGTAAATTCTGGACTAATGATACAAATTTAAGAGTTGAGTTTGTAGCTGATTCTTTCCTTTTCCTTGTGACGGAACCGCTGGAGAATCTAATGAGGGCTATTTATGGAACTCTGAGGAATGCCAATGTTTGAAAAGGGGGGCAAGGAAAGAAACAGTAATCGGAGGAGACAGAGGAGAAACAGAGAGCTGTCCTGGTGTAGATGGTGTCATGGGGAAGGGGGGGGGGGGACGAAGACGACACTCCACAGTATCCATGATGTAACAGAGAAGATGGTAAGATAAGGGTTGGAAAATATCCAACAGACTTAGCAAAATGTTGGTCACTGGTAATGTGAGCAAGAATGTTTCAACACAATGGAGGAGGGAGAAGTAAGCTGGGTGGAGGAGCATGTGGGAGGTGAGGAAGAGGAAGTCCATGGGGTTTTGGAGAACTGGGCTGAGTAGAAAAGGAGACAAAGAAGACCACAGCTAGAGGGGGGAAATGGGGTGTGTGTGGCTTCAGCTCTGAGGATTCTGAGATATCCAGAGCGGAGGTTAGGAAACATTCTATTAACAGTTGTCAGTTTATAGACTCCCTGCTGATGGAGCCTCTGGATATAATAGCTTATTTTCTGAATTTATTAAAGGCTCTGAGCTTGTCAAAAGGTCACTGGGAAACCCAAATTAGATGCCTCCAAGGTCCCTTCCTTCCTTCAAAGGAGCTCACAGTCTGCTGTGTGTGTCCTTGGGGACAAAAGAATGAACGCAACCCCTCACTTTGCAAGGCATTAACCAACAAGCTGTATTTTGGGCTAAAAGTACAAATAGTTTGGCTAAATATGTCAGGGCTGACATGGATACAATCACCAACTCCTGGATCTCTAGCAGAATTTGAATAATAATAATAATAATACCTATATGTGAGCACAGCACTTACTGATAACTCTACACTTGCTAGTAACTAACTGTAAGCACATCTCCTGGCCCTCCCAATTTCTCTTCTTCCCTAATTCAGAGAAAATATGCCACGAGACCTCCTACCGACACCCTTCTGAGAACAATTTCTCTAAAAACGCCCTAAGCAGCGAGGCCAAATGGAGTAGAAAGCTGTTAATTGGTTGATTTTTTTCTAGTCCAGCATTCCTTCTTCCATCTTCCTGTAACAGCATCCCAATATTCCCTTGGAGAAACTGACTCTACACTCATTCCATGTGGTTCAGATGAACTTGACATCATCTTCTGCACCTGGGAGAAGACACATGACTACTCATGCCTCCAGCACCAGTAACTGGCTGGGCCTACCCAACGCTGAGCCAATGACAGGGATCAGCCTTACGCAAGCTGGATAGGTCATTGGTGCAGGGCTGGACTTAACCCACGCTAAGCCAGTAACAAGGGTGGGCCTAACTCAAGCTAAACCACCAAGTGTCCAGACCCACACCTTTTGCAGAGCTATCAAGAAACAAAGTCTCTGGAAGTGTCAACTTAACTAACCTCATTGTGATAATCACTTTGCAATATAGACATGCATAAAACCATCATGTGGTACACCTTAAACTTACACAATTTTGTATGTCAATTACTGGTATAACCATAAAAGGCTGGCGGGAGGAGGGGGGAGGAGAAATTAACTCTTTTCCACTAGGGTGTGTTAGATGGTAAGAGTAAGCCCGGAGTGCCAATGATCATCTTTCTTTCTCTTTTTTAAAATATATCTTATTGATTTTTTA
This sequence comes from Vespertilio murinus, assembly GCA_963924515.1. Classification (NCBI taxonomy): domain Eukaryota; kingdom Metazoa; phylum Chordata; class Mammalia; order Chiroptera; family Vespertilionidae; genus Vespertilio; species Vespertilio murinus. The sequence continues at coordinate 85,923,794 of OZ004705.1, forward strand.
CAGAGAGGAAGGGAGAGGGAGATTTAGAAACATCGATGAGAGAGAAACATCGATCAGCTGCCTCCTGCACACCCCACACTGGGGATGTGCCCACAACCAAGGTACATGCCCTTGAACGGAATCGAACCTGGGACCTTTCAGTCCGCAGGCCGACGCTCTACCCACTGAGCCAAACCAGTCAGGGCCAATGATCATCTTTCTATTGCAAGAGAGGAGACAGCCTGAGGATGAAGCCAAAACACAGGAAAGCAGGACCAAGAGGTAGAGGGATTGGGTCCTGATGATATTGTTTGAGCGCCTGGATCCAGCTGTACCTGATTTACGGTTATGAGAGATAACCAACTCCTTTTCTTGGCTGTACCAGTTAGGGTTGGGTTTCTGTCACAAGAGAGTGCTACCTAATATATATTTTAAAAAGTGATAGATCTTATTTGCTGAAAGTAAAAAGAATGGAGTACCTAGAGTGTAAATGATGGTATGAACATGGCAGCAGGAGAGGGTGAACGTAGGTATGGTGCCCCCTGCTCAACCCATAAGCTCTAACCCAGAACACCGTTAATATGCAGTCACCAAACCAATGCCTATAATGTCCAGAGCGCTGAGCCCATGCAACTGCAACTGAGCCCTGTGTGGCCATTAATGATCTTTTCAGGGGCAAATGCAAAGCTTGGGAGGAAGTCTGCATAAAGCAGGGTGACAATGTAAGGAACTAGGAACAATGAATGTATACTGACTTTTCCTGCCGTTTGCAAAAAAGATCATGTCCAAGGTTCAACACAGTTAGTCCCAGCCTATTTCCCTAAGCATTTCCCACCTGCCTACCCCTCCTGCTTATGCACCAGCTACACTGCCTTCTTCCTGTTGCTTTAACTCACCAAGCTGGCCTACCTCAGGGTCTTTTGCACTTGTTCTCTCTCTCTCTCTCTCTCTCTCTCTCTCTCTCTCTCTCTCTCTCTATATATATATATATATATATATATAAAATATATCAAATATATATATATATATATATATATATATATATATATTTGATATTTTACAGAGAGGAAGGGAGAGATATAGAGAGCTAGAAATGTCGATGAGAGAGAGAGAAACATCGACCAGCTGCCTCTTGCACACCCCCTACCAGGGATGTGCCTGCAACCAATGTACATGCCCTTGACTGGAATTGAACCCAGGACCTTTCAGTCCACAGACCAACGCTCTACCACTGAGCCAAACCGGTTTGGGCTGCACTTGTTCTCTTTGCCTGGAATGCTTTTCCTTCAGATCTCTTCTCAGCAGGTTTCCTTCTTGCCATTTAGATCTCAGCTAAAATGTCTTCCCCAGAGAGACGACCTTATGTTAATACGACCAAATATCCATTCCAGCCCTTCAGTATCATACTACCCAACTTTGTGTTATCACTTTATGAGTTTTGTTTTTGTTTATCATCCCTCACTGGAATGTCAGTTGTCGAACATAGGGATTTCTCCATCTTTTTTATCCCCAATGCTGACAGCATTCAATAAATGCTTATGGAATGAACATGCATAGGGGAAGATAGAGATTGGCCACTAGCTGTTGGAGATATGAGGTTAAGAAAAGGCAAGAAGCAAGAGACCCTCTGAAGACTAGTTTATAATTTTTATCTGTAAATCCCTAAGATGCTTATCAGGATGGGGAAACCTGGGTGGCACTTCCTTGATGGGAAGGGGTTGGAGGATAGGATGCCTTGTTTGAAATTACCCCCTCCTCAGGTTTACACGATAAGGAGTACCTGATATAGTTACTGGAATTTAATAACCTCATCCTACACGCTTATGACAGACGAGGCTTAGCAAAGGGCTCCTTAAAATACTGTTATCACAGCCAATGAGGCTCAAAACTTAAACCCGCAGGAAGAAATTAATTTGTGATGTTTTAGGAGGCACTTCCATTGTGGGAGGGGCTCTAAATACAACCATGCTGATGGGAAGGATCTGGTTTTGGACTTCAGGTACTGGGGAGAAACTAAGCAGAGGCCTGAGCTTAAATCACAGCTTGCACTCCCTTCTCTAAATCTCCAATTCCTTCAACTAAAGGTAAAAACCACAAGCCTGCATTTCAACCAAAAACCTCTGCACTTCAAAAACAATCCTTAGGGAAGAGAAAAAAAATATATTACAGGTAAGAGGGAAGAAGTAACGGCTTTGTTTTGAAACAGCAATTTTTTTAAAAAATATGGAACGCTTCACAAATTTGTGTGTCATCTTTGCATAGGGGCCATGATAAACTTCTCTGTATCATTCCAATTTTAGTCTATGTGCTGTGGAAACAAGCACTGAAACAGCAATCTTAAAAAAAATGTTTCCTTTGCCATGTGAAAATGTCTCAAAGTTCTAATGTTCTTCTCGGCCACAGAAAACAGCTAAGATGATTTGCAAAGGTTCCCTTCTTCCAGCGTTATCCACTGAATTTTAACATCACTGTCTATTTGCTGTGTGCTGGGCATTTATAAACAATTTTGTCACTTTAAGGCCATTCAGCTGTTAAGAGTAAGCAAGACAATCACTTGGGTTTTTTTAAAGCTGGGGCAGAAACATTATAAACCCAGACAGTGGGGTTGGGGGGTTGTCTTTAAATTCAAGTTCAAGGTCTCCTTAGGATTGCAAACAGACTAATTAGAGATCAAATTCACTCATTTCATTTGGCCCACATGGTCTTTTAAAAGGCCCTGTGACAAGCAGGTGTTAACTCTTGGTAATGATATACACAACTTGTACCCCACAATCTTAAAAACCGATACTTCATTCATGCCTTTATTTCATCTGTGCTACAGGCATTTAGTCTAACTTGCGTTTTCAATACACCAGCATGTCATCGTGTCCCACCATCACGGACAAATCTAATGGGCACCTCAACTGTGTATTCTACAGCACGAACAGAACAGACAGAGACAAGTGGTTCAAAAAGTATCTATTTTATATAACTTAGAACTATCACTCCTATAAAAATGTGTTTCACTAAGTTTTGTTTTGTTTTGTTTTGCTTTTGGTGTATTCCATGATTAAAGTTAACAGAGAAGTCTGAAAACACACTTGAGACACATGCCTTTGATTTCAAAAGCAGAAAAACAACAACAAAGCAATCTCTCTTGGCTCCTCTGAGTGGAGAAAGCCAGTGCATGCTGGTCAGAAGCAATACACCCCTATACACCATCAACAATACACACCTATAAAACATCAGGAATTAACTCACAGCCCTTCTCCACCCCAACCACAATCCTTTCCAATCCAAACAAATGGAAGAGCCGAAGGGAAAGGAAGGGAGAGAAAGAAGTTGCTAAATGCCAGCACGTGCTCCCACAGCTTCTACCTTATGAAGCAGGCTTTGCACTTTGCAGAAGTGATATCATTGGGACAAGATCAGTCAAGAATCAGCAAGCCTGGATTCTGTTTTTGTGCTTTCAATGTCTATGATCTACCTAAAAAACAGGCACGCAAGGACAAATACTCAAGACTGTACACCATCAAAAAAAAAAAAAAAAAAAAAGACAGTACACCATCAATTCACTGACGTGGAAACTGGAGAAACTTAACTGTCAACAGAGGTCTGATTGGAAAACTATGAAGTTAAGAATTATATGTACTGCCCTAACAGGTTTGGCTCAGTGGGTAAAGTGTTGGCCTGTGGACTGAAGGGTTCGATTCCGGTCAAGGGCACATGCCTGGGTTGCAGGCTCAATCCCCAGTGAGGGCATGCAGGAGGCAGCTTATCAATGGTTGTTTCTAACTCTTTCTTCCTTCCTTTTTGAAGTCAATAAAACTATATAAGAATAATAAAAATTATTTTAAAAAATAATTATATGTACTAAAAGGGGAGAAAGTTCATGACATATTAAGAAACAACACCAGCCGAAACCGGTTTGGCTCAGTGGTAGAGCGTCTGTCTGCAGACTGAAAGGTCCCGGGTTCGATTCCGGTCAAGGACAACCGATTTCGGTTGCGGGCACATCCCCGGTAGGGGGTGTGCAAGAGGCAGCTGGTCGATGTTTCTCTCTCATGGACGTTTCTAGCTCTCTATCTCTCTCCCTTCCTCTCTGTAAAATATCAATAAAAAATTTTTTTTTTAAAAAAAGAAAAGAAACACCATTTTTGTTTTCAAATCTATCTCCCTTCTTTCTATATAAAGGGTCTAGAATCCCCAGGCAAACTGCGGTTCTTTGGCCCCTTGAGTGTGGCTCTTCCACAAAATACCACGGCCTGGGCACGTCTATTTTGAAGAAAAGGCATTGGAAGAAGTTCAAAAAATTTGGCTCTCAAAAGAAATTTCAATCGTACTGTTGATATTTGGCTCTGTTGACTAATGAGTTTGCCAACCACTGGTCTAGAAGGATGTACCAGAATGTGGATAAAGCAGGCACTGAGATGAGAACTTACACCTGACATAATACTATATACCTTGACTTTCACAGTAAGCATATTTTGCTTTTGAAATTTTAACCTGGACAAAAAAAAAAAAAAAATAGAATAGCTATTGTTCCAGGGTAATTTTTTTTCTACTGAACTGAAATGCCAGGGAATGAGTTTTTCCTACTGTGGTTTTCCTCCTCCTCCATCCCTTTCCAAACATTTCTGAAACACCTACTAAGTGTTGAGGCACAGCTGGGAGAGGCAGTTACAAAGCATCTACTATATCGATACTGGATGCAAACGCAGCACTAGTAGCTGACACCAGCTTTCTGTACACAGGTGTGCTCATGTTAGAACGCTGTCTTTAAGGGAAAGGTAGTGTAATTTCTCTGGTTCGCATGTTCAAAGCCAAAAGAACACACTTATCCAAAAGGGGATAAAATATACCAACCAGAGAGCGGCCCACGAGACTTCAAGGACATAGATCATCTGGATCTAGTTCTGCATAAAAGATACACCAAGAGGAAAGATTGAAGCTTCAAAACGGATTGGATACCGGTGTGCGTGTTTGGGCGGTGTCAGGTACCAACTCTGGGAGTCACTGGGATTCAATCCCTCTTCAAAGCACCCCTACCCATGCCCTAAAACGCCATCCTATCCTCTACTGCACACACAGAACTAGCACAGAAAACAACAAATATCTGCCCAGCGCACGCCGCAAAGGCCATTTCTCCATAAAGAAGTTAAAAGGGGTCCCGGGCTACCAGCAGAAAAGGCACAAGCTAGTACAAACCCCGAACAAAGAAGTCAGGGAAGTTCAGACCCCTCGGGAGGCAGAGAACCTGAGAAGACGGGAGAAGATAAAGCAGCTTCCCCAAAAAGCGGTGTCCCCGGGGGTGACGGGGTTTCCCATGACCTCGGAGAGGTCGGTAAGCCCAGCCGCGGCATTCAAGCTGTAGAATAAGCGTTTTTTCATCCTTTATCCAATCCGTCCCCAAAGTGCTGTCAGGGGAAATCTGAACCGCCCTGCAGCAGAGACCTGAGAAACACGGAGGAAAGGAGCCGGTCCCACACACGTTCCCGAAGGGGAGGGAGGCGGAGGAAGGAGGTTTTTGGAAAGGGGCCTGCAATGGGGGGGGAAGAGGGTGGGGAAGTGGGCGAGAAGGAAGGCGAGCTACGAGACAGGTAGGGGAGACGGGGGCCAGCCGAAGGAAAGGGGGGGGGGGGACTGAGGAGGGGCAGAACCCAGGGCGGGAAGAGAGACTTGGGGGGTCCAGGAGAGGGGAGTTTGGGGCGGGAGGGAACAGCAGCGCAGCGAGGGCCGGGGCCGCGGAGGGCAGAAGGTTGACCAAGGAAGTCAAGGAGGGCAGCGAGAGAAAGAAAGTTGGCAAAAGGCGAGGAGCCGGGCTCGGGGACACGAGGGTAGGGAGGCGCAAAGTTAGCCAGGGAGGTTCCAGGGAAGCGGGAATTTCGAACCCAGTGCCCGGGACCGCCAGAGTCCCGGAGGCCAGGAAGCGACGCGCAAGCGAGGGGAGCCCCAGGGTCCCGGCACCGCGGCGGCCAGGGGGTCCCCGAGCGCACCTGGCGGCGGGGCGGGGACCGAAGAGTTTCCCGGCGGCGGCGGCGGCGGCCCCCGGGCTGCCCTCAGCCCTCAGCCCCGGCGGCGGCGGCCCCGCACTCACCCGAGCTAAGGCGACCGGGACGGGCGGCGGCTGCAACCGCGGAGGCGGCAGAAACAGCGGCGGCTGCGGAGGGTGGTGCGGCCGGGACCCCCCCGCCCCCGCCCTTGCGCTCGCGGCCCGCGGCCCCCATTGGCTGCCGCGCCACGGGACCGCGTCCGCCTCGGCCAATCAGCGCGGAGCAGCGGCGTTTGGAAACTTTTCTTCCCAGGGTCCGGGTGCGGCGTGGCCACGCGGCGGCGGCGGCGGTCCTGCGGCGGGCGGGGGCCGGTGAGGCGCTGGCTGGCGGGCGGGCGGGGACCTGGCCCGCCCTGGAGGATGCTGGCTGCTCCCCGGACACCCCGGAACGGGCTCAGACTTGTGGGCCAACGCGCGTCCAGAAAATGCGTCACCCTCCCCGGACACCGATTGCGTTTTCCCCAAATCAGAGGAAGGACAAAAGACTCAGATCCGCTTAGGCGAAGCAATAGGCCCTGCGTTTTTCCCCATTCCTTTATACCCCAAATAAAAACTTCAACATTACTACCTTCTTCAAAGGGAGCAAAACTTAGTGCGTCGGAGTTTGATTTCAAGCCCGGTATTTGAATCCTTACTAGCTGATCTCGGGCAAGTTACTCTCTGTGACTTAGTTCCCTCCTTTACAAAATGTTCATGATAGGATTCTGCCTCGTAGGAGTCAACAGAGGCGGAATGAGTTAACTTGCCATTTGTAAAAACAGCGCCTAACGCATAGTTAGGTACAATCTATGTATCTGTTAAGTGATCGTGACTTGTTAGGAAACTGGTTCTGTCGGGTACAATGCTAATTTGACTTAGGTTTTCTCATTCAATTCTCACAGCAATCCTAATTGGTCTCCGGCAATTGTTTATTGAGCACTCGCGCTTATAGCACAGACAAGATGCCTATCCTCAAAGAGTTTATGCTGCTATGAAAGAAACGCATTAAACAGCAAACAGAAAAAAGTTAAATAATTTCAGCTTCTAGGAAGTGCTAAAAATAGAGCAAGGTCACGTGAAAGAAAGGGTTGGGGAGGAATCATTTCAGATAAAATGGTCAGGGAAGGCCATTCTAGGACAGTGGAGCTAAGGCCAGGATGATGAGAACCACAGGAAAACACTTTAGCTGTCTTCATTTAAAGATAAGAAAGCTAAGGTGCAGGAAGTTAAATGTGTTGCCCAAGGTCTCACAATTGGTTAAGAAATCAGGCTTTAAAGCTGGGTCTGTTTGACTCCTACACTCGTCTTCCTCAGCACTATGTTAGAGGCAAAGAAATCTTAACTACTTTGAGGATTCCAAGCACATTCATAGAATCCCTCATGCCCCCCTGCCTTTCTCGAATTCTACTTTGTTTTGACACCTCACTAGTCCCGGAAGAAGCTCAGAGACTCAAAAGGGAACCACCACCTACATCAACAGGGTTAAGGAAAGTACCAAAATTTATTGGAGGAGGGGAAGGGCTTTTTCATTCTGGTCCCAAATGCTAATAAATCATTTGCATCCTCTTGACAATTTTGCGCTAATGCTTACTTTCACTCCAACAAAATTGTATTGACCCTCACCATTGTGTGAGGCTTCTGGGCAGGGAAGAGTCACCCCAGTTGACAGATAAATTGAAGTACAATTTGATGAAGTTATCATTTCAGTCCTGACTAAAGGGCACTGATCAAGTAATGTCAACTAGCTGGCTTTCAGTTTCCTTCATTTTCCACCAAAAAAAGGGAGGGGACATTGGAATGATTATCATAATTAAACTCCTCTTCAGGAACAGGAGTTTAGGTAAATATCATTTGGTAAAGCCTTAAAAAATGAAAGGAAAATTTTGGTGTACTTTAAAGCATTATCCTCTCTTTATTAAATTATCCTTGTAGTATTCAGATATGAGTGGAAAACTCAGTTTCTCTTAAATCCTTCCATTATAATTTACTAGAGGCCCAGTGCACAAAATTCGTGCACTGGTAGGGTCCCTAGTGGCTGCTGGCTGCCTTGCCGTGGGGGTACTCCCTCCCTTCCCCCAGATGGCCCCACCCCCTGGTCGAACTCCTGGACAACTCTCAGGCAAGGGGACACTTTGCATACTACATATTTATTATACAGGATTATTTCAAAACCCTAAACTTAACCTAACAGAAGAAAAGGTGCTGGAGGAGAAACTACTTTAGTGGCAGCCAGGTTAATCTAGGAGCTGAACTGAATGTAAAGTAGCTGCTTAAATAGCACAAAAATCAATCTTCATCCTTGTTTCATATAGACAAGGAAAAAACTGAAAGTTACTCTTACTCTCTGAAAACGAGTTTGTCCAGCAAAGGAATAGAAATAAAACTAACAGAGGCTAAATTAAGGAAATATGCCTTAAGGAAAATGTTAAAACACTCTTTCACAAATATAAAATTGTATTTTGATTCATAGTTATCCGCTTCCAAGGGCTGGTGTACTCTGCATAGGTTAGTATTCTACAGAAAACAACAAAATTGCATTTCTTTAAAAATTATTTGTAATTCAGACTTTTCGTTAGCTTTCCACTTTGTACAATTTGTTCATTTTTATTTACTGCACTTAACCTGTTGAGACCAGGCACAATTCTGGCCTTGAAAGAATGTCAAAGTAAAAAAAAAAAAAAAAGTGTCTGCTCTTTATTATGTTTTGTGGCTAAAAACTTTTTTTAAAAAGAAGAATTTTTAAAAACCCACCACTACTTTGTTTGCTTTTTTATTCTTTTAGTTAATATGGTCCACATTCAGAGATACTCAACTAGCATAAAAAGGAAAACATGGCCAAAACTGGTTTGGCTCAGTGGATAGAGCATCAGCCTGCGGACTGAAAGGTCCCAGGTTCGATTCCAGTCAAGGGCATGTACCTTGGTTGTGGGCATGCCCCCAGTGGAGGGTGTGCAGCTGATGTTTCTCTCTCATCGATGTTTCTACCTCTCTATCCTCCTCCCTTACTCTCTGTAAAAATATCAATAAATTATATTTACCAAAAAAAGGGAAAACACCCCTAAAGAGAAGCATATGTGGTACTTTGAAAAAAATGCTAAAAACAAGATTGCTTTCCCATCTCATTCCCATTTGGAAAATATTCCCCACACAGACACAATATTTAACCCAAGCAGGCTGATGATGTGTACTTGTCATCTACCTACTGGAAAATGAAATTCAGCATGAAGGATTCTTCAGCTGCGTGTTTGATCTTGCCCTCCACAATACATGCCTACCAGGATGTCTACAGGGATGTATTAGCTTTCCCTGAAATTCAGCCCACCTACGGGGATTTGCCTAATGAAATTGCCTCTAACTCCAGACTTTGGGGGTGTAAGGTCTCTTTTGGCAATTTCTAGTTATTGATTCTTCTGCAAAGTGAATCTGTTTATTGGCAAACTTGAGCAATAAACTTTTCCATAGTACTCAGCAAGCACATCCTAAACTCTGTCTACATTTAGATACCATGTGCTTTGTTGTTTTTTTTTCTTTCTAATTTGCAACGGGAAATAGTGAGCAGCTGGCAGTTTTGCAAAGGACACTTGTGCTTATTGAATTTAAAATTTTTTTCTTTTAAAATCTCAGGTAAAAGTAAGATGGTGAGGAGAAAACAAACCCAAACATGACTTCTCCCTCCACGTAAAGCACAAGCCGCAATAGGCTTCGCTTCACGAGGCTTTTGCAGGGAGGAGGTCCACTTTTTGTTCGCCCAGCCCGTTACTGGGAAAGTTGTCTTCACTTAGAATGAGCCCCGGACCAGGGCTTCTAAAAACCACGTTCTCTGAAGTCACGAGGACCTCTTAATTGTCGGTGACAACACCCAGTCTAGTCCCAGAACGCACGTTTTATAGTTTTTTTGTGGGTTTTTTTTTTTTGGCCAGCGTGGTCATAACGCTGGGAGACACCCGGCCGTCCAGAAGACAGTTAGCTCGGTTGGCAGTTTTTTGTTTTGTTTTTCTTCACTCGCCACTAGGTTGCAGTAGATGAAGCATGCGGTGGAAAATATGCGTTAATTTTTCCAAAGCAGAATCATCACGTGACGAGACGGGAGAGAGAAGGGAGCCAAAGCGTGCAGGCTTTTCATCGAAATCCCACTTAAATCGCCTTTCCTCAAAAGACCGAGACCACTGACTTGTACCAAATCCTGGTTGGCTGATTTTTTTGCCCCCCCCGGTTCCTCTTCGCAAGCTCCCTAACTCCCCGCTCTCAGGTTCCTTCCCGCTCCGCAACCACAGACCAGGGGGAAGGCCTCCTTCCATTGGGGGGGTTTTCGTTCAAAAAAGCCGGGGCCGCCCCCCGGGAAGGTCCCTATTTAAGGGTTTATCGGGAGGGGACTGAGCCTGACGAGGCTGCAGGGCCGCGAGGCCCCGCCCCCCCCGGGTTCCCAGCACACCCTGCGCGGAGAGGACGCGGCGGTGGGGGCGGGGCGGAGGAAGGGGCGGGGCGAGGGGGGAGAAAAGGGCGTCGTTTTACGACTGGGGCGTTGCGGTGCGGAAGCGGAAGTGAAGGGCGCGCTTGGCGGCGGCGGCGGGAGCTGCGGAGTCGGGAATCAAAACAAAGGGCCTGGCAGGGCGGGGGGAAGGCGGCGGGGTCGGAATGTGAGCGAAGGTGGAGCTGGCTGTCGAGGTGAGTGTGCCGGCAGCGTTGGGAACCAGTCCGTGATGGGCCCACTTCTCAGGGTCCGCTAGGCTGGAGGAAAGACAGGGCACCCCCATGCCCCTGCCTATCGCTGGCGGAGGTCCGGGAGGTTGGCTAGTCCGCGGGGAAGGACTGGGACCCATCACTCAGGCCCCCGCTGAAGGTTCAGGTTGCCTCCCTTTCGTGTCCGTTCACGACTGTCATTGCTGCGCCGCTTCTGCCCTTTGCACGGAGTGGGGGGGGACTTGGCTCCCGCCCGAACCTGTCTCCCTGCTTCCAATGGTGCCCTCCAGGTGTGGAGTGCAACCTTTCCAGAGGAGTTAGCTCTTTTGGAAGGGTAAGAGAGGAAGATGGGGCGGGTGCTTTTGCAACCCCCCTGAGCGTTTTGCATCCTCTGTTTTCAACACTCTCTAGGGTGCAGCCTCTGGTTTGAAGGATAGTAATTGAGTTTTCTTAGGGCTTGAGCCACTCCCACTACTGGTTGTAACGCGACTCCTTGACACACCTTTTAGAGTTCCCCAAGCACCTTTCTGATATTACTAAGAGCTCTCCAGTTACCGTATTATCTTTTGAACTTCCTAACGTCTCTGAGCGGTTATAGTCTGGTTTGCATACAGAAATATTGAAACCAAACGGTCTTCCTAGGCGTTTATCGAACTCTTCGTTCACTCAGCTATTATTGACATGCGCTAGATTCAGGAGATACAAAAATAAACAAGGAAACACGATCTCTACTCTCACGGAGTTTATATTCAAGTGAGAGAGACAAAATAAAGCAAGCAAATAGGACAATTTTAGATGAAAGAGCTATTGGAAAAAGTAATGGGATTGGGGAGGGTGTAGGGGATTAGACTGGGTGTTAAGGCCACTGGGTGTTAAGGCCACTGCTAAATCACATAATCTGGATCTTTCATGCTAATATCAAAGACAATCTACTTGATTGTCTCATTTAATTCAAACAATAGCCCTATGAGGGTGCCACTGTTATTATCAGGCCCATTTTCCAGATGGGATCTGAGGCTTGGAGAGAATGTGAGCTACCCAGAGAGGAAGCCGAAGAATTGGGGATTACTATGCAGACAGTCTGACTTCAGAACCTGTGCTCTCAAACACTATCTGGATTGCTCAGATATTCCGAGAGGTAATGGCAGAAGTGAAATTTAAGCGCAAATCAAAGAAAACTTTGCTTTAGCTACCTACGTTACTTAGTGGCATTCCCAGGAATATTTGGGAAACTTTCCAGGTGCAGGCCACTAACAAGCTAATATGTGTGTACTTTCTGTTGCTGTATTGAGCAATACAGAGGGCACCTTGGTGTGGTAGAAAGAGGTGGACAAGCCTGGTTGGCTCCCTTCCTAATAGTGCAATCTTGGGCAAGTTATAAAACTTCAATAAACTTCTGTTTTCTCCTCTGTAAGATGTGGCCTAATCATTGTATTCATGTGGCTATCATAGGCCTGCTACAGAGTGGATAATAACATATTTGCTGAATGAAGAAATAATGTTAAGTAAAAATGCTTTAGTAAACTATATTGTACTCTACCTGTCAGCTCACTTTTCAGGATTGGCCTTGAATAGGTTTGTGAGAACACACTGAAGTTGTGTATATCCTGAATATCACAAATTCTTTATGATCTAGAGGAGATTGTGGGAGATATCAAACCTGCATTTAAGAGGAAAAACAAGTAGCATAATGTACTAATATTGTGGCTGTTAACTTCATCTCTGTCTCCAAATTAACTTCTAATTATAAACAGCTAGGTAAAATACAAATATTTATTTAGTGTATACTAAGTGGCCAGCCCTGTGCTTGGCACAGGTGATAAAGTGGTGAAAACAAACAGATGGTGGGTTCCTTCATCTAATATTTTTCACACTCAGTAGTGCTGTGAGGTGTACAAGGGGGAAATTAGCCACACTGTACCGAGGAAGAACCCAGCATTTAATGAAGTTTTGTAGCTTCAACGTTGGGGCCAAATAACAAATATTTTAGGCTTTGTAGGCAATATAGTCTCTGTTGCAAATACTTAATTCTGCAATTATAGTGCAAAAATCAGCCATACATTCTTCGTTTGAAGGCCATTTAAATAAAAGCAGTGGGCTGGTTTTGGCTGGCAGGCCATAGTTTGCCTACCCCTGCTTTATGTGATCGGCCCTCCTATACCTTAAATATGGCACTTGTATCATCATCTCTCTCCTCGCCCTACTATGTTGATGTTAAAACTGCTTGAAACTAGGATCTTATCAGAGAGATAGCTAAAAGGAATTCTTTTCTATACTCCCAGGTTAAATTTCTGAAAGATAAATAATCTTAAAGTGGTCACTGAAGGTAAGAGTAGGTGATTGTTGGGTATGATAGTGGGGACTTGGAAATGAGATTCAGTTGTCCTTATCATTGGCTGGCTGCCTCCATGCCCAATGGCTATTATTGATTTGATCTGCATTTATTGTACTGTTTAGATACAGCACATCTATGGCTTGATATTTCTCTGTTAGATTTTTGTTGGTATTCCAGATTACACTTTCATAATAAGTAAACTAAGAAATTGGATTGACTAGTTTTGTAGCAGAATCAAATTCAAAGTCTAGCCTTAGTCAGATGGCTCAGTTGGTTGAAGCATCATACTGTATACCAAAAGGTTGTGGGTTCAATTCCTAGTCAGGGTACATACCTAGGTTTTAGGTTTGATCCCTGGTGTGGGCAGGTAGAGTAGGCAACTGATTGATGTTTCTCGTCTCAGTAGTTCTCTCTCTCTCTTTCACTCAAAATCAGTTGTTGTTTTTGTTTTTTGGTTTTTTTTAAACTACCATATCTTCTGGGGAGGATTGAAAAAAAAAAATCAAAGTCCACAGTGGTCACATAATCTGGACCTTCCATACTAATATCAAAGATCAGTGGGATAAGTTGTTATTAAGTCAATTTCAAAATCTTATATAACTGGTAATGAGGACATACATTTATTCTTTTACTAGAAATTATATGCTCTCTGCTGTTGACTTTTTGACTCTCATAAGAAGAGCCTTTAGGGAAAGATAGTTGAGAAAAACTTAAGAAAAACTATAGAAAAAGTCTACTTGGGGCTGGAGGAGTTTATCTCCAGCTAAGTGAAGAGGAGAGGTTTCACTCGGGATATGCAGGTGCCCAAGATTTGGCTACTTCTCTCAGGCATAGCATGGCTGTTTATAGAAAAGAAATAGGGCTCATCTGGAGTTCATTTTTTTTTTTTTGGAAGAATTATAGAACATGAGAAAGAGAAGAGGCAGATTTATTTTAAAAAAAACAGGTGGATGCAGTCAGAATTTAAGCATAAACCAAGTTTACCAAATTTTAGTAACCTGTAACCTGTAATATGCTTTGAAAGCCATTCTACTTTTATTCCTTAAGATCTTACTTGTTGGGAGCCATTGCACCATTAATATAGTTGCAGTCTCACATTTTAATAGTAAAATTTGTACTTAAGCTTATAAATAACATTGAAATCTCATTCTCAACAGGGTGGAAGAATGAAAGAAAAGAGAGGTGAAAGAATGTTCAACAACTTTGTGTGGCTATATGATGGAAGGAAACGGAACTGAGAACTCCTGTAGTAGAACACACGGATGGCTTCAACAAGATAATGGTGCTAAGCCATGGCTTTGGAAATTCTCTAATTGCTTTTCTCGTCCTGAGCAGATGTTGCCACTTAGTCCCCAAACGGTAACTATGTGCAAGACTAAGGACATAGTAAACTCCTAATGCAAATAGATGGGAGCTCCATTTGTTCTGGGGCAGTTGCTCTCCCTGGAGTCTGTGCTAAGGTTTCCTGGTATCTTGCTTATATTACTTCTTGTGGAACATTATTATAATTCCTGACTCAATGAGCATAATTTTTTAACTCCTATATGTCCACTCTTAAGTAATAGTAGATGCTTTAAATATTTAATGTTAACATTTTGGGAAGATTTGTCTCTCATTAAAGTCATGGACTCCAAAGATAAATCCACATTGTAGAATACAATTGGAGAAAATATAAAATAGATTTCATTTACTGTAGCCTTCTGAAAAAAATTTAAAAATATATTTTTAATTGATTTTAGAGAGGACAGGAGAGAGAGATAGAAACATCAATGGTGAAAGAGTATCACTGATCGGCTGCCTTCTGCATGCCCCCTACTGGGGATTGAGCCCGCAACCTGAGCAAGTGCCCTTGATCTGAATTGAACCCGGGACCCTTCAATCTGCAGGCTGATGCTCTGTCCATTGAGCTAAACTAGCTAGGGCTAGATCCAGACACTTGGATTTCTGTCAGTGGCATCCATAATTGAGTGTGTTTAAGGGGACCAACTCACAGTAACCCTGTCATAAGAGCCAGATTTGTATAAATTAGAGTGACAGTGCATTCATTTCTAGCCTGAACTATAATTATCAAAAGGGCAGAATATAGTGCTTGTTGGATGGTCAGCCCATTGCTATTACCTCCCTTTTCGGTAAAATCCAACTGAAAATCCAGATTTCTCCTTAATGAATATAGAATCACAGCAAAAGGAGTGAAATCATAGAAGTCATGTGGACCCTTTTATGCTTCCAGGAATGAGCCTATCTCAATCACTGTACAAGGACATCATCTTCATCTTAGTAGAGCCTGCAGTCAGTCTATAAAGGCTCTTAATTAGTTAGATCTCCTTTCAGGGTCCAGGAACTCTGCTGAGATGTTATGTACATGATCTTATTTTATCCTTCTAACAATTGTCAGAAGTACATCCTGTTGTTCCCAATTGAAAGATGAAGAAATGGAAGTGTAGAGGGCTTAAGTAACTTACTCAAGGTCATAAAGCTGTTGTGTATCACATGCAAGCCAAGGCTTCTGACACTAATGCCATACCACAAACTTTATAAATTGACTGGCCTCCTGTGTCTATGTTGGAGGAATGTGACAAACTATTTATCTTGTACCTCTTCCCAGACAGTTTTCTAATTACCTTAATTTTTTTCACTGGCTACAGAATAATGGTTGGCATTATGGATTTAGTCCATGATATTCTAGGGCTTGCTAAATGTCATCAGCAACACGTTTACAGACTTTCCCGCAGATGGGTCACTTGGGGAGATGGCTGAGCTCATCCATAGTGTTTGGAATCTCCTATAAAGTACCTAACTAAAACCTCTATGCTTTTACTGCAAAGCACTTTGCTTTTAAACCATGTTTATTGAATGCTGCTGTGATTGTTGTTTTCCATACCACCTATTTTTGTCTTCAGAAGATGCCGTGAGACATCTTCAGAAGATGTCTTGGGAAAGTTATCAAAAGGAGGTAACTGAGACATAGATTGTTAACCCAGTTTACCAAAGACCCTTGCCCTAGTCCAGTGGTCGGCAAACTTCGGCTCGTGAGCCGCGGTTTGCCGCTCTGTTGACTAATGAGTTTGCCAACCACTGAGATAGGGGCTTAATCACAAGGAACAACAGCCTGTAATTATTGGAATTGAGAGTCTAAGTCAGTGGACGGCAAAATCATTAGTCAACTGAACAGCAACCCACAGTTTGCCGACCACTGCCCTAGTCTCTAAAAATCCTGGAAGATCACAGTCTTACCTTTCGTTGTCTTTCCATGCCTCCTGCAGGCCTCTCTGAAGAATGCCACTGGTGTTAGCTGGTATTCCATTTTATTTGTTCATGATTGAGTGGTATAAACGGGATTGAATCCTTTCCATTGTTGAATGCAATAGGATGTAACCAAATATCTCTGGTCTCATTACATTAACTGGTGTTCTGATTTTTTTTTTCCTCAGAAAGATTACATGGAGAACAAGAAGGTTGCTGTGGAATTAAAGGACGTACCATCTCCCCTTCATACTGGCTCTAAACTTTTCCCAGCTGTTCCACTTCCAGATACTCATTCTCTTCAGCAAACTAAAATACAGCTTCCAACTGTCCCCAAAGTAAGCTGCTGTGCTCATTGCACTAATGAATCCTCCACTTCACCAATGCATTTTGGTGGCGGCGGCGGCGGTGGCGGTGGCGGTAACGGAGGTACTGGTAGCTTGATTCACACGGGCACAGTGTTAGACTCCCCGAGCACCAGGACGATCACATGCCAGGTAGGGTCAGGACTTGCTTTTCAGTCCGCACCTTCACTCCAGAATGCCTTAGCTAGGAACAGTATGGCCGGCATCGCAAGTGACTTTCCCAGCACGTGTCCAGAAAGCAGTCTCTCTTCCTGCCAACACCTGCCCTGTTGCGGAAAGCTCCATTTCCAGTCATGCCACGGTAACGTGCACAAGCTCCGTCAGTTCCCGGCTCTCCAGGGCTGCGCCTCTGCTGGCTATTTCCCCTGTTCTGATTTCACAAGTGGGGCTCCCGGGCACTTGGAAGAGCACATTTCACAGTCGGAGCTCACACCTCACTTGTGCACCAGCTCTTTGCACCTCAATGTGGTCCCTCCGGTGTGTCTGAAGGGCTCCCTTTACTGCGAAGACTGTCTGAACAAGGTTTGTACCTTTTTATCTGATATGCCGGGGACAGCTGAGGTTTGAGGAATGACATTTGTAAGGTGGATATGTCTCGAAAAGCCTTTATTTTGCATGGGGTTGAAGATCCTTTCATGATGTTGCTTTCTCCCCATGAACATAACTTCTGCTGGTCCCAAACCGAAGGGTTAAAAATGGGAGGAACCATTCAGAGAGGTAGAGAGTAATTATTTATATAGTTTACCCTGTTAGGGCCTCCCGTGATAAACCTGTTTCCTACATGTAAACCTAGTTCGTTCGGCAAAGCCCTCATGTACTGTTTTGTCTTTAAAGGCTGCAGCACGATTGTGATTTCTTATAACACCCTGTACAGGAACCCCTTCATGTAATGTAGGTGATTGCATGTTGTCCTTTTGTAGCAATTTGAGGAACTTGAAACTTGGCCTCAGTCCCACCTGTGTTTAAGCGAACACTTTAATTCCTTTATGTAAAGTATGTCTGAGGTCTCCATTGCAGCAGACACATGCCCTAGAATGTAAAGGTCTGATCATGTGACTCTCCTGATCATTTCAAGTCACTTCTTCGAGTGAGTTTATGAATTGATAACTCATAGTTATCAATTCTAGGAAAGATGATTTGAATAGATTTTATTAGAGGTTAGCATCTGGAAAGGAGAAATACTTGCAATGCGTTTTCAGTTGTATATAATTCTGAAATGAAATATCTGAAACTTTTTTTTTTAAACAGCCGGCAAGAAATAGTATAATTGCTGCTGCTAAAGTCTGGCCAAACATACCACCTCCAAATACTCAGACTGCACCTATTACTGTTCCTCTGTGTAATGGCTGTGGAACCAAAGGGAAGGAGACCACATTGTTATTGGCGACCAGCCTAGACAAAGCTGCTTCGAAATTTGGTAAATGACAGGATAGCATAAAATGTGCATATTTAAGTAGCTTTCAATATCATGTACTAACTGTGCATTTAATTGCCTGTAAAAGAGTCCTTGTGGTCCTAAAGCTACTGTGTATGTGAGTCTCCATTTCCATCTCTTGCTAAAAATATTTTTATTTTTATAGATGAGGAAGTTTTTTGCCCTTTATATTTTTAAAAATACAGTTAATTGATTTCAAAAGGAAGGGATAGGGAGAGAGAAAGAGAAACATCAATGATGGGAGAGAATCATTGATCGGCTGCCTCTGGCACACCCTATGGTGGGATTGAGCCTGCAACCCGGGCATGTGTCCTAACCAGGAATCGAACTGTGACCTCCTGGTTCATAGGTCAAGGATGCTCAACCACTGAGCCACGCCATCTGGGCTTATTTGCCCTTTATATTGGGCTAGGGCTAATTGAGATCAGAAGCTGTGTGTAGAAAACTGGGGAGTACATTAGGAGAAATAAGGACTGGACGGGACATGGTGTCAACTTAGGTTAATAACCACACTTGTTAATTGTTTACTCTCAAGAAGGTCTATGTTTTTAGAAAGGTTTGGTAATGACTGGTGAAAAATGACATTTGAAAACCTAAGAGCATTTCCCCCAAAAGTAATTAATGTGATATTTTATTTAAAAAAATTAAATCAGATGTTAATGTTGCAGTAAAAATCATTTAAAATCGAAAGTAAAAACTTCACCTTTTGTTACCTCTTCATTGTTCTTTCCTATGGGACAAGCATGGTCAGAGCATGGAAATCAGGTCCCAGAGCGGCGGCATCCATTCACCTGTGTGTTAGTACTTAGAGATGCATAAGTGGTCAGTCAGCATGAGGGTGGCTCATGTTTTGCGATGGGTTATTGTGGGCTTAAAGTAAATTAACCTTTTTAAGTTTGTTCTCTCCTGGAAAATAGGAATAATTGCTAGAGGTACTATGACAGCTTGGGGTTATTTGTTTTATTAGATCAACCAGTGAGGGTGGTAACCTTAAAATTAATATCCATCCATTATTTTCATTTCCTGCCACTAAGAATGATAGGTAGCTATATACTTTATTTTAATTTGCCATTTCTCTTTCATTGTGGTAATTGAAAGTGCTAACATTTCTTAAGGCTCCTCAGAAGTTGCTCTCGCCGGACAGATGCTGGAGAACTTACCCCCCATTGGAGTTTTTTGGGATATTGAAAACTGCTCAGTTCCCTCTGGCCGCTCAGCCTCCGCAGTTGTACATAGAATCCGTGACAAGTTTTTTAAAGGCCATAGAGAAGCAGAGTTCATCTGTGTTTGTGACATCAGTAAAGAAAACAAAGAAGTTATTCAAGAGTTGAATAATTGCCAGGTAAAAAATAAAACAGTTGTAATTTATTTTGGTAGAAGAATAGTTACATGTGATTTTCTTTTAAAGAATTACAATTCAAAATTTGTTTAATGTGATTTGGAAATAAAGGAAATTAGCAAAAGATTATTTCTAAAGTACATTAAATCCCCACTTAACATTGTCAATAGGTTCTACAATTTCAAGTGAAATGACATATAATGAAATCAGTTTTGCCATAGTCTAATTGATATAAACAAGAGTTAAATTCCTACAGCATTTCACCAGTGTTGTAACAAAATGACATTGAACGAAATGATGTTATTCCAGGGCCTGATGTAGTAGGAATCATCTAATCATGTTTAATCTTTCAGTCATGCTATTCGTACATGACTAGTGATATACCCGTATAAAGGTTTCCTTTGATTTTCATAATCACTCTGTGAACAAGGCTCATAGAATTTATTATTTGAAATTTACAAATGAAATTGAAACCCCCAAAGTGGTTAAGCAACCTAAAATTTTTTAAATTGATTTTAGAGCAGAGGGTTAGAGGAGGGCAGAGAGAGAAAGAGAAACACTTTGTTGTTCCACTTATTTATGCAATAATTGGTTGATTCTTTTATGTGTCTGACCTGAGATCGAACTCATGCCTTGGTGTATGGGGACAATGTTCCAGCCAACTGAGCCATCTGGCCAGGGCTTAGGCAACTTTTTTTTTTTTTTAATATATTTTATTGATATTTTACAGAGAGGAAGGGAGAGAGATAGAGAGCCAGAAATGTCGATGAGAAAGAAACATCGACCAGCTGCCTCCCGCACACCCCACACTGGGGATGTGCCCGCAACCAAGGTACATGCCCTTGACCGGAATCGAACCCGGGACCCTTCAGTCCGCAGACCGACGCTCTACCACTGAGCCAAACCGGTTTTGGCCAACTTTTTTTTTTTTTTAATTGATTTTAAAATCAAGAGAGGAAGGGAGAAGGATAGAGAGATAGAAACATCGGTAAGAGAGAAACATCATCCAACTGCGTCCTGTATGCCCCTAATGGGAATTGAGCCCACATCCCAGACATGTGCCCTGACTGGGAATCAAACCAGTGACCTCTTGGTTTGTGGGTTGATGCTCAACCACTGAGCCATACCAGTTGGACTTAATTGTTGTTGTTTTTAAAATATATTTTATTGATTTTTTACAGAGGAAGGGAAAGGGATAGAGAGTTAGAAACATTGATGAGAGAGAAACGTTGATCAGCTGCCTTCTGCACACTCCCTACTGGGGATGTGCCCAAAACCAAGGTATATTCCCTTGACCAGAATCGAACCTGGAACCCTTGAGTCCGAAGGCCAACATTCTATCCACTGAGCCAAACCGGTTAGGGGCTTAAGCAACTTTTTTAAGATCACATGGCCATTATGTAGATAACTAAGATTTCAATCCAGATTGACCACAAAGACTTTTCTCTTGAACTGGAACTAAAATCTTGTTCTTTTGACTCTTAGACAAGTAATTCCACTGATATGCTATATTGGTGTCTAAAATTATTTATTTATGTTCTTTATAAAAACTAATCTATTATGTATTGCATGTAGTGGCACCTCTCAAAATTTTTCTTGCTTTGAAGACTGTTATTTATGAGCCTGATAATTTTTTGTTGTTGTTATTAATTCTCATCCAAGGATATTTTTCAATTGATTTCTAGAGAGAGTGGAGGGAGGGGAGTGAGAAAGAGAAAGATCTATGTGACAGACTCACATTGATCGGTTGCCTCCCACGTGTGTCCTGGCCAGGACTGAGGAATCAAAACTGCAACCCAAGTGCATGCCCTTCACTGGGAATTGAACGTTTGACCCTTCGGTGTGCAGGCCACTGAGCCACACCAGCCAGAGCAAGCCTGATAATTTTAATAGAAATAAACACATTTTAGTTCCCTAAAGGCTAGATGCCTCTCCTGTTCACTACCTGACCCCAGATCCTGAAAGGCTTAGTGTATATAGCATAGACAATGACACCAGCCCCAAGTCTTATTTTAATCATATATCAAATCTCTGCTATTCGCAAATTGTTGATAAAAGCTCTTGGTGAGAGTTCATGCAACTATTTCAAATTTCACTTCCTTTTCTCTGCCTAATTTCTGTTAGGGACATGGATGAAGTGCAGACTGGAGAGGAGAGTGGGGGTAGTAATGGAAGCAGGAAATTCTTAGGGAGAACCAAATTTGAAATTACTGACATCTGGTTGTAATTTTTCCCCATTTCAAGTTGCAGTAATAATAATGAAAGATTTTATTTCCTTAAAACAGTCCGTTAAGATGTGGGCAGAATGTGTAGTGATTTTCTCACTTCAGCCTTTGCTCATTTGTCCTTTTTATAAATTAATGCAGGTAACCGTTGCCCACATCAATGCTACTGCGAAGAACGCTGCTGATGATAAACTCCGCCAGAGTCTCCGAAGGTTTGCAAATACGCACACTGCTCCAGCCACTGTGGTTCTTGTGTCAAGTAAGTGTGGAAATGTCTGCTCATTTCAGCTAAATGCACTATCTGGGAATTACCATAGGGGCCAGAATATTTGAAGTAAAATGTGTCCCAAAGAGGCTGAAGTACATAGAATATATTTATGCTTATGTCTGGGAACTGTCTAGGAAATAAAAATGAGCATACGTGGAATTCTGTATTTTCTCCTTGGAACTTGAGTAAGAATTCTTATGGGGCGAAGTTTATTAAAGAAAATGTAATTTTTTCTTTTTAAGAAAAGAAAACTCTAATATTGTTTTTAACCCTGGGCCAATGCTGCTAATCTTAAAAATCTTAGATGAGTAATTTTCATCGTTGACATTCCCCAGAATGTTAGTATTTGCTCCCTGTTATTACCAGAAGTAACACGTGTCTTGGGATTCATATAAGTATGTGGTAAAATTGTCTTACCATACTAATTCCTCTGATAGCAGATGTGTTCCTGTTCTAAAAGGAGGGGGAGGGGTCGGCTTTAGCTCATGCGGTTAAGTCATCAGGACAGACACTCCTTGTTAGGGAGGGTGGAGTCTGTCTTTCTCAAGTGTTTCTAATGTTTGGGGATGGGGTTGGGCTGTGCCTTTTCTTTCAGCTGATGTCAATTTTGCCTTGGAACTTAGTGACCTGAGACACAGACATGGTTTTCACATAATTTTGATCCATAAAAACCAGGCCTCAGAAGCACTGCTGCATCATGCTAATGAACTGATTAGATTTGAAGAATTTATTTCCGACTTGCCCCCCAGGTCACCACTAAAAATGCCAGTAAGTGAGTTTGCTTTCTTTTTGCTGTATTCCTGCATTAGATTAGGGAGGTTGAAGGGCAGGGGTTGCAAGGGGGTTTCCAAGCCAAGAGGCAGCTCTTCATTATAGGAGGCTGGCCAGATTTTGAAATAAAGGTTAGAAATCTTCAGTTCTTCCCTTATAAATATACAGAGACTTGATATGTATGAATATGTTGTTTTTATTTTTAAAATTGACTTTGATTTACCTTATCAACAGCCACTAGCTGGTGTCTCATAGCTTACAATGCCTTGTGTCAGATGGATAGAAATAATGGAATAAGAGTTATTATTCCTTTTGCTTTCAAGTGTTTTGGGTAAAGAATATGGTGATGGTTTGTACCAACTGGTGTGTTTGGAGTCAAATAAACAGAGGAATTTTAAAGTTTTCAGGCATTTAAAATGTAACTCCTCAGCAGGCCTCTGAGCCTGTTTTCTGTAGCTGCACTCCATGTCATGCAGGTGCACAGGAAAGTAGGAATGGTTTTTGCTACACCTGTAGCCTGTTAAGCCACATGATAGGAGAATGTGAATTATTTCCAGTAAGCTGATCATGTCTGACAATCTTGATTCGAGACAGCAATGTTTACTGCAATGCTGGGCAACATTAATAAGTTGCTTGGAAATTATTTATGTAACTCTTAAAGAAATAGTAACGACAGAGAGGAGCTGTAGTGTAGATCCATGGTCCGCAAACTGTGGCTCACGAGCTATATGGGGCTCTTTTGCCCCTTGAGTGTGGCTCTTCCGCAAAATACCACGGCCTGGGCGAGTCTATTTTGAAGAAGTGGTGTTAGAAGAAGTTTAAGTTTAAAGAATTTGGCTCTCAAAAGAAATTTCAATTTCTGTTGATATTTGGCTCTGTTGACTAATGAGTTTGCCAACCACTAGTGTAGATGAAGCCGAAGTGTAGGCAATCCCGTATTTTAAGTGCAGTTTTTAAAATATATATATATTTTATTGATTTTTTACAGAGAGGAAGAGAGAGGGATAGAGAGTTAGAAACATCAATGAGAGAGAATCATCGATCAGCTGCCTCTTGCACACCCTCTACTGGGGATGTGCCTGCAATCAAGGTACATGCCCTTGACCGGAATCTAACCTGGGACATTTCAGTCCGCAGGCCGATGCTCTATCCACTAAGCCAAACCGGTTTCGGCTTAAGTGCAGTTTTAATGTAATTAAATAACTTTAAAGTTACGGAAGTACCTTAGAGATGATCTCATCCAATGTCCTTATGTTAGGGAGGAGAAAGTCAACACTTAGAAAAAGTAAGCACTTCATTGGAGGTCACACAGCTTGATCACAGAAAAGCAGAGACGACCCCAGGACCTCTGATCCAAGCACTTGAGGTGCTAGTCCCCCTGTATTCCCTGATACCCAGAACAAGCTAAGATTAAACACATGCTAAGGATAATCCAGTTGGGGATCCCAGAGTCTGACCCTACTTCACTCTTTGGAGCCACCCTCCTAATTAATTTTTGTTGTTATTCATTATGTTTTTAGCCATTTGGCTATAGCTACATTTTTTACCCTTCTGCTTCTGTTTGCACTCACTTTTCTGATCTGGAAGACCTTGAAATCAGATGTATTTTAGGTGAAAGATTACCTATTACAGAGATCCTTATTCCTTATGGTTAAAAACCCCCACATAATTCAGAAATTGAATCTTTTCAGTCTCATTCACTAGAATGATAACTTCAGATACAGTTCTCTTTTTCTGTTTCTCAGTCTAAATAAGTTCACCTTCTCCCATCTAAATCATTATTTACCTCCCCTCCAAGGTCTCAAGCTTGTTGATCATTTGTTCTTCTTCTTATTTTGTAATTAAATGTACCCCCTTGAGTTAACCTCTTGTAACCCTTCTCCTCTGTGTCAGCAGTGCCACACTCTGCTCTATGTTTATAACCTACCAGCAAATAAAGATGGCAAGAGTGTCAGCAACAGGCTCAGGCGCCTGTCCGACAATTGTGGTGGGAAAGTGCTGAGCATCACGGGCTGCAGTGCAATCCTCCGCTTCATAAACCAAGATAGTGCAGAACGGGCTCAGAAGCGAATGGAAAATGAAGACGTCTTTGGGAATAGGATCATTGTGTCGTTTACTCCCAAAAATAAAGAACTCTGTGAAACAAATGGTTCAAATACAATTCCTGATAAAGTGAAGTCTCCCAAAAAACTTAAGATTCCAAAATTGTGCCTCATCAAAGATGCAAATGAGCAATCTTCCAGTGCCAAAGCCATGCCTGGAAAAGGGTCTCAGGCAAATTCTGGATCTGCTGCAAAAAACACAAATGTGAAAAGTTTACAGGTAATTATAGTACTTCTTGCTTTCTGAAGTGTATGGTAGGTTTTGGTTTCTTTGTCTCTGTGTTTTATAGGCCCACTTGGCTTTTGTTGTGTCCTTTTTAAAAAAACACATTTTTATTGATTTTTTTAAAGAGAGGAAGAGAGAGTTAGAAACATCGATGAGGGAGAATAATCGATCAGCTGCCTCTTGCACACCCCCCACTGGAGATGTGCCCGAAAACAAGGTACATGCCCTTGACCGGAATGAACCCTGGACCTTTCAGTCCGCAGGCCGACACTATCCACTGAGCCAAACCGGTTTCGGCTGTTGTGTCCTTTTTTTAATTCCATTTTGATGATAACTCAAAGTGACATGATTTCTGTACAGGGTCTGACACACTTTGAGTACTTAAATTTTTATTTTATTTAATTTTGAAACCAACTTTTATTTTTTTATTTTTTGAACATTTTTAAATTAAATTATCTGTGTACATATCTTACCATTGCCCCCCCCCCCCCGCCACCTCCTATATAAGCCCTCCCTCCCCAGAGTTCTGTGTCCATTGATTGTACTTATATGCATGCATACCAGTCCTTTGGTTGATCTCTTATTTCCCCCCAGATCTTCCTGCCCTCCCCGCTGTAATTTGACAGTCTGCTTGTTGCTTTACTGTCTCTATATCTTTTGGTTCATCAGTTTATAATGTTCTTTATTATCCATAAATGAGTGAAGTCATGTGGTGTTTTTCTTTCATTGACTGGCTTATTTTACTCAGCAATGATGTTCTCCAATTCCATCCAGATTGCTGCAAATGATAAGAATTCCTTCTTTTTTATGGCATTATAGTATTCCATTGTGTAGATGTACCATAGTTTTCTGATCCAATCATCTGCTGAAGGGCACCTAGGCTGTTTCCAAATCCTAGCTATTGTAAATTGTGCTGCTATGAACATAGGGGTGCATATATCCTTTCTGATTGGTGTTTCTAGTTTCTTGGGATATAGTCCTAGGAGTGGGATTACTGGGTC
Source organism: Vespertilio murinus (assembly GCA_963924515.1). Classification (NCBI taxonomy): domain Eukaryota; kingdom Metazoa; phylum Chordata; class Mammalia; order Chiroptera; family Vespertilionidae; genus Vespertilio; species Vespertilio murinus. Next base: position 85,949,773 of record OZ004705.1, read on the forward strand.
AAATGGGAGTTCCATTTTCAGTTTTTTGAGGAAGCTCCATACTGTTGTTCACAGCAGTTGCACCAATCTGCATTCCCACCAGAGTACTTAAATTTTTAATTCCTCTGTACTTGTGTCTTTCAAGGAGCTGTGCCGTCTGGAGTCAAAAACTGGTACTAGAAACAGTGATTCGCAGCAGGGTAACCTGAGGCTGGTGGCACCTCCTCACAGAAACTCAAGTGTCGTAGCACCCACGTTAAAAAACTCCGGGGTGGCAGAATCCGTTTACAAAAACAACCTGAAGTAGGTTGAATTACTCTTTTCTCATAGTTGCTTCTCCAATGTGAAGGAAAACAAATAACCTCTGGTTTTTTCCTTCATTAGAAAAGAGAACCTCAGTGCCCGAAGTGTTAGCAGTTCTCCTGTAGAGAAAAAAAACAAAGAGGAGACTTTGTTCCAAGTGAGTTACCCGTCTGCTTTTAGCAAGTTGATTGCATCCAGGCAAATTGGTTCTCTGCTCACATCTCCATCTTGGTCTTCTCGGTAAGTCCAGCTTCTTGATCCATGGAATGGTTATGTGCAATAGAAGATACGTTGTTTAAAAGAATTCAAGCAACACAGAAGCACATAAAGTAAGAGAGAAGTCTCATCCCTCTTCTTTCAGCCCCTTTTCCCCAGGTAATTTTAGCTAACATTTGGGGGCAGGGCATCTCACCATCTTTCCCTTCTCCACGTGGGCATCAGTAAGCAGAGGTCCGAGAAAGAAGCTTGTCCTGGAGTTCCTAGCCAACGATGGGAGGGAGGCACGTGAGATGTCCTTGCCATTTCCTTATTGCCTCATCATGTTGAGGAAAAGGCCCAAACTAGACATACATTGGTTGTTATTCATAGGATAATTATAGGAAGTAAGGGCCTCTGTAAACCACTGTAAGGATCTCTATAACGTTTACCTTATCTAAGCTTCCTAAACACTCGCACTGAGTAATTCTGGAAGCTTGGAAGACGGAAGGAGCCGTAAGGCCATGTGGCATCCCATGAATTCCTTCTAGCATTGTAGGTGTTCTGCTGAGTTGGTGAAGACTCACTATGAAGGTAATGTTGGACCTGTAAAATTACAGTTTAAAAGGCACACAAAACTTGTTTTCTTACATGGAAAAGAAATGCAACACATGAGCAAGAATATCCAGCTTTTTCAAAGCTAGGGATGGTTAAAGGACTTACATTGGTTATCACAAGCTAAAGCTAATTTCTTAAGAATAAGTGGCCAAAATGGAAAATTAATTCATTAGGTCTGCCTGTAATTTCTGCCTTTAACTTTGAATTATCCAATGAAAGAATATTGCATATTAAATAATTCACTGGTTGTTAATATGGGGTCAACAGGTAGTATTTTTGACAATATATGTGGAAGACAAAACACATTTGAAAACTAAATTGCATTAGGCAAGCTCTGTCTATATATAGTTTCAAAGAAAGCCTAAATGATATAAACTAAATAGAATGCTATTAAAAAAAATAATCTCACTATGTATGTTTTAAGCAGGAATATGTCTCCAAACCTATTAAACAGAGTGTCCCCTCTTGCTTTCAGTGTTGCAAATTCAAGCATTGGTGCCGACTGCCCAGATCCATTTGCAAATGGTGCTGATATCCAGATCAGTAACATAGACTACAGAGTGTCCCGGAAGGAGCTGCAACAGCTCATACAGGAAGCATTTTCTAGGCATGGCAAGGTAATCTTTCCCTCTTGTTCTTGCCTTTGTCTTACCCTTTGCTGGCATTTCAAGTTGAGATAACTTAATTCAACACTCATAACCATAGCCAGGATGTGTTACCGACAAGCTCAAGCTCCTCCCTTTGGTCTTCTCTTGATGGTGCCATCCATCCAGTTTTTAGGGCCCAGCCCCAGAGAGCAAGAAGCCTAGAAGAAGCATTTGTGGTCATGGTCAGGGATTTAAAATGGCACTTTAGGAAATAAAACATTGATGGGTTTTAGTTAGCTCTGGCTGCTAAAATCTAGAAATGGGACTCTAAAATAATGTTGGCTGTTTTTGGTATTATTTTACTGTATCTGATTCAGTTTTTAGGTGGAGTTTGCTAAAATTACACACCTTTTCCAGGTTCTTAAAATGGCTATGCCCCAGGTTTTTGCAGGCAGGATCAAGAGAAGATCCCTAAACGCCCCTTGCCTGTGTTGGCTTCTGAGCCTGCATCAGAGAGCTGTGCTTGCCAGAACACACAGGCAGGCCAGACCGTGTCACATCCTGAAGGTCACCTACCTTGGGTCACTTAGGTTCTAGTTGGCTGAAGTGCAGAATATAGACAGGTTTCCTCACTTCCCTGACGTCCACAAATGTGTCCCTTAATGATTCACCTTCGATGTTTAAATTACAAGACATAGCATCTGTTTTCTTTCTCACTGCTGTAGGTGAAGAGTGTGGAGCTCAGCCCCCACACAGATTATCAGCTCAAGGCTGTTGTTCAAATGGAAAACTTACAAGAAGCAATCAGTGCAGTGAATACCCTCCACAGATACAAAATTGGCAGTAAGAAGATCCTGGTCTCTCTTGCCACAGGAGCGGCTAATAAATCACTCTCTTTACTGAGGTAAAAACCCAAACAAGCCATTTATTTCAGGAAGTAACATTTTGGCCCTGAAATAATTTTATAAGTAATAAAAATAGATAATTATCCCAATCCCAAACTCATGTGGTAATTACATATGCAGCGATGCTTAGTCTAAATTGATACAGTTAGAAGTAAACTAGGAATTACAAAAGATAAATTAGAAATAAGGTAGGTAGAATAATTTGACTCTTGTTCAAGTCATTAACCAAAGGTGAAGCACACCCTAAATTTGGCAGGCACTTAAGAGTGAAATGATACGCTGCATATCTAGACAGCTTCTAAAAATAGTAGACCTCGACAATAAAAGTTTATGAGCCTGGGAAGTGAAATATTATTTTCAAATCTTAGTTAGAAGGTGGATTAGTCTATAGAGGGTAGATCTACAAGCTCTCAATTTGCAGATATATTTATAATGTCAAATAGACGCCCAGCCTGTAATTCTCATTACTACTATATTAATCTTAGGAATCCGGTGATGGTTTTATTGAGAATAAGCTTTGATTCTTCTTTGGCTCTCACTGTTTGGAGTATAATAAAACAGGACTCACTCCTGAATATCTGTTTGGAGTCTCAAAGATCTTTTCTATAATGTACACTTCCATTATTGTAAATTGTTTCTTTCTCCCCTATCCCTCCAAAGAGTAAAAATAATACTCATGGAAGAAAATTTGGAAAGTTTGCAAACAGAACAAGCAAGGGGGAGAGAGTGGGATCATTCATAATTGTATGCCTCAAAGCCAATCACTTTTTTTTTTAATATATATATATTTTTATTGATTTTTTTACAGAGAGGAAGAGAGTTAGAAACATGGATGAGAGAGAATCATCAACCAGCTGCCTCTTGCATACCCCCTACCGGGGATGTGCCCGCAACCAATGTACATGCCCTTGACCGGAATTGAACCTGGGACCTTTCAGTCCCCAGACTGACGCTCTACCACTGAGCCAAACCGGTTTCGGCAAAGCCAATCACTTTTAACAGTTTGGCTTTTGTTTTTCCCTTTAAATATTTTGGTGCCTTTTTGTTTTTTAAAACCATAGTTGAAATGATATCATATTTAATTTTATCTTTAACTACAGGAATTCTACTCCCATATCTCTAACATATGAACCGTAGTATAGCAGGAGACATTCAAGCTATTCTGCCTTTTGCTCTGAATTAACAAGGTGCTTGTCTTACTGAATAGTCAGAGTCTTCCTGATACACAGGTAGAAAGTCCTATGCTTGAGTCAGAGGAAAATCCCAGTGTGATTTAATATTTTTTAATTGCCTTGTCCCTAAAGTCCTTAACTCAGATTTTTCTGGAAAATAAATTCTGACATATCAGAAACTGGTAAATTTATTTTGTATATATGTTATGTTAATTTTTATATTCTGTTTTTAAAGTACAATTTAGAAATCATCTGTTGATTTCCAACAGCATTTACTCTCTAATGATTAAGATTTTGTCTTACAGTGGAGAAACCATGTCTATTCTTCAGGATGCTCCTGCCTGTTGTCTGCCTCTTTTAAAATTTACAGATATCTATGAAAAAAAGTAAGTTAGGTTTATTTTTTCATTCATTTAATCCATACTGATTCATGACTTCCAGAATTTCAATATTGATTGGTGATTGGGATAAAACTCTTAAGAAACTTGAAGCCTGGCGGAGGAAATGAGACAAAGATAGTGATGTTCAAATTTACATTTTAATTTAAAAAAAATCTTTATTGTTGAAAGTATTACATAGTTCCTCCTTTTCCCCCCCATAAACCTCTTCCAGTTCCCATTCTCTCCCCACCCCAGGTCCTCACCATCCATTTGTCTGTGTCCATGGATTATGCATATATGCATACAAGTTGATTGGTTGATCTCTTCCCAGCCACCCTGCCCTGCCTTCTCTCTTGATTTTAACATACTTTTTTTTTTAAGTCCTCACTGGAGAATATGTTTTCTTTTGTTGTTTTTTAAAAAATATTTTTTTAATGATTTCAGAAAGGAAGGGAGAGGAAGAGGGGAATAGAAACATCAGTGATGAGAGAGAATCATTGATTGGCTGCTTCCTGCACACCCCACAATGGGGATTGAGCCCACAATCCGGGCATATGCCTTGACTGGGAATCGAACCCTGACCTCCTGGTTGATAGGTTGATGCTCAACCAATTGAGCCACACTGGTTGTGCTAGAGGTTATGTTTTTATTGATTTTTTTTTTTTTTTAAAGAGAGACAGACATAGATGTGGGAGAGAAACATTGATAAGTTGCCTCTGCTACCCTCCTTACTGAGGAGTTGAGCTTGCAACTGACTGGGAATTGAACCCAAAACCTTTTGGTATACAGGATGACCCTCCAATTAGTTGAACCACCCGACCAGGGCTTACCATACATTAAAAAAATTTTTTTTTTTTTTACTTTTAGCAAATCATTGCCCAAAACAGGTCAGTTTTATTATTTATTGAGTGAACAATTTTGAGCGTCTTCTAGACTGTAAGCTCCAAGATGACAAGGAAAAAAATCTGACCCAATAAGGTATCTTCGATACCCAATAAATAATAGATGCTCAACAAATATCAGTGGAGTGAAAGGCTCAGGCTCTGTGGACAGTGCTGAGCTGGGAAGACAGAGCCTTAGTCCTTGAGGAGCTTATGTCTGGAAAGAAAGGAAAAACATTATTACATAGAACAAAGAAAACTGACATTAAAAGGAAAATGTTTTGAGGATACAGAGGATGGGAACAACAGGAGCGTGACCGTTTATGTGGGTAATGGGAACCCTGGAGTACTGGAGGAGAGAGGGGAGGGGAGAGATGCGGTGGCAGGAGCCATACTTCAGGCAGACTCTGGTGGCAGTCATGTCTGAGATGAAATGAACAGGAGAGGGATGGAGACGAAGAGGGGAGAGTGCTCCAGCAGTCCTGGTTCTGAGCAATGCTGTTGGAACAGAAGGAACCAGATACCACAGAAGTTTCAATTGTCAGTAAGACAGGACTTGGTAACTAGTCTTATTTTTTTTTAATATATTTTTTTATTAATTTTTGGAGAGGAAGGGAAAGAGATAAACATCAATGATGAGAAGGAATCATTGACCCGCTGCCTCCTGCACACTCCCCACTGGGGATCAAGCCTGCAACCTAAGCATGTGCCCTTGACTGGAATCGAACCTGGGACCCCTTAGTCCGCAGGCCAATGCTCTATCCACTGAGCCAAACCAGCTAGGGCTTGGTAACTAGTTTCAAATAGCAGACAAGGTAAAAAGTAGAGGTCAGTTTGATTGAGGTTTTTTTTTTTAGCACTGGATGGGTGGGAGGATGGTTGTATAGTTAAACTGGAAATAGGGAAATAAAACATGTTCAAGAGGTACAAGTTTTTTATCTTGGTTTTGGACATACAAGTTTTAGGGAGCTATTGGAATATCTGGCCAAGAGTTTGACTCATCCTCTGCACATTTGGAGGCTCCCTTGGGAAAGAATTCGTCTCCCAGAAAGGACAATTATTTGCTTAAGGGTGATCATGAGAGACATGGGAGCATATAAAAGGAGAAGAGGGAGGAGAAACAGAAAGGCCAGAACTGGGAGAAATGCCACTAAGGACGGGAAGTGGGGGAGAACCCAGAGGAGAGAGGTCACCAGGAGGTAGGGGTGGCTTAGAACATTGAGGGGACTGAGGCAGTGGTGTGAGGCTTGGGGAAGAGAAGGAGGCCACCGGTGACTTGAGAGCCATCTCTGAAGCATCCTGTGGATAAAATCCTGGAGGGAACAGTTGGCAGACTGGATGGTGAAACAGGAGAAGCAAATTCAGAGAGGCCAGCTGTCTTCATTGTTGGGAAGACGGGAGCGTGTGAGATAGAGTGAGAGCATGAAGGAGAATGAGCTTCTACAGGAGCAGAACAATTGGAGTGAGGGGATGAAGATACGAGACTGGCTTTGGTAGAGGGGAAATTTGAGCATCCATGTAGGGAACTGGGAAGAAACAATTGGAGCAGCTGTCATTTAATGAACACTTACTATGTGCCAAGCTCTCATACAGAATCACATTTTATCATGTCAATACTGTGAGGTGTAGGTATTGTCATTTATTTTACATATGGGAAAACAGATCCAGAGTGGTTGTGTAACTTGACTGTGGTAATACAGCTTGAGTCAGGATATGAGCTCAGATCTACCTGCCCTGATTCAGAGTCTGAATTTAAGCTCCAAGTATGAAAGACACATGTCAGGGGGAGGAGTTGAGGGGTCCAGTGTCAGAGGAAGTTTGAGTCATTAGGTTGAGGCATAGGTAAGGCAAGGCGGTAGCTAGAAAGGCATATATGTCTTCTGAGGGAGCAGAACTAAGAATGTGAGGGATAAGATAGAGGAATTTGAAGTGAGAGGGAGCCAAGTTGAAAGAGGTCGTATCAGATAGCTTCCATTTCAGAAAATTAGTTGAGGCATTTACAAAAACTGCATGAGGGTTGGGGGCTAGCCACCAAATGATAGAATCATAATGAGCAATGAGCTGAAATGAGTGCCAAGCATTTAAGTCCCCAAAGGAGTGACAAGCATCACTGGTTCAACAGGGAATTAATTTATAATAGAATTATTCCAGTTTTACTTTTGAAGAGACAGAGGCACTAATCTTGGTTGTAGCCCTTAAACAGGACAAATGTTTTGTATAATCAATGAAAGACGTAAGTCAGCATCTCTCTTTTCCTTGCTTTTAGGTTTGGGCACAAGTTGAATGTGTCAGATTTGTATAAATTAACAGACACAGTCGCCATCCGTGAACATGGGAATGGAAGACTGGTGTGTCTCTTACCCAGCAGTCAAGCTCGACAGAGTCCCTTGGGGTCTTCCCAGTCCCATGACGGCTCCTCAACAAATGGCAGTCCAATTATATTTGAAGAGTTAGAATATCATGAGCCTGTCTGCAGACAGCATTGTTCCAATAAGGATTTCAGGTATAACATCCATTTCCATTCAGAAATAATCCTTTTGTTGTATAAGGTCATATATACAATTCTAAGAATGTCTTTTAGAATTACCTTGCTACTGTTTTGTTTTCTGCAGTGAACATGAATTTGATCCAGACTGTTACCAGATTCCTTTTGTGATTCTCTCTTTGAAGACATTTGGGCCCCAGGTTCATAGTCTTCTGCAGACACACGAGGGCACTGTGCCTTTATTAAGGTGAATAAACATGTCGAAACCATTGTGATGGGATGCCTTAGTTCTCTTTACAGAAAATCTCCCTCTCTGTCCACACCTCTCCCCAAGAAAGTTTTATGGAATGTGTGTCCGTAGCCTCATAGTCAGTTAAAATATATCTAAAATGGGTCCATTCACTTAGTATTTCAACAAGAAAATGTTTGTGCTGAATTTTGGAAACATGAGTAGGGCAGTTTCCTCTCTACAGAGAAGAGAGGATTATAAGTGTGTAATAGAAGTATGCACAAGTGCTATGAGGGTACACACAAGCTCAAACAGTTGTAGATTTCAAATTTGAGAGGTAAAAGTATTCTTCATAAGTTCATTTAACCACACCATCAGTCACTTGGTAGACAACATGGGTCAGCGCAGGACTAATTTGCCTTAAGGCCTGTAGTACATTAAAGCAAATGAATAATTGTGGGATCCAGTTGCCTCATTTGTAACCCCCTCTGCTGGAAAACTTCAGGAAATCCTAGTACCATCAGAATGCATCAAAGAGGTCAGTTCCACTGTGATTGACTCCCAGTGATCTTAATTGTAACTCCAAACCCAGATTGTGGTTATTTAAATTATTAACTAGAGGCCCGGTAAACAAAAATTTGTGCACTCTAGGGCCCCCTCAGCCCGGCTTGTGCCCTCTCACAGACAGACCAGGAGCCTTAGGGGGATGTCTGACTGACAGCCTCTGTGGAAGGCAACCCATGTGCCAGTGAGGGAGACAGTGCCAGCCGGCGAGTGGCCAGCCTCACATTCCCCCCCCCCCCCCATTGTTCCACCCCTGCCACCGGTGGCCTCCCTCTGTGGGGCAATTGAGGGATGACACCAGCTGGAGAGTGGCCAGTCCTGTCCCCCAATCACCCCTCTGCCATTGCCGGTTGCTGCTGCCCTCTGATCACCATCCCCTCCCTCTGCCTGCTGGAACCTGCTTTGGCTGACCTGGCACTGCCCGCTCTCTGGCCCCGCCCTCCACTGCCTGGTCATTCCTCTGTTCCGGTCAATTTGCATATTAGGCTTTTATTATATAGGATGGATACATTAAAATAAAGTTTTCTGTTTAGCAGGTGCTTTACTTTTCCATGATATTAATTGACCCTTTTTTCAGCTTTCCAGATTGTTATGCTGCAGAGTTTGGTGAACTAGAAGTATTGCCAGAAAACAGAGGGGCTGTTCCCTTAGAACACCTCATTACCTGTGTTCCAGGTGTAAACATTGCCACTGCACAGAATGGCATCAAGGTAGTGAAATGGATTCACAACAAGCCCCCTCCTCCAAACACAGGTAGGTGTTGGGTGTTTGGTCCTTCTGAGCCCCATCTGTGGAGAGAGAAGGCTATTGGGTGCTTTTATCTTAAATGAATGTAAAGGACCCTGAGTATCTTCTTTGATCTTTCATAAAAGGGCTCTCGACTAGTAAAGTTCAAAGGTTAGCAGAACTAAATTTTTTGAGAGTACCAGAATAAATTATGTAAAAAAATTTAAACCCAAATTCCACAGTAGCAAATCTACTTACCTACCTAATTTGAGGAAGCTTACAATTTGTCAGTTGACTTGTCCTTTTAAAAATAATTTCAAGTATTTGAAGGAAATATCTCTGAATGCAGATTTACCTTTGAAATTAATTTAACTGAACATTTCTGACTTTGATAAATGTGAAAACATTTAACCTTAAAGGACCAGGGCATTTGGACCTAGATTTGGGTGTGTTCCTGAGTTCTGGATAGTGCCTTAGTTGTAGGTGTCCAATCCTGCCACCTGTGAACACTAAGTTGTTGCCTTTATACCTTCACTTCCTTCTCTGTGGCCCTCAGTACTTCCTCCTTTTCTCCCCTGACCTCCCCCTGCCCTTATGAAGAAAGGTATGGGTAGCCAGAGAACTCTGTACCAAAGCTTACCCACCTACTGCCTTTCACTTCAATCCTATAACACTCTGGGTTCCATATATTATACTGTTAAAACTTCTCAATTACACAAACATTCAAGATAAGTGCAAAAACCAGTTTCTTAGTTTTGTATCATGCTAGTTTTATATTCTTGCTTTCCATGGTTTCTTGGGCAATATTCTTAGCTTCTTTATGCATTATCTAGAGGCCCGGTGCACAGATTCATGCACTGGTGGGGGGTGTGGCCTGTGGGGATTGGCCCATTGTGGAAGCAGCTGCTCATCCCAGTTAGCTGAGTGGCGGTGGGCCCACCCTCTGAGTGGTTGCTCCTGCTGTGGGAGCGCCACCGCATATCCCGGTCAGCTGAGTGGCACTCCCACTGTGGGAGTGCACTGACCACCAGGGGGCAGCTCTTGTGTTGAGCGCTTGCCCCCTCATGGTCAGTTCACGTCATAGCGACTGGTTGACCAGTCATTCTGGTTGTTCCTCTGTTGGGTTGCTGGGCTTTTTATATATAGAGATTAGTCTCTTCTGGGCTACCTGCTTGATGACCATTTATAACTGTGTTCCTGTGGGGAAATATATTCCATGTGACAAAATTACAAATGGATCTTTGAAATACAACCACCTTATAAACTGGAAACTTCCTGTTTTCACTTATGCTTTAAGTTAACACTGTGGTGAACTATTCTTTTCTTTGGCAACTTGACTTCGAGAAGTAGTGGGAAAGCCTTTGCCAGCCCATAAATAAGCTGGGTTGGCCTGTTAATTATATGGGACTTGAGTGTAGAAACTGAGAGGTAAAGCAAGAACTAGTTGGTCTCCTTTGCTTGGTCATGACTGAGCTCAAGCAAGTTACCTACCTTTTCCAGTCGATGAAGTCATGCTTCATGTCTTAACATGTGTTTTTTTTTTCCTCCCCATTATCTAGACCCTTGGCTTCTGCGATCTAAAAGTCCTGTAGGTAACCCCCAGCTGATCCAGTTTAGTAGAGAAGTGATTGACTTACTGAAGAGTCAACCATCCTGTATCATGCGAATTAGTAATTTCATCCCATCCTATCATCATCATTTTGCAAAGCAATGCCGGGTGTCAGACTATGGTTATTCCAAGCTGATTGAATTATTAGAAGCAGTGCCTCATGTGTTGCAGGTAAGGAATGCTAAGGGATTATTGGTTAAAGATGGGGATATTCCCCCATGACTTTGGCTACCTCAGCCAAAGAACCAGGAGAGCTGATAACCTGATTAGTTCCTAAGAAGTCAATCGGAGTAAAACATCCTGTAAGCCTTCTTTAGAGTGCAGAAAACATACACAGGGTGGCTTAAGTTTTTAGAAAGCTACAAGCTTCTTAAAGGAAGTCCTTAGAGCACTGAGGGTTAATTTCCTTCTAATCTCCATGGACTGGCCTTCCTCCTAGCACATACCTCCCCACAGTGCTCACTGTTACATGGGAACTGCTGTGAGCAAGCATGGGCTTACCTTTCTTATAAATGAGTTGAAGACAGTTACTGCCTGGAGACTACCGTTGATTCCTAAAAAGTCCTTGCCTGTTGATTTATAGTGTTATACTAGTAAAATGGCCTAAAAAGCTTTAGCTGTCCTTTAGAGACAAAATTATTCACCCAGACTGATACCATGCTTTTTGTCTCTGTACTCATGACTGTTTTGAAGAGTGTGCAGGGCCAAGGAAAAGGTCCTAGGCCCTGAGCAGTTGTTCATTTCGGTTTACAGTTTGTTGCTCTACCTGTGTTTTCAAATGAAGATCTCATGCATAAAAGGGGTAGTCCTCTGAGACAGTAACAGGGAGAAAAGCCAGCAGTAAGATAGTCAGTATCTGCCAAGGTTTTATGAGTATAAATAATCCAGGTTTTGATTTGCAGATTCTCGGAATGGGCTCCAAACGTTTGTTGACCCTTACACACAGGGCCCAGGTGAAGCGCTTTACTCAGGATTTACTAAAACTTCTCAAATCCCAGGCCAGCAAACAGGTTGTTGTGAGAGAATTCTCTCAGGCTTATCATTGGTGAGTTGATGAGAATTTTTTTAAAAAAAGAAAGCAAATATTTTAAAACACTTTTTCAAAGCATTCTTTTGGAAAACTTATAAAGTTATCCTGTCAAGTCATATTTGTTATTCTTTACCTATTCCCATGGTTAAAATCTAGGTGTTTCTCAAAGGACTGGGAAGTCACCGAATATGGGGTCTGTGAGTTGATCGATATCGTATCGGAGATTCCAGACACAACTATCTGCCTGTCCCAACAAGATAATGAAATGGTGATTTGTATCCCCAAAAGAGGTATGTTGACTAGAAGAAAGAGACCTATTTAAATGGTTGCTTTAGCACAGAATCATGGAAGAGATGCATTTTTCTCCAGCTTGTCTATGGTTCCCAAGATTCCATGGAAAGTGCTGTGTGAAAATGGCGGCTATGCAGTGGATCCAGGGTTCTTCAGAGTAGGTGGGACCACTTGTTGGAAGAAAAGCAAGCCAGTGTTTTAGAATCCACCTGTCTTTTTTAACTCTGAGCTACTTTGCTATGCATGCTTGAAAAGGAAAGAGATAAATTAAATCTGCATACTGTCATGTTCTCCCACTATCATTCATCAGTGTTTTTCTTAACCTGGCTCCTGCACAGCACTGTATCCATGAAATTGTTGCACTTTACAGCTATGGCCAGTAATGCCATAGGTAGTTCAGGTGTGTCATGCTCAGTATGGGTCAGGGTGGGAGGCAGGGGTGGGTGGCTAGAGAAATTATTTCTAGGTTATAAAATGAAGTATCTGTGTGTATGTATGTTTCACTGTACACATAATAGCCTGATTTCCTGGTGTTTTGTGCTTGAATGAGTTTGAAAACCATCTACAAAGAGAGAGGCGTGTCTGTTTCAGGTTGTGTGTGTTTGGAAGACAAACGTAAATGTAATCTGTGCATAGGACTAATAATATTAAGCACAAATGGATAGAAGAAGATTGTTACTTGTGTTTGTTTGTTTTAAAGAACGTACCCAGGATGAAATAGAAAGGACAAAACAGTTCTCCCAGGATGTGGTTGATTTGCTGAGGCACCAGCCCCATTTCCGGATGCCCTTTAATAAGTTCATCCCCTCTTACCATCACCACTTTGGCCGGCAGTGCAAACTTGCATACTATGGGTTTACCAAACTACTTGAACTTTTTGAAGCCATACCCAATATTCTACAAGTAAGTGCAGAATTAACCCCCCCCCCCCGAGAAATAGGGAGTTTAAAATAGAACCAAAATTAGAAATATTTCTATCAGAAAAGCTATATTGTTGGCTCATTAGTATATAGTTTATGGTTTTTTCCTTCATTATAGAAGTAAATCATTCCTCAAACTTATGTTAGGGTAATTATTGAAAAAAAGGATTAGACTTAGTGAAAAAAGGATTAAATACTTAAAATTTTTAAGTCAAATATACTTTCATTAGCTTCATACTTCTCAAATTTCTTACGGGGATGAATGCATGAAGCAATACAAATACTTAGTAAGTCATTGGTAACTTAAACCAGACTTCTTTTGTTGACTTTTATTAATATTACCATTTTTTTGGACTTTATAGCAGCATTTAATTATTTTTAAAAGCAAGTTATAACATTGTATTTACATAGTAATTAACATTTTAGAGAAATGATGCATGTGGAAAAGATGAAATGAATATATAGTTGTTCACAGTAGTAAAATCAGATGTGAATTTTCTCATTGTCATGTTTTCATGAATATCAAGAAATATATTCCTATTATGAGATGTGTAAATCTTTTAAGTTCAAAATAATTTGACATGCATGTCTAAAAACATTACTGAATGAGAGAATGCAGGGAAAAGTTCCACTGTATGATTCCTTTTATCCCTGTAATCACACTGCTTGGCTAACACTAAATACGCATGTGCTGCTGATAAAGCTTTCTAGTCAACCAAATGCCCCACATGCCCTTGTGTCTCCACACCAGACAAAGCCATGGTAAGAACAGTGATTTTTACCCTTAGCTGAATATTACCATTTTTGATCCTCAAACTGCTTTTTACTTTTTAAAAATTTTTGTGGTAAACATACACATTACCTATACCTACTTAACTATTTTTAAGTGTACAGTTCAGTTATCCTATATAATCCTATATACTAATATGCAAATCGACTGAACAGCAGAATGCAGAACAACCATGACGCACACTGACCACCAGGGGCAGAGGTTCAACTCCTGAGCTGCCCCCTGATGGTCAGTGCTTTCCCACAGGGGAAGCACCACTCAGTCAGAAGCCAGGGTCATGGCTGGAGAGCACAGCAGCAGTGGCGAGAGCCTCTCCTGCTTCCACAGCAGCACTAAGGATATCTGACTGCCAGCTTAGCCATCAGTCAGACATCCCCCGAGGGCTCCCGGACTTTGAGAGGGTGCAGGCCAGGCTGAAGGACACCCTCTTCGCCCCAGGAAGAATTTCGTGCACCAGACCTCTAGTGTTAAATATATTTACATTGTTGTGCAACCAAGTTCTAGAACTTTTTAATCTTGCAAAACATATTTATTATAGAACACCGAAGTGCTTTTTAGTTATTAACACATTTTCGGGCCATTTAATTCCATGAATAATCCTAACTATTTTGCTGTTCCTTTCCTCCTCCTGTGTATTTTCCAAGGTTTTGGAATGTGGAGAAGAAAAGATCCTCACTTTGACGGAGGTAGAACGATTCAAAGCTCTAGCTGCCCAGTTTGTTAAACTCCTTCGGTCCCAAAAAGATAACTGCCTTATGATGTCAGATCTGCTCACAGAATATGCTAAGACTTTTGGTTACACGTTTCGTCTTCAAGACTATGATGTCAGCTCAGTTTCAGCTTTAACACAGAAGCTCTGCCATGTTGTGAAGGTAACCTTTTTCATGGGATAACACTTGTGACATAATCTTCCTTGGGGCATTCACCTGTGCGTTAGCATTTCTGTAGGTGCACGTTGCACTGCTTGGTGTTCACGGCTTGCTTTGTATGTCATTAACACCTTGTGAGGTAATAGAAGATGACTTAGGTTTGGCAGTTTAGAGTTTTGGACTTGCCTTTGTGTGTTTGTAAGTGGCCTTGTCCGAGTGATATTGTCTTGAACTGATGAGGTCACTGTTTTATCCCAGGGTGTTTATTCTCAGTTGTGTCAGTCTCAGTGCTGCTGGCCTGAAGTTAGATCAGTCTAAACAGATCTTCATCTCTGATGTTTGGGGGAGACTTTAATCACAAATCTCTTCTCCTTCCAGATTTTGACTCACTTAAGGAATAGTTGTAGGAACAGGCGAGCTGAGACTTGCCATTGTTGTTAAATGCTGGATTGGAGAGGGTCCCTTCCTCCTCTTCCCCGCCCTGCACTGAACTGAGCTTCCCTAATTTTCAAGCTGCATCCACCCCAGAACCAAGAAAACTCACTATAGGGAGGAAGAAAGGGAAAGGAAAACACGCAAAGTGGCGGCGGTTCTAGTCACGGGTCTGGAAGGATCTGTTTATGTAGAGGAGGAAAACCTTCCTGAGGATGGAGACACAGCTGCTGGAGAGTGGAAGAGCGCCAGGAGTGGGGAACATTGGAGACCAAGGGGAGGAATGGCCTGTGGCATCGCATGCTACTGAGAGGGCAAGTGACCCAAGGGCTAATGTGACCCAGGGACCTAGCTAAGTGAGCATGTTCGAGAGCTACCGAGAGGGTCTACTTGAGAGAGAAGATAGACACAGGCGCGAAAGGGTGATGGGTGAGGAGGCAGGAGTTGTGAGAGTTGTCATGCAGTGGAAGGAGAGGTGGCAAAGATACATTTTTATTTTTATAAGAGGAAAGTGAGGTAGGGTGGATGAAAATATAGGTAAACATGATGTTTGTCACCAGGAAAAGAGGGAGTTATCTTCCAAGAGCTATTTTTCTGTCAAGTAGAAGGTGAGAGCATCTGCTTAGAGGGGAGAGCAGGAGAAAGACTGCCGTTGTCATGGTGGTAAGTGGAAGAGTGAGCAGGAAATCAGCAGGGAGCATGGAGAACTCCCTGAAAGTCTGTGCTCATCAATTCACTCTGAAAATGGTGGCTGGGCTGCTCAGTGCAGCTCCAGGACAGCAGATAGTTGAGCTCAAGGTGAGACTTGGCCAGGTGGGTACAACAAAAAGGCATGGACAGAGGAGTTTAGAGTATTGACATGACTGCTAATTAGTGGCCCATCGATGGCAAGATGGATGAAAGAGGGGCCAAAACAGGAGTCAGTGCTGGTGAAGTTGCAGAAGGATGATAATCTCTGTCTTCTCCCACCCAGCATCTCCTCTAGGCTCCCATTTGCATGTAGGATGCATGGGAGGTTTGAATGAATTACTTTGGAAGTGGGCACTGACAGTATCCCAAGTGTGATCCTGGGGATGGGTGCCTGGAGTAGAATCAAGTAGAAGGATGTCATTGGAGATGAGAAATTAGAGGCACTGAAAGGCCATGGTGTGGGACAGGCCCCGGGGAAGCTCACCCACCCAGGACGATGGCAGTGGTGGTGACCACAGACTTTGCCGAATAAAGGTGACTGACCGGGAAGCTAGGTGTGGAGGCAGGGACAGATGGGAAAGGCTACCCTAGCGCCACTTGGTTCCCTGGGGAGCTTCTGGGAAGTGCCAGTGCCCGGACTTCACCACTGCCTCTGAGATTCTTATGTAATTAGCCCGCGTGTGCTCTTAGCATTGGCATTTTTTATAAGCTGCCTGGGTGATGCTAATGTGTATCCAAGGCTGCAAGTCAAGGGATGTATCTAAGTAGATCAAAGGAACAGGTTTTTGTTTTTTCCCTTGAAAGGCTGGAGTAGTAGTAATGGTCTGGGCATCTAAGAAGATGACTTGGACTCCCCTGGACATATAATATGATTGATTAAACCTTACACCTGCAGAGGAAATGTGTAGTGTAAATCTCAAATCCATAATCTTTTTTTTTTTAATATATATTTTATTGATATTTTACGGAGAGGAAGGAGAGAGATAGAGAGCTAGAAATGTCAATGGGAGAGAAACATCGACCAGCTGCCTCTTGCACACCCCCTACTGGGGATGTGCCCGCAACCAATGTACATGCCCTTGACCGGAATCGAACCTGGGACCTTTCAGTCCGCAGACCAACGCTCTACCACTGAGCCAAAACGGTTTCGGCTCAAATCCATAATCTTGATAAATGGGGTGGGGTATCTACTACCAGCTCCCGCCTTGGCTCTGTGTGATGAACATCAGAACCATAGACAGCCAAAACCTGTCTGGCTCAGTGGATAGAGCATCGGCCTGCTGACTGAAAGGTCCAAGGTTCAATTCCAGTCAAGGGCATGTACCTTGGTTGCAGGCACATCCCCAGTAGGAGGTGTGCAGGAGGCAGCTGATCGATGTTTCTCTCTCATTGATGTTTCTAACTCTTTATCCCTATCCCTCTCCCTTCCTCTCTGTAAAAAAATCAATAAAATATATATATTAAAAAACAAAACAAAAAAACATAGACACACTGGTATTGGGATGTCTCAAGTGCCACCCACCTCTCTCTGCCTCTGAGGATCCAAAACCCCAGCTAGGCCCTGGCAGGTGTATTTCAGTGGTTAGAGGGTTGGCCCGCACACTGAGGGTCTCATGTTTGATTTCCAGTCAAGGACACGAAACATGCCTAGGTTTTGGGTTCCATCCCCAGCCCCAGTTGGGGCTCATGTCTCTATCACATCAAAGTTTCTCCCCACCCCCCTCCACTCTCTCTAAAAATCAGCTGGAAAGCCAGAAAAATGGGAAAACAGCTGTAGTAATAAATACTGGTATGCCTGCCAATGCCTAAAGCAGTGTATGTACTGAAGCTCTTCCTATTTTAATTTAATTGAAGGCTCAATTCACAGACTCATTCACCCCTTCCCAAGACCTGTGGGTCTCAAGTCACCAAATGCTTATTTCTTCACGTTTCTTGGTCCGCATATGTAATTTGTGTCTTTTTTGCAAGGTTTCCCTCCCAATATGTTTAAAAACTGAAATCCTTTACCTTCTTGAGAATCTGAAAGAATGGAGAACTAGACATGTAGTCAGTCATGAAAATACCAACGTTATGGCAGGTAACAATGAACTAGAATAATGCAGCTGGCCTTATAGCTGGAATGGACCTGGAAGTCTGAATAAGCCTTCTGTCACCTCCCAGTCTAGCCCCTGGGACACACACGTGGGGTGAGCGGTGTCTGCAGAGCAGCACTGTGGAGCGTTGCCTGCAGTCTAACCACCCCACCCCAGCACAACGACCCTTAATTCACAAGCTGGACCAGTGGATGCCAGCTGGCCAGTCTTGTCCCCTTCCCTTAAGGGGCACTGGAAAGAATGTCCTAAGAGGGGGGGGTGGTATGGATGGAAGTTTCTGGTTATGAACCAGGAGGAAGGGAGAGAATACTTTTACTAGAAGGGTTGTCTAGTGTCCCAAAGAAGCTGAAAACAAACCCACTCTTCAATTTAAGAGAAAGATTTAGAGACTTTTCCTCTGTGGGTCCCCTTAGCCAAATGAAACTAGCTGAGTTTGGGTAAGTTTGAATTATTGTTTTCCCCAGGTTACCGATACGGAATCTGGCAAACAGATCCAGCTGGTCAACCGCAAGTCCCTGCGCTCTCTCACTGCCCAGCTGCTGGTATTGTTGATGTCTTGGGAAGGAGCCACCTTTCTTTCTGTTGATGAGCTCAAGAGACATTATGAAGCTGCGCACAGCACTCTTCTCAACCCCCTTGAGTATGGATTCATGACCCTGACCGAACTTCTGAAAAGTCTGCCTTACTTAGTTGAGGTATGAGTGCTAATGGTTCTTTAGAGCCATTGTAATGAAACAAGTTGGACATTTCTGGATTACCGAGTGGTTTGATTAGAGGGTGTAGAGCTAAAAGGGACCAAATGATCTTTTTATAGTTGAACAAATGGAGGCAAGCTGTCCAAATGAGTGTCAAGCCAGGCCAAAAGCCCTGGCCTCCTGATTCTTGAACTGGGGTACTTTTGTCCTGCATGAGGCTGGATTTTGCTGCCGTACCTCTCTCTGAATTAGAGCGATTGCAGGGTGACTTCATGCGACGTACCAGCCAGATGTAGGTCAGAGAGGAAGATTGGCTGGCTGTCACCCAAGGCACCCTTCCAAGAATGGCACTTCCAAGATTAGAAGAATTGTTAGAGAATAAGGTCCTAGAAAAATTACCAAAATCGACTGGAAGTTAAAAATTAGACTGTTTGCCACAAAAGAGACTTTAAATGTCATTGAAATTTTACCATTGAAAAAGGCACCAGGACCAGATGGGTTAACAATTGGGTTTTAACTAACCCTTAAAGAATGAACTTCTTAAAAAGTATTCTAGGCCACTTGATGCAAAGCTTTATGAAGCCAAAATACCAAACTTGAATACCAAAGCCTGATATGGTCACTCAAAAGAAAGTGAGTCTAAATAGGATATTAACCAATAAAATCCAAAAGAGTAACATACCATTGTTCTCATATAACCATGTGATCAATAATTAAATAACTAAAAGGTATTGACAGAAAATTTCTCCTTGGCCAAACTTCATTCAGGCTCCCCAGAGCAGCCTTCTAGACCTGCAGTCACCAACTTTCGTACCTCACAGACTACCAGTGGTCCGTGGACCACCGGTTGGCAACCACTGTTCTAGACTACACCTTAACCTTGGATGTCAGTTCGGAATTTTCCATCCACCAACAGCCTCCCTCCTTGCTTGGCTATGAGTCCCCATTTTGTTGTTGTTATACAATTGACCCTTAAACAATATGGAGCTCTGGGCACCACCTCTATGCAGTCAACAATCATGTATAATGTTTGACTCCCTAAGACTTCCCTTGTCCCTCGGTATCCACAGGGGATTGATTCCCAGACCCCTTCGGATACCTATATCCAACAGATGTCTCCTGTATTAAGTGGCATAGATCAATGCATCCACTTGGCCTTCTGCATCAGTGGACTCCCAACCACAGATCAAAAACAGTACAGGTATTCAGTGAAAAAATTTGCATATAAGTGGACCCGTGCAGTTCAAACCTGTGTTGTTTATGTTTACTGTATTCAGAAGTGAGTACAGTTCTACCAAGGCTATTTCTCTTCCCGTATGGTAGTAGTTCCTGAATAAAAAATACCACCCTAACCGGTTTGGCTCAGTGGATAGAGCGTTGGCCTGTGGACTAAAGGGTTCTGGGTTTGGGTCCGGTCAAGGGTATGTACCTTGCTTGCGGGCACATCCCCAGTGGGAGGTGTGCAGGAGGCAGCTGATCAATGTTTCTAACTCTCTATCCCTCTCCCTTCCTCTCTGTAAAAAAATCAATTAAAAATATATTTTTAAAAGTACCACTTTAGCTACTGTCCAGCTCAGGCTTTATTTCACAATATCTAATTCAACATTTTCTGAACTCTTGTTAATCACCTGTTATGTGGGCACCAGTTCTGGGTAATGTAAATGGATGCTCAAGACAAGAGGCTTTCCACGGCCAGCTGAGGTTGGCAAATGCCCCTTCTGCAGAATCTCAGTGCACATTAAAGATTTTGAAAGGTTTATTTTAAAGAAATTTGCTTAATTTACTTGAAAACAGAAGAGCTTTGGACCATTTTCCCCTTGTTGACTTTGTTGTTTTTTAGAAGAATGCCAACATCCTCATCCTGCACCACCGAGTTCTTTGAAACACCACTTTGGGAGATGAGATTTAGTGGCCTCAACCCCCAGGCCTGACACAGCTCTCTCTGCCTAAGGGTTTGCCTCCCACCCTTCGTGCCAACCTTTTTGTTTGAGACCCCAGGTTTGTCACTTTCCTTCCTTTCTGACACACTGCTTCTCCAGGCCTCTGCCCTTTTGGATTTGCAAATAGGACTCGGTTTTGCTCAAGGCTCCAGCTTTCTCTGGAGGAGATCCTTGAATGAATCCCTCCTTGACTCCATTTTTAGGTTGGTGTGGTACCTTGTCACTCTCAGATGGAGGCCCTCACTTCTGGGGGTGGGGGCCGCCTTTCTGGGATGTCTAATGCTGCATCTTTCTCTTGGACCAGGTTTTCACTAACGATAAGACAGAGGAGTGCGTGAAGCTCACAAGTCTGTATTTGTTTGCCAAGAATGTACGGTCTTTACTTCGTACTTACCACTACCAGCAGCTTTTTCTTCATGAGTTTTCCGTGGCCTATTCCAAGTATGTCGGAGAAACAGTGCAACCCAAGGCTTACGGCTTCAGTAGCGTAGAGGAACTCTTGGGAGCGATCCCACAGGTGGGTGTTTTCTGAGCTGCTTGGAGGGTCTTCCTGGAGAGCCACAGGCTTACTCTCCTGAGCAGAATAAGGAAATGGCAGGTGTTTTGAACAGATGCTTTCATAACGTACAGTTTGTATAAGATGAATGCTTTTAGTGTTCCTCTTTTATTCTGCCAAGCTTTTTAAAATTCCCATATGGCTGATGAAGTCCTAGACCCTGCCCTCAGGAAGGTGATGGGTTTTGAAGAGTCAGGACACACCAGCAGGTGATAAGTCAGGACACCTCAGCCACCAGTGGGCACGCAGTGGAGGGCCATAGGCAGGCACCAGAGCCAAGTTGGGAAGGATATGTTGACCACGTGGCAAAGAGGGGAGAGGACAATCTAGGTAGAGGGGATGCGTGAGCACATGCCTGGCAGTGAAGTACGAGCTTGTTATGGGGGCTTTGCTCCTCTGGATAAGGAGCGGCGCTCAGTGAAGAGCAAGGAGAGGCCTTCAGGTTCGCAAATAATACCACAGTCACTGCTGTGCACAGCCCCGTTGAGAGAAACAGGCGGGAACAGGGAGCGTGGCCAGGACTCTGGCTATTGCCCAGGTCAGGGTGCGAGTGGTGAAGGGATTGAGCCTGAGTGAAAATAGAAGAGCATGTAGTTAGGGACACATGAGAGCTGAGGTGACAGCTGCCTGTGGGAGCGCTCAGGAGGCGTGGCTGAAGAGGCAGAGAGCAGCAGCATTAGATGGAGGCTTTGTTTAGGATAATGAATTTAGTTTGAGGGGTCTGGGAGATTTTCATGAATTCTTTAGGGTGTGTTTAGTTTCTGGAAAAAATAGTAAGGGCTCTCATGTGAGAACTAACTTCATTTATAGATCAGAACTGGTGTTTAGAAGATGATCTTTTTAAAAGCCATACAGAATATTTTTAAAGCTGAGTCTCACGATATTAGACTGCACAGCTTTTCATAAGGGGCATGTTTTTGCCAGCCTCTATTGCTTTAAAAAAAGTATAGAAAGTTTATTTCTTGGCATTAATTCAGTTTTAAATTCTAGTATGTTTAAGGAAGACACATGTCACATTCTTCCTGAAGTTTAGGGCTTATCTCCCCTCCTTTTCCATTGCTTAACCAGGAGTATGTCTTGTATGTATGCAGGTGGTCTGGATAAAAGGACATGGTCATAAGAGAATTGTAGTGTTAAAAAATGACATGAAAAGTAAGTAAGCGCCCACCCCTGCCCCTGAAGAAATCCCAGTTCTCTCACTGACTTCTCCCTCTGACAGGTGCTCTTTGTCCTCTAGGTCATTTGAGTTCAAACTGGCCCTCGGCTACTGAGCATATTCTGGAGGTGCCCAAATCTTGCACAGCCATGGAACTCAAACTTGGAGCAAGTGATAATGGTAAGAGAGGACAGACAAGGCAAAGCTGTTGAATTCTAGCAGAAATGGGGATGGGGTAGGAGGGACTCAGTGTGCTATTTTCATGAATTAAAGTTAAGTATCCGTACATTTTTCAAAGTATTTGGTTAATAGAGGAAAAAAAACGGCTTATATTTGATAGCATTTTATGGTTCACTGGTTAATGTTCTTAAGGGATACTAGCACCCCGCTCCCCCTCCAATGTTAACATGTCAATCCAATTCAGGTGTTAAAGGGAAAAAATTATTCTGACACTCTTTTAGAACAGTATTTCACCATTGCAATAGGGTCAGCTCTGCTGCAAGATCAAACTCAACTCTGAATACAACAAGGACAAGTGGGGTTTATAGTCAAGGGCATCAGTGGGTGGAAAATCACCAAGGAGAGCCATCGGGGTAGGGGGATTCTAGCTGAACAGACCTAAGAGGATCCTGTTAAAGGCAGGGCAAGGACTTAGACATGGCAGTGCTGGTGGGAAGGGGTGGAGTGAGGAACTTGGTCAGATTGCATGACTCCGGGATTCTCGGTAAACTGACTTCCCAGGATTTTTGCTGAGACTCGGCAAGGACAGGACAGACATGGAAGGCCAAGGTCAGGTTCTAGCAGAGAAGAGGGCTAAGAGGAGTCTCAAGTTGGGTCAGGGATATCCCTGGGAAAGACTGATGGTAATTCATTCATGTACTCAAAACAACATTGAATCACTTAGATTTTATGTGGAACCATCTCTGTAGGTATAAATCAACTCACTTGAATTGAATTTTAACTTTATTGAAATATTTTTCAACCTATTGTTATGTATGAAAATTTTGTCTTCATTGGACAGTCATTAGTGTTACTGTGTTCTGTGATCATGACTCAGTTATATAACACTTTACATTTTATAAAGCACCTTAATGTAACCCATCTCTCTCAGCTATCACAACAACCTTCAGCAGTTGTTACCTACATTCCAAAATTCCCAGAGGTGAAGTAGCTTACCCAAAATCACTCAGCTAGGAAGTGACAGTATTGGACCTAAGTCTTGTAAATGCTGAGCTTTGCTCCTTTAACTACTATACACCCCTTCTGTGGGTTATTTCCCTCCTTCAGGAGCTTACCGTGGGGTCCCTTTTTTTCAGATGGGGTCTTGGGGAGATCTTGGCTTATGGCTCTTCAGTTACCAAAGACAGACCCAGATCTTTCTGTTAATGGCCTCTTTTTAAACCTTGAGTTATTGAGTACTTCCTGCCACTTTTCCTGTTTAAGGCTTTGAAACAAAGCCTCGGGCAGATTGTGTGGACTGTCCTGATGAGCCATACCTCCTGCCTCTCCTGTCCAGGGCCCAGTCCAACGGAGCAGGAGCTTCTCCGCCTGACTAGCGCCTCCCCCGTGGACCTACTGTGCGCACCTGTGCCCTCCTGTCTGCCGTCCCCTCAGCTGAGGCCAGATCCTGTCATCCTTCAGTCTGCTGATCTAATTCAGTTTGAGGAACACCCTCAAGAACCTTCTGGTAGGATATTCTGTGTTGTGGGCTTAAAAGACAAAAATTGCATGCCAATATATTAAGTGTGTGATGGAGGTGGGAGAAACTATACCTTTTCAGGCCCAAAATACCTGTGCTGATTATTTAGGACACTTCCTATCAGGGTTCCTCCTGAGCCTGAGTTGGCTTAGGGAGCAAGGAAGGGAGTGATGGTGTGACTTGAGGGGTGGTACAGCTGGGCTCCATAGGAGGCACGCTCATCACCAAACATGCCGTCCCTCTGGCAGGGTCTCCATGATGGCTCCAGGGGGTGGGGTGGGGCTTTATGAGGGGTGAGGGCAGGGATGGGCACCTGTCCTGACTGCAGGCCCTGCACAGCGTCTGAGAAGGAAGAGGAAGCTGACAGGGTTGGCACTGACTCCAGCCCATGCTGCACCGCTCCCCCTGCGTGCCTGACACTGCGCTGGGGCTGACAGACTCGGCACATGTAGATAGCAGGCAGAGCTTGTGTGGTGACTGGAGATGAATCTAGGTCCAGGCTACCTGGTTAGGAGGTGGCAGAGTCAGGCCTCCTTTCTGCTGCGTCATCTGACATGAGAGGATAGCCCTTCTGCTCAAACGAGGAACCTCCTTGTCATCCTCCGTGTGAGCAGCCCTGCTCTACCGTGCTGCCGAGCTGCTTTCCTGGCCACCTGGCCGATCTCACACCCTTAGTCTTCTCTAGCAGCATCCAAGAGCAGTGAGAGAACTGAGCTGTTCATCCTGAAAGTGGAGCCGGGGAACCGTACGCCTGGCTTCTGAGACTGATCTAGCCTGTGGTAAAAGCAGGGCGTGTCCCCTGGAGAGCATGGCTAGCGCTGGTGGGAGGTTGACATGAGCTCTTCCATGGGGTTGTAGCCTGGGTGCACTTAGCATACATGCCCCACTACATACAGCAGCCATCTGAATGGTGTGAGCAGTTCTGTCTGCTATTCTCTGTGAAAGCCAGCCCGAGAAGGGAGCTGGGCTATGCATCACTCTCACTTTCTGCGTGCCGCCAGAGTGAGAGCCCTTGCACACACAGTGGGACTCGAAGTATAACGGTGCATGTCCTCCAGGCAGCATGGCTCTCTGTGCACAGCAGCATCTCAGGAGCACCGCTGAGCAAGACTTCCTGGGTTTTCTAGGGCAGTTATGACTCCGTGCAATACCTCTTACCCCCCTCCCCCACCTTAGACCTGCCGAGTAAGGTCCTCTGTCAGGGCCAGTCCTCTGCCAGCGCCCTTCTGGGTCCTTAACTACCTGACAGGGTGAATGGGCAGAGAAGCCAAAGTAGGAAAAATGTTTTTAATTCATTGCTCAATGATTTGAAGGCAAAAGTGAAGATTTCTAAAACTTTGTAATCCAGGGACAGCTGAGATGCAGTTTATAAATATTTGACTGTGACACATATTATTGGCCACACAGCTGATATGTAAATGGTAGCATGGGTGTGACATTTGGGGGGTTATTTTTTTAAAATACTTTTTGTGTGCGAAAAGATGAGAGAGAAACTAAAAACCATCTTGAGGTCCTAGAACTAAATCTGTTTGCTTCTCTGTGTTTACAGAAATTATGATTTTAAACCAAGAAGAGAACACTGAACCAGTAAATCACAAAAAGTTGACCTCCGACTCCAGCTCCTCTTGTGTCCCGGCACCTCCCTGCCCCCCCTCGGACACCTCAGAGTCCCAGCTCAGCAAGGGCCCTGTGGAAAGCCCAGCCAAAAAGCAGCCCAAAAATAGAGTAAAATTGGCAGCCAACTTTTCCTTTGCACCTGTAACCAAGCTTTGACTAATTCTGAGCAAACAAGTAGGACGGGAACGCTGTCTGATTCTGCACACACCGTGGGTTCAGAAGACACAGCCCTTGCTGTTTTAATGAAAGCCCCTAGAAGCCACCTCTTCCATCCTTAGATGTGTTCCATGTTTCGTTTTTTTTCCCCATTGAACACCGTTTGGAGCTGAAGTTTTTCTACTCTTCCCCCACCCCCCCTCTCCCCAATTATTTGAAAACAAAAGTCCTGGAATTTGTTAAAGAATTCTTAATATATTTTACCAATTTTTTTCTTAATTATTATGAAATATAATGGTGTTCCATAAGAAGAAAGCAGTAAGAACTGGGCTAGAAGGAAGTAGTTTTACTTCCATGAAGCCACATCAGTGGTATCATCCTCCATGTAGCATAACATAGTCTCTAAGCCTTTGCTTACTGATACTGTCAGGTGGTATTAATCATATGCATGATGTGTCTCAGAGCAAAGCCTGTTCAGTGGCCTGTGTGTTCACACACTGAAGGAGGGTGGGCCAGAAGAAAGAATGTATGTGTTTTCAGATTGGATATCAAGGTCCTGGCTTCCACGTGACTTGTAAGAGTGCCTTGTTTTTTATTTAACTATGTCTGTAGTTGACAAAAGTGGCTTCATCACAGAATTTTTAAAATGTTTTTCCACTTTGGGGTTCCACTTAGGAGCTTCTAGAAAGTTGATGATTTAAGCTTCCCTTTTATGTTAAGTTCCAGTTTGACATGCACTCGGTAAAGGAGAAGGAGATGGTCTTGGTGTCGTGAATTTAAAGTCAGTGTTTGAAGTCCACACATGATTGTGTGTCAAGAGGCAATGCTGGGAAGAGTGTCTCGTTCTCGGGTATGCAATGCATAAAGTACAAATCAGCTGAGGGGTGAGGTGCTTCATCTGGGGCGGTACGGACACTCTTCCCACTAGGAACACACAGAAACTAAATCTAAACATATAAAGGCCAAGGTTGGTCAGCTTAACTTGGTTTTTGTCCTTTTAAAGCTGGTTTTGATCGTTGGGAAGCTCTGTGTATGTGTTTGTGTGTCTTAATAGTGTCTACTCTAACTCCGTTACTTCTCGCTGTTGGAAGCATGTGCAGGTTTTTTGTGATATCTGATGTTGGTATTTGGGAAAAGCCAACCTGTGAGGGAGCACTGCCCTATTGAATGACCTTCGCCCCGAGGTGGCTGAGGCATCCGGTGAAGGTGGCCTCTCACCCCTCCTAGAGAAACCTGACATTTACAATGGGTTGTATTTGTTGGGAAAAAGGCGAGTTCATTCATAGAGCAGAAAGAACCTGTTGACAAAAGGTCTTCCGCTAGTTACATGGTTTCTTTGGGGGAAATGTTTATATTTTGTAATTTCTGGAAAGCCAGAAAACGGGCTCTGATTTTATAGCCAGCATTTTAATAAAATGCCACAAAATAAGGGCTATAGAAAGATTTTTACAAGATAGATGCTTGTTCCCCAGATCTTTTCTAGGAAGCCAGTGATTCCCAGTTCTCAAGACGTAGCCCCAATCAAGATGGAACTACATTGGAAAAGCCTCTGAGCGTGAAGGCACCTTGCAATCCCGCTGGAGGCTTTTCCTCCTCAGACGTAGTGGGACAGGAAGTACAATGCAAATGTGCAGTTTTTTAAAAGAAGCTTTTAAACAATGTGATAGAGTTAGTGTTGAGAACATCAGTTGCCTTATCCTGAGATTTCATAAGGCTGAGTTTGCACACTTGGACTTTAGTTTTGCTCTCATGTAAAAGAACTGTGGACTTAAAAACATAAGAGGTACTATTACAAGTCACAAGGAACAGTCTCAAAGAGCAGCTTCTTTGGGCAACAAAGAAGAGACTGACATTGTATGCAGTCATGTGAGTGTGGTCGCACCATTTGCTGGAGTTGCCAGTCAGCCTGGGCCACGTGTATGACTAACAATCGCTGTGTGAAGATAGGAAAATACAGCAAAATTCATTGTGTTCATAATGTATTCCACAATGGCCAGTTCGATTACTATCTATTTTTTTTAATCCAGAGGCTTAATTAAATGATGTAACAAAATGATATATAAGAATTAAGACAATGAAATTCTTGATTTCTCAGTGGAAAGACATACCGGATTAGATTTATCTTTAAAAAAAGACAAAAGTTACCACCATAACCCCCTTCCCCATCTTGCACTGTTTGTTTTGGATTGGGCTTGGGGGAGAGATGTTTTTCTTAACTGTCTATTTTGTTTGAACACTTTTTTGTGGTTCAAGTGCTGTTTTGTGTGTTGGGACCAAACAGTTGTCAATAAACTTTACAAGCAAGCATCCGATGTGAGTGTTCCGAGTGAGTGTTTGAGGGGAGGGAGTATAAACCAGTCCAGTTCTGTCATCTTCATTTTGGGTTCCCCAAACTTCCCACACTTTCTGAAAGTCGGCGGTGGAGACAAATTGATTTTGACACTTTGGAGGCCCTTTTAATTTGGCACCCAGCCCTGGCAGGTGACTGACTGGGTATGGGTCCTTTGTGGTCAGGACTCTCCGAGGTTTGCAATCTAGTTCCAGGTTACAATCATGTGTGGAGAAAATAGAAAAAGCACAGAATGCTCCAGTTATAAAATGGATAATTTTTAGACTCACTCTCCCTGTGAAAGAAATCCATTTTGCAGGCTACCTCGGTCTTGGTACCTGCCAGGCATGCTTTTAATCAGCCCTTTTGGAGAACACATTCTATAGATTCCACTGTGAAGCCTTTTCCTGAGACCACCCTCACCACTCACCCCTTGTACAAATCTGAAAGAACCCAGAAGAGACTTGAATGTTTGGATAAATCACCTTTTGACAAAGTGCAATTTTTTTAGAAGTTCGACATTAAAAAGCTTTTGAAAACCTTTGGCAATCTTTCAAAACATCTCTCACGGTAGCGAAGTTTTGCAAAAAAAAACCTTGAGTTGCCACCATGCCCCTAAAGAGCAGGGCAGTGAGGTTTTGTAGGTGTAGTTAAGGGTTTCAAACAGGGCCGTGCATTTGTCTCTGTGCATTTCCCATCGGGGTGGAGGAGGTAGCTTAGAAGATGGCCAGCTGAGAGAGCAGACCTGTTCATGCAGAGATGTGATCCTCTATGACCCAAGTCCCTATGTGCGGTCCACCCCAGCTGTCTCCATCACCAGTGGGCGTTGATTTGTCTGGTTTCTGGCTGCCTCAGTGGACAAAGACTGAGTCACAGCTCAGAAGCATCCCTGCTTCCTCCCACACCAGTGACCTGCTGTGGCCTCTCCTTGCTCTGCAGGTTGGCTCTGGGGCTGGGCGGGAGCAGGAACCCTGACTCACTGCCCCACACACCAGCGGTCAGCGTGCTCCTCACTATTGCTTTACTTGACCTTGCACTCTGCCGCATTGCTTTCTGTCAGGCTGGTACAATAGCTGGCCCATCTCCCAGTTGCTAATGTGATTACAGCAACAACCTCCTCTAACTCGACTATGGGGAGAAATGCAGAGAAGACAGATCCAATTTGCTTGTTTGAATTAATACTTTCAGGGCCAAGTGTAGAGTCTCTTTCCCGGGAGAGTTCTAGTCTTTCCCTAAGAGGTCGGCAACCCTGGGTAACGGTTTAGATTGGAATATGAAGAAACCTGGTTGCCTTTTGGATGAATTCGGCAAGTTTTGGAACAGCAAGAGAGAACCCAGAACCCCTCCTTCAGGTGGGTGGGATGAGGAGATCTCAAGTCCAAGGTCAAGGCCAGAACTTCCCTCAGCAAGGGGAAGAGAAGTCCATTTTCTGGGAAGGAAGGACTTGGGACTGGGGCACAGAGGAGGGGAAGGGGAAGAAACAGCTGCAGGTGGGAGCTAAGTAGCTGGTGCCACGGCGGTGAGCCAGCCAGGAGCACTGCAGTGGTCGGGGTGGCCCAGGCTGGCAGGGCAGATCTGGCGCCATCTCCCATCTCTGCCTGGAAGCCTCCCAGATGCAGGGCCTGGTGTGGACTCTGAGGCCTGACCCCTGCTGACTCTCCCCCATCTCCCCTCTCCTGACTGAGGGCCCCAGGTTTTGTTGGCTGTCAGCTAGAAGCCACCTGCAAATCCTACAGGCCACCCACAGTTCCCTGCCACAGGGCTGCCTCCAATGGCCGCTTAGTGCATCAAGCCAGCAAGCAGAGCCTCTCTGTCTGAGAAGGAGCCTGATAGAATGGAACCTAATCAAGGGTGTGACCGTCCATCATCTTTACCAACTTACACTCGTCAGAAACAAGTCACAAGCCCCACCTCTTAGACAACCCCTAAGACCTGACAGGAGCCCCAAGACATCCTATCCAGCTTCTAGCAGGGGAGGAAAGGGGTCCTGAGCTACACCTTTTGAGGGCTCACAACCAAGCTTCAATGCTGACAGGGTCCTTTAAGAAGTCAGGCTAGACCAGACACTCTGCACCCTCACACTGGGTTACAGACCACGGGGGTGGGGGTGGGGTGGGGAGTGGAATGAGGCTGGAGAAGCTGAGCCATTGCCAAGTCATTGAGTGGCAATGATCTACACAGCTCCCAAGCCCAATTTTTATTGAGGACTTCATAGGGGTGCCAGGCACTGAGCCGGATGTGGGGACCCCAATGAGTAAGATAGGGGCCCTGCTGTGCCTTCCTGGGGCTCAGACAGGAAGACCAATCAGGGGTAGTTAGTCCTCAAATCATAGAAGGTGTCTCATGACCAGGGAAATGTTTAAAATGCAGGCGATCCACTAAAACCACTGGCCTGGGCTCTTCAAAATCGCCAGGGTCACGAGAGACAAAACGACTGAAGGAGATTAGAGATGTGGCAAGGAAAAGCAATGCTTGTTCCTGGACCACATCCCATAATAGGGGAGGAGGAGGGCAGCTGCCATAATGCAAATTACTGGGAAAACTGATAAAACTAGGAAGGAGTACTGAGTCACTGAACTATGAAAGAGAACACCTGCGTTCTCTAATACACGCTGGGGGATTTAAGGGTAAGGCGGCATTGTGTCTACCACTGAGGTCTTCCAGAGAGAAAGGCCGTGAGTGATAAAGCAGATGCAGCAAAATGCCAGCAACCCGTGGTGAATCTGAGCAAAAGGACATACAGGAATTCATTGTCTAAATTCAAAATTATTTCAAAATAAAAGTCACCTTATATTGTTGCTCAGGCTCCCGGGTCTCCCTGGAGATGGAGGCCTGCATGTGGGCAGTGAGGGTGGCAGCGGGCTGTCCCAGAGCCACGTTCCCACCAGCACCTGCAGCCACCGAGGCGCTTCCTGGGGATTCTCCCCTTTCAGGCCTGCAGATTGTGCTCCTATTGGGTGCACAGTTGCTATCTGAATCTGAACAAACAACTCTTGGCTGAAGCAAGTCAGGACCATGCTAGAGACCCACAGGGGACTGGCAGTCCAGTTCCAGCTCAGTTTCCTTCACGCCTGTGGGCCCAGTCCTAATGATGGAGAAAGAAGGAGGCACAGGGCATTCAATCAGACCAGGGGTCTGAGTTCTGACCTTCGCAATCCCTGCCCTTCTCTAAAACAGTTTCTGTCCTCTAAAAGGCAGCGAACTCTTTGTTTTTCACTTCCCAGCATCCATTCTCCTTTGGCACAACTGGTTGACACCTCTCTCCTTCTTCCCCCTGGCTCCGGGGTCAGCCTTTGGACCCCAACTTGGCTAAGCAGAGAACACACCCCTCGGCCCAGCAGGTGGTTCCTCAATGGGCATGGGACTGTTTAAAACATGACAACAGGCTCAACATGGAGTCGCTTATGCTAAGCCCCATCTCACCAAACTGGAGACTTAACTACAGTTTCTCCTCTCCCAGAAACGGAACCTTGAACCAGTCCATCAGGAGTCAGGGATCAGCCCTAGTTAGGCCCTCTGCCTGATAACCCCTGACATCCCCATAAGCAACTCACTTGTTTTGCTAAGTATAACTTCCTCATTCCTTCTCCCTCTGCCTCTAACGTGCTGTGCAGCTCTTCGGAGCTGCTTTCTATCTGCTACATTGGATGCTGCCAGATCTGAGTTAAATTCTGCTCAAATTCTCAACATACGCAATATGCCTCAGTTTACCTTCTAACGTGACCCAAGCCAGGCCCGAGAGATTCCAGGGCTGGGATTTCTGCTGAATTCATTGGGGTGTTACTCTAGGATGCCGGAAGCTGGGAGCCATTGCCATGGGCGCTACAAAGAGAGTCTGCCTCAAGAAGCCAGCACCCAGGAGGCGGAACGGAAAGGTGGGAAAACAGTGAGTCCAGGTGACATTGTTTGATACCCTAGATCCCAGATATCCCAGCCCAGGAGCCAGGAAACGCCCTTACTTTTTGCCTGTTTTTGGCTAGAGATTCAGTCCCTTATAACCAAGAGAATTCTAATGCAGAGAGCTCTAGCTCTGCAGGAGGGACAGTGGGGGACACAGAGAGAGGCCCTCAAGGCAGGGTGGCCCCTTCCCTAGCCACCCCAGCCTCACCTTCCCCAACTCCTCTCCACCCCAGCCTCCGTTCACTGCCCCCTCCCACATTCCTGCAGCCTCTGGGTTTACCACGCTGGCTCATTAAAGCGCAAGTGCTGCTCTTTCTGTGGGAGGAGGAACACCGAACTGCAGATGCCATCTCAGTGGAGAAATAGATCTTTGTGGGTGGAGGTGAGTCCTGAGCTGCCAACACGGTGGAGGCTTCTCTGGACTTGTGGTGGGGACCTGGAGTAGCAGTAGGACAAAGACTGGAGGGAGCCCAATAGTTCCAGCAAAGCAGGAGGGAAACTGCTGGTGAGACCCGGGGACAGGGTGCACCTCATGGCCGCTGCTGGCAGAGCTGGTGGAAATGGGGAACTGAATGGTCAAGCTGCCTTGGTGTGTGTGGCTGTGGCTGTGGCATAACCCCTTCCTGCCCCCATAAACCTTCCGGAAGGGTGGCTGTTGGTCCCAGGGCTTTGTGCAGCGTAGCTTCTGGGATGAACGGAGAAGAGGGCTGAGTTCCACAGGGGGCTTGGCAGGACTTGAGGGAGGGGGTGGCTGTGGGAAGAGTGTGAGGGGTGAGGCGAGGGGTGTGGAGAACAGGGTCAGGTGTGGTGTGGGAAGGTGCAGACATCTTGAGGAAGCACTTGGAATGGGGGGATCACAACGTCTCACAGCAGCATGCTCACTGTCACATGCCTAGGAAGGTCCTCTCATCCTGTCCTCCCCCAGCTCCAGGCCCTGTTAGACCCTCAGCCAATAGGCTGCCTTCTGATTCCACAGCTTCCTGCCTTTAGATTTAACCAATAATAATCAACTTTAGTGCATGTCTTGTTCTAAAGGTTGTCTCCTTTAATCCTCACATTGTTCTCCCAGTGTACAGGTCTGGGTTTACACCCCAGTGTATAGGAGGGGTTCCACAGACTCCAAACCCAGCCCTTGTCACTGTCTCAGTTGTTTCCCTGGTGCTAACACCGGTGAGGAGGCCTCCCCTTGCCCTCCAGTTTGGTGTCCTTGTCTCTCACCAGGACAAAAGCAAGACCATCCCTGTCTGCCTGTGTTCCCTGTGTCCAAATGTGTTCCCTAGTACGTAATGCCTGTAGTGGAATCTATATACCATATTTGCCGGCATATAAGGTGATTTTTTGGCCCTGAAAAATATGCCTCCAAGTGGGGGGTAGTCTTATACGGCGAGTATATAACAAACTGTATTTTGAGTGGAAATGTTAGGGGGTCGTCTTATACACCCAGTCATCTTATACGCCGGCAAATACGTATTTTTCAGGGCCAAAAAATCATCTTATACGCCGGCAAATACGGTATATAAAAAGCCACTGACCAGAATGCTATAATGACTATAATGACCGAAACAACTGGTTGCTATGACGCTCACAGCAGCCAACAAAACAGTCCGGTGGGGTGGGGCCAGCTGACCAACCTCCTGCAGCCCCTTTCCTGGCCTGACCCCACCCCAGATCGACCCCCCAACCTTGATCATGGGCAGGGCCAGCGGGCCAATTGCCTGTGGCCCCTCCCCCAGCCGGCCCCACACCACTCCAATTGGGGTTAGGGCCCACTGGCCAATCACCCACGGCCCCTCCCCCCAGCCAGCCCAGCCCTGATAGGACCCCGATCAGGGTGGGCCAGCCAGCCAATCTCCTCCACCAAACAGTCCCAGCCCGATCTGCCCCTATTGGGGCCAGGCCAGCTGGACCCCACCTGTGCATGAATTCATGCACTGAGCCTCTAATTAATTCATAAATGAATGGGGAAATGACCTGAAGTTTGGTTCTCAAGCCAGATTTCTTCCTTTTTTCTTTCTTTTTTTATAAATGTATTTTTATTGGTTTCAGAGAGGGAGAGGGAGAGAGAGATGGAAACATCAATGATGAGAGAGAATCATTGATTGGCTGTCTCTTGCACACCCTCTACTAGGGATTGAGCCCACAACCCAGGCATGTGCCCTGACTAGGAATTGAACCATGGCCTCCTGGTTCATACATAAGTCGATGCTCAACTACTGAGCCACACTAGCCAGGCAAGCCAGCTTTCTTGAGTGCTTTGCCTCAGTCTCTGCTGCCCACCCAGCTGTCCTGCTGGTGACTGGCATGTGAGTCTTGGCTGGTGGATCGGGCAAGTTGTAACTGCTTCTTCTCAGGCTACAGATGAGCTGAGTTGGTGAGCTCCCACAGCCCAGGGCTGTCCAGCCAGTTAAGGTTTTTTTTTGTTGTTGTTGTTTGTTTTTGGTTTTTTTTAATATTTTTTATTGATATTTTACAGAGAGGAAGGGAGAGAGATAGAGAGCCAGAAACGTCGACGAGAGAGAAACACCGACCAGCTGCCTCCTGCACACCCCCCACCGGGGATATGCCCGCAGCCAAGGTACATGCCCTTGACCGGAATCGAACCTGGGACCCTTCAGTCCGCGGACCGATGCTCTACCACTGAGCCAAACCGGTTTCGGCCAGTTAAGGTTTATAAGAGGCTCAGCTGCTGCTGGAATGGCCATGAATCACCTCTAATTGAGTACAGCTCAAAGGGAAGGAGTGCTGATGCTGCTGGAATTAGAAATGGGAAATAAACCGCCTGGGTCTGGCTCTCACCCTGCTCTCGGACTCAAGTCCTGGCTCTAACACATGCCGTGTGTCCGTGGGCTAATCACTTCCCTTCTCTGAGCCTCAGTTTCCCTATCTTCCAAATGGGTGTGATAATCCCTCCCACTTTCCAATGGAACTGTGGGTGAGGGAGTCCTCCCCTGCCTGGTGCCTCTCACTGAAACTGCTCTCACCGACCCCATCCCCTTGTGGGCCCTTTTCGTAAAGTTCTTAAAGTTACATGACCTCTAGGTCAAGTTGGATGCTCCAGAACACACCATCCTTGACACTGTTCAGTATTTCTTCTTCCTCCCCAGCTGCCTCTACCTATTTTGTTCCCTTGAAGGTACAGTTTCAAACCAAGAAGCAACACACCTGGTTAGATCGGCACTTTAGGAAGGTCATTTTGGCCTCAGAGTGGCACCCAGGTGGAGGAGAGAAAGAGCTGGCAGGGAATTTGAGTTCCTGGCACAGGAAATAACATGTGCCAGTCCACGGGGGGCCAATGGCGAACATGGCAAGAAGAACAAAGAATCCTCTTCGAGCCCCAGCACAAAGGCGGACCCAGGTGAGCAGGTGGGATATAGGAAGGGGCCAGATCGAGGGGGCTTTTAAGTCACATGAAAGTACAAGGATTTCATCCTAATGGCCATGGGAACTGTTTTAAAGGGGGAAGTGACACTTGGATTTGCATAATACAGAAAATCACCTGGCTGCCGTGCGGGCAATGACCGATGCTAAGAGGGATCACTGACAGTTAAGAAGCTACTGTGTTGATCAAGCAAAAGATGGAGGCTACACTGAGGATATGGTGGTGTAGACACATCCTAGAGAAATTCAGGAGGTAGGCACTAAAGACTTGGCAGTTGTGTGGCTGTGAAGAGGAATATGAGAGTCAAGGACAAGTCCTAGGAAATTGTGGGCAATCGGGGGGTACATTTCCCTGAGATGAAAATCACGGGGGGGAACTTAGGACAAGGGTCGGCCACCTTGTTCTTAAAGGGCCAGAGAGTAAGAGTTTTAGGATTTGCAAGCCACATGGTCCCTGCCACAAACTCCTCAACTCTGCTTCTGTAGCGCAAAGGCAGCTAGAGACGATACATACAAAAATGCACTTGGTCATGTTCCAATAAATAGGTTTCAAAAACAAGTGGTGGGCTGGTTTGCTGACCCATATTTTAGGACATGTCACATTTGAGGGACCTACTCTGGATCCAAAGGCAGAATGCTGAGGCCAGGCCCTGAGGTCAGGAAGAGATAAAAAGGACTGGATAAATGTCTTTCTGAGTGGTGGGAGGTACACCTAGAGAGTGAGCACCTCAGAAGTTGAGTGTATGTGGCAACATAGCACAGAGAGCAGGGCAGCATGAGGACTGACATGCATCAGCTGGATGTAAATGAGGGGTGCCAGATTATGCCATCCCAAAAGGTGTCTCTTTGGCATTGTTTTGAGCTAACGGCCATTGAGAACCAGCTGATGCACAAAAACTCTAAAAACTGGTTTTATAAAGGAAATTTCCATTTATAAACAAAAGTTTAAATTCCCACTTGTAAAAGGTGTCTCCCTCTCCCATACCAGGAAGAGGAGGACTCTTATCAATGGAGAAGGTAGGACTTAAATCTGCACAACAAACCTTATTAAACAGCCCTTGTCTACCATACTTTTCTCAGTCACCTATGCATCACTTGTCTCCCTCCCCCCACCATCCCCTTCCCCCATCTCTCCCCACCAGAATCCCCAGAGCCCCTTTCCTTTATTATTTTTTTAAATATTTTTAAAATTGATTTCAGATAGGAAGGGAGAGGGAAAGAGAGCTAGAAGCATCAATGATGAGAGAGAATCATTGATCGGCTCCCTCCTGCATGCCCCTGAATCGAGCCCCCAACCTGGGCATATGCCCTGACCGGGAATCAAACAGTGACCTCCTGGTTCGTCACTCAACCACTGAGATACGTCACCAGGGCTCCCCTTCCTTCGTTTTAGCCTCAGATGGTAGAGAAGCCCAAGCTCTTGGGGTTACTCATTGCTGGGTGCTGTGTCTGAGCGTGCATGTGCCCGAGCATAACTATTTCTCTTTGTTTAACTCTTGTCTATCTTTGATTAGCCCCATTTACAGTCCCATCTGGAGAACCCAAGATAGATAAGGAGAAAGACCCCCCCCACCCCCCGCTCTATATAACCAAATGGTTACATCCCTGATGAGGGGGTCAGTGACAAGAGAGTGACAGAAACCAGATTAAAACAGGTTCAGGAAGGAGTAGAGATGAGAAAAATGGAGATAGTAAGAGGATGAACAAGTCTTAAAGAAGGCCGTGAAAATGTAGAGAAGAGAAGGTGATGGCTGTTAGGGAAGTTGGAATGGAGGGTTGTTTGACTTTTAATGGAGCAGATTTGTTTAAATGCTGATGGGAAAAGAAAGGACTGTTGAGGTTACAGGAGGTGGATGCTGAATGGCGATCCCACCACTGACTACCTATGGGACCTTGGATACCTTCCTCACCTGCCAAGGGGAAGTAATAATAGGGTCTTTGCAGAAGTAATTATGGATCAAGATAATCCTGGATTTAGGGTGGGCCCTAACCCCAATGACTGGTGTCCTTATAAAAACAGGAGAGGACACAGACACACACACTGAGGAAATGGCCATGTGAAGACGGAGGCAGCGATTGGGGCGATTAAGCCAACAATTGCCAGGTGCCACCAGGGGCCAGGAAGGACTTTCCCCTAGACCAGGGGTGGGCAAACTTTTTGACTCGAAGGCCACAATGGGTTCTTAAACTGGACTGGAGGGCCGGAACAAAAGCAACCTGACCATGCTGGCACTCTCATCTTGGGCTGCTGGTGAAGGAGCAGAGGGGAGAGCAAGAGAACCCTCCGCTCTTTCGGCTCCGTGGGCTGGATAGAACAGCCTGGATAGAACAGCTGAACAGGCCGTAGTTTGCCCACGGCTGCCCTAGAACCTCAGAGGGAGCATGGCCCTGCTGTCACCTTGATTGTACACCTCTGGCCTCCAGAACTGAGCATAAGTTTCTGTTGTTTAAAGACACCCTGGGTGAGGTAACAGGTTATGGCAGCCCTAGGAAGCACTTCCCTGAGGCCCGTGCGGAGGCACTGGTGGTGGTGGTGGTGCCTCTTTAGCTTCAGGATGTAGGAAGTGGGTACAGGTCAGAGCTGGCACCTGTGAGGCAGAGTAGGAGGGGCTTGCTGCCCACTGGGAGGGGCCATCGGCCCAAGACTGGTTCCTGGGTTAGAGAAATTTGTGTCAACTCCAAAGCTGCTGTGACTTGACAGACATTCAGATTTACCTTGTAGCTGTTGTTATTAATCCTCACCCGAGGATATTTTTTCCATTGAAAGTGGTGGTGGTGGTGGTGGGGGGGGAGATAGAAAGAAAGAGAGAAACATCCATGTGAAAGAGACACATTGATTGGTTGCCTCCTGCTCATGTCCTGACCGGAGTCAGGATTGAACCTACAACCCAGATAGCTGCCCTTGACCGGGAATTGAACCCACAACCCTCCCATGCATGGGCCGAAACGCTAACCATGGAGCAACACCAACTATGGCCAGATTTACTTTTTCTTTTTGGCTCAGGAAAAAAAGCAAGAATATTCTTTAATAGGCTGGTTTATTCATATATCTCTGGTTGCTGTGTTTCTTTATTTGCCCTTCTGCATCTTACCTTACCTAATAAGACTTGTCGTAGATGAAAGGAGTTTTTGTTTTGCTTTATTTTGTTTATCTGGCTAATCCCAGATACTAATGACATGCTAAAAAAGTCTTATCCCTCTGTTTCAGCTGAGTTTGACTTTCTAACTCAGTACAAAAAACATTTATAATTCCAGTGGGATCAGTGGTTCAGATCTACCTTTAATTCACAAATATATTTCTTTAAATGTGATCCATTAGTAGCCTAAGAACTTTACTTCTAGGAGGTTATCTTAAGGAAAAATCAAAAATTCATATGAAGCTTTATCCCAGAATGATTATCATAATATTATTTATAATACTGAAAAACCAGAAACAGCCTAAATGTCTAATAGTGAGTAAATAGTTAGATAAATTATGGTATATTCAGAAGATTACTAAGAAACCATTGTAAATATTTTATGAAGAGTATTTAATGTTTACAAAGAACTTTTTAATGATGTGGGAGAATAATAGTGATATAATGCTAAATGAGAAGAGAAAACTTGTTATGAAATGGTACAGAGGATGCCAATCTTTTTTTTAAAAATGCATTAAAATTTTTTGAAAGGAAATATCCCAAAATGTCAGAGTAGTCTCTAGTTGGGAGGAATTATGGGAGCTAAAAAGGAACCCAAAGCATTCTTTCTACTTTCTGTACTTTTAAAGTGACTTACTATGTACGTGGATTATTTCCATGGTCAAGAAAAAAGTAAAAACTTTGAAAGTGCTGTGTACGTGGTTTCCACTTTTATTTTCTTCGATGGATGATTGCACATCAGCAAATCTCGAGCTATGCTAACTACTTAGGCCGGTCACGACACACACGTACAGAGGTCACATGGGCTGTGCCGAGCTGGCTGTAGCTTATGTACATCAAGTTACACAGGTGGACTTGCTAGGCTGGTTAAAGCACACCACCAAATGATGGGACACGGTTGGGTCAGGCCGCCTCTCCCGCCTGCCACTGTCGTTTACAGAGGTCTGTGTGTTGGGCTGGTGAGTGGGGTCCTCTGGCACTCCTTCCGGGGGCCCCTGGGTCAGCATCTGCTTGGGGGTCCCCTGCTTGTCTCCCTTGCCTTGGTGATGGAGCCTCTGGCGTTTTGCTACCTCTTCCAAGCACTGGGGGTGCTCCAGCCCAGGCCCCATCCCCTCTACTCCACCTACCTGGGCAGCCATTGCAAGGGAAGGAAGAACCAAGAGCAAACGGACAGGGTCCTGGCGTGACCCGTGCCCAGGCATGGGAGGGGAGGAAGCGGGAGACGTGACGATGACACCACACACAAGCTCACTTTTACAGATGGGCCCTCTGTCTCCAAGGTGCGTGGGCTGTGTGGAGCCCTCCGGGGCACAGCCCCTGGGAAAGGACAGACCGCAGCTGTGCCCCCTGGGGCGGGCCCGACAGCAGAGCTGGGAGGGCAGACGGGGGATGTGTCCAGCATGGTGCTTGGTTGTTGAAAAGTCGCAACTATACACACCTGGGGGTCATGCCCCTCTCCCAAGTCATTTGCACGGTGGGTTAGGAACGGCTAGATAGAAGTGGAGATATACTTTTTTTTTGAGGAAGGACCTTTCCTGGTGGTTTGGATAAACAGTGAGACAGACTCCTGGGTTCGGCATGCTCTGGGGAGGGCCATGCGACGGTGAGGGACTCCCTATTGCTACACTCTGTACAGGGCGGCTGGGCCCGCCCACTGCGCCCACAGCCCCGGCGGCAGTCACAGGCTTGCCTTCAACCCCTTCTGCCTTCGAGAGCTCTTGGGCCCCGGTGAAATGGGGGCTGTGAAGACAAGTGGATGGGAGGGGGAGTCCCCGTGGCCCCGGGGGCACCCCACATGGGGCTACATGATATTGCACTGGGTAGCCCCACAGCAATCCTTGATGAGCGCCAGCCCGGTCTTGGCCACGGTGGGCTTGCTAGGCGGGGGCTCTGCTTTCTTCTCGGCTCGGGAGCCTGCAGCAAGGTAGGAGCACAGAGAAAGAGAGGGAGGGAGAGAGGGAGAGAGAGAGAGAGAGAGAGAGAGAGAGAGAGAGAGAGAGAGAGAGAGAGAGAAGTGAGTTAAGAGCCCTGACCATCTGCAACCCCAGTCCCATCCCAACCCCCAGCCAGACCTTGCTTCACCTGGTGATGTGGAGAGCTGGCGTGCATTTTATATGGTCACACTGACTATTCCCACTGGCTTTCAGTCCTCAGCTTCTGGCCACAGTTTATAAACCTTATCCTATTCAGTTCTCCCTGCCATTGTATCTGCCAAGCCTGTCACAGGGCCTGGCATTCAAGAAGTAGTTGGTGAATGATGAAATGGGAATTTTGTTCAAGTCATTCCAGTCTGAGAGCTCACGTCTCATTCATTGGCTGTTCAGATACTTCTACCTCTCAGTCTCTGTTAGCTCTTCTCTGGGAACATCTATTAGATGTAAGTTGGGCCTTCTTATTCTATCTTCCATGTTTCATTACTTTTCTTTCATAGTTTCCATCTTTTTGTCTCTGTGCTGCATTCTGGCTGGTCTTCTCAGCTCTGGTTTCTAATTTATGAGTCCTCCCATCAACTGTATCTCTGTATCTAACCCATTGAGTTTTTGCTTCAGTACTGTAACAATATATTTTTAGAAAGCCAAGTGCGTGCAAATCTACCTTTTCTTTCTTAATAGCATCTTGTTCTATCATTTGTGTTGCATTCCTTCTAATTTTAATAATTTTAAATATATTTATTGTCTCTTTTGATAGTCTGTTATTTCTAGTTCTTGGGAGAACAGGCATTCTCTTTTCTCTTTGTTGATTCTCATGGACTCCTCTCATTGTGGCTCAATTAATTGATTTTACATTTTTGGTTATTCTTATTCTATTTTACTTTATTTTGTTCATTGATTTCAGAGAGGAAGGGAGAGGGAGAGATAGAAACATCAATGATGAGAGAGAAGCATCCATCAGTTGCCTCCTGCATGCCCCCTACTGGGGATCGAGCCTGCAACCCGGGTATGTGCCCTGACTGAGAATCCAATCATGACCTCTTGGTTCATAGGTCGATCTTTAACCGCTGAGCCACGTTGGCCAGGTTGGTTTTATATTTTTACGGAGAGCTTATCTTCATGGGGGTTATTCTATATGTGAGCTGTATATTATGGAATGCTGAAGGGTCCCTATTGAGCAAATTTGCACTTGCTTTGCTAGGGTCCCAGAAATTTCACTGTTTTTTATTTTTTTTTTATCAGTTTTAATTTTTCCACCTGGGTTTCCAACACCAGATAAGTAATGTAAATTTGGTCCCCACACTTAGCCTCTTGAATGTGGTGCAGGCTAAGTGTTTTGATTTTTTGCCAGAATTCTTTTTTCTATCCATAACCCTACTTAGAAAGCAAGTTTCCTTACTCCTTCTCCACTGTGCTAGGTGGAGTTTTTCTTTTTTTAATTTTATTTTTTAATATATTTTATTGATATTTTACAGAGAGAAAGGGAGAGAGATAGAGAGCTAGAAATGTCGATGAGAGAGAAACATCGACCAGATGCCTCTTGCACACCCCCTACCGGGGATGTGCCTGCAACCAATGTACATGCCCTTGGCCGGAATCGAACCCAGGACCTTTTAGTCCGCAGACTGATGCTTTACCACTGAGCCAAACCGGCTTCGGCTAGGTGGAGTTTTTCTAACTCCCATGGATTTACAGGGGGACCAGGGACCCTGTGCCATGCTATTTTAGGGGCCTGCAGAAGGGACCATGGCTCATCTCTTTCTTTATTCCCCTACACTTTACAACTGTGTTTTCCTGGGATATTAACAGATGACCAAGGAAAACTGGGCTTACAACTGTAGTCATCAGCGGCCGCCTTTGGGTTTTGTCTTCCTAGCCCTTTTTACTCTGGTAACAATTGATGTCCCTGTGGCTGCAGGAGTGAGCATGTGACAAAGATCTGGCCAATCACAGTATTTTAGCCACTTGATAACAATGATGGGCCTAAGGCATGGGAACAAAATCCAAGAAAGGCCAAATGGCACCTTTCACTGATATTTATATATTTATATACCAGCAGAGAGAATCTGTGCTATTGCCTCGGATCCTGCTAAGTTTTATGGCTCTAGAGTTCTGGCCTCACGGAGGAGAAAAATGGAGCTAACATAGAGAGCAGGGCACAGGTGAGAAATGGAAGGAGAGCAAGGTTTCTAACAGCACCCAGTCCCTGAGGCCCTGGTTCTTGTGGCTCTTCTTCCAGATCCTCTATTTTTCTGGGGACAGTTTGAATTGGGCATCCCCCTGGTATAACTGATAGCAACCTCACTGGATCAACAAAGAGAAGACAATTCCTTGACAGCAGGGCCATTATCAGCTTAATACGCTAATGAACATTAGAACCTTCCATACAGAAGGTCAAATATGCAGCATTTCCCAAACTTGCTTCACACAAAACACTTTATGCTCTGAGTATCTTGTGAGACTAATATTCTGAAAAGCATAATTCTGGTTCTACTGTCATAGAAATTCCAACTCCAATGGAGGCCAGAGCTCCCTGAGCCTCAGTTCCTACCTCCTTGCCTCGGTGGCCACCCAGCTCCTCCTATGAAACGCATCAAACTGTGAGGTTGCAGAATGGCAGCTGCTGCCAGAACCAGCTCCACAGTTTGCAGAACCAGTGCAAAATGAAAATGCAGGGCCCCCTGTTCCAAAATTCTTAAGAATTGTAAGACAGCACTAGCTAAGTACTGATGCAATCACAGGACCTTCTAGGCATGGGCCCTGGGCAACTGCACAGGCTGCACACCGATGAAGCTGCCCCCGCCTGCCTTCATCCGGTGCACAGGTTTCCTCTCCAAAAAGCATTTTGTTGTGCCTTCTTTGGACCCCACACCTCTTTTAAATTTTCTTTTCTCTTGGATGGGAGGAGAAGAAATAATGTATGCACTCACTGGCTGGAGATTTAGTTACTTTGTCTAGAGGTTTTAACTTGATTCTCAGGAAATCAGCCATTTCCTTGTCTTCTTCTTGCTCCCTGTGAAGACAGATGTGTAAAGACAAGAGGACAGTAGAGTAAGCAAGGAAAGCATCAAGGAGCTAAGGAAACGAGGCAAGAGGTTACGTGTGTGGGGCCACGTAACGGGCTTTGTGGGTGGTGCATGTACGTTGTTGTGTGTTATATATGGTTGATATGTGCATGTTGTGTGTTATGCATGGGTGGTAGTTGTGCATTGTATGTTATGTATGTGTGATGTGCATGTGTTTTCTGTGTTATGTGTGCATGGTATTTGTATGTTGTGCTTGATGAACCTGCTCTGAAGCAGACACATAACGAAGGAGCAAATGCCTACCTGAAGCATAGATGAGACCCCAGGGTAGAGGCAAGGACATCACAGAACCCAGTCTCCCTTCCAGAGTTCAGTGAGCTGGGCAACACCTCTCCTGACCCTGTACCTTTAAGTCACCCTGGACACCTGTGCTTCCACACGATACATGGCAGGTCTCAGAGGTGCTTCCATAAGCTCCATGGCAGGTTACCTCACCTCTTCCAACAGTCACCAGGAGCAAAGCCAGTGGGCCATGCCTGGCTGAGCTAGGCAAGGCGCAGCCCAGGGGCCTAGGACGACCCAGGAGGACACACAGAATAAGAGGAAGTTGCCCTCTGAGTTCAAAGAGGCCCTTCTCCTGGAGAAGGGC
The DNA here is from genome assembly GCA_963924515.1 of Vespertilio murinus. NCBI lineage: Eukaryota > Metazoa > Chordata > Mammalia > Chiroptera > Vespertilionidae > Vespertilio > Vespertilio murinus. The sequence continues at coordinate 85,993,690 of OZ004705.1, forward strand.
TCCAAAGGCTTTGCTCCGGGACAAAAGTATTCAAGAATCAACATTCCTGTTTCCTGGGCCCAGCCTCCTCCAGAGCCTTCAGGTGCACCGTGGCTCCAGGGCCCCTAGGTGTTCAAATCCAGGTGATGGGGGTATCTGCAAATAGGAGGGGCATCTGAACCACCAATGAGGGGAAAGAACAGAACAAGGCTGGGAAGGGGACAAGGCAGGCAAGGAAGCAAGTCAGTACAGGCGCAGGGTTTCTGTACTAGAAGTTGCCTTGATGAGTTCAGAGAAAGGTCGGTGAAGAGAAAATGTGTAGGAAGCACACCTGCATGCTATGTGATTTCTCCCTGCTCACTTCCTTGAATGACATTCAGTTAAGTAAGACCCACAGGCCTTTGCAAGATGCTAGAGCTGGATTTGAGTTTCTCTTGAATGTGAAATGGGTTCTCAGGCCAGAAGGCTGGGGTTCATTTAGATCCAGTGGTAGGGGACCCTCTGGTGAGGCCATGCCTATTGGGCAGGGCTGTGAGTCCCAGGAGCAAACCATGGGTTTGGAAGGAACCTGGGGACACGCCACCCACTCACCTTAACCGCTCGACCTCTGCATCATCCACCAGGAAGTCTCTCTTCTGCACCAGCCTGTGGATCTTCTGGATTAGCTCGTCCTCTCTCTGCTTCTGCAGCTTGGTTTTTTCTTTTTCTGGGAAGAAGAAAACATCAGCAAAGAAACAATTGAGTGAAATTGGTGAAAAACACATCTGAGGAGCCAGGGTTGGAATCCTGGATCTACGATTTCAGTAGTTGGGTGAACTTGGAGAAGCAACTTAGCCCTTTTGAGCTTCAGTTTCTTCCTCTGTAAAATACAACCAGTGAGCCGAAACTGGTTTGGCTCAGTGGTAGAGCTTCGGTGTGCGGACTGAAAGGTCCCGGGTTCAATTCCGGTCAAGGGCATGTACATTGGTTGCTGGCACATCCCTGGTAGGGGGGTGTGCAAGAGGCAGCTGGTCGATGTTTCTCTCTCATCGATGTTTCTAGCTCTCTATCTCTCTCCTTTCCTCTCTGTAAAATATCAATAAAATATATTTTTTTAAAATACAACCAGTGAGGCTTAAACACAGTGACGTTAGTAAATGGCTTAACAGAGCTCAGATGTGGTGAGCGCTCAGTAAGTGGCAATGAAGCAGCAAGGGGGTCCTGCTGAAGAAGGCAGAGGGTGAGAAGGGCTCAGTGGGGGTGCCGGGCGGGAAATACTCCACAGCAAGGACATCCAATCTGTCAGATTCCACGCTGACGGCAGAAGTCCTGTCCCAACTACCCAGGCATGGAATGCCGAAGAGAAAACAAAAGAACCAGGACTAGAAATGAGGACTGAGAAAGCTAGGAGCACATCAGCTCTCTCTGCTCAGACCCCTTCAGAAGATAAAATAAATGGACAGTTCATCCATCTGCCTGCGTAGGGCTGGCATTGGCAATTTCCTCTAGGTTTAGAAACAGAATCAAAGGTGAAGAAAATATATCATTTGGATAAGAGACAAAATCAACTTCTTTCGTTAACCAAAAGGGAAGTGAGGAAGGGGGGAGAATTTCTAGCAACTCCCGGATTCATGGCCATTGCTACATTGACAATGGTGGCATCACTCTCCCCATAGTTGGTCCTATGGGCTTGTCAGCATGGCAGAGTACCTTCCAGCCTCAGCAGGTAAGTTCACACAGTGCCCACAGACTCGCCATAGTACCCTGACCGCTCAGCTCTCTCAGGGGGTCTGGAATGACTTGCAGGTCCCCAAGGAAATGAGAACCTTACTTCCTCAAATTAGTCACTCTGTTTTCTATCTCTTTCCAGTTCAGGCATCCCTAGACTCCCAGGTACTCAGCTGCAGCCCTCCACTCAAGCAACTCTCAGGAAAAGCCACCTACTCAAAGTGGTCTGTGCCAGCTACAAACCAGTTACTTACCCAAGTCTCCCTACCACCAGCCAATGCCGCTCACCTGCTTGTGTGTCACATACCTTTTCTGCCGGTATCCCTCACCTGTCTGCAGGCATCACCCACCTGCCTCCAGGCCCCATCCATCTGCTCACTGGCATCTCCTACTTGCCCAGAGGCCCACCCACTTATCTGCAGACACTATCATTGATTGGTGATGTGACCTCTTTCTTGCCAACATCACCCACCTACTTACTTGCCAATAAGAACCACCAGCTTACCAACTTGACCCACTGCTTTCTGGCATTGCACAATTGATTCTTAGCATCTCAATGTGCTTGCCTGTGTGACCTTCTAACATGCATTTCATTTCTACAGCACCTCATTAGCCCAGGCCACCATCACCCCTCCCTGGACCAAGCTGTGGCCTCCTGGCCAATTTCCCTGGCCTGTATCTCCTATCACAACTGTGAACCTTCCCTGTAGAACCAGACAGTCCTGGCTTGATGTCCAACTTCCTACCCCTCCCAGCTGTGTGACTCTGGGTACAAATGATTAAATGCCCTCCAGGTAAACTATTTACTGAACCAAGTACAAAAGAAACAAATACTTAATGAAGGAAAAGAAAACCAGATAGCATAAATGTGCAAATGGTCAGTGCTTAGTAATTGAAAACTATTATATTTATACTAGAGGCCTAGTACATGAAATTCATGCATGGCAGGGGGGGGGGGTCCCTCAGCCCAACCTGCACCCTCTCCAATCCAGGAGCTCTCAGGGGATGTCCTACTGACGGCGTAGACCCACTCAGCTAAGCTGCAGTCTGGCCTCCTTCTGCAGGAGGCAACCAGGCTCCTGGTTCAGGGAAGACACCACCCCCAGTACCCCACTGCTGCTGCCACTGCCGGCCGCCTCAGCTTCCAAGGTGTTTTCATCAACACAGACTCCAGTCCCTTCACCACAAAAAAAAAAAAAAAAAAAAAGAGACAACTTTCTTTAGGCATTTTCAAGATGCCTCTTTCATAGGATATGATCTTTCTTTCTTCCTTTCTCTCTCTCCCTTTCTTTCTTTCTCTCTCTCCCTTTCTTTCTCTCTCTTTCTTTCTTTCTTTTCCTCACCTGAGAATATTTTTCCATTAATTTTTAGAGAATGTAGAAGAGAGAGGGAAAGACAGAAAGAAACATCAATGTAAGAGGGACATTTCGATCGGTTGCCTCTTGCATGACCCCTAACCTGGGCCCCAGCCAGGGAGGAGCCTGCAACCTAGGTACATGCTCTTGACCAGAATCAAACCCGGGCCCTGCGGTCGGCAGGCCAAGGCTCTATCCACTGAGGCAAACTGGCTACGGCAGGATATGACATTTCTTAGCCCCTCCAGCAGCGGACCTTCATTTTTTCCTCCAGGAATGAGGTGGGAAAACCATAGATCACCTTCTTGGATTCTTATTACCCAAGTTACCAAGAACACTGCGAGTGGCTTACAGGGAGCTTAGCCAATGAGCAGACAGAAAAGGTGTTTCCTCTGCAGCTCACACATTAAGGCGGGACTGCTGGTGCACTGCGGCTGGCAGGCCCTATTCTCTGCTTGCCTCACTGTGCACGCAGTCCTCTCCCACCCACCTGCACATGCAGCCTTCTCCTGAGCAGTCATGACATTACAGTGTCCTGGACAATTTGCATATTACCTCTTTATATACTATATAGATTTTCTGAGTGTTTTTGTTTTTCATTCTCTGAGGTTTTTGTTTTCATTTATTCTAGGTTTCTCAACCTTGACACTATTGATATTTATGCTGGATAATTATTTATTATGAGGACTGTCCTGTGCATTGTAGGATATTCAGCAGCATCCCTGGCCTCCTCCCACTCATGCTAAAAGCACTTCCTCCCCGAGTTGTGACAACCAAAAATGTCAGTTGATTGCCCAATTTTGGGGGGAAAAACTGTCCTGGTTGAGAACCAGTAGTTTAAACCTTTCCAATAACCAGATGAAGGAGGTACTATTTCTATGTCCAAGGGGAAGGTGACATGCCCTCTACAGCCAGTTCTAAGGCAGCAGTGATGATGGGAGGAGCACATTTTGTCTTGTCTTGAGAAACCCTCAAGGCAGGAAGAATCCCAGGTGATTTTTTTTTTCTGTTGAGGAGCTGATAAATTATCTTCTGACCTTGGCTGGTGAAACATAATTTTCTTGGCCATTTGTTGCTCTCTCTCAATATTTTTATTGATGTGTTGCCTGAAGCATCATTCCATGCCCCTCGCCCTAAATTCAGCTAAATCCATCTAGAAATCTGACACTGATCCAGGGAATACAGAGAAGACTCTTAACAAGGAATCAGGGAGAAGGTGAGAGAGGTGAGGGGAAATGCAAGAGACATAAGAAAATGTTAATATCTGAATTTTCACACAAAAGCAATTGGGACAATGCTGTTTCCAGGGGAATCAATGGGACTGGCATTAGAGACCTGGACTCTGTAATTAACTGGCCCTATGACCTTGTGCAATCTATGTTTCTCAGCAGGGCAGTCCATGGCATTTGGGGAGGAACATTCTTCATATGAACTGCCCCCAGGCTGCAAGTTTTATCATCCCTGGCCTCTACCCACTGAGTATCAGTACTAATTTAATCTTTATTTAAACTTTCTGTGTTTGCTTCATTGTGTATTTTTTTTGCATGAATGTTGATATTTTAATGTTGCATTAAAATATTATTTATCCTGATTATTGAACTTTTTGTGCTCTAGCTAAATGTCTTGTTCTCTTCACCCCAGTCCTGGTCCTGGTTAGTCATGCATCCCAGTGACTGTGCTAACCAAAGACACTGCTCCTGCTCCACACATTTCCACGTGTGCTCCAGAGGCTGCCACAGTCCCAAATGGAGGTGCCTGAGGTGGCCTTGGCTGACTGGGTGGCCACACACTCATGTCTCCTTTGCCTTGGTGCCTCCCACATGTCCTGCTGAGCCACGAGTGAGCTTCTCCCAAGAGGAAGATGCCAACCTATATTAGGCCCATTATAATCTCCGGGGAAGTTAAAATTTAGGACTCAGAGATCCTGAGAATTGAGATCTTGTGTGGGAAGATCAGAGAGAAGAGATGAAGTAGACTTACTTGGCTCTTATGCTAGAAAAAAAAAAGGAATATTTGAGAGAGAGACAGAGAAACAGAGAGAGAGATCCAAAGAACATTCCAACAGCTTTCCTGTTCTGATTCCAAACCCTTGTGAGGATGGGCAGTATTACCCCCTACCTCCTCCAATTTCATGTCTACCCTAATTTGGAAATAGGATCTTTGTAGATGTCCTTTGTTAAGATGAGGTCATACTTATCAAGGTGGGCCTTGAACCCAATGATTGATGTCCTTATAGGAAGGGATGACACACAGACATACAAAGAGAAGACTGTGACAACAGAGGCAGAGATTGGAGTGAGACATCCACAAGCCAAAGGGCCCAAGGGTTGACAGGAGCCCCCGAAGCTGGAAGAGGTAAGGATGGTTTCTCCTCTAGAGGCAGACACTCCAGGCCTCCAGAACTGTGAAAGAATTAATTTCTGTTGTCTGGAGCCACCAAGTTTGTGGCAATTGGCTACGGCAAGCCAAGGAAACCACTACAGTGCCCTGGGGCTCCAGGAGTCTCCACAGTCGGTCCACTAATTGCCTGTTTTTGTTTTATGCTTACATCAACTTGGATGGGTTTTGTACCTTTCAGCCATACTATGGGTGGGTGATGTGAGGTGGGGGTGGCGCATGGGGTTTGGCTATAAAATGAGAAAGTTGAATTGACCTGGTAGTTCTCAACCCTTGATGCTCATCACAATCATAAGAAGGTTTTAAAAATAATGCTGCCCTGACTGGTTTGGCTTAGTGGATAGAGCATCAGTCTGTGGACTGAAGGGTCCCAGGTTCAATTCTGGTCACATCCCCAAAAGGGAGTGAAGCAGCTGATTGATGTTTCTAACTATCTATCCCCCTCCCTTCCTCTCTGTAAAAAATCAATTTTATCTATATCTATATCTATATCTATATCTATATCTATATCTATATCTATATCTATATCTATATCTATATCTATAGAGAGAGATATAGATATATAGATATAGATATAGATATAGATATTCTTTTTTTTAAAAGCCCCCCTTTTTAAAAAAAAAACACCATATTTTATTGATTTTTTACAAAGAAAAAGGGAGAGGGATAGAGAGCTAGAAACATTGATGAAAGACAAACATCGACCAGCTGCCTCCCGCACACCCCCTACTGGGGATGTGCCCACAAACCAATGTACATACCCTTGACCAGAATGGAACCTGGGACCCTTCAGTCCACAGACCGACACTCTATCCACTGAGCCAAATCGGTTTCGGCAATGATATATATTTAAAATAATAAGTTTTAAATAAAATAAAAATGATCAATGCCAGAGCACCCATACGAATGGAATAAGAATTTCAAGTGGGTTGTGTCTGGATTTGGCTATATCTCCTCTCTTTCTTTTACTGTTTTATGTTTGACATTTTACTTTTTGTGGTGATAGTTTTATTGAGATATAAGTCATATACCATACAATTCACCCTTTCAAAGTACTATTCAGTTATGCAACCATCATCACAATTAATTTTAGAACATTTTAATCACCTGCAAAAAAAAAAATCTCTGTACTCATTAGCTGTCGCCCCCTTTCTGTCTGTTAGGGCTGTTCACTCGCTCTCATATTCCCAGGGCCTGCCTGCACAGGGCTGGTACCTAGGGCATGTCATTCAAGGATGGCATCTGAAAGTTCTGCCGTGATTGCGGACACGACCGTCAGAACAAGGGTGTGTGGCGTGCTCCTACCTCTGCATTTGTGATCCCGTGTTATGTCATGGTGCAGTCACAGCAGTAGTGTGAGGGTGGCCTTACTGGTCTTGTTTTACAAACAAGGAATTTAAGCTCAGAGACATTAAGTTGCTCCATGAGGATCATCTAGCTGGTCATCCTGGATTCAAACCCAGATCACTGTACTCTAAAGTAGTGGTTCTTAGGCAAGCAGCAATTTTCCCAACCTGCCTTACCCTCCCCCCCTTCCCCATACCACATCTGGAAACATTTGGAGTTATTACAACACATCAAAGGGAAGGGAATGCTACTGACGTGTAGTGGGCAGAGGCCAGGGATGCTGCTAAATTCTACAACACACAGGACAGCCCCCCTCTGCCCCCTCACCCCTGTCCCAACAGAGACTTACCCAGCCCCTAATGTCCCTCCTGCTAAGGGAGTGGTCGGCAAACTCATTAGTCAACAGAGCCAAATATCAACAGTACAACGATTGAAATTTCTTTTGAGAGCCAAATTTTTAAACTTAAACTTCTTCTAATACTACTTTTTCAAAATAAACTCTTCCAGACCGTGGTATTTTGTGGAAGAGTCACACTCACGGGGCCAAAGAGCCGCATGTGACTCACGAGCCGTGGTTTGTCTACCACTGTGCTAAGGCATTTAGAGCAATGTCCTGTTCTGGTTCATGAGACAGACTTGTGTTTATTTCTTCAATAAAACCTTCCTCTTAGCACCCTACCAGGTCCTCATTCCTGACCTCAAGGTGTATGGAGTTTACAGGGGGACATATATGAGTCAACAGGAAATTATTTGGTAAGTACTTTGATGAGAGTAACTTCCTGGAGGGCACCCAACCCAGCCTGGATGGACAGGGAAGGCTTTTCTTGGGAGAAGGAGCTAAATTAGGTGTGATCTGAAGGATGGATAGAAATTTGTTTGGTTAATATAATAATAATAATAATAATGGCAATAAGTTATTAAGCATTTACTATAGGATGGGAACTATGCTAAGCACTTTGTTTTTTTCCTTCATCAGTTCCACAACACTATGAGGTAAATACCACTACCGCCCCAGTTTACAGATGAAGAAATTGAGTTTTAGTGAAGTAACTTAACTTGCCCAAGGTCATGTCATTAATAAGTGATAGATCTAGGTTTGACTCCAAAGTCAGCTTGTAATCTACCTGTCCCCAAGCAGGATAATAACAGTGATAGTTGCTAAAACTTACTGGACTCTTACTTTGGACCAGATATCAAGCTAAGCACAAGGCTTGCATTGTTTCATTTATCACAATGAGATTTATACCCACGGAGTTAGGTACTACTATTACTATGACCACCCCATTTTCAGAGGAGGAGCAATTGAGAGATAAGAGTGACTTGCCCAAGGTCAAGGCCTTGGCAAGAATTAGGACTTGAACTGGGTCTACCTGACAGTTGTGTTTGAATCACAGGATCAGGGAGCACTGCACTGCAAGAATGTAGTCGTGTTAGGAGTCCAGATGAACACTGTCTTCCAGCCGGAGGGAGTACAGATGGGGAGGGCTGGGGGCTCTGAGCAGCTGGAGTCCCAGATGCTTACCTGGGATGGCGACCAAGTTCTGCAGCTCCTGCTTCAGGTCCATGATGTCGTTGCACAGCTGAATGTCATCCATCCTGGGGAAACAGGACACCGCTGTCAGCAAGTTACACTGAGAAGCATTCCACACCCTGAGCACCTCCCCAATTTCAACAAAGGGAATTTGTGGGAAGGGGTGGCCTTTGAAAAGGCCACATAGGCTCTTTGTAGAAGTTTTTCCCTAAAAGAAGAAGAATAAAGATTGCCTGATATCTCACTGCTTAGAGATGATCAGTCACTATTAATAACACCTTGATAGTGTTCCTCTCAGTCTTCATGTGCCTAGCTTTTGTTTGCTTGTATGAGCAAGCTCTGTGGTCGGCAAACCGCGGCTCGCAAGCCACATGTGCTGGCTCTTTGGCCCCTTGAGTGTGACTCTTCCATAAAATAGAATGGCCTGGGTGAGTCTATTTTGAAGAAGTGGTATTAGAAGAAGTTTAAGTTTAAAAAATTTGTCTCTCAAAAGAAATTTCAATCATTGTACTGTTGATATTTGGCTCTGTTGACTAATGAGTTTGCCGACCACTGAGCAAACTCATGTGGCAGGTTCAGTGTATTCTTTTATCATCTTGTTAAAATCTTTAAACATTACAGAAATTCACAGCATAGACAGAGAAAATATCACTCTATCCTTTAGAGATAACTATTTTCAACAACTTTATATATATTCCTACCGATTTAAAAAATGTTTATGTTTATACTATCATATAGCTTATTGTTGTTATTATACCAACACATGTTTCAATTTTCTAAAATTTAATGATATATCTTGGGCATCTTTCCACATCAGTACATACAAATTTTCTCACTTATAATGGTTCTATACTATTCCATTGTGTTATTATACAGGGACTTATTTAACTATTCCCATATTTATAGACATCTGGGTGGTTTCCTGATACATTTATAGGATAAATTCCTAAAAAAAATAAATTCCTAGAAATATAATGGCTGAGTCCAATATCATGAACATGTGCATTCTAATAGCACTTTTCAAACTATCCACCAGAATGAACAGTGTGAAAGATGTTCATTCCCATAATCTCAGTAGTTAGGTGGCATGGACAGTTCATCTTACTGTAAACAATATTTGTAATGACTGCCTGGAATTTCACAGAGTAGATTTATCAGGTCTGTTTTCATTATGCCTAAATCTTAGTTACTTAGGTGGGTTTTTCAGGTTATTTATGCTATTTTAGTCACTGGAGGATGAACACGGATCCACATAGGCTTCTTCTTCAGGTTGGATTATTTGATGTGTGTGTGATGGGGACTATAGAATCTCAGAATTTGAATGACTGAGTACAAAAGGCGTGGCATGTCTGGGGCCACTGATACACATTGTCAAACTGCTTCCCCTGGAAGGTGGTGGAGGGTATATGCCTTCATTCTGCAAGTCTTTTTAAAAAATATATTTTATTGATATTTTACAGAGAGGAAGGGAGAGAGATAGAGAACTAGAAATGTTGATGGGAGAGAAACATGGACCAGCTGCCTCTTGCACATCCCCTACCGGGGATGTGCCCACAACAAATGTACATGCCCTTGGCCGGAATTGAACCTGGGACCTTTCAGTCCGCAGACCGATGCTCTACCACTGAGCCAAACTGGTTTCGGCTATTCTGCAAGTCTTTATTGAGCATTTACTATGTCCGCCACTGTCATAGGCTCCAGGGATGCAGCAGCTTCTCCTGCCCTCATGAGCTGAAATGTAGGCAGAAGAGACAGTGGGTAAACACGAAACAAATGCTATGAAGAATAAAGCAAGAGAGGGGATGAAGCAGGCCAGTTTGGACACAGCATCCTACTGTCCCAGGAAGAGACAGAGTGAAGCATTAATATTCTCAAAGGGCTCAACTGTGCCCACACAGCACACGAGGGTGGGGCCGGGACTAGAAACTAATCCGAGTCCACTGATCTGCCTCCTTCCACAGCATCTTGGCCAAGAACTGGTCTGTTCCCTCCACAGTGTCATCCACAGACCAGCCCTTTGCTGGTCAAGCACTGCCCATGTTACCCTTTTTAATCCCAGCATCCCAGCTTTCAGGACAAGAGGCATGAGCATCACACTGTAGCCCGTATCTCCTGTTGCTAGAGGCACTCCAACCATGTGTCAGGCCCTGTCCTGGAACGTCCTGACAGGTGGCAGCTGCCTCGAATGATCTTGGGGAATTGCCAGAAGCGTACAAACTGTTCCCATTGGTTCCTATCAGCGATAGTTCAACTAGTGGAGCTCCCGGGCCCTTTTCCATAGCTACTATGCAGATCGGGTTACATCGGAGGTTCTTAATGGGGACAATTTTGGTCCCCAAGGACATCTGACACTATCTGGAGACATATTTGGTTGCTATAACTGGGTGTGTGTGGGAGTGCTACTGGCATCTAGTGGGCAGAGTCCTACGATGCTGCTCAGCACCCTGCAATGGACAGGACAGCCCCCCTCAATAGAGAATTATCTGAGCCAAAAATGTCAATCATGCTGAAGTTGAGAAATCTAGGGTTGCACCATGCAGTTGACACATGTCCTGATCGATCATTTTTCAGAGATCAGAGTAGGAAAGGTGGCGAAAGGAACAAAAGAAAGACAGGAAGTGGTTAGAGGCAAGAGTACTGACACCAAACAGCTGGGGGAGGGGGAGGCACAGGGGCTTGTGCCAGTGATTTAGCATCTCTGAGTTTCTTTCCTCATATTTAAAATAGAAATTTTAATAGCACTTTTCCCTAGGATTATATGCACATCAAGCATTGAGACATACATAGTGAATGCTTGGTAACTGTTATTATCATTAGCTGTTAGAAAGAAACAGGGAGAAAAAGATGAAAATGCTGCTGGACAAGCAGTTTATTTGACAAATGGAGCTAACATGCTCAACCTTAAAAAACAAAAAACAAAACCTTAATTGATTATTTTTCTCTATGTAAGTTTTAAAATAACATTCCTATCTAATCGTAGAATAGGTCCCTGATCACTGTAGAAATTTTGCAAAAACAAACAAGTATGAAGAAGGAACCTAAAATTATGCCTAACCTTGACCCACGTGCACCCAGAGGTCACTGTTCACTCCCAAGTATTTTGGTGTATTTCACACCAATTATTTTCATGGATGTAGTCTAGGTGTAGCAGGCCTGCGCCTTGGGTGGCCTTAGTCCATCTCTAAACTGCACTCAGCATGCGTTTGAGTCCTCCCAAACACATCCAAATCCAGTGAAATGGAGTTCTGATGCTCTCACAGGGAGTCAGCACCATGGTTTTCCTCAACTCTCCCTCTTGCTGCCAGGCAGCTTCCCATCTCTTCTCTTTTTCTCTCTTCCTCTTCCAAACGCCTCATAGTCAAAGGAGGGTCCGCTTTGGTCTTCAACTTAAAAACCCCAGTTGGCAAAAGCAAAGATTAGTGGTTTTTGAACATTTCCCCAGGAAATGAGCTTATCCTTCCCCCACCTTCCCCAACTTTCTCTCTCTCTCTCTCTCTCTCTCTCTCTCTCTCTCTCTCTCTCTCTCACATACACACACACACACACACACACACACACACACACACACACACACCATCTTGTCTGTCAGAGCATTCCACTAATGAAAAATCAGGTCATTTTCTGGAAGATGGAGGGATGGGTTTCACCAATAAAGAAAACAAAAAGTCAACATTTACTGAGCATGTACTATGTGCTGGTCATTGTCCTCATCACTTTCCATGCATAAACTCATATAAATCTTCTCAGCAGTCCTGTGAAAGAGGTATTACTTTTAACTCCATTTTACAGAAGATAAAATAGAAGTCAAGCGATGTTCCCAAAGTCCCCCACTGTAAGTGGATGTTGGGATTTAGCCCAAGTTTGTGCTCTTGATCACTTCCCCATGGTGTCTCCCCTCCAATTGGCTGTATGAGTTGCCACTGACATGGTTGGTTGCCCACATAACCAACCTTCCTCTTCTGAGATCCCTGACTTGTTTGGGAGGCATTGTCTCCATCCTTTGGTGGAAGCCAGTTATCTCAGTTTATTCAGGCTGCTATAACAAAAATACCATAGGCTGGGTGGCTAAACAACAGTCGGTGATATCTCAGATCTGAAGGGCTGGGAAGTTTAAGATCAAGGTGTTAGTTGATTTGGTTCTTGGTGAGGACTCCCTTCCTGATGTGCAGATAACCACTTTCTTGCTATACCCTCACATGGCAGGGAATGAGATGACTCGTCTCTCATAAAAGGGCACTAATCTCATTCACCAGGGCTTTGCCCTCATAACTTATCACCTCTCAAAGGCCCCACTTCCTGCTCTAGCCAGGTTGCTCAGGTGGTTGGGGCATCGTCCCATACACCAAAATGTTGAGGGTTTAATTCCTGGTCAGGGCACATATGGGAGGTACCAATCAATGTGTGTCTCTCTCTCTATTTCTCTCTCTCTCTCTCTCTCTCTCTCTCTCTCTCTCTCTCTCTCTTCCCCACTCCCTCCTTTCTACTCTCTAAAAAAAAGCAATGAATGCAATATATCCTCAGGTAAGGATTAATAAGAAAGAAAGAAAGAAAGAAAGAAAGAAAGAAAGAAAGAAAGAAAGAAAGAATAAGAAAATGACATAGTTGGAAGCCTAGTGAAAACCAGCAGAGACCATGAAATGAAAGCTGAAGCAAACTGACAGAGGAAAGAATTGACTTTTTAACATTTATTTGGATCCTCTTTATAATTTGTGGAGGTGGTGGACATCTTGGGAGGGCTGGGAAGAAGAAATGCCTGGTCGTAGAGATGGAGCATTGGTCTGTGATGTGAAGCCTGGATCTGAGTCCAAGTCCTACCACAAACCTCCTCTATGATGAAAAGAAAAACTCTGATTTTCTATACACTCTGCACACCTGACACCAAATGTGTGGGTTTTTCCACACCAAGCAATTCTCCAATTCTGAGTGATATGAGGGGTGTGAAGCCCCATGTCCTCTCCCACTGGGTGTCTACAATCTAACTCAATTCTGATACTCACTGTCCAGAGTTAGCATAGACCCCACAGGTTAAAGGCTCAGGCCTACTTCAGATGCCAATCAAAAGTCCAGGCCACCAGTACTTCTGACCAACTCACTATGAACTGGGGCTTTCCAGGAACCACTCTTTGGTTCTATAATTTGCTAGAACTGCTCACAAAACTTAGGAAAACATTTACCTGCATTCACTAATCCTATATAATAAAAGCCTAATATGCTAAGTGTCCAACCCTTCGTTCAACCATTCAACCAGTGCAGCTATGACACGCACTGACCACCAGGGGACGGACACTCCGACCAGTAGGTTAGCTTGCTGCTGGGGTTCCAAGGATGGGGACTGGGCGAGATGGGATGGACACGCCCTGGAGACCACCCACCGTTCCTCTTCAGCCCCAATCATGCACTGGTGGGGTCTGTCAGCCTGGCCTGTGCCCCCTCGCAATGAGGATATCAGAGAGCCAGTTTTGGCCTGATCCCCACAGGCCAGGCCAAGGGACCCCACTGGTGTACAAATCTGTACACTAGGCCTCTCGTTTATTATAAAGGATACTAGAGGCCCAGTGCATGCAATTTGTGCACAGGTAGGGTCCCTAGTGGCTGCTGGCTGCTGGTCATGGTCTCCCTTCCTCCGGCTGCCTGCCGTCACCTCCTACCAGGGCCTTCTTTAGCACCCACCTTGGCCTGGCACTGCCTGCTCACCTGCTCCACCATTCTACTGCAGTCCTGCTCTCATAGGGGCCATCAGGGCCAGCAATGCCTCCACTGCCACCACTGCTAGCACCATGTCACCACGCCTGCCATGTTCCCTGCCACCCTCTCTTGGTCAACTCACATCTAATTCCCAGTCGGTCAAGCTCCCGCCCGTGGGGACAATTTGCATATTTAGCCTTTTCTTATACAGGATTACAAAGGATACAAATGAACAGCCCCATGGAAAGGAACATAGGGCAAGGTATGGGGAAGGGGTGTGGAGCCCCATGTCCTCTCCCAAAACATTCCCAACACATCCACATGTTCACCAATGTGGATGCTTTCCAATCATCATGTGTTAGGAGTTTTATGAGGTTACATCACATAGGCATGATCAATAACTCAATCTCCAACCCCTCTCCCCTCGCCAAGAATGGGGGATGAGGCTGGACGTTCCAAGCTCCTAATTATGTCTTGGGTCTTTCTGGTGACCAGACCCCATCCTGAACCTGTCTGGGGCCCCACCCATCTCATTAGCACACAAAAAGACACTCTGACCACTCTGGAAATTCCCAGGGTCTCAGAAGCTTTTGTGTCAGGAGCGGGAGTCAGAGAACAAGTAGAATAAAAGATGTTCCGATCGCCCTTATCACTCAGGAAATTACAAGAGTTTCAGGAGCTTTTTGCCAGGAACTGGGGGGCAAAGAGCAAATATATTTCTTATTATACCACGATAACTTTGAACAAGCTATTCCCCTCCCCAGACCTCTGCTTCCTCATGTGTAAAATGAGGGGTTTCAATGATCCCTGGAAGCCTGTTCTGTCAGTGCATAGAGGAATTTTTAAAATGCTTTAGAACCAATCAAGTGTGGATCTCAGTTCCACCGATAATTGGCTGTACAACTTGGGCAAGCCCTACACTGCTCTAGGTCTCACTGTGGAAAGGAATAATACCTTTGCCTTGGGGTTATATGAAAATGAAATAAGCAGACAGTCCTGAGCTTGGTACATACATCATAGGTACATAGGAAAGGCTACTTCTGTCCACCCCTCTGCCCTGGGTAAGAAGGTGAGTCACTGAGCTGTCAGCTGGCAGACACTCCTGAAAAATATTAGCCAACATTCCTACGTCAAAGGATTAGACTCATGTGCTATTTCAATTTCCTGAACGCTAATGGCCCAGAGATGATGAGTGTGTACATTTGTTTAGTGTTCTTGGATTAATGAGCTTAAACGCTCTTCCTGAGGGAGAGTAAGTGTTGAGACAACTCCGGGGAGCCTGTGAGCTCAGCCATCGTTCAGCGTGATGCTGGGGACCCTGGGCTCAGGTGACTCATCCCTGAAAGGGACGCCTTTGTGATGCACCGCTGGAGACCATGCCGCCTGTTTCTCCCTGTGGCATGCTTATGGTCTGTGCGTTAACCGGCTTCTCCCTTGGTTGTAAGCAGACCCTCATTCCTGGATGTGACACTGTTCCCCAAAGCATGTCACCTCCCTCAAGCACGGATTATTCCTCTCCGCCAGGGGTTTTCTATACTGACTCTGCTTTGATTCATCCTAAAAAGAAAATTAATGACAATGAAAAACTCATCAAACTTGGAGTTTCTGCCCTTTCCTGTGTTTCCATGCTCCATGTCGATTACAATTTTACCTGAAAAAATTACCAACAAAATATTGTTTAGGGTTGTTTTAAACTTAAAAGGAGCCTAGCTGGTTTTGATCAGTGGTTAGAGAATCAGCCCTCAGACTGAAGGGTCTAGGGTTGGATTCCCATCAAAGGCACATACCTTAGTTGCAGGCTGTGGTAGGTGTGGGAGGCAACCAATTGATGTGTCTCATATTGATGTTTCTCTCTCTCTGGCTCACCCCTTCCCTTCTACTCTCTCTACAAAAATCAATGGAAAAAATATCCTCAGGTGAGGATTAACAAAATAAGTAAGACTAAAAGGATACTTTTAGTCTTTTCAAAATTATATAACTAATAGAGGCCTGATGCACGAAGATTCATGCAAGAATGGGCCTTCCTTCCCCTGGCAGCTGGCACCCCCTTCGCTCCTGCTCAGAGCAGCCTTTTCTCCTTCCCACGCTGCCCAGAGGCCCGGAATGGCTGGGGCAGTGTGGAACATCTGCGTCCCACCCAGCCCTTGGTCATTCGGCACCCACATATGCAAATTAACCCACCATCATTGTTGAGTTAATTTGCATACACACTCCTGATTGGCTGGTGGGTGTCACAAAGGTACAGTCAATTAGCATCTTACTCTTTTATTAGTGTATATTATATAAATATTACCTCTCTGTAAAAAAGTCAAACAATACATAAGTATAATCATAGCTGGCATTTATTAATGTTTTTATACTATTAACGCCAAGTTCTGGGCCAAGAATTTTATGCAAATTATCTCAATGAACTCTCACAACAACCCTATGAGGAGGGTATTATTTTTATTACTAAAGACCTAATTCACAGAATTCATGCAAGATTGGCCAGCTGCTGGCACCGGCTTTCCTCTGGTACCTGGGACCTGGGCTTCCCTCACAGTCCTGGCTTCATCCTGAAGGATATCCAGTCTAATTAGCATATTACACTTTTATTGTTATAGATCCCTCAGATGGTGTTAGGAACCTGCTCAGGTCACAGAGTGATAGGAACTTGAACCCCAGGAAGTCTGATCGCTCAACTGGGAACATGAGTCCCATGTGGTAGTTGGAGTTCAGGGATGATGGAAATCAGAATAGTTTCGGGGAAAGCTTCTCAGCTTCGGGTGCCATTTACAGGTTGTGCACAATCTGGATGGTGCGGGAAAAGGGTACCTCACACTCAAGTAGAGGGGGCAGTTGAGTCAAACACTGACTGCAGAAAGGGATGTGGTATCCCGGGTGTTTGACAGAGAAGAGACCAGCCAAATAGGACGTGTTGATGACATACAAGTCTGGGTTCTGAAGGACTTAACATGGGAGCCCTCTTAGGTTCTAGAGTAAGAGCATGGCACAATGTGTCTATGAAAGCCAGTTTGGCAGACACGGTGATCATTATGTGTGCATCAGGAGAAAGAGCCTCCTCACTCTGAATTTAAAGAGCTCTCTGGACTTCCTGGAAGACAGGTTTGCTCATGAATTTTCAGTAGGATAAATTATGGCCCATGCCCCAAATCTTTTGCCTGCTTTGGTATACAATCCATGAGGTAAGACTGGTTTTTGCATTTTTAAGTGGTTGGGGGGTGGGGGAATAAAAAGAAAAGTGACATTTTGGGATACATTAAAATTATATGAAATTCAAAGTTCAGTGTCTATAAATAATGTTGTTGTTTTTTGGAACACAGCCATGCCCACTCATTTACATGTTGTCTTTGGCTGCTTTGGTGCTACAACAGCAGAATTGAGCAATTATGACATAGACCGTATGGCCTGCAAAATATAAATTTTTTACTAGCCAGCCTTTTATAGAAAAATTTTGTGGGGTCCTGACCTTCAGAAAGAACCATGGGAAGTAATTAGAGACTAACCAAATTGCTAGAGATGGAAGAGCTCTCATCTTCCTAGGATGAAAAAAATGAATGCCCAGAGAGGGGAATATTAATTATTGATTCATTGATTTGCTGATTCATCCAATAAATCAATGATCCAGAAAACACTTATTGAGAGCCTAATGTGTGTGTGTGTGTGTCAGGCTTCCTGACTCAATTTTCACTTCCAAGAGACCCCAGGAATCGAGGCCAGCTACCAAGGCCACATGGCCGAGACAGCAGGGCTCTCAATGCTCTGCAGCTTTGACCGAAGGTCCAGAGCCCACTCCCACCTTCTTCTCTGGGTTCCAGCTGGGAGTTGGACTGTGCCCGGTGCATATAAAGTTGGCCAACAGATTTCCTGCGGACACCTGCTGATGCAATCTGGAGTTTCCACAACAGCATTTGTCCTTCACACCCTTCGCTTCACTGAAGGAGATATTAAATGTCTTCATTTCTTAGTTTCTACTTTTATCCCCCAATTGCTTGCCAAGGCAATCCTAGGTGAGGGAGGCCAAGGAAAGGCCAGGCTTAAAAATCAGCCCCGTTTTCTAAACAGGCATTAGCCCAGGAGGCTGGTTTTGTGCTTGGGGAGGAGGAAAGTCTGCAGGCCAGAGAGGTTAGAATAATGGCCAATCTCCTACCTTATTCCTCTCCGTTTCCACTGGAGAGCCCTCTGTCGATGAACTTCTAGAGATGTGGGGGTTTGAGAAAACAGCAATGAAAAGCCCCAAGGAGAGTTAACAAAAATGGCTGTGAAGTGATGGGAGTAGAAAATTGGAGACAATTTGAAAACATATGTCGAGGGGTTTGAAAACATTTAAATTCTTTAGTGATCCCATTTCTAGGATCTCATCCTAAGGAGATAATTAGGGTACCATAAAGATTTAGCTATGATTATGTGCAATATAGCCTAGCTTGCAATAGCAAAAAGCTGGAAGCGACCAAAATGTCCAACAATAGAAGGGATTGCTAAAATTATGATATGTATGCATAATAGAATTCCACACTAAAATGGTATGCAGAAGAGATATTATTGATATTTTAAAAAACTGGTTAAGAAATACTGATCCAATTTTGCCAAGTACATATACACAGGGGGGAAAAAAGATAGCAAAACTCCATTAAAAATTTGCAGTGATTATTGTGAAGTTTTTATTTCCTTCCTTTGCTCTCTGTGTTTAAAAAATGTTTTTAAATAATATGTATGTATTACATGGATAATTTTTTAAAGTTTTCGTTTTAAATGACCATGGGAAATGTTGACCTGTCCGAATTCAAATAACAGACACGGAGACAGAAGTTATGGCGAAAACAAGAGAGCTAGAGCCTGCCCCTGAGCACAGCCTATTTACCATTCCCTCCTGCGATTCCTCATTGGCTGAGTACTACGGGATCACCTGTCTTCTCACACGTCACTTACGTCTTATTGTCTCCTATTGGGCAATGGGCTGAGGTCTTTTCTAGTTGCTTCCCCCTCCCCCTGTCTAGTTGAGACGGGCACCTTGGGGGTTTCCACCATGATGCTGGCTCACACCCACAGTTCTTTGTTCTTATATCCTCTTTCTCCTACTTTGGAAATTCAGTAACTATTTCCATTCAAAGTTGACTACGCTGGAGATGGATCACAGAGGCCTATTTCCTACACTTTCCTCAGAGGCGCACACAGCCAGTCTTGGGTTACTACGGCCCCAACAGAAGCCCCTCTTGCCCTGGTCTCCTCAGTCTCATCTCTAGCCATAGAGCTCACCTTTGAGCTAGCAGCCCATCTGCATGCTTGTGTGAATCCCGACCTCCATCCTTTAAGCCTTGGCTCCCTTCAACTCCCCTTCCCACCCCAGAACACCTCCGTCTCAGACTAACCCCTATGCATCCTTCAAGACAACCTCAGCACTCCTCCGGAGCCTTCCTGATGCTCCCAGCCTGGATCAGCTCCTCCGCCTTCATGCTGCCCCAGCCCCCGGGGGGCCACACCACAGCTCAGCCTCCTGATAATCATCCAGGCACTGTACCTCTTCCCTAAATAGACTGTGTACCCTTTAAGGGACTTTTGACTCTTCCCTCTGTGGTTTGAGCTGTCATCCATGCCTGACTGACACATGGCAGGAAGTAAGTGACGAGGAAAGGAAGACAAGCTGGCAGGCGGGCAAATAGGAGTACACACAGTCCTGGATTTTTATTGAGACAAGGCCTCATGACTACAAGTGCATGTGGAAAATTTTCAAAGCCCATGATAGAGGCCCCACAAGGGCAATAGTATCAATCAAAGGCAGTGAGTCACAGGGCAATAGTATCAATCAAACACAGTGAGTCACTCCCCCCAGAGAAATCCAATTAAACATTATAATCCAAGTGATCCTGCTTGGCATGCTGCTCTCAGTGCAGTTTCTATTCTGAGCTCTCTTAGCATTTGGGCCCTTCTGTGCCTCCCATTCTCCACTACCTGCTGAGTTCCTGCCATTGGGATGTCTCCTCTCCCAAACCTTTCCTCCCTGCCCCCACATCCATCTCTCTCTCCCATGCTGATCCCAGCAAAAGCATTCATTTGACCCTAGTACTATCTCATTCAATTCTACAATCTATAGGGCAGGTTAGGTAGAAAGCTGGTTAACAGCCCCAAGGGCAATAAAACCATAGGGCTAGCTTTTCTACTGAACAAACACTAAAATTTTGGGGACCCATGAATTTGTAGTTGGCTAGACAGAAGTGTGGGTGGCCCAGAACTTGAAATTGGCATCTGTATTGAAGGCAGTTTTGTGGGAGTGAGCCCTGAAACTTGCAAGATCAGACCATAACTCCAAGTAGACAGTGTCAGAATTGAATTTAATTTTTGGATATCCATTTGGTGTCATGAGTCAGAGCATTGGTGTGGAAAACAACACATATTTAATGTCAGAAGAAAACCACGTTTGGTGTCAGAAGGGCTCAATATTTTTCTTTACATTGACTCACTTTTCATAGAAATTTTTAATATAAAACTTTTTACAGCATCATAAATGGAAAAACCAATGTTTTACCTTAGAAGACATGAAAATTAATTAATTAATGTTTTCCCAAATATTACCTAAAATCATCCCAGTGTGCACTCCAGTTCAGGAAAAACAGGACCACCTGAATTTCAAAAGGTCACACAGCCAAGATATTAACCACATCCCATCTCCAAGTCTAATCCTCTTTCAACCAAAACCTGAATCCCTCGACAGTGTTTCTGGTTGACTATACCAGGGCAGTAAGCACGGAGGAACTGAAAGTCCCTCAAGATGGCCCAGGGTAACCAAAAGGAAAACCAAACAGAGACGACAGACAGCAGATGGTCAGAGGGCTGATTCCTCCAGGCAGATAACGATGCCCTGGGCAAGGCCCCTGGATTTAATCACCAGAGCAGGCAGGGACTGAAGCAGACCTACTCTAAGCTGTTCTAGGAGCAGATGGGGTTTCTCCCAGAACCGCTCAAGGACAGGTACGGTGGCTCTAAGGGGCAGTGTGAGCACTTGCAGACATGGACTAGTACTAGATAATCACATGTTGAAGGTGGAAGGAGGGTGCTGAGTTCCCTTTTCTTTTTTATTTTATTTATTGATTGATTTGAGAGGGGAGGGAAAGAGAGAAAGAGAGGGAAAGAGAGAGAAACAGAGACTTGTTCCATTTATGTATGCATTCATTGATTGATTCTTGTATGCGCCCTGATTAGGGATCGAACACACAACCAGAGTCCCCTTTTCATGATCTGGAACAACTCCCCAATCTTCATTTGGAGAAACCTCATGCCAAACCAAAATGTCAGTTTATTCAGGCATTTTTCTAAAGGGTTGCTTTCAAAGTGAAATCAAGATCTCATTCTGTAAATGAACAATTTTTGTATTGGCTCAAACTCTAGCTTCAAAACTCTTTCATAGGTTGCAGAAAGACATACCCAAGAATTTTCACAGCTAATATGTAGGGGGGGGGGATTTATAAAGGGCTAGGCTCTATACTAAGTTATTTTCTTGTGTTATTTCATTTAGTCTTCACTTCAACTCTATAAAGTGTAAACTGTTAGTGCAGCAGTTGTACAGATGAGGGACCTGAGACTTAGAGTTTACACAGTCATTCAATTTTAGGGCTGGGAGTACATTTATGCACATCCTGCTCTAGAAGCCACCTTGATTATTATTACACTCTAATCCCAAAACCCCTCAGTGAAGAAGCTCAGAAATTCTGTCTCCCAACTCTTGGCTTCCTCACTTGATTGCTTTAAAAAGTAAGGATTAAAAAGGAGACTGTTGTTTTTTTAGAGGTTGAAATGGAGTGAATTGAAAGCAATCATTGCTGAATAAATTCCAATTCTGTTTATAAGCTTTCTGAAAGCTTATCATAATTTTATTGGTAAATATACCATCAGGTTTAACTAACGGGTTTTTCAATGGATTTCGAGGACGGATGTGATAATGAAGACAACAGATGGCATCGGAAGTCTTATACACCACAGGAGACCTCAAGCATGCATTTCGTTCTGATTCTGATCACAATTCTAAGCCAATGGAGGGAGAGGCATCTATTGCTGTGCAAGGAGTCAGGCCAACATAGGGCAGTTTTGATACTTTTAGTCTGAAGCCAATTTTCATCAAGGAAAAAAAATGTTAATAAGATGAGCCATTTGTAAGCAGCTGATGGACACAGGGATTCTTTTTACTTCACCCAGAGAAGAGATTAGGGGAAAGGGGCCTATGCAATGGGAGTTGGGAAGATCACCCCAACTGTTTTAAAAACTCCCAGTGGCCAGGCCACACCCTAGATTGGAACAATTACATAAGATTCTGGGAGTACGGTCCAGGTAGGAGTGTTTTCTTTTGAAACTCCCCAGGTGATTTCAGTGTGACTGCTTGACTCCAGGAGAGTCAAAATTAAGAACCAGTGCTCTTGGGGGAACTGGCAGTAATGCTGGTGGGCATCTAGAAGGTAATGCTGCAGGGCATCTAGAAGGGTTCAGGAATCTGGAGAAGGCACTGAGGCATAAATTAATAAAGAGACTAGAAATATAAATACAAATTTGTAATCCATGGGGGAGCCAGAGGAACTTAGCTGTAGGAACCAAGTTCTCAGAGTCTCTGGACTCCTAGCTCTTTTATTAACCAAATTGTCCTAAGGCAAGGCAGATATACATCTGAAAGGTTAAGGTTTGGTATACAGTAGGCATGGTTAGTTTTGGGGAAACTCCTTTCAGCTGTTCAGGTGTTTGGCCAGCAGGAGGCAATAACATGTAGATTAAAATGCCCTCAGCTGTCTGGCAACAGGCAATAATATATGCAAATCTTTAGGTGTGGGGGAAAAGCTCTTGGCTATTCCAGCAGCAGGTAATAAGTATTCTCCAAGATCCATCAACCTTTGGATGAAACTTTTTGCATTTATGACATGCTAGAATTAGCTTCCGGCCTGGCAGCCTACTGAAAAATGGACGTTTCACTGCCTCCAGGCTCTGGCTGCTGTCAGCAAGGGCTCTATCAAGGTGGCAGAACCATGAGTTATGGGGGCAAGGAATTAGACCTTTCACAATTGTGGGAGGAGCAGAGGAGGCATCAACTAGATGCCCTGGCAAGTCAGGCCGCACAGCTAGCCGGGTGGAGCTACAGAGTGGGAGCAGGTGGACGGGTCTATGGGAGGCTGTTCCTAGTCTGCCAAGCATCTAGAATAGCCGTGGGCAAACTACGGTGTTTGCTTAGGATCCGGCCTGTTCAACTGTTCAATCCGGCCCGCGGAGCCGAAAGAGCGAAGGGTTCTCTTGCTCTCCCCTCCGCTCCTTCACCAGCAGCCCAAGATGAGAGTGGTCAGGTTGCTTTTGTTCCGGCCCTCTGGTCCAGTTTAAGAACACTTGTGGCCCTCGAGTCAAAAAGTTTGCCCACCCCTGGTCTAGAAGATATGGGGTGGCTGTTGGTCATCAGACCTGGTGGTTACAAAGACAAGCCAGATGGGAACTGGAAGAGAGTGAGGACAAGCTGGAACCTCTGTGGCCCTCTTGGTCTGGTTACCTCCAATCTAACCAGGGCCCTTAAAGAGCAAACACTGCTGCTTCCCGTCTGCCTCCCACATCGTTCACCTTTAACCTGGACCAGACAGGCATAGGGATTCTAGGAAAGAAAAATTCTCAGCATAGCTAAGTTTTTGATAGAACATTCTAATAGTAGCACAAACTAGAAGGAAGAGAAATCTACTCAAGTCCCCTTAATGAAAAGATAGTTTAGTAAAGGTGTAAGAAAATGTTATTACCTTAACAGCTGGTACCCAAACTCATCTTGGGGAAGAAATGGTATTTGCTTAGGATCATACCTTGACAAACACCTGGGGGAGTGTTCCTGAGAGCTCAAGAACGTTTTGGTGCCATGGCTTCCTAGAAGAGGGCGAAACTGCTCTGCATAAGACAGGGAGAGGAATCCGTCTTACTTTGAATGAAGTAATGTAACTGACTGACATAAAGGAGAAGAGCAAGAAAGATGGTGAGATGGGGTCTTGTGTGTGAAAAAAAGGCAAAGAGGAAAAGGAACTGTCTTGGTACAGAGTTGTAAAAAGGACCTCGTTAGCCATGAATGTCAAATGTGGGTTTTAAAATGGTTTGCTATGAAGAGTTCAATGTGATCCCTCTCTGTGATCCTTAATTGTATGACTCCTCAAATGACCTGTGGGACTAGCATTGGGCTTTATTTTGTTTTGTTGTTATGGAAACTGGTGAAGCATATGAGTTTCATACCCACATGGAGTGGGGTACAGGACCCAGGAAACCAAGCATAGGAGCAGAGAAGACCTGAGAATTAACCCAATGGAAATTCACAGACATCTTCATGGTGGATTTTGGATTTCCCCAGGCTGTGGCAACATGGGTGGGCAACATTTCTCCAAGGGTCTGGAGAAGATCTTAAACTCAGATGCAGTTGTGCTATTTCTTCCCTCCAAAGACAGCTTTCTCTGCCCATCTATAGTCTTTGATTTGCAAATCTCCCATCACCTAACTGGCCCAGTCTCTCTATAACCCAGAAGACAGGCTCTGATTGGCCCAGACTGAACCAATCTAGACCAATCATCTCTGGCCTGGAGGAAGAGCATGAGAGAGGTAGGAACCCCTACCTCTAAGGAGGGGCAGTGGTAGGGAGGTAATGATTGGCACTGGATGAATATACCAGAGCCAGGCCCTGGGGTCAGCTGCTAAAGCTAGAATCCCAGACCTACTAGTTCTTAGCTGGGTAATCTTGGGCAAGTCTCTCAACATCTGTAAAACTCAATTTCCTCATCTGTCAAATGTGGCTCACGATAGTATCTGCCTCATTAGGTTGCTATTAAGTTGAAATCAGGAGATTCATATAAAAATTGAGCGTTGGCCCAGTTAGTGTTGCTCAATGGTTGAGCATGGATCCATGAACCAGGAGGTCCCGGTTCGATTCCCCATCAGGGCACATACCCAGATTGCAGGCCCGATTCCCAGTGTGGAGCTTGCTGGAGGCAGCCAATCATTGATTCTCTTTCATCACATGTTTCTATCACTTGTTCCCTCTCCCTTCCTCTCTCTGAAATCAATAAAAACTTTTTTTAATTGAGCATTGTACCTGGCAAATGCAAGTGTTCAAGAAATGTTAGATACTAATGATGATAAACTTAAGAATTGACCATAGTATCTCAGCACCTGCCCTCTTACCTCACCACCCAGCTAAGGCTTCCATCAATCACACAGGAGTCATCCAGCTGGACTCCAATGGGGCAGAGCCCTCATCTGTACTGTTCATTGCTACATTCCCTGTAGCTGGCACATTTATGGTGATTCTACCATACATGCTTGTTGAAAGAATGAAAGAATAAACAAATGCTTAAATATTTCCAGAGATGAAAATTCATTACATACCAAGATTTCAACTTTTCATAGCTCTCCGTAAATATTTGGAAAGGCCTCTCTCATGCTGAGATAGGAATCTGATTCACAGTGGTATCTGTGTATTGGTTCTAGTTCCACATAAAAAGAACAAACTCCTTTGTCCACATGACAATCCTTTAGAAGTTTCAAGAGAGTTCAGGTGCCCCTTGAGCCTTTTCTTCTCCAGTCTTACAACCTTGTCATGGAAGAGATCTTTACTCCACCCTCCAATCTCCTCCCTTCTCCTGTGCCCCCTCTTCAAAAATAAATAACCTACTACCAAAAATCAAGAGCCTGGGCCCAATGTCTGCTCTTATCAATGCATTTGTTAATTTCCAAACTCAACTTCTTCCTGGAGGAAATAAACATTTGGCCGAAACCGGTTTGGCTCAGTCAATAGAGCGTCGGCCTGCGGACTGAAGGGTCCCAGGTTTGATTCCGGTCAAGGGCATGTACCTGGGTTGCGGGCACATCCCCAGTAGGCAGTGTGCAGGAGGCAGCTAATCGATGTTTCTCTCTCATCGATGTTTCTAGCTCTCTATCCCTCTCTCTTCCTCTCTGAAAAAATCAATAAAATATGTATATTTTAAAAGAAATAAACATTTAATGAGCACATACATTATGGCAGGAACTGGGCAGGTGCTTAATATACATGATCACTTTTATTCCTCATAGTCACCCGTTGAGATATTGGATGCATTTCCCATTTGACAGATGAGGCAACTGAGGCTCAGAGAGGTGAAGGTATTTGTCTGAGATTGCAGAGCCTGCCTGTACTAGTAAATGGCAGAGCTAGAATTCAAACGTAAGTGTAATCTAATGTGGAGCACATGCAAGTTTCTCTTTTTATCAGAAAGCATCCATGTCAAAGACCAGCACATCTAGTAATGGAAAAACAGGTGTCCCTTCCTTTGGCAGAACTCAACCAGGAGTGTCTTAGATTGACCTAAAAAGATTCAACACCCCTGATGATTTTAGGGAACTGAAGACAGAGGACCAAGAGTGGGCCAGAATTCCAGGAGAAAAGAGCTATGTAATCAATCACTCAATGAGGATCAGCCAATCAAATAAAGTGAAAGATGTAAATCAGGATATTGTCTTTTTTTAAAATATTTTATTGATTTTTTTTTTTACAGAGAGGAAGGAGAGAGGGATAGAGAGTTAGAAACATCGATGAGAGAGAGACATCGATCAGCTGCCTCTTGCACACCTCCTACCGGAGATGTACCTGCAACCAAGGTACATGCCCTTAACCGGAATCGAACCTGGGACCTTTCAGTCCGCAGGCCGACGCTCTATCCACTGAGCCAACCCGGTTTCGGCAGGATATTGTCTTAATGAGTGACAGGGGCCAGCATGCTTACGTAGACCCAAAATACCATGGCATCTCTGCTAAATTATTTATATCTTTCCTCTCCTCCCATGTGTCTGAACATCCTGTCCCAGAAACATTAAGAGAGAGTGGTTCTTATCTGAAAAGAAACATGGAAACGAGGCCCAGCCAAGCATTATCTGATTCTGGACTAAGCACAGAGCAAAAAAGCTGAGCCTCAATTGAGACCATCAAGTGATATGGACAAGCACTTCTCAACCTCTGCTGCCTGTCAAATCAGCATTGTCCAGAAATAAGCAGTCAAGCCACTGTACGTGCATTATTGAGGTCCTCTCTTCTCTTCTCCTCTCTCCTCTCCTCTTCATTTCTCTTCTTTTTTCCTCCTCCCAACTCTACTTTTTCTTTGGGAGAGTGCAAATAATGATAACTCACCAAAAGATGAAGCAATGTGTGTTCTCTCCACAGTGTGAGCTTCTCAGCCTTGCAGTGGCCATCTCTGTGACTGTGGTCAGTTAAACAATGTCTCTCAAAGTTATCTGTGTCCTAATCTCTGGAACCTATGACTATGTTGTTGTATTTATACAGAAGTGACTTTGCAGCTGTGATTAAATTAAGGAACTGCGGTGGCAGATTATTCTTTTTTTTTTTTTTAAATGAAAATAAGGGAAATTTATTACCTGTATACAGTACGGTAGTACGGTAGTTGTCAACACAAACCAGACAAACTGTGAATCCTACAGAATCAAGAATTGACTCATTTATTCAATGACAATCATGTCATCATCTTCTGGAACATCATCATCACAATCCAATTCCTGAATTTCCTGGTGAATTTCTTGTTACTCCATTTCTTTCAGAATCAGTGGACCAAATCTCTCATGTTTAGCAATAGCACTGTCTTTAAATGAGTACTTCTTGTCAAGGTAGCCTGCTCGCAGTGCATTTGCAATGCAACTGTCAGTGATTTTCTCCCATGAATTCTTCACCCAAGTCACAACTTCTTGCAGTTTAGGTTTCACAAAGTTTCCACGCTGATTTCTCTCCATTCACCCAGCAGTGACGTCAGGACTCTGCGTAAGGTCACTGGTTGCTAGATGCCAGTCGGGGCGGCCCTAGCCACCAGTTTATGGTAAATTAGTTTTCATTCTGAGACAGAGCCTGGGGGCCTTATTTTCGGGAGGATGCCTTATATTTCACTCAGAAGGAAACCTGTATGTCCAGACATTCGGAGGATGTCTTATTTGGGGGGAAACACAGTAGCATCTGCTGAGGCGGCCACTGCCCTTATTGCTGTCCTCTTGCTTAAGCCTCACTGTGCAAGGGTGACACTGCACTCAAGCTGTCCCACTGGGTTGAAGACTCTGTACTGAATGCAAAATCCAGTGCTGGTCCTGGCATGGGCATGCTGAGTGGTACTGAGGCCTTCAAAGCCTCTCACATGGCAGCTGCTGCCGGCACTGCGGACTGCCACCAAAGAAGTATCGATGGCCTCTGAACGTGCTCCTCTGGAGGAGGGAAGAGTCTTTCGCTTGCCTTCAGATCCAAAGTCCAAAATGGCTCCCTTGAGTCTCTCACAGAGATTTTTTGAATGGCAATGATTCATCGGTGTATCTTTTTAGATTTAGCTCGTCTGTTTTTTATACTCAGTTACTTTCTTTTTTTTTTTCTTTTTTTTTTCTTTTTAATTTTATTTTATTTTATTTTATTTTTTTAAATAAATCTTTATTGTTCATATTATTACAAATGTTCCTCATCCCCCCCCCCCCATTGCTCCCCTACACCAAGTTTCCATTCAATTCTCTGCCCTTTCCCCATCCCCCATTGTCCTCATCCATAGGTGCAGTTTATGTTCAGTCTCTTCCCACACCCCCACTCCCCTTTTCCCCCGAGAATCATCAGTCCACTCCCCTTCCATACCTCTGATTCTATTATATTCACCAGTTAATATTGTTCATCATGATTTTTACTTCCCTTGGTTTTTAGAATCACTTGTTGATAGTTACGTGTTTGTTCATAATTTTTATCTTTATTTTCTTCCTCTTCCTAAAGAACCCCTTTTAGCAATTCATATAATTCTGGCTTGGCAGTGATGAATTCCTTTAGCTTAAATTTATTTGTGAAGCTCTTTATCTGGTCATCGATTCTGAGTGATAGCTTTGCTGGGTAGAGTATTTTTGGCTGTAGGTTCTTGTTATTCATCACCTTGAATATTTCTTGCCATTCCCGTCTGGCCTGCATGGTTTCTGTTGAGAAATCCGCTGACAGTCGTATGGGTGCCCCTTTATAGGTAACTACCTGCTTTTGTCTTGCTGCTTTTAATATTCTTTCTTTGTCTTTAGCTCTTGGAATTTTAATTATGATGTGCCTTGGTGTGGTTCTTTTTGGATTCCTTTTGTTTGGGGTTCTGTGTGCTTCCTGGACGTGTAAGTCTATTTCTTTCACCAGGTGGGGGAAGTTTTCTGTCACTATTTCTTTCAATATGTTTTCGGTATCTTGCTCTCTGTCATCTTCTGGGATGCCCATAATTCTGATGTTGGTTCGCTTGAAGTTGTCCCAGAGGTTTCTTACACCATCTTCAACTTTCTGGATTCTCTTGTCTTCTTGCTTCTGCGGAGGAGTGTCCTCTGGCTCTTTGTGTTCCAAATCTTGGACTTGATTCTTGCAATCTTCCAATCTGTTTTTAGGGTTCTGTATAATATTATTTATTTCAGAGATTGTATTCTTTATTTCTAGTTGACCCTTCATTATTTCTTGTTGATCCCTTATCATATCCTCATAGGTCTCATTTATTTTATCGGCCTTTTCTAAGAGATTGTTGAACAACCTTATAAGCGTGGCTTTGAACTCTATATCCAGTCGCTTTTTGTCCTCCATTTCTTTCGTTTGTGATCTGATTCCTCGTTTTGGCATTTTCGCTGCTTCCCTGAGTTGGTAGGTTGGGAGGATCAGCAGTGTCTATGCCAGGAGACAACCTTATTCCACTAGACTTGGAAACCTGCAAAAGCCTCTCTGAGTTCAGCTTGGATGGGGCAGAGTTTCTGGGTGGAGCCTTGGCTTCCTGTTAGCCCCGCCCTCTGAGGTTCCTGAATCTCAGTGTACCTCAGTGTTCTTTGGTATTCGCTGCAAGTACCTCTGAGAGAAAGGCGCTCTAGAGCTTTGCCCGCTACCAGACAGTGTAGTCTCTCCCCCAACAAGCCCACAACTGGGGTTCAGAGCAGTTGGAAGTGGGGTTAAGAACAGTCCGGAGCTTATGTCTCCTTCCCGCTAGGGCAATCTCGCGGCCCAAACAACAGTCTGTCCTCTGTGCGCGCAATGTGCGCGACTCAGGGGCTCTGCCTTTCGCCCCTCCCGAGCTTCTGTCTTACAGCCCAGATTCCCTCTGTATGAGGCTGGGGCCCGAGGGTCTTGCCCAGGACTGGGGTTCAGTGCAGTCAGAACTGGGGCTCAGCACAGTCCTGAGCTTTTGAGTCCTTCCCGCTGGGGCAATCCAGCAGCTCAGGGAACAGTCCCTCCTCTGCGCGCAATGTGTGCGACTCCGGGGCTCTGCCTTTTGCCACCGCTCGGCTGAGCTTCCGCCTTACAGCCCAGATTCCCTCTGTATGAGGCTGGGACCCCCGCGGTCTTGCCCAGAACTGGGGTTCAGTGCAGTCGGAGTTGGGGTTCAGCACGGTCCGGAGCTTTTATCTCCTTCCCGCTAGGGAACGCCAGCCAGGCACTCAGCCACCCCTCCTCTCTGGCTCCGTCCTCTCCCCGCGCGCACCGCGCCTCTGTACCTTAGGCTTTTACAGCTCCTCTGGTTTTCCCTCTGGTTTTCTCTTTCCTTCTAGTTGTAGAATTTCCAGTCAGTCAACTTTCCTGTAGTTCTGGATAGTGTCCACTCTATATTTTAGTTGTATTTTTTGAAATTGAGTGCAGCTGCAGTTAGGCTTTTACCTCTGCCGCCATCTTGTTCGGCAGATTATTCTGGATGGGTTCACAACACTATGAATGTTCTTAATACCAATGAACTATACACTTAAAACTAGTTCTGATGTTAAATTTTATGTTAGATGTATTTTACCACAACAAAAACATTGGGAAAAATACAGGGGTAGGCAGAGGTAGGTTTATAGTTATAAGTACAAGAAACACAGTTTATTCTTGTATTATTCTTCATTAATTTTTGTGTTATTTTCCATATGAACAAATGTAAACCTACTTTTGCCCACCCCTGTATGGGTGTATTTGTGTATGTGTGCATGGTTAAAACATGTGCATAAAATACATATATACAATTAATGAAACAATGAATAGTTATGTTGCCATCATCCTGCTTAAGTAATAACCTGTATATGCCCATTAGAAACTCTGGTAGATCCTATTTCCTTGTATTTTTCTCATTCCCCCAGAGGTAAGACCTACTCTGAATTTGTGCTAATGCTTTTTACTTGTAAAGTTTACTATCCCTATATGAGTACCTGCACAATTTGTCAGTTTTACATATTTTGACCTTTACCCAGTCAAGTTGACACAATATTCGCCATCACATAGAGCGAATATGGGGATTTCCTTCCCAGCTCACCATAATCCAGGAGTCTCAGAAGAGATCCTTGGAGCCAAAAGAATGTAATACATTTATGGTGAAACAGAGCTCCCAGAAAGAATTTCCTTCTCTGGAGCTTGTTCTGACTTCAAAAGGCAACTCGTAACAGCAGAAGCTTGTCCAGTGGGGGACATGTCTTTCTCCGCTTGATCAGCCCAGACCCCCACCTCATCCCTACCTCCCAGTACATGTAGAAATTAAAGAGGGTTCATACAGAGGGTAACCGATGTTTCTCTCTCACATCAATGTTTCTCTCTGTCTCTCTTTCTCTTTCTCTTTCCCTCCCTCCCTCCCTCTCTCCCTCTCTTTCTCTCTCTCCTTCTTTTTCCAAAATCAATTTTAAAAACATATCCTCCTTGCTCAGTGGTTGAGCTTCGACCCATAAACCAAGAGGTCACAGTTTGATTCCCAATCAGAGCATATGCCCAGATTGTGAACTCGATCCCCAGGGTGGGGCATGCAGGAGGCAACCAATTAATGGTTCTCTCTCTTCATCAATGTTTCTATCTCCCTCTCCCTTTCTCTTCCTCTCTCTGAAATCAATAAAAAGGTATTTTAAAAAATATAATCTTGGGTGAAAATTAAAAAAAAAATTAAAAAAGAAATTAAGGAGGGTCCTTCCATTCAGAGGTCTAACCTGGAACGCTATCCATCCTCTCTCTTCTCTCTGGTCTCTTTCCATCCCTTCCCTCTTTCCCAGAGGCCTCCTCCCTCCCTTTCCTCCCCAACTCCTCAAATATTTTTGTATATTTTGTTCAAGACAACAATTTTTAGATTTTCTGCAACTAAAGGCACCCCACCCCACCCCACCCCACCCCCATTATGTACCATGGTTCTGGCAACAATGACCTGTTCTTAGGAGATGCCGTTTAGGACCCAGCGTACAGCTGGTGTGACACAGAACTCCTGAGTGTGGCTGAGATGTGTCAAGCCCCATATGTGCATATGCCTCATTTTGCCCCCGGCTTGAAGCTTTTCGTAACAGACTTCAGAATGATCAGGTCATTAAAGGGAAGAGAAAATAGCAGGCGAATATCATTTTTAAATAATAATGAAGTCAGGGCTGAAGGGTAGAATTTGGACTTGATGGCTGAGAGCCACTGCCCAGCTTCTCAGCAGAAGAGCGGTTCCTCTGGACATGACAAAGCCGCCCTGGTCCCCTACTCTCCCTCAAAGCACAGCTTTGACAGTTAAAAGAAGGAAGGGAAATTTGATTTGCTTACTTCCTAGAATCAGCCACCCACTTCCATGTGCCCTCTCTTTTCATCCCTAGCTACCCCGTTTCCCCGAAAATAAGTGTCTTATATTAATTTTTGCTCCCAAAGATGCGCTAGGTCTTATTCTCAGGGCATGTATTATGTTTCCATGAAGTAGGTCTTATTTTCGGAGGATGTCTTATTTTCGGGTAAACACGGTATGACGCTGCCATGGAAACAATAGTTCCATTATATAGATGGGTACAACTAAGACTGGAACAGAGCAAAAGATTTGCTCCAGGCCACAGAGTTGTTAAGAGGTAAAACTGTTACTCAAAACCAGTTGAGAGACCTTGTAGCATGATGGTTGAGATCCATCATGGTAACTCTGGATCCAGAATTACCTGGGTTATAGCACTGTCTGCCATTGATGGAACCTGGGCAGCCCTGAGCAAATTACTTGACTTCTCTGTGCCTCGGGTTCCTCACCTATAAAATGAGGGTGGGTCATCTGCCTAGATGGTTGTACTGAGTATTAAATGATTCAATGCATGCAAGACACTTAGGACGCTGATCAGCTTAGCC
This sequence comes from Vespertilio murinus, assembly GCA_963924515.1. NCBI lineage: Eukaryota > Metazoa > Chordata > Mammalia > Chiroptera > Vespertilionidae > Vespertilio > Vespertilio murinus. The sequence goes on from OZ004705.1 coordinate 86,026,766, forward strand.
AGTATTTGAAAAGCTGCTATTTACAACTCAGGCACTTTCTACTACCCCATACTAAATCTCTGCCAGTTCTAGGGCCTGACCACTTCACCACACTTGGAACTTTTTAATAAAATTAACTCACTGGGGTCCCAGCTTAGGCTCTGGAAATATTGGAACTCAAGGGCTGAGCTCCTGAAATCTGTCCTTGGCCTGCCTGCTGCAGTTCTGACTCTCGCCGATTAAAAGCCACTCCTGCCCAGAGCAAGTGGAGAGATGGCGCACACTCTCCCTTTTATGAAAATCTGGCAAGCGGGTATAAAATGAAGATAACCACCACCCACCACCATTTACAGGCCAAAGATACCTAATTATCAGAAACCCAGATAAACAGCAGGATCAGGGCGTACAGAGGATGCAGAGAGCTGAGGCAGGCAACCACAGGAGGAGTTATGAAAAGCTAATGGTGTGATTCATGCTGGAACTGGGGTGAGAAAATTAGCCTGAGGGTGTGGACAGCCTCCAAAGGACAGGATGGTGTGAGAGGCACATAGATGGGGCAGGAGCGTGAGGGACCAAGAGTGAGTGTGGGAGGCGGGGGTTGGGGGGCGGAGTGTCAAGGATGGAACAAAGCAGGCATCAAGCTTTATCTCTGGACATTTGGTGCCTATTACAGAGATACAGAGGGGTTGACTGACTCATTCAAATGAAGCTCATAAAACTGCCACACTTCAAGAGGGAGACCTCTAAATGCCACTTAGCAACTTGGAAACCAGAGGACAAGCAAAGGGAAGACAATGAAAGAAGATGCATTGTGGGTGCGGAGTAGGGGCATGTACCCACAGCGGTCATGTATAACCCTTCTCTGAACCTGACTTCATGGGCCTTCCCCAGGGCAAGCAGGTCTGCTGGAGGTGCTCCTGATTCATCCTCCCGTTAGTAAGCACTTTCCGTAGGTTATGTAATAATGTGTAGGAAGGGTTGGGCCTGTAGCAAGGGCTCAACAAATGTTGACTATTGTGGTTCCTAAGAACCCCTATAGGGAGAGGACATTACAGCAAACTGTAACTTTCCAAGTTGAATCTCATCATTTTAGGCTCCAAACAAATAATTTATCTCCAGAGAAAGGGTACAGAGAAGCCCAAAGTCAGACTCAGGAGAACCCTCTCCATCTCCACTACACCTAATTCAAGATGCTGGAATTCAACAAGTCCCAGTGTGGGGCTGTGGGATTGTGGGCACCCAACCAGGAGTTTGCTTTTGCATTCTAGGAGAGCTGGACAACAGAAAAGGGGTCCTTGTGTTGGGAATAAAGATAATAAACTAGGGTAAAGGGTTCTGCCTCTGGGACAGACACCTGGGACTCAAATCCTAGTTCCTCAAACAAGCTATTTTACCTCTCTGATCTCAGTTTCCTCATCCATACAGTAGAAGGAGTAGAGCCCACCCCCTTAGGGTTCTTGTGATGATGCAATAAACTAAAATAAGTGAGCTAACACACATAATACATGTAGCATGTGTGTGTGGCATATCAGTGCCCCTGATAAACAGCAGTTCTTAGCACTCTGTCATGTGCCCAAGATCAAGACCAAAGGCATGGGAGAGCCAGGATGACCACTAAGTCCACCTCCCATGAATTCACCCTAGTTCTCTGGAAATGAGTAAATCCCCCTCTTCTACTTCCCCACTATTCTGGCAAGAGGACACAGAGAACCACCAGAGGCTGTGAGTCTCAGGGGAAAGGGCAAGACAAGAAAAGGAAAACCCATGAAAGAATAATGTTAAACGTTGGGTGTGTTGGGGCAGCAGCCATTAGATCTGTTCTTAAAAGAGTTGACAAAGCAGGGGACCATGAAAGTGAGAAGACACTCTCAACCATGAAATATGGTCTGACTCACACAGTCTCCACGGGAGCTGATGGATATTAACTTGATTACTTCCGAGCAGGTGTGACAAAGCCAATCTCATCCCTGTTATTGCAGCTACAGTCACTGGGACTGCTTTCGCCGAGGGCTGTCACATTCCTGTCACTCAGAGCTTCCTCCCTTGAGCCAGTAAACGCGTAGTACGGTCCGAAATCCTATTTTCCCTCTTACTCTACGCCAAGAGTCGTGTGTGTGTGTGTGTGTGTGTGTGTGTGTGTGTGTGTGTATACACATGCATGTCTATGTGTAAAGGGAAGTTATTGGGGTAAGAATGGAGTGTGAAAGAAAAATTTATTGCATGCTCAACAAATATTAATTGTTTAATAACTGCCAGGTACTGTTCAAGATGCTGTGAAGATATACATGTGGAAGGTGGATATGATTCCTGCCCTCATGGAGCTTATGCTCTTTAAGGAATTATCTTGGTAGATATATTCAGAACTCCCTCCTTCCCCCCTCCCTCTCTTTCCTCCTTCCACTCCGAATTCCCTCATTTAATAAATATTCTGGAGTCAGACTGCATCCTACCTTGGCTATGTATTAACTAATGCAATCTTAGGCAAATTTTAAAACTCTAATCCCCTCTTCTCTAAAATGGAAACAAAAATAGGACCCATCTACATGGTAAGACTTACAGCTAATGTGAGGGCCTAGAACTGAGATAATGCCAGGAAACTGAATTCAGGAATAGCTCATGCACAGCCTGTTAGTCCAGGAGGCCAAGGATGATAGATGAGGCTTTTGCCCATGTCTGATAGGCTGTGATCTCTACCCTGGCCATCCTAGAATCCATCACATACCTCTGAGGTTGATGAGGTGGGTGCACCCCCAGACAAGGCTACATTCTGTACCAGGCTAGACCTGAGGGGGATGTGGGGAACTGTCATTATCATCCACTGTCGTCTTCGGGCTGCTAGGGAGATTCCAGGGGCCTGGAAGCTGGCCCCTCCCCTGGAGAAGGTCTAAGCCACACTCTATATCCTGACTACACTGAGATCCTTATGAATCCTTTAGATTATCTGATTAATTCAAGTCTACTGTTGACATTTATCCCTAAGTGATTAGACTCATAGGCACGATGGGGAAATTCAGCGAGGTCGTAAGTCAAGAGCTTAGTGCAGTGCTGGCCCAGAGCCAGAGCTTGCATGTTAGCTATTGCTGTCTCATTAGGCATGTGCCAGGTGCTGGGAATAATGCATGCATGCACATGTGCATACACACACGCACATGATGCAGAGGTCAGTGAATGCAAAGAAACAGCCTATGTTCCTTGCAGCAGCAAAAGCAACCGCTGGCCCCTCTTGAGCACCTGCAGGTTTCTGTACCTTAAAGCAAAATTCATGTTCCTTGTCTTTCTTCCTTTTAAAGCACAGGGAGGGTATTGTGAATGCCAGTGATGTGTATTTTATGTTAGAAACAACCTATAGATAAGAACAGTAGTTTAATTATAGTTGTAGAAATGCATCTCTATATATACACATATATATATTCATATACATAGATACATGCATATACATATATATGTTATGCTCTTTGAGAACATAAGTAATAAAAATTGGAAACAGAAAAATAGAAAACAGATGAAAAAGCAAGACCCAGCTACTAATTTCATCATTATTTATAAGAGGGAGTTAGTACATCGTGACTGTTTATATATTAATAAATGAAATAGTAGTCATAAAAACATCCACCAGAATTAATAAATAAAAACCAATACTATTAGCATAGGTCACTTCTATGGTATGTGGTATATGGTATGATAATCCCAAACCTTCTTGTTGTCACTGAACTCTCAGTTATTCCACATTTCTTCACACAAACGTTGAGATCTGGCTTTCCCCTTTAACCCAACTTCATCCATAATGAGGAGCAGCGTGGAGAGTTCAGCATCCCCCAGATCCGATACTTGGATTGTCACTGTCTTTTATGTGGGGTGACTGTACCCATTACTTGAATTCAGTAACTGCTGAAGGTGAGCCCCGAATCTCTATTTTTAATTCAGTGGCTTCCCCTACAGGCCAAACCTCAGAAAGAGAACTTTCTGTCTCTCATGTCAATGTGCTAACCCCCAGGCATTTCCAAGTCATCATGTCCAATCTTGAAACCACCTGACCTAATAGAACATGTGGCCTGAGTCTATTCTTCTCCCACCAGACAATACTCCAAATTCTTTTAGGGAGGAAAAAGCCGTGGGGAGGGAGGGATTGCTTCCAAATACTCATGTATTGGTTTATCATATTACCAGATGAAAGAGAGGATGTTTCTTATCCATAAAGTGGGAAGATGTTCTAGAACCTTCCTCTACAGGCTCCCATGAGAAGGAATCGTGCATATGCATTTAGCACAGGCTCTGGCCCATGCAGAGAGCTGCATAAATGGCCACTGTTATTATTGCGGTCCGTTTCATAGGGTGAGAGAGAAGGGCATAAAATGTAATTGTGAGAATTCGGGTTTTAAAAGCAGGAAGAGATGGGTCTCAATCCTAACTCCCCCGTTTACTATCTGGGAGGCCCTGAGCACGTTAACTTGCCCGAGCCTCAGTCTCCTCATCCACAAAATGGGACAAAAGCATAACTGGCCTCATGGCATTGAGAGGAACAGGTGACAGAATGGGTGAGAGGAGCTTAGCACATGCCTGGAATGTGTGCTGTTGCTGCTTCGTCCATTGGAGTTTGTGTTGGGGGCTGACAGGCAGTGTAGGAAATTTTCCTCTTAAATGGCCTGTTTTTATTTTGCTTTGTTTTGCTTTTAATCTTTCACTGTGTCTCTTCAGAGTTCAATTTTTAAAATTACAATTTTTTTTTCAAAAGACTACCTGTAATTCTTCAGGAATGCTGTGCGCTATATATAGACAACAGATTTTCCAATTATGTGCGTCTAAGGCTGGTAAGATCCCAGGAGAGAGGTATTATTATTTTCCCCCAATTTACAAATGAAGAGAGGCTAAACAACCTGCCCAATCTCATCCAGCATTGTTTTTTCAAATCTCAGGCCTATGTAAACCCAAAGTGTGTTCTCTTAACAACCCCAGCACGGGGCACCACCTCTGGTCCCCCCCAACCCCCACCCCTACCACTCCCCACCTTCATCTGTCTCCTTCCACTTGTCCTCACAATGGTAACATAGAAAGAGCTTAGGCTTTGGAGTCAGACTGTCCTGAATTCAATCCCAACTCAGGGTCTTGTTTAAAACACCAGGTTATGATACCTACTTCTCCAGGCAGTAGTGAGAATCAAATGAGATTTTTTTTTGGGGGGGGGGGGGGAGTGTACCTAATGCCTTCATTGCAGTGCCTGGCCTGCAATAATAAAAAGTAAATATTAGCTTCTTGGGTATCCTCCCCCTAACCCCCCCTTTTTTTTCTCTCTCGGCTGCTTCCCCAGACACTCACATAAACCTGAGTTCTGACTCCCGTCGGACCAAAACTTCTCGGAGACGCTGGATTTTCGCCATTTCCAGCTCGATCTCCTCTGGCATCATGGTTGTCTCTGCCATGGAGATGATGTCCAGCTGACCTGTGTGGGAGACATGAAAGGCAGGGGTCAAGGCCCCAAGTGTACACTGGTTTGCAAGGATTCCCTCGTTTCAGGGAACAGATTCGATCCAGCGACCTTCACATATGGCAGAGGCCTGAGTTGATTCTCAGGCCTTTTAACAGCAAGCGTGTGTTTTCCAGAAGGCCCTTTGGAAGCTGGAAAACACACTTTTCAGTGGGAACCCTGTTACGATGGCACATGGAGGCTCAGGTGGGCTCACCAAAACCTGCTCACGATTGTGTCTGTAGCCTTGACAGTTCCTGGCTGTGCCCGGCTCCTGAGCCTCTGCTCCCCAAACCATGGCCACTTTGCCGGGTCTCAGCCCCAAGACCAAGTTCAACTTTAGAGAGAAGGAAGTTTTATAACAATTATTTTATAGTAATAGCGTTAATTATCACTGTACAGGAATACTAAGTAATGTAAGCAATAGTAACATAAAATAATACAAGTTTGTTGTAGAAAATTCAGATAATACAGACAGGCAAAAAATAACAAGGTAAAAAGTCACCCACTACCACAATGCCCAGAGAAAACCACTATCCACATTTTGATGGACAGTCATCTGGTCTTATATTTATAGTTAGTTATATATATATTGCTATATATTAAAAGCATATTTAAAACATATATAACCATATATATTACTGCATATACATTATAATCTATATAGAGAAAGACACTACATATATGTATATATACACATACACACATACACACATACACTGAGTGGCCAGATTATTATGATCTTTGAACGCATAATAATCTGGCCACTCAGTAGATAGCCTATATAATAAAAGGCTAATATATAAATTGTCCCCTCAACCAGGAGTTTGACCAGCAGGTAGGCCAGCCAACTGGCTATATCCCCTCCTCCTGGCCAGGCTGGCCGGACCCCACCCATGCACAAATTCATGCACCGGGCCTCTATATACACTCAGTGTATATACACATACACACTGAGTGGCCAGATTATTATGAGTCCAGAGATCATAATAATCTGGCCACTTAGTGTAAATACAACTAGAGACCCAATGCATGAATTTCATTCAAGGGTAGGCCTTCACAGCCCCAGCTGCCTTGAAACCCTGTGGCCCCGCCTCCCACCCACTGGTCATGGAAGGTCATTTGGCCATCTGGTCTAATTAGCATATTAGCTCTTTATTATATAGGATTACATGCATAATAGAGGCCTGGTGCATAAATTCATGCACAGTCAGGGGGAGGGGCTGCAGAGATTGGCTGGCTGGCTCTGGCCCTGATCAGACTGGCTGGCCAGCCAAAGTGTGCATCATAACAACTAGTCGTTCTGGTCACTTGGCTTTTTAAAAAAAATATATTTTATTGATTTTTTACAGAGAGGAAGGGAGAGGGATAAAGAGCTAAAAACCTCGATGAGAGGGAAACATCGACCAGCTGCCTCCTGCACACCCCCTACTGGGGATGTGCCTGCAACCAAGGTACATGCCCTTGACCGGAATTGAACCCCGACCTTCCAGTCCACAGGCTGATGCTCTATTCACTGAGCCAAACCGGTTTTGGCTGGCTGCTTGGCTTTTATATATATAGATACATTCAGTATTTTATAGGCCTGGTTTTTGTCATACTGTATGACATTAGAATCTCACATTTTCCTACCTGCTCTTTTTCACTTAATAACATATCATGAGCATTTTTGCACGTCCTCAGATGGTCTTCCCCAGCAGCCATGTGAAAGGTTGTGTAGTTTTCTATTTGTGGCTGTATTATGAATCACTTCACCAACCCCCAGACAGTTAGGTTGTTTTCTATTTCCCCCCACTATAAACAGCCCTGTGATGAGCATTCTCAAAACTAAATCTCTGCGTGCACCTAAGAGATTCCTTCAGCCCACATTTGCAGAGGGAATCCTGCAAAGGATGTAATATTCTAAGGTCTTTCCCAGGTAGAGAAAGAGACCCAGGGGAGTAGATGTTCTTGCTCCACTCTAAGGCCAACATCACATCACCAACATCAGCTAATTCCTTCCACACCTGGCCCCTCAGTGCTGCTACCCTGCAGTTGTCTTTTTCCTTACATGCCAGCAGTGGTTTGGAAAGCTGCCTCCTCTCTACCTGTCTCTCTTCTATAACCTGGAGCCCTAACTGAGTACACCTGCCCAGGGGTACTGTGATTACAGACCTCCCTAAGTTAGTTCCTGCCTGCTTGGGTCTCAGAAGAGGCCCCACTCCCAAAAGTCTACACAACTGCTTTGTCATCTGTGGGAATCTCCTGACCCAGAGTTCTTCATTAGATGTCAGATTTTTGGTAAATTGCCATACCCTTCAACTCACCTCTCCACCATTCAAAAGGCGTGGCTTGAGAAAGGAGGGAAGGAAAAAAAAAAACAAGATTAAGATATTATTATGAATTGAGCATTACTGTGTCTGGGTTCCAACTGGGCTAGAGGACCAGCTTCAAGGAGCACCAACTTTGAGCACAGGACAATATGGGGTGGTGGTGACTTAGGGGTGGGAGGTAGGGAATGTTCTGAAGTCAATTGGTTTGGGTTTGAGTTTCAGCTCTGCTCCTCACTAGCTGTGTGGTCCTAATTAACCTCCTGTGACTCAGTTTCCTCCTCTGTAACATGAGGTTACTAAGAGACCCAGCCAGCCAGGGCAGTTGTGAGAATTGAATTAACCGAGTCATGCCATGCTCAATGCATGGTTACAATTACCTTGGTTATCACCACGGGGCCCACTCTGCCATCTCTTTATCCTCCCCACAAGCCAGCAGGAATGGCTTGTTCTCTTTTTTACAAATAAGGAAGCAAAAGCTCAAAGCTGAGCAACTATGTGCCTCCACAATGCACACTTCTTGCCTCATCATCTCTGGCCCTTGCCCAGACAGGTGTTCTAAGTCCAATACCCATTATTCACATCCTACCAGTCCTAGGGCTGCCATAACAAATCACCACAAATTGCGTGGCTAAAACAACAGGAAGGTCTTCCTTCACAGTTCTGGATGCCAAAGTCCCAAATCGGAAGCCAGCAGGGCCACACTCTCTCCAAAGGCTATAGGGGAGGATCCTTCCTTGCCTCTTCCAGATCCTGCTTGCTCCTGCAATCTCTGGCTTGTGGCAGCATTGCTCCAACCTCTGCCTTCGTTTTCACTTGGCCTTCCTCCCTGTAGCTCTGTGTGTCCTTCTCTGCCCTCTTCCATCTTATTGGATTTAGGGCCCACCCTAGCCCACTATGATCTTATTTTGATCTTTATCTTTTTTAAAAAATGTTTTAATTTTGAAAGAGAGAGGGAGAGGGGGAGAGAGAGAGAGAGAGAGAGAGAGAGAGAGAGAGAGAGAGAGAAACAAGATGACACTCAACCAGTGGAGCCACTCTGGCCAGGCCAATCTTTATCTTAATTGCCTCGGCAAACACTCTACTACCAAATAAGGTCCGAGATTCTGGGTGGATATGAATTTTGGGAGAACACTACTTAGCCCAAACAGTGATGAATGGTCACAAGCTTGCATGCTACCTCAGAGTGATGTCACATTCTTCAAGAGCTTTAGTCACATGAAGCCCAGCCCTGCCTTGAAGCAGCAGGAGTCTCAGGAAGTGGCCAGGGAAGGGGGCATGGTGACAACCAGCTAAGGGCCAGAGTCGGAGATCCTTGATCTGAGGCCAGTCACTGGTTATATGACCTTGAATGCGCCCTCTTTACCACTTTGCATTACTTTATTGTTTGCAAAATGGAGTTCAATAGCTCTTGTGTGTTACACTGTGCTGAGGCTTTATATGTATTATCCCATTTAATCCCTAGTTTACAAATGATGAGTCTGAAGCTTAGAGAAGGAAAGTGACTTGACCAACATTGCACAACTAGAACATTGTAGAGACAGAATCCAAACCTGGGTCTGTCTCTCCTGTCTCTTTCTGTCTCTTTCTCTTTATTATTATCTAGCCTCCAGGCAAGGATTAAATGTGTTTGAGGATGCAAGAGCTCATGGTTAATGACCCTGCAGATATAAATGGGTTTCTCACATCACGGTTCAGTCGGGCAACCTGATTTCCATGGGACAGATTGCTGAAAATGACAAAGCATCCTGGAGCAAAGTGTGTGACAAGAGAATTAATCACACCCCATGGATTGGCATTTTACCTCTGTGCTTGGGGAAGGATGGGGGTGAGGGCACTGCCAGGCTCCAGGTACTGAGATGAACATTTAGCTCTGACTTTGGGCAGAGAATGAGGCTGATGCCTCTATTGAAAAGACTCCATCAGAGATACTCTCCTTCCCCTGGAGAATGGAGTGAAGCCTAGATCTCAACTCAGATATAAATTAATTAGAATCCTTTCTTGTAGTGAGTGCTCTGTGCCAGCCACTGTGGTAGGCTTATTCTAAGCCACATCTCACTTATCCTCACAACACCTATGTGCCACATCCAGGCAGGGTTTTGCAGGTAAAGTTTGACTGGAACACTGGCCATGCTCACTCACTTACATGTTATTTATGGTTGTTTTTGCACTACAGCGGCAGGATGTAGTAGCTGCAATAGAGACCATGTGGCCTACAGAACCTCAAATATCTACTATCCAGCCTTTTACAGAAAAAGTTTGCCATACCCTGCCCTAGGTAGTAGATGCTATAATTTCCCCCGTCTAAAGAGTTTTTTTTTTAAAAAGCACCACAGGTTTATACAGTAACAGTAATAACTAACATTTATTGAGCACTTGTCACATGCCAGGCTCTGATTCTCAAAACAGCCATGGGTGGTAAATATAAAATCCCCATTTCAAAGATGAGCAGGTTGGGGCTCAGGAAAAGAGTGAGATTTAATACCTACTCCAAAGCCCTTATTGTAATCGGTCATAGTCATTTAAGAACTATCTCCCCACTTAAGACATCATCATCTTAACACTAAAGAGAACTGAATATATTCTATTGCAATTAGGTATATGGAGAGTAGCTGTTCTCAAGTATTAGCAGGCGCGCTGATTATCTGGGGAGCTTGTTAAAAAGGCAGCTTCTCTGTCTCTACCCCCAGGGACTTTTTCACACAGGAGGTTTTTAGACCAGGCTCAGATAAGTGTTGGTAGAGGACATGAATAAATGCATCTCAGGCATGGTGGGTTGCTTTTCCGTGTGAATTTGTGTGACAGAGCTAGTGTGATGGAAACCTTCTCGACAACATTTCTCAGCTAGAAGACAGGCATCCAACCGCTGCTAAGGAATGTGTCCGTGAGGGGGACAAATCCTGGAAGGAGACAGGCAGCATTTCGGGCTGGCTAGAGAAGACAGTCTCTATGAGGCTCTACTGCGTGTTTCCAGGCAGAGCCCCGCTGCTGTGCAGACAGAGCAAAGCACGAAGGCACGGGAGGCCCCAGGGCTCCAACTGCCATTGCTGTCACTGAGCCTCCAGGAGCTGAGTCACTTCTGGGGGAAGAAGCAGCTAAATCCATCTTTTATCCCCAAATGCCACACCAGGGAGATGCATGCCTCATGAGTGCGGAAGCACCAGCGAACGCGAGCTGAACGCCGGGCATGACTGGGAAGCGCCAGCAGGTTCAGTCATTTATCCCAAAAATGTAAAGCTACCCAGAGACAGGGGTGGCATTCTCCTAGAGACCTTTAACTTAAAGATAGCTGAGAAGGGTGAAATTCTGGGGACCAAAGAGAAGTCTTCCTTGGCCTGTCTTTTCCAACCATGGCTCACAGTAGGAGTGTGAGCCCACGGTCCCCTAAACAACCCCTGCTTCTGTTTCTGCTTCATAACTGTATGCACCTGGAATATGCTCCAGGACTCACTCATATTAAGCATTGATCTACTGTGAGCCACGCACTCCTAAATACCTTAGCAGTAGGTATGATCATTATCACCATCCCTTTAGAGAGTAAGAAGAGGAGGTTCAGAGAGATCATAAGTGGTTGGCCAAAATCACTCAACCGGTGAGAGCTGGGAGTCAGACCCAGGTCTGCATGATTCCAATGAATCGTGCTGTAGGTCAATGGGCTGCAAAACAAACTCTGAGTCACTGAACAGAATTCATCACAGCCATGTACCATCTGTTGTGGACTGAATGTTTGTATCCTCCCACCTCAAATTCAATTGTTGAAATCCTATCCCCCAACGTGGTGGTGTTAAGAGATGGGGGTTTTGAAAGGTAATTAGGGTTGGATAAGTTCATGAGGGTGAGGCCACCCTGATGAGGAGGAGACATAAGAGCTTGCTTCCTCTCTCTGCTCTTCACCATTTGAGGACACAACAAGAAGGCAGCCATCTACAAACCAGGTAGAGGGTCCTCACCCACCAAACACCGGATCTGCCAGTGCTTTCACCCTGGGCTTCCCAGCCTCCAGAACCATGAGAAATAAATGCCTGTTACTTAAGCCATCTAAATCTATGGAATTGTGTTACAGTAGCCCGAGCAGACTAATACGCAATCTATGCTATTATTTACTCAATATTTCTCTACATTGACTATAAAAAAATTCAAATAAGTTTCTTAAAGGGAATTTTGTATTATGTCAATAATAATAAGTCCCTATCACTTGGCATAATTAAAAAACATGCAGCCGAAACCGGTTTGGCTCAGTGGTAGAGCGTCGGTCTGTGGACTGAAAGGTCCCAGGTTCGATTCCGGCCAAGGGCATGTACATTGGTTGTGGGCACATCCCTGGTAGGGGGTGTGCAAGAGGCAGCTGGTTGATGTTTCTCTCTCATCGACGTTTCTAGCTCTCTATCTCTCTCCCTTCTTCTCTGTAAAATATCAATAAAATATATTTTTTTTAATTAAAAAACATCCATAAAAATAAATTCAATGGAAATACAGTAATGTTATCAAATTCTACCATGTTTCCCCGAAAATAAGACATCCTCCAAAAATAAGACCTACTTACAGGTTTCCTTCTGAGTGAAATATAAAGCATCCCCCCCGAAAATACGGCCCCCAGGCTCTGTCTCAGAATGAAAATTAATTTACCATAAACTGGTCGCTAGGGCCGCCCCCGACTGGCGTCTAGCAACCAGTGACGTTATGCGGAGGCCTGACGTCACTGCTGTGTGAATGGAGAGAAATCAGCGTGGAAACTTTGTGAAACCTAAACTGCAACAAGTTGTGACTTGGGTAAAGAATTCATGGGGGGGGGGCTACAACAAGATGGCGGCAGAGGTAAAAGCCTAACTGCAGCCGCACTCAACAATTTCAAAAAATACAACTAAAATATAGAGTGGACACTATCCAGAACTACAGGAAAGTTGACTGACTGGGAATTCTACAACTAGAAGGAAAGAAAAAACCAGAAGGAAAACCAGAGGAGCTGTAAAAGCCGAAGGTACGGAGGCGAGGTGTGCGCGGGGAGAGGACGGAGCCGCGCACATTGCGCGGAGAGGAGGGGCGGCTGAGTGCCTGGCTGGTGTTCCCTAGCGGGAAGGAGATACCTAAAAGCTCCGGACCGTGCTGAACCCCAACTCCGACTGCACTGAACCCCAGTTCTGGGCGAGACCCTGGGCTCCCAGCCTCATACAGAGGGAAACTGGGCCGTAAGGTGGAAGCTCAGCGGAGAGGCGAGAAAGGCAGAGCCCCAGAGTCGCGCACATTGCGCGCAGAGGAGGGACTGTTCCCTGAGCTGCTGGATTGCCCCAGCGGGAAGGACTCAAAAGCTCAGGACTGTGCTGAGCCCCAGTTCTGACTGCACTGAACTCCAGTCCTGGGCAAGACCCTCGGGCTCCAGCCTCATACAGAGGGAATCTGGGCTGTAAGACAGAAGCTTAGGGGAACGGCGAAAAGCAGAGCCCCTGAGTCGCACACATTGTGCGCACAGAGGACAGACTGTTGTTTGGGCCGCGAGATTGCCCTAGCGGGAAGGAGACATAAACTCCGGACTGTTCTTAACCCCACTTCCAACTGCTCTGAACCCCAGTTGTGGGCTTGTTGGGGGAGAGACTACACTGTCTGGTAGCGGGCGAAGCTCTAGAGTGCCTTTCTCTCAGAGGTGCTTGCAGCGAGTACCAAAGGACACTGAGGTACACTGAGACTCAGGAACCTCCGAGGGCGGGGCTAACCGGAAGCCAAGGCTGTAGGCTCCACCCTGAAACTCCGCCCCATCCAAGCTGAACTCAGAGAGGCTTTTTCAGGTTTCCAAGTCTAGTGGAATAAGGCTGTCTCCTGGCATAGACACAGCTGATCCTCCCAACCTACCAACTCAGGGAAGCAGCGAAAATGCCAAAACGAGGAATCAGATCACAAACGAAAGAAATGGAGGACAAAAAGCGACTGGATATAGAGTTCAAAGCCACGCTTATAAGGTTGTTCAACAATCTCTTAGAAAAGGCCGATAAAATAAATGAGACCTATGAGGATATGATAAGGGATCAACAAGAAATAATGAAGGGTCAACTAGAAATAAAGAATACAATCTCTGAAATAAATAATATTATACAGAGTCCTAAAAACAGATTGGAAGATTGCAAGAATCAAGTCCAAGATTTGCAACACAAAGAGCCAGAGGACACTCCTCCACAGAAGCAAGAAGACAAGAGAATCCAGAAAGTTGAAGATAATGTAAGAAACCTCTGGGACAACTTCAAGCGAACCAACATCAGAATTATGGGCATCCCAGAAGATGACAAAGAGCAAGATACCGAAAACATATTGAAAGAAATAGTGACAGAAAACTTCCCCCACCTGGGGAAAGAAATAGACTTACACGTACAGGAAGCACACAGAACCCCAAACAAAAGGAATCCAAAAAGAACCACACCAAGACACATCATAATTAAAATTCCAAGAGCTAAAGACAAAGAGAGAATATTAAAAGCAGCAAGACAAAAGCAGGTAGTTACCTATAAAGGGGCACCCATACGACTGTCAGCTGATTTCTCAACAGAAACCATGCAGGCCAGACGGGAATGGCAAGAAATATTCAAGGTGATGAATAACAAGAACCTACAGCCAAAAATACTCTACCCAGCAAAGCTATCACTCAGAATCGAAGGCCAGATAAAGAGCTTCACAAATAAATTTAAGCTAAAGGAATTCATCACTGCCAAGCCAGAATTATATGAGTTGCTGAAAGGGGTTCTTTAGGAAGAGGAAGAAAATAAAGATAAAAATTATGAACAAACACGTAACTATCAACAAGTGACTCTAAAAACCAAGGGAAGTAGAAATCATGATGAACAATATTAACTGGTGAATATAATAGAATCAGAGGTATGGAAGGGGAGTGGACTGATGATTCTTGGGGAAATGGGGAGTGGAGCGGGGTGGGAAGAGACTGAACATAAACTGCACCTATGGATGAGGGCAATGGGGGATGGGGAAAGGGCAGAGAATTGAATGGAAACTTGGTGTAGGGGAACAATGCAGGGGGGGGGATGAGGAACATTTGTAATAATATGAACAATAAAGATTTATTTAAAAAAAAATAAAATAAATAAAATAAAATAAAAAATTAAAAAAAAAAAAAAGAATTCATGGGGGAAAATCACTGACAGTTGCATTGCAAATGCACTGCGAGCAGGCTACCTTGACAAGAAGTACTCATTTAAAGACAGTGCTATTGCTAAACATGAGAGATTTGGTCCACTGATTCAGAAAGAAATTCACAAGAAATTCACCAGGAAATTCAGGAATTGGATTGTTATGATGATGTTCCAGAAGATGATGACATGATTGTCATTGAATAAATGAGTAAATTCTTGATACTGTAGGATTCACAGTTTGTCTGGCTTGTGTTGACAAGTACTGTACTACCGTACCGTATACAGGTAATAAATTTTCTTTATTTTCATTTAACAATAAATGTGTACTGTATTCTTCTTCATGGAAAAATAATACATCCCCTGAAAATAAGACATCCCCTAGCACATCTTTGGGAGCAAAAATTAATATAAGACACTGTCTTATTTTCGGGAAAACAGGGTAGCTAAATACTGTAGGCTCAAGGCTCAAATTGAAGCCTAATTTTTCTTTCTTTCTTTCTTTCTTTCTTTCTTTCTTTCTTTCTTTCTTTCTTTTTAAATAAATCTTTATTGCTCAGATTATTACAATTGTTTCCCCCCTCCCCATAGCTCCCTTCCACCCGATTCCCTTCCACCCTCTGCCCTTACCTCCCCCCGCCCACCCCGCCATTGTCCTCATCCATAGGTGTACGATTTTAACCCAGTTTCTTTCAGCACCTCCCCACCATTTCCCCCCTGATAATTATCAGTACACTCCCTTTCTTTGCCCCTGATCCTATTATATTCACCAGTTTATTCTGTTCCTCAGATTATATATATATATATATATATATATATATATATATATAATTGATTTTTTTTACAGAGAGGAAGGGAGAGTGATAGAGAGTTAGAAACATCGATGAGAGAGAAACATCGACCAGCTGCCTCCTGCACACCCCCTACTGGGATGTGCCCGCAACCAATGTACATGCCCTTGACCGGAATCAAACCTGGGACCTTTCAATCCACAGACTGACACTCTATCCAGTCAGCCAAACCGGATTCAGCTGTTTCTCAGACTTTTAATTCACTTGTTCTTCTTCCTCTTCTTAAATAATACCTTTCAGCATTTCATATAATTCTGGTTTGGTGTCCAGCATCCTTAAAACATAAGGACACATGCGAGATGGGCCACAGTGGCTGCCTTGGAGGATGTGGGGGGCTGGAGGGGTCACTGTTGGGAAAGTCACCTTCTACCTAATATGCCCTTTTCTACTGTTTGGATTATTTAGTACATTTTTTTATTTTGGAGTAATTTTAGATTACTAGGAAAATTGCAAAGATACTACAGTGATTCTCCATATATCCTTCACTTATACCCACCCAAATGCATTACTTCTAGCTGTATTGTCTGAAATTTTACTATGGCAGGTGTCATCTATTTGAGAGAGTTTTAAAATAATGAGCAGGATGGGGGAGGGAGGTGGGAAGAAAGGAAAAATAATTGGTGTGTGCAGGCCCCATGGAAACCAAGTAAGTCCTTGAAGAAAGCAAACAAAGGGGGCAGTTATGAGCATGGACTTTGGGGTCTCGGGGCTGGCTCTCATGCTGACCTTGATCCCATTAGTTGAGACTCTGCCCTCCATTTCTTCATCTGCAACACTGGGAAAATCATACACATCTCTTAGGAAATTTATGTAAGTCCTAGGCACATACAAAGTCCTCTCCATAACTCTGTATATTATTTGTTCTTATTCACTTAATAACTTATTCACTTATTCACGCATTGAAAACCTGTTTTATGCCAGATACTGCTCTCACCAAGAGGAATGAAACAAAACAGACAAAAGCTGTGCCCTCCTAGAGCTGATTTTCTAGCATGGGGCTTACGTGTCAGAGAATAAATTAAATTTGCTTCAGTGCTCTGTGCTGGTCACTGGCTCACCAGCAGCTTACTCCTGACAGTAGATTTGGACAGATTCTGGTCCAAGTCCCGGCTCTACCACCAGTTGCTTGATCTGGACCCATTACTTAATGTTCCCAAGTCTCACCTCCCTCTTCTATAAAATAGGACAGTAACTCCTACCTCATGGACTTGCTGCCATGGAGATAAAATTAAGTAATGTGTCAAGTGCTTGAGCACGACACAGAGTGGTCAGTATCATTCTTTTTCTTTTCTTTTTTCCAGGACTTGGATGATCTTTATTTTTAATTTTCCATAGCAACTATATCAACAAAAGTATAGGATAAATATATCTTAGATCCTGGTCCGCCATGTTAAAGATAAAGTGACAAGAATGTTTTACTAGCATTTCTTAATGCATTCAGAAATTTACTTCCATCACATTTCCTTTCCCTGGAAGAAGCCAGACTAATGTGTGGGGAGGAAACAAAACTGGGATCATCAGCTCTGGAGAACAACAGACTTCTGCTCATTTGGGCCATTCCTCTGCCTCTCTAGGTACAACTGCTGTCCTACTCCAGCAGACCCATGCCTGCCTCTGAAAGGAGGATACAAAGGGAGCCTCATCAACCCTCTGTCAAGGCCCCAGTCCTTTGAGTCTGTATGCAGAGGCACATCTTCCTGGCATCAACCCAACAGAGAGTCAACACACCAGGAAATACATCTGAGCCCCAGTTACTGGGAAGCGGATATCCGGAAGCATTTCAAAGGCTCTTGATGACACCCAGCCTTTTATTGTCATTAATCATTCATCATGAAGGGAAGAACCTAATGTCAACCCCCAAACATCTTATGGGATGTACCAAGCATCTCGCCTTCTTTGCTATACCGTGAATATAATGGGAAATGGTTGGTTGCTTTTAATGAGTCACCATTATTTCCCAAGAAGATAAAGTAACTGCTTTTAATTCAGATGCTCCTGCATGCTCCATTCCCCCCTTGGTCTGCCTTTTGAAGGAGAATGTCCAGAGAGCAATTGTACCTCCCATGGCCCAGTGCTTTCCCGTACATGATGCCTCTTTATTTTCACAATCAACACTGCAGGGGAGGTTTTGCAGCTGAGAAAACTGACTTGCCTCTGAATCCTGGCCATGGGTATTATTCTCTAATGTTACCTGGAACATGATTTTTTAGCTTCTCCAAGTTTCTATTTTCTTAGACACATCTCACTGTCCAAGGTCACAAAAGTAATTAGGGAATGCACAATCAGCAGTGGAGTTAAAGAGCAAGCACTAGAATCAAGCTCACTTGGGTTTAAATCCTGCATCTGCTTCTTTCAAGCTGCCGACCATGAAAGTCAAGTGACTTGACTTCTCTAAGCCTCAGGTTCCTTATCTGTAAATTGGGGGGTAAGTAAATAGAATGTGAGACCATCTGAAGATTCATTCTGAACGCTCATGCAAGAGTTATATTTTTATTTATTTTTTAATATTTTTATTTATTTCAGAGAGGATGGGAGAGGGAGGGAGGGAGAGAGAAAGGGAGAGAGAGAGAAACATCAATGATGAGAGAGAATCATTGACTGGCTGCCTCCTGCATGCCACACACAGGGAATCAAGCCTGCAACCCAGGCATGTGACCTGACCAGGAATCAAATTCTGACCTCTTGGTTCAAAGGTTGACACTCAACCACTGAGCCTTGCCAGCTGGGCTCATGCAAGAGTTTTGTCTCACCTCTGCTCTGAGCACATGTTCCAACCTGAGTTTTTCACCCTAGGCACTACTGACATTTGGAGCTGGACCATTGTTTACTGGATTATTCTTTAGCTCTGCATTGTAGGATATTTAGCAGCACCTCTGGACTCTACCCACTAGAAGCTGTTTGCATCTTCCCACTAATCCAAAATGTCTTCAAACATTTGCAAATATCTCAGGGGGAAAATTGTCCCAGGTTGAGATTGATTTAGATCCACTTTTTCAGTAGTGCTTTGAGAACACTTTAATTCTTATTGTCCATATAAAGTAATATACTCACAGGTCCTGTGAATTAGGGTGTAGACATCTTTGGGAGGTGATTACATAATAGAGAAGGCAAAACAAAACAAAACAAAACAAACAACAACAAAATAAAACCCTACTGTGGAGGATCCCATGATTGGGTCACCCTCCTCCTAAGGGTAGAAAGTATAGTTTGGAGGGAGGGACGCAAATTCACTTAAGGAGTTGGGATAACCAAGCAGTCCTGGTCACTGGGCATTGTCCCTATGACCCAGCTCAGTGCCAGCAGCCATGGCACGACAACACTTGGCTGATAGCATGACTCAAGTCAGAATGAGGGCCCTGCCCCTTCCTGGCTTGTGTTCCTAGAAAAGTTATTTAAATTCTCTGACTTTCCCCTTTCTCCCTTGCAAAGTGGGTCTAATGATCCTTGTTTGCCATATTTATTCATTCCATAATAACTATTTGCATAGTTGGGAAGTGAGTTATGCAATCTTCTCCTTCCTCAGGATCCATTATCTAATAAGTGGGGATAATAATAGAAGCTACTCATTGGTTGTGATGAGGGTTGAATGAGAGAGAGTGTATGTAAGATTAGTATATAATAAAGACAGAGTGAGTGTCAATTGTTATATCTTGGTGAGTGTCAATTGTTATATCATCACCATCACAATCATCAAAATCATCATCATCACTATCATTACCATCACCGTTATCATCATCCTCATGACCATCAAAAGATAAAGTAGCCAACTGACTTCTACCATAGCTGAAACAGGGGGTGAAAAGGGAAAGTCCTTGGGAAGCCCCTGCCCCAACCTTACTTCCCTCACATAACTCCCTTCATTTGGGAATACCCAACCTCATATACCATCCCGTATCATGCCCTCTTAAGGAGAATGAGAAGCACCAAAGTAATGTGTCCCAACTACTTCATCCACAAAACCAGCATAGGCAGGGGGTGAGGGGTGGAGGGAAGGTGTGATATTAAGGTAATAAAAATACTTTTAAGCAAATATTCTAGAATATTATTCTTTAAGGAATCCTCTTAGAATGTCTTATACTTCTAACTAGAGGCCCAGTGCATGGCATTCGTGGGTGGGGATGGGGGTGGGGGTGGGGGCGTGGTCAGCCCAGCCTGGGCCCTTTTGCAGTCCGGGACCTCTCGGTGGACATCCCCTGAGGGGTCCTTAGCGCTGCTGCAGAGGAGGGAGAGGCTCCCGCCACCACCACTGCACTTGCCAGCCATGAGCCCAGCTTCTGACTGAGCAGCACCTCCCCTGTGGGAGTGCAATGAACACCAGGGAGCAGCTCCTGCATTGAGCATCTGCCCCCTGGTGGTCAATGCACATCATAGCAACTGGTCATTCTGACATTTGGTTGATTTGCATATCCTATATAATAAAACCCTAATGTGCATATTGACTAAATGTTGGAACATCTGGTCCTATGATGGGAACTAACCACCAGGGGACAGATGCTCAATGCAGGAGCTGCCTCCCCGAGAGGGGAGGTGACCTGCAGCTGGCCAGGCCTGGGGCCCCTATTCTATATAGTATATAGGGAACAGTCTCTTAGATTTAAAAATTAGAACTTCTTAGGCTACTCTAACACTAAAAAACCAAGATGGCATGTATGGACTTTGGCTTGCACATTTTGTGGTCAGTCCTGATTCTGACACATAACTTCTCTCTGCTTCAGTTTTTCCACCTATAAGATGGGGAAAATGGTGCTACTGCCTCAGAAGGATCATATTAGGTTCTACTTTTTATTTTCAGGGCAAAAAAATGTAGCTGCCCATCAACAGCAAGATGCCTTTCACTTATATGGAACGTATGTTCATTGGTGCATGCAGCGTCCCGGATTGCCAGAGGGATGTCTGACTGCCAATTTAGGCCCAACATCCCCCCAGGGATCCCAGATTGTAAGAAGACACATTCAGTGCTGAGGAAACTCCCCTCCCATGTACAAATTTCATGCACTGGGCTTCTAGTATAGGATAATACCAACATTACTTAGGCCTTGTAAAACTTTTCTTACACTCCTATATGACTATTAAATCCTTTATGAAATAAGGAGATGTATTAATAAATAAACTCTTCTTTGACAACTGCTTTCAAATCAGTTTATGACCCATTCAGGAAAAGCAGTTTAACATATTTATGTTCACATGATCTGATTACCCACTCTATTTGCACAACCTGGCTCAGAATGACTTTTAGTAGTTTCAAAAAAATCAAACTCCCTCTCCACCAAAGGTTCACCATGAACTGGGATTGTACTCCCAGGAGGAGTTCCAGAAAGGTTTTATTTCAACATTCTGTATGTTACCTCCATGGTGAGGTTTTGAAGGAGATGACACATGAGTTCTTGCAGTTTATGCAACAATTTATAATGTCATTTTTTTGTCACTTGGTGCCCTTAACCAACACTTCTAAATGACCTTCAATGAGTCACCAAACTCCTCTGTCATATTTCTGAGGTCCTTTGAGGCCATAAAAAAAAAAGTATTCTTCCTCATTCAGAGGGAATTGTTAGAGGTGCTGAGTTAAAACTGTGGAAATTGATAACCATGAAATAACAATAAGGTAATTGTCGAAGTGAAATTACGCAAACAACTAATGTGTTTTGGCACTTGTGCAAGTTCATCCTATTATTCAAGTTTCATTAAAAAAAAAAAAAAAAAAAAAAAAAAAAAAAAAAACTACCCTCCAGCCCTGCAATTTCAGGCTTCATGAGTATAGACAATTATGAATCTACCCTGAGCTGTGATTCATGATCTTTACTAAGACTTCCTAAAGCTTCCAATTTATAAACCAATTCAAAAGTAAGCAAAGGGCCTGGGTCACGCAAGGATGGACAGAGAACCAGATGGCACTGCTTTAAACCGTTCTTGGTGGGGCTGAAACGATTGGAATCTAAAGGAAAATAAATTGGAACTGTCTAAAGTAATATTTCAGTTTTTAAAAATTGCTTAGCCTGGAAATCATGTGGCTCATTTCATCCCTCACCGGCTGGAAACTTAACTGGGGAGATAAACTGCTTGGAGAACATTATTTTCATTCAGAAAGTTTGAAACTGGGGAATAGCATGTGATAAATGGAGGTGGCTTGGGGTATGTTGTGGGATCCTTGAGGATCAGGCAGAAACAGCTGGAGAGCCTGTGTATGAGTTGTGTGCAATCATGGGTGGGCCAAGTTCAATGTTCACAAACAGAGACTACATGTAGGAGAGCTTGAGGGAGAACCAGAGGGGAAGAGATAGCCTGGTGATGGCAGAAAAGGGAGGCACATGTGGAAACAGAGATGCTGGATTGAAAGTGCAGCATGATACCTGGCCGGTGTGGCCTGGTGGTTGAGCTTCGACCCATGAACCAAGAGGTCACTCGTTGGATTCCCAGTCCTGGCACATGCCCTGGTTGTGGGCTTAATCCCCATTATGGGGTGTGTAGGAGGCAGCTGATCAGTGATGTTTCTCTCTCATTATTGAAGTTTCTACCTCTCTCTCCCTCTTCCTTCTTCTCTCTCTAAAAATAATCAATAAGAACATACATCTTGCCAAAACCGGTTTGGCTCAGTGGATAGAGCATCGGCCTGTGGACTGAAAGGTCCCAGGTTTGATTCCAGTCAGGGCCATATACCTTGTTTGCAGTTGTGGGCACATCCCCTGTAGGGTGTGTACAAGAGGTCCATGATTCTCTCTCATCAATGTTTCTAACTATCTATCCCTCTCTCTTCCTCTCTGTAAAAAATCAATAATAAAAAAAAAAGAACATACATCTTTTAAAAGTGCAGCATAAGAAGAGAAGGCAGAGAGATCAACCACAGAGGCAAACTAATCAGGGCTGGAAATACTAAGGGATTTACTTTTTTAATTAACTAAAGTTCATACTTTGCTCAGATTGCCTTGGTTTTTACCTAACATCCTTTCTCTGTTCCAAGATTCCATCCAGGATATCACATGACACTTAGTTGTCATGCCTCCTATGCTCCTCTGGGCCGTGGCAGTTTCTCAGACTGTCACTTGTTTTTGATGAACTTGACATTTTGAGGAGTATTCATAAAATATTGTATAGAATGTCCCTCAGTTGGGATGTGTCTGATGTTTTTCTGAAGATTAGACTGGGATTTGTGGGAGAAAGACAGCGGAGGGAAAGTACCATTCTCATCACTGTCTGTCAAGGGCATGTGCGGTAAGGATGCCTTGTCACTGTTGATATTGACCTGGGTCACTTGGCTCAGCCGTACTTGTCATGGTTCTTCACTGTGCAGTCCTTCTTGCCCCTATGCCTTCCCATTTTGTCCTCTTTGGAAGGAAACCACTGAGCACAGCCCACACTTACAAGGTGGGGAATTATACGCACTTCCCTGAGGGCAGAGCATGCTTTTACTGTTATAACTAGAAAAAAATAAACCCTCATTAAAAGAGGATGAGGATCACATGTCAGTGGAGCAGAAACCCAGAATGTGGGAGGCCCAGCTGGAACTGGAGGTGTGGCAAAGACCCGCTCCCCAACAATCCTGCAAGAGTTGCACAGTCTGAGTGTTCACGTCCAAGAGTCAGCCTGGCTGCAAGAAAGGAAGACGCTAAAAACCAAAAACAAAAACTGGGCACAAAGTGAGACAAAGGTTCATCTAGAAGGGATAATTTTCCTAGGTGCTGATTTTAATGCTCTCCACATCCCTTCTGAAAGCTCAGGGCTCTGCCTCATTGGGTGGTCCTTCTCTGTGGGGCCTTGGGCAACTGACATGGCCTCATATGTCATTCGAGGCTCATCATGTATTCAACATAACTGCCATACCCCAGACAATGTTCTAGGAGCAGGCCTACAGAAATGAAACATCCATCCTAGTGGGGAAGGTGAGTGGTAGGTAAAAAGATAAACCAAATATCCTTTAAGTTAACAGAGCTACGCAGAGAATAAAATGTGGTTATGGGCTAGAAAGCAATTGACAGGTGACGCCTTCAGACAGTGGCGTTGAGATGGACATCTTTGGGGCAGTGATGTTTGAGCTGACACTGAATGACCAAAAGGAGCAGTCTTGAGAAGAAGGAAGCAGAGAATGCTATGGGCAGATGGAATTGCAAATGCAGAAGTTCCAAGATAGAGTAAGCTTCCTGTTCGAGAACAGAGAGAAGGTCAATGTGGGTGAAGCAAACTGAAAAAGGGGAGGAATGTTATAGGATGGATGGAGAGACAGGCAGGGACCAGATGATGCTGGTCCTGTAGCTCTGGTGAAAAATTCAGATTTTAGTCCCAGTGGTTGACAAACAGAATTTTAAGCAGAGGAGTGATGAGATTGACGGTGTCTTTGTTTTGTTTTTAAACCCGTAACCAGAATTGAACCCGGAACCCTTCAGTCTGCAGGGCAAGGCTCTATCCTCTGAGCAACACCAGCCAGGGATGACAGTGTTTTTAAAAGTCTTTGTCTCCCATAAGAGGGTGCACTGTTTGGGAGCAAGGATAGAAGTAGGAAGACCAGCCTCTTGCTATTTCTTCAGAAAGTTACTGAAGGATTAAATGCATGATAATGTGTGTAAAGTGCTCAGTCCAGGGCCTGGTCATAGTAAGCAATCAATAAGTGCAATAAAATCAAATAAATGCAATCAGTAAACCCACAACTGCAGTTATGCAGATGCTTGCCACTCCTTCCAACTTAGCCACAGCTAGCTCTGCAGCTCCCACTCTCTGTGGATTTTTTTGGAGGGTGGGACAGCCCCGAGGTTGCTAGCCATCCTGTTCCCACAGGCAGGGCTGACCGAACTGGGGTGTGACCAGACAAGTCCCAGGGAGGCAATGTACTTGAGTGCATCACAATTAGTTGGAGCCGAAAGTAATTGAGGAAGAAAAAAAAAATGATACAAGAAAAGCTGTCTTCCCTCCCCTGTTTGCTAAAAGCAGGACATAAATTTGTGAACCTGTCTCCCCTCCCCGGAAGTTAATCACTTCAAAGATCCTTAATTTGAAGTTGGCACCAGAGGAATCTACACAACAAACTTATCTTCCATTAGTTTCTCCCATAAAGTTTCCTTCCCGTAAGAAAATTATGGTCATTTTCCTTTGTCTTGTCACTTCTCTGAACATTTATTGTTCTTTTGTTAAGATGCTATGTAAACCCAAGTTCTAACCACCCTTGAGAGTTACTCATTGCCGAAACTGATTTGGCTCAGTGGATAGAGCGTCGGCTTGCAGACTGAGAGAGAGGTCCCAGGTTCAAGTCCGGTCAAGGGCATGTGCATTGGTTGCAGGCACATCCCCAGTAGGGAGTGTGCAAGGGGCAGCTGGTCGATGTTCCTCTCTCATCGATGTTTCTGGCTCTCTATCTCTCTCCCTTCCTCTCTGTAAAAAATCAATAAAATATATATTTTTTAAAAGTTACTCATTGCTGAGTGCTCCTACACAGAGGTGCAAGGCACAAGTTAATACACTTCCGTTTGTTTTCCTCTTTTAGTAAGTCTTTTGTTAGTCTAACTTATAAGGCCCCAGCCAGAGAGACTATGAGGGGTGGAGAAAAAAGTAGGTGTGTGTTTTTTTTTCCCTTCCACACACCTGCTTGGCACCTCTTAAAGTGGTGGGCACAGTCTCGGTTTGGCAAAGGATGAGGGGGAAATATACTGAATCTGAAATGGGCCACTAAGAGTACAATAAAAGCAGGGTCGGAAAGAAGCCCACCACAGGATAAATTTAAGGTGGTAAATTGTATTTGGGGAAAGTTAAAAAAAAAAAAAAAAGACTTTGTGGGAAGGGTGGGAGAATGGTATGGGGAGGGGGTAGAGGGAGCTGGGGGTAGAAGTCGGGGGAGGGGAGCAGGCTTAACTGTCAACAATACCCACTGAGCTTAGAAAAGTCCAATAGAAATCAGGGAAAGCCCACATTAGGAAACAGCTATTTTGAGCCCAACTAGAAGGTGTACTAAGGGGGTGAGTGTCTGAGCCAGGCTGTTAGCTATTCAAGCCACTGTTTCCCCTAAACAGGATTTGAATCAACTGAGTGCTGTGAATCCAAGCCACCTGACTGCACAGAAAATGGAAAAAAAACAAACAAAAAAAAACACCTTTCTAAAGCTCCAGGTTTGCCAAACCCAGGTCTGCTCCGAGAGAACCTGGAACCTGCAAAAAGAACGTTGCCAAAGGGAAGACAAGCAATTCCTTCCAGAAGAGGGGGTGTAAGTGACAATTTCCTGCTCCTGGCAGCAACGCCACTCATTCTGTTCAGGGCATTTAGACTCTAAATGTCACAGTGTGATGTCCCCACGTGGATGGGACATTTGTTGGTTCTGCCTCCTGGCATCCACTCACCTTCCGCTGGGAACAGGACTCCAATGACCAAACTCAGGCACTACTCCCAGGTCTTCGGGACTGAGGGGCTGACCTCACCCAGGTGTGGAGTTCTGTTTTGCCACTGGGGCTGATTCAGGTGGGCAGGAAGCCCAATAACAAAACACACGTAATCCGGTCTAGAACTTTTATGTGAACCTTAGGGGAACAGAAACCCGTTCTGATTGCCAGCTGGACTCCAACCTGCCATCACATGAGATCTAAAAGCAAACCTCCATGGGCCGGGGAAGAGCCAAGAGATGAAGAGAAATTGATGAGGTACTTGGAGCTCCTGGATCAACCACCCCTGGAGCACATAGATTCACTTTTTGCTTAAGTGGCTTTAGCTTTCTGTAACATACAACCTAAAGAGTCACACAGATTCTCTACATCTTCCAAAAGAAATGTATAAGGAGGAGCAGGAGGGGGTGAAAGTGCCTCTGGGGCAACAGGGCTGTGGATCCAGGGCAGTCCCCTTGTCTCTCTCCTGTGCACACTCAGAATGCTGGCATGGCCTCTCCTAATGCTTACAGTCAGCTCAACCATCTCCTAATGCTCAGTCAGCTCAACCACCTCCTAATGCTCACAGTCAGCACAACCATCTCCTAATGCTCACAGTCATCACAACCATCCCCTAATGCTCACAGTCAGCACAACCATCCCCTAATGCTCACAGTCAGCACAACCATTCCCTAATACTCACAGCCAAAATGCCAGCACAACCTCTCCTAAGTCTCACAATTAGTACAACCATCCCCTAATGCTCACAGCCAGAATGCCAGCACAACCTCTCCTAATGCCCACAGTCAGTACAACCCTCTCCTAATGCTCAGTCAGTACAACCATCCCCTAATGCTCACAGTCAGCACAACCATCCCCTAATGCTCACAGTCAGAATGCCAGTTCAACCATCCCCTAATGCAGGCTCTACAAATTACAGCCCGAGGGCCAAATCCAGCTCACTGCCTGTTTTTATACTAGTACAACCTGTGAGCTTTTGAGAATTGTTTTTACATATTTTTAAATGGTTGGAAAACAATTTTTTTAAAAAAAGTAGTAGATCATGAAAATTATACAAAATTCAAATGTCAGTGTCCATAAAAAAAGCTTTATTGGAACACAGCCATGCCCATTTGTCTCTGTATTGCCGAGGGCTGCTTTTACACTACAACAGAGTTGAATAGTTGGGACAGAGACCATATGGCCTCAAAGACAAAAATATTTACTATTAGTTCTTTAAGAAAAGGTTTCCAGACTCCTGTAGTTAAGTATCCTTTAGACATCCAGGAAAAGAGATTTTGTAACTTGACTTTTATGAACTAGGGCTTTAAGTTCCAAACTTAATATACTGATAAACTTAGTAAAACAATTGATTTTTCTTGCGAGGTTACGCCACTTGAATTGTTAATTACATACATAACCTTGTTTAGAAGAAACCCCTATTTAAGCTTTTAGGGTTATAAAAAAAATGCCATTTAGAATTCAAGTAATAACCAGAAAGCCAACACCAATGGTATATTCAATTGTAGCAGTGGTTATTTAGCCCTATTTCCCATAGTCACAAAACTCCTCTTTCAAGCATCTTCCACTTTTGGTTGAATTTGAGAAATAATCTACGCCATAATTGAAATGAACTTTATAAGTAAGAGTAATAATAGATATTATTTACTAAACTGTTACTATTTGCCAGGTAGAGTTCTGAACATTTTTATGTACATTAACAAATTAAATGGTTTCAACCACAGTATCAGGTAGGTACTATTATTATACCCATTTGGTAAATGTGAAAACCAAGGCACAGAGGCAGGTGAAGTAATTTGCTTAAAGTCACACAGCCAGCAAATACTGGAGCCAGGATTTAAACCCCAGTAATCTGGCCTCCTAAACTGGATGATGCTCTGGAGTAGACCACCTCAGCTTTATTTAAAAGAAGTAAGACTAACAAGATCTCACAGTCATTTGAAATTTAATTAGTAGCACAATGAAACATGTACTTTTTAAAAAACGTAGAATGCCACCTTTTCTGAGAGGTGTCTTTTCTCTGACTAGCCAGCCACATGGTTGTGTTTGTGCAACAATACTCCCAGCCTTCTCCAGTCTCCCACATCTGACTGGAGGGACTGTAGACATCTGACCCAGTTAACCAACAGGCTTCTTCCAGAGACTCTGGCACTGAGATTAAGATTCCAGCCTCAGTCTAACTGCTGTTTTAAAACATACACCTGGTGGCTGTTAGCCACAAGCTTTGAAAACCAGAGAGAGCCACTCTTCTGTGAGAGAAGGAAGTCGACTTCAAGGTGAAAAACACAGAGGCGAAATGGAGGTGAAGGAAGGGACCTTATGGGCTCTGATCCCTCTGATCCAACAGGCTCTGATCCCTCTTACCCTTTCTTGAATTCCAGGGGAACTCCACCCCTGGGCATGTAAGACACCCCTGTGGGGGTTAATTTTGTGTTTCGCAGATTAAACGTGTTTCTGGGTGTGTCTGTGAGGGTGTTTCCAGATGAGATTAGCATCTGAATGGGTGGATTTTGTAAAATAGAGCATCCTCCCCAAAGTGGGTGGGCAGCATCCAATCTGTTGAAGGCCTGAATAGAACAAAACGACTCAAGAAGGAGGAATGCATCTCCCTCTCTCTCTCTCTCTCTCTTTTTTTTCTATCTCACTTATTGAACTGGGACATCTCATCTCATTTTCTTCTGCCCTCACACTGGTATTTATATCATCGGCTCCCCTGGTTCTCAGGCCTTCCTCCAGACTCAGACTGAATTACCACAGCGGTCGTGAGAATTCTCAGCCTCCAGAATCGCAAAAGCCAGTGGTCGGCAAACTCATTAGTCAACAGAACCAAATATTAATAGTACAAGGATTGAAATTTCTTTTGAGAGCCAAATTTTTTAAACTTAAACTTCTTCCAATGCCACTTCTTCAAAATAGACTTGCCCAGGCCGTGGTATTTTGTGGAAGAGCCACACTCAGGGGGCCAAAGAGCCACATGTGGCTCGAGAGTTTACCGACCACTGGCATAAGCCAACCCCTCATAATAAATCTCCTAACTAATACAGACCCAGAATCCTTAAACACTATCCCCTTTCGGCTAAACCAAATGGGTTTCAGTTACCTATAGCCAAAACAATCCCTGATGGTAGGTAGCCATAAGAGCAAAATAATCTTCCAGTTTTCATAGTCTTCGAATCATCAGCAGGGGCTCTTAAGTAATGGATTTGCCGGATTTATAACTATTCCCTAAGTTGTGCACAAAGTAGGCCAGCTCTCAAGAATTCTTGGTTTGCAGATGGAGGAACTAGCTGAATATGACTAAAATGGTGCATAAGACAATCTGGGTGTCATCTAATTGGTCTTAGTTTAGTTTTTTTTTCTTATTTGTTTACTTCCTTTCCTTTCTATGTAAAGAAAGCAAACATATTCCCACTTCCCTCTGATGAAACAGCTAGAAATGGCAGTTTATACTTGGGACAGGACTGGGGGAGATAAACAGTGTCTCAGAAACAATTATCGAAATGGATATAGCGTGCCGTTGCATCATTTTCTCATAAGTCACAATGCTCCAGGTGGAAATGAATCAGAGACCATCCAAATGCTTCTCTGGAGACATTAAGCAGGTGGGATGAAAAAAGCCAGCGATGGCTTCCCAAGGTTGGTAGTAATTGGGGTTTAAATGGGTCCAATGGTCCCATGTGTCGATGGCAGTGTGACGACCTGAATGGCCAGGTGATTTACTAACTGATGACCAGGTCAGGATCAGGTTTCTGGCCTTGAAGTCCAGCTCCTCAAGCCCGGTGACCTTGGAATAATGTCTGTTCTTTTGACCCAGCCTGAGTCCACTTCTTCACGTTTTTGGGGGGGACTGGGCACATAATGGAGAACCTGGTCAATGAAAATATTCCACCTCTTCCCCTCTCTCCTGCCATAGTAATTGGTTCAGGTCTGGGCAAACTACCCAAGTTGGAGCAATGAGAGGTAGTCCCAAGACTTTTATTGAAACCATTACAAAAGTGTTCTCTCTCTCTCTCTCTCTCTCTCTCTCTCTCTCTCTCTCTCTCTCTCTCTCTTCTCTCTCTCTCTTTCTCTCTCTCTCTCTCTTTCTCCTGGGATTGCAAGCTGATGGCTAATATAAGCTTGGCGTTGTTGAGATCACCACACAGAAAGCGCCTGTCCGAGAAGAAAGCCAGCCAATACAGATAAAATTGGATGCAGAATACATAATAAGATAAGAAAATGGGGAAAGTGAGTTCTATTGGTCCAGAACGGAACTCATGTGTATTTGAGCCCCTAGATCCAGCCATGCCCGAAGTTAGATCAGTCTATTCAGGGATATAAGCCAATAACTTCTTTCGTTTAGCTGGAGCCAGTTGAGTAAGTTTACTGTCTGAACCTGAGAGCCCTGAGTAGTGCACCTGTCTTCCTGTAGCTGCAGAGCTGCATGTTCCAATACCTGGCACTTATCAGCAAGCTGAATATGACCGTTCTTGCAAGCACTGTTTATTGAGTGCCTACTATGTGCCAGGCACTGGGCTCAGGACTGCAGACACAGAGGTGAACAAGGTAGGCCTACTCCCTACCCTCACAGAGCTCAGAGACAGACAATGAGGTCAGCTCTAAAGGGGTCACATGTAGTATGGCAGGGGGAAACAGCAAGACCTTAGCTAGTGTAGGGGGTTAAAAAGGTATCCCTGAGGAAGCGACCTTTAAGCTGGCACTCAAAGAACCAGTCAGCTGTGCAGAAGGGAAAAAAAAGGACACAGGGAGAGTGGGAGAAGAGAAAAGAGTAGAGGAGGTGGAGGGGAAACCTACAGAGACCTAGCAGCAAGGAGGACAGCCAAGGATGGCTACAGAGTAATATTTGAGTTAGAAACTGGCAAGAGACAAGGCTGCAGGTTCCTCTCTTTTTCTCACCGGGAGATTTGTTAACGATACTGCAAAAGCATATCCTGACTCCATCCACCTAATGCCTTCTCATTGCCCCTCCCCTAGTGCATCCTCTGAACCACGGCTAGAGCTGCCACAGTTCCCCTCACCCCCGCAATGCATTCTTCATGCAGCAGCCAGGGTGAGGGGACTAGGGAGCCATGGAAAGGACACGAGCACCATGACAGCAGTGTTTGGTGATAGAGAAAAATTGAAAATAACCCATATATTATCACTAGACATTGCTTGAAGAATTTCTGGTATATCCATATACATACATTGAACAGCTAAAAAAAACCTGATTTACATGTACCGGTATGCATAAACTCTGAAGCATGATGTTTAGTGGCAAAACTAAGTGGTAAGAGGATATGCATGGTATCACATTGTTTATAGATATATACATAATGCAGTATTATCATGTAATAAGGATACATATTAATTTCATGAGAGAGGTCAGTTCTGGAAAGGAAGAGGGCTAAAGAGGGATTGTCAGCTACATCTTTAAGCTTCTTTCTAAAAAACTGATTTAAAGGTGTTAGCATTGGCCAAATATGGACATGGATACAAGAGTGTCAGGTGCTTTTTAAAAAAAAGTATATTGTATTGATTTCAGAGAGGAAAGCAGAGGGAGGGAGAGATAGACATATATCAATGATGAGAATATCATTGACTGGCTGCCTCCTGTGTGCCCCACACTGGGGATCGAGCCACAACCCAGGCAGGTGCTCTGACTGGGAATGGAATCATGACCTCCTGATTCATAGTTCATAGGTCAATACTCAACCATTTAGCCATGTTGGGTGGACAAGAGTGTTAGGTTTTTATCTATACTAGTCTTATGCCTGAAATTAAACACACACACACACACACACACACACACACACACACACACACGGAAAAAACTTCAAGTTTGCTCCATGAGGCTGGGGCATACCCACATTTGGAGCTGTAGGATGAAACCGCCTCAATGTGAAGGCAGCTATGTCACTAGGAGCAGGAGCTGGAGTGGGGGGTTGGAGGTGGGGGAGATGGAGACAGAGGGGTGGGGTGGCTTTCCCAGCATACAATAGCTACCGCAGGGGATATGTTTCAAGACCCCAGTTAGATGCCTGAAAGAGCAGATAGTATTGAACCCTATATGTAACTATGACTTTTCCTACACATATATATAACTATGATAAAGTTTAATTTATAAAGTAGTGTAAGCGGTTCAGACCCTAGCCCGGGCTAGAATAAAGATTTTCTGCCTTTGCATTGGACTCGGCTCCCTGGTGGTCTGTGGGTTCCAGAATCTACCGGGCACAACAGTAGGCACAGCCAAAATCGGTTTGGCTTAGTGGATAGAGCCGTCAGCCTGCGGACTGAAAGGTCCCAGGTTCAATTCCGGTCAAGGGCATGTACCTTGGTTGCAGGCACAATCCCCAGTGGTGGGTGTACAAGAGGCAGCTGATGGATGATTCATTCTCTCTAATCGATGTTTCTAACTCTCGTATCCCTCTCCTTTCCTCTCTATAAAAAAGTCAATACAATATATTTTTAAAAAATTAAAAAAATAAAGTAGGCACCGTAAGAGAGTAATAATAAAAATAGGGCAATTACAATAATATACTGCAATAAAAATTATGTGAATGTAGTCTATCTCTCTCTCAAAATATCTTATTGGACAGTGCTCACCTTTTCACTTAAAGGAAACACTTTCTGGCATTTCTTTGGCATGCCCGAATTGCCAGCATCACTGCTCCTGCCCTTTGGGGCCATTATTAAGTAGCGTAAAGGTGACTTGAACACAAGCACTGCGACGCACGCAGTAGATTTGATAAACAAGATGGCTGTGCATGCCGAAACCGGTTTGGCTCAGTGGTAGAGCGTCAGTCTGCGGACTGAAAGGTCCCAGGTTCGATTCCGGTCAAGGGCATGTACATTGGTTGCGGACACATCCCCAGTAGGGGGTGTGCAAAAGGCAGCTGGTCGATGTTTCTCTCTCATTGACATTTCTAGCTCTCTATCTCTCTCCCTTCCTCTCTGTAAAAAATCAATAAAATATATATTTAAAAAAAAAAAGATGGCTGTGCATGATTAAAGGCGAGGTAGCAGCGTGTGGAGTGTGGAGACGAGATTCTCGTCAGGGGCCAGATTTTGTCAGGTTATGTACAACAGTGTGCGATTTAAAACTTTGCTGGGCCATGTGTCTCAGTGGTTGAGTGTCGACCTATGAACCAGGAAGGTCATTGTTCCATTCCCAATCAGGGCACATACCCAGGTTGTGAGCCTGGTTGTGGGTTCTACCCCAAGTGGGGGAGGAGGTACAGGAGGCAACTGATAGATGATGCTCTCTCATCATTGGTGTTTCTCTCTCTCCCTCCCTTTCCCCTCCTCTCTGCAATCAATAAAAATATATTTAAAAAAATAAAACTTATGCTCTATTGGTCGGCAAACTCATTAGTCAACAGAGCCAAATATCAATAGTACAACGGCTAAAATTTCTTTTGAGGGCCAAATTTTTTAAACTTAAACTTCTAATACCACTTCTTCAAAATAGACTCACCCACGCCGTGGTATTTTGTGGAAGAGCCACACTCAGGGAGCCAACGAGCCGAATGTGGCTCATGAGCCGCAGTTTATTGACCACGACCCTAGCCAGTTTGGCTCAGTGGATAGAGCATCGGCCTGCGGACTAAGGGGTTCAGGGTTTGATTCCGGTCAAGGGCACATGCCTGGGTTGCAGGCTCAATCCACAGTAGGGGACATGCAGGAGGCAGCTGATGAATGATTCTCTCTCATCATTGATGTTTCTATCTTTCTCTTCCTTCCTCTATGAAATCAATTAAAAAAAACTATGGAAAAAAATAAAATAATATAATATAAAACGTATGAATTGTTTATTTCTGGGATTTTTCATGTAATATTTTCAGGCCATGGTCGGCTGCGAGTAACTAAAACTTCGGAAGCAAAACGCTCCAGTAAGGGAATTCTACTGTATAGTCTCCAGAAGTAGCATCTTTGGGGGAATAGCTAAGGTGGGAATGACTATGACCTTTGTTAAAGCTAAAGTGGAAATACAGGAGAGGAGGCTGTGTGAAAGCCAAGGTCAGGCTGTTCGCTGGTCAATGATGAGGCAAGAAAGGGTGGTTAAAGAGACGCACCTTTTTATGCCTCCTCCCTCCCCTCACACATCCTCCTGCCAGGCTCCCAGGCTCATCCACTCTTCCTGTTGTGACCCGGCTACCCTTCTGCGCTAACGGGTGGCACAAAGGATGCCTTCAGCGGTATTTCAAGGGCCCTGTCACCCAGAATACTATTGGAACCTAGGACCTCGCTCCTGCCATAGGATTCAGAATGGCATTTCCCCTCCCTCCCAGGATTCCTCACCCTCAGCACGACTGACACTTGGGGCCAAATACATTTTTGTTGAGGACGAGGGGGCCTGCCCTGTACGTTGAAGGAGATTTAGCAGCATCCCTGGCCTGCATCCATTAGATGCCAGTAGCAGCCCCTCAAACCCAGTTGTGATAGCTGTGGACGTCTCCAGACTTGCCGAATGGTCTCTGGTTGAAAACCACTGCTCCAGGGGTTAGGCATAATGCATAGCCACGGAGGCTTTGGTTCAGGCAGCCTGACATCCTTCGGTTTCAGCAATAAGTGTTTACAGGCAAAGCTAGGCTCATTTGGCGATGACACTGCATGGTTTAAGGATCTTGTGCCGCCCGGCATACCAGCCCCCGCGTCTGAATTATGTGACATCTGGCAACAGAAGGGCTGAGTGAGTCCAGCGCACATCTCCCCTGACTAATCTTTTAGAATCAATAACCTGAGTCACTGTACCTGACATTTACTTGTACAGCACCCTCCTTAAAAACGTGCTATATTTACTCATTTTCCAATGTCTGTGCTCAAACCCCTGGGGCCTTCTCTCATATGCTCTGTCCAGGCTACTTTCTGTTCACTCCTCCAAGGACACTTTCCTCTCCCTGACTCCTCTCCCAGGTAAAGCCTTCTGTTCTACAGATCTCAGTATCTCTGACCACCCTCCCCTACCCAACACCAGGCCCTCCAGCCATGTGATCTCAAGGCATCTGGGCTTACAGTTGCCAGGTTGAGCAAATAAAAATACAGGATGGCTTAGAGGTTGAGCATTGACCCATGATCCAGGAGGTCAGGGTTGGATTCCAGGTTGGGGCACTTGCCTGGGTTCAATCCCCAGTGTGGGGTGTGCAAGAGGCAGCCAATCAATGATTCTCTTTCGTCATTCATGTTTCTCTCTCTCTCCTTCTCCCTTCCTCTCTGAAATCATTAAAAAGGTATTTAAAATATATATATATATTTATATAGGATGCCTGGTTAACTCTGATTTCAGACAAAAATTTTAGTATATGTCCCAAATACTTCATGAAAAATATTTATACTTAAAATAATTATTTGTTGTTTATCTACAATTTAAGGTTAACTGGGCATTTTTATCTGGCAATCCTATCTAAACTGCTCCTTCAGCACACTTGCTGCAGGTGGAAATTACATTTTGATTTGCGTGATTAGGCCCCTGAGGACAATGAATAGGTTTGTTTCTCGCCTGTTTTATTCCTGGCTTGTAGCCAGTGCTAAGTTTTGGGTGCAAAGGGCATGGAATAAGCTCTGGTAGGTGAAGGAATGAGTGTAAAAAAGGAGGGAAGACTGGTGGTATTTATATCAGCAGAATTCTGTTTCATTGAATCTAATCACTTATTTGACAGATCAATTGTTTCGTTCCACAAAGATTTGTCCAACATCTCCACGGGTCGCACACAGTGGCAGAGAATGGGAACTCAAAGAGAAACAGGTCACAGACTTGTGTCCTCAGAAGAGGGGAGTGGCACAGACAAGAAAGTCAGCCATTATCATACAATATGATTAGTGCTACTTTATGGAGGAAGCATGGGGTAACATGTTGTGTCCAGAGGAGCCACAGGAGAGGTATCTGTTCAACCCATAGGGGTCAGGAAATACTTCCAAGAAAGCAAGGAGCCCGAGCTATTTATTGAAGAATGAGTGGGAACCAGTGTTCTAGAAAGAGGGAACAACCTGAACCAAAACCTGGAGGCATGACAAACTCTGAGCCCTAATGCTAGGAGGGGAGGACAGCTGGATCAAAGGTCCTCTCAGGCATGTGAAGGGAAAGGAAGCTAGACCAACAGGTTGCCCACGTTGGGCACCAGTTGAAGTGTCCCCCCACGTCCCGAGTGGGGTTCAGAGTTCAGGGTCAGGGTTCGTGTTCTGGAGGAGGCCATACTCAAATGAAAGAGAAAGACAAGAAAATACTAATTTGGGAATTGGGGGCCAGGCAGAAGCCCAAGAGAGAACTCAGCTTAGGTCTGGCCTTGGGGTTCCTTTTATTCAGGTTTG
This sequence comes from Vespertilio murinus, assembly GCA_963924515.1. Taxonomy (NCBI): domain Eukaryota; kingdom Metazoa; phylum Chordata; class Mammalia; order Chiroptera; family Vespertilionidae; genus Vespertilio; species Vespertilio murinus. The sequence goes on from OZ004705.1 coordinate 86,063,132, forward strand.
GGATCCACCTATAGCCCTTAGGCAGGCAGATTCCAGTAACAGGCAAACTATCTTATCAGTAAGAATTTACATGAGACTAAAAGGTAGAAGTTGCGCCAAAACCGGTTTGGCTCAGTGGTGGAGCGTTGGTCTGCGGACTGAAAGGTCCCAGGTTCGATTCCGGTCAAGGGCATGTACATTGGTTGCGGGCACATCCCCGGTAGGGGGTGTGCAGGAGGCAGCTGGTCGATGTTTCTCTCTCATCGACCTTTCTAGCTCTCTATCTCTCTCCCTTCCTCTCTGTAAAATATCAATAAAATATATTTAAAAAATAAATAAATAAAAGGTACAAGTTGCTTCAGCTATCTTTGTCTCAACCAGACAGTGTGTGTGTGGCTCTGACCAGAGCCTTTGTCTCAACCAGACAGTGGGTGTGTGGCTCAGACCAGAGCCTTTGTCTCAACCAGACAGTGGGTGTGTGGCTCTGACCAGAGCCTTCTGGACGCCTTGTCCACCCCTTTCTGCTAGTGAAGGCCATGTGCAGCTTCCAACCTCTCCCCTGTTTCTTTTCCTTAAAAAACCTTGAAAAGTGAATGCTTCCTGAAGGGTGCGCAAGTCCTTTAAGGACTCTTCATCCCACATCTGCAGACTAGAAATAAACATTTGAGAACAAAAAATGAGACAAGCAATAGTGGTTGCTGTTGTAGGGCCCCAAGATTGAGGAATTGACCTTCCCCACTGCCTGTTCCAGGATGTGACCTTTACGGTTAAAGATTAGACAGGGATGAGGTCAGTTCTTTACGGTTGAAGATTAGGCAAGAATGAAATCAGTCCCCAGAAACTCCCTACCCTGAGGACTTACCCAGAGGAATGGGAAGGGGAGAGACAAAGGGGCTTGCAAGATTAAAACATGTAATTAACGAGCCCAGCTCCCCTTCTTGGAATTTCCTTGTTCCCTTCTTCCACCTCCATGTGTAACCCCACCTGCGTGTGGTGTTTGCCTTTATAAACTCATGTTCTGCAGTTACTAGGCGCTCCAGCCAGCCAGCACTGTTGCTGTCTGCCTGAGAAGCCCCTGCGCTGCGCTTGTATTAAAACCTCATGATTTTTGCATCAAGTTTCGGTCTCTGCGTTTGACTCGGGGTCGTCGCCCCCTCCGTCAGACTCACCAGGGGTCTTGGGACCTTACACTGTGTGATCACCTAAGGAATTTTGCTTCATCCTAAAGGCAATGGTGAACTCCTCATGCATCTAAGCAGGGGGTAATATTTTCACTGTGGAAAATGGCTCTGTAAATTATTTGAAAGACCCAGGAGACAAGATCCAACTGGGAGTAAGAGTCAGAAAGGTTAAGAGGATTGTTGAGGTCAAATAGTTAATTTAAGGATGAATAAGGACTGGAACCAAGGTATCTGATTCCCAGTCTGTTACTCCTTTTCCACTCCAACATGTTACCTTAAAGCAATGTTTCCCAAACTTCTCTCATGATGAGAATCACCTGATGGAGTTGTTAAAATACAGGTTCCTGAATCCCAACTAAGAAGTGCTAAACTAAAATTTTTGGGAACAAATAGGTAAAATTGTATACTTAACTAGTGCTCTAAGCTAGTTTCATTGAATCTAATCACTTATTTGACAGATCAATTGTTTCGTTCCACAAAGATTTGTCCAACATCTCCACGGGTCGCACACAGTGGTAGAGAATGGGAACTCAAAGAGAAACAGGTCACAGACTTGTGTCCTCAGAAGAAGGGAGTGGCCCAGACAAGAAAGTCAGCCATTATCATACAATATGATTAGTGCTACTTTATGGAGGAAGCATGGGGTACTTGCACTAGTTAAGTATACTAAGCTTAGAGCACTAGTTAAGTATACTAAGCTTAGAGCACTAGTTAAGTATGCAATTTTACCTATATGTTCCCCAAAATTCTAGTTTAGCACTTCTTAGTTGGGATTCAGGAATCTGTATTTTAACAACTCCACCAGGTGATTCTCATCATGAGAGAAGTTTGGGAAACACTGCCTTAAAGTAATGATATTTTCTTTCTGCCTCAAGTTAAGAAGTTTAATTTAGTCTCAAAATGAACCCCATAAAGTGAATTCACACTTACATGTCTCTCACATTCCAAACCTAGCTAAATGCCTTTAACTCAGCAATTCCACTTTTAAGAATTTTTCCAGAGGAAATAATGGGACATATGTGCAAAAGTAAGAAAGATATTTATTTGTAGCATTGTTGATAAGAGCAAATATGTTAAATGGCCTAAATGTGCATCAATAGGGAATTGGTTGGGTATACCCAGACATTAGGAAATTATGCAACCATAAAAAAGGATGAGATAGCTCTACATTACTGACATAGAAAGATGGCTATGGTACGTTATTTGAGTGAAAAAAAACTAAGCTATGTTTAGTGCACATAATATAACCCCCTTTATTAAAAAATGCATGTTAATATATTTGCAATAAAAGACTGGAAAGATATACACCCAATTTGATGGCAGTTTGGGGAATGGCTTTTACTTTCTACTTTTTACACTTCTATATTGAGTTGTTATAATGAGTATGACTTTATAGAGACTTCTTTAAAAGCTTATTGGCAGTATCTACCAATAAATGCCACTAAATTACTTTCATCTCTGAAGTCTCAGCCACCTGAAGAGAAAGGAAAATGTCAACTTGATTAGCCAGAATTGCTGCAAAGAATAGTCAGATGTTCACTATAGCCCTTTCAGAGAACAGAGTGGCAAAGTCAGGCCAGAGGCTTCCTGGTTTAATTATATAGCTTAAAGGCCTTACTAATTAATACCATGTCAAATGTATATTTCTTTAAAACAAAGCTGTTTTCTGTCTTAGCATCTAGTTAACATGAGCCCTGCTTTGTTGACTTGGTTATCATGCATCCCATACACTAGCTCATTCTTAATACTTTTCTCTTCTGGGGCAGCAGTCACTCTCAGCATCACAGTACCCGGCCACAGATAAGGAGAGAGTGAGCAGTTGGTACTGTTCACCATTGGGTAGCAAATGCCTTCTCAACCCTTGCAATCTCCATACAGCGGGTAATGGTAGGGTGATCCGTTGATGTTTCCTGGGACATGAGACTTTTCAATGCTAAACTCAGGACAGTCCCAAACAAACCAGGATGGTTCAACACTCACTGTTGCATATTTTTTCAAATTACATTTTTCTACTCTTCCCCTGTTCCCGGTTGCAAGAGATTGTTAATGCTACAGAGCCCATGAAAGCGATTTCTCACAATGTACTCATTATAACCAAATTCCACCAACCAAACTGTTTCTCTGTTCAAAGGAAGCCTTTCAAGTGGAATTTCCTGAGAGTCAATTGCCATTTCCCCTGCGTGGTCCTTCAGGAAGTTCATGGTATAATAGAGCAGCAGTCTTGACCTTGTGGCTTAACACAAAGTCATACTGGATCAGAGTGGTATCCAAACACAGGTGATTTTAAGATGGGCCCAGGGAGAGAAAATGACTCAAGGGAGACTGGTAGGGCTGGAAACTTGACAGTTCTTCTTAGTCGTTTCCAAAGGCTGGGAAAGTGGACAGCTACCACTCTGCACCAAAGCAGTTAATGTTTAATCATAAGCTATGGCTAAGCTTATAATAATTACAAGTGAGAAAATAGAATGAAAAAAAATCAGTTAGATATTAGAAGAATGTCATAAGTTTTAATACTGTGGTCTGATTTGGGTATAGCTTGACTTTCAACTATGTTTAAACATACTATACTACACTAGAGGCCCGGTGCATGAAATTCGGACACGGGGAGGGGGGTCCCCTCAGCCCAGCCTGCACCCTCTCCAATCCGGGACCCCTTGGGGGATGTCCGACTGCTGGACATCCCTCTCACAATCCTGGACCGCTGGCTCCTAATCGCTCACCTGCCTGCCTGCCTAGTAGCCCCTGATCACTCCTAACTGCCCCCCCTGCTAGCCTGGTCCCCGCTGATTGACCCCCACTGACGGTCAGGTTGCCCCCAACTGCTCCCTCCCTGCTGGCCTGATCACTCCTAACTGTCCCCCTCTGCCAGCCTGGTTGCCTCTAACTGCCCCCCCCCACACACACACCAACCTGGTCACCCACACCTGCTCCCCCTGCTGGCCTGGTTGCCCCTCATAACATCCCCACCAGCCTGGTTGCCCCATGCAGCCTGCTGTTCAGTCATTTGGTCATCCCTCACTAACCCCCCCTGCCGGCCTGGTCGCCCCACACAGCCTGCTGTACAGTCCTCTATTTATCTTTTCATTCATTCTACAGATATTAATTGAACACCTGTCAAGTGCTGGGCAAATAAAGCAGGCAAGATTGATCGGTTATCTCTGTAACCACCTGAAGTTTAGGTGTGTGTTTTGACTAGGAATGGAACCCAGAACCCTTTGCTGCACAGGATGATGCTCCAACCAACTGAGCTACGTGGCCAGGGCCAGTTCCTAGTCTTTGTAAGGCCTGGCTATTTAGTTTTTTCTTGTTTCTGGCAGAATTTTCATATGCTTCCAATAAACTTCTTCTTCCCCCCCCCCCCTTAAGCTCCTATGCTATGCAAACATATTTAATGTGACCCATTAAAGACGTACAGAGTGGCCTGGTGTACAAAATCACAGATAGGCATAAGCGAAATAAAAGTTGCACAAAGTAATCCTCACCCTTGGTGCCTTAGCTGCATCTTTACAGCGTCTCTTCTTTTTTGCTTTTTAAATTCTGGCTGCAGCCCCTTAAACTGATTTGAAGTCTCCTCAGGGGGTTGCCCGGCACTTGGAAAGCCTCTGACTTATCCAGAATCAACCTCAGTTGCTTGTAAATAATCCTCTCTCCCATGTGTGAAAACCCCCAAAATGAGTACCTACAAAACTTTTCTCTTGGATGGTGCCTTCTTCTTAGCTAAAGGATAAGCTCTGTGAGCAAAAGGCCAAAGAATGATGGTTAGGAGGAGCCAGAACGTTCTCCTCCTACAGCAATCCGAAACTCAGCGGTGATCTGACCACCTTTTACATGCCAGTCATTTGCCTAGGCCAGGGACCCACTCTCTGTGAGTTTTTGCATAGCCCATGAGCTAAGAATAGCCTCTGCATTTCTAAATGGTTAAAGAAAAGCAAAAGAAGAGTATTTTAGGACACGGGAAAATGATGGGAAATTTAAATTTATAATGAACTCAGCCATGCCATTTGTCCAGGTATTCATCTGAGCAGCTTTGGAGGTGAAGGAGACCAGTCTAACTACATCAGGAGTGCATTTTAGAGCGAGGGGGGGAAATAAGGTTTGGTTGGGAGAGAGAAAAGGTGTGGGTTATGGAGGCTGGGCAACACCAGGCTGATGTATTATACCCCAATTAAAACGTTAAAAAACAAACAACCAACAAAATAGAACAGAGGAGTTTGTAAAAGACGACGGAGACAAGGGAAATTTTTGTGAAAGGGACACATGGGCTGAAGGGAGGGTGAAAAAGGCACTGCTCAACAGCAGCATGGGCAGAACTGAGGGCAGGAGGCAGGTTTCATGCATCTCTGGAGGTTCCTGGTACCCATCAGCTGACTGAAGACTCCTACAGTCAAGAAACCTACGTCACTAAATTCCACCCAGCAACTTCCAAACGTAAGACAGTCCTCCCCTTTACTTAGAAAACCTATTAACAGCTGCTGTTAGAAACAGGGTTTAGAAAAAGCTGCCTTCAAGAAAAGGCTCGCAGTCATACGAGAAATCATTTTATTGGACAATGGGCACCCAGATGGCTGATCTCATAAGTGAGGCAGAAAGGCAAATAGATACATGGATTTCTATCTTTAAATCCTGCCTCTGATGTGCTCCTTTGTGGAATCACCAGACCTTTCTTTGTACACCAAGCAGCTAGGAAGTGATTAAACACGGAGCAAAGCGGTTAGACTCACAGTCAACTTCAAGCTGCTTTGCTTTATTTTTGGATAATAGAAATGACAGCTGAGTAAATTCTGTAAAATCGAGATATCTGATTCCCATCCCACAAAGGCCAAAGTAATTTCTTCAAGACCATTTTTAGAAGCTTGTTAGCTGCTTGCCATTGTCCTTACCTCCCCAGGAAGTGAAGCAACTTTCTCCAGTTGCTTAAGAATCAAATACCTCGATGCAATTGGCAAGTATATACTAAATTCCCCAGTGTTAACAGCCAGCCTCCTCTTCAAAAGGAAGACCCATTTACCAGGTAGGATTGGTAGCTGTCAGCCACAGAATAATATGGTCGTGCCCTTTACTTAAAAATATACTGTAGCCAGTGGATAGAGCGTCAGCCTGCGGACTAAAAAGTCCCAGGTACAATTCCAGTCAAGGGCATGTATCTTGGTTGTGGGCACATCCCCAGTAGAGGTTGTACAGGAGGCAGCTGATCAATGTTTCTCTCTCATTGATGTTTCTAACTCTCTATCCCTCTTCCTTCCTCTCGGTAAAAAATCAATAAAATATATTTTAAAATATATACTGTATTTGTGCTATAAATAGAAGTTGAATATCAATATTACAAAAGTATAATATATAAATATGTCTCTCTCACGCACACACACACACACACACACACACACACACACACACGATCATTTTAGTTTGCAGAGCAGCTAAATGGGGAAACAGCAAGTACTGGATATACCCAGTGTCATCTTTAATCAAGCTGAACATCTGGATGATGCTTTTATTTTTTTCATTTTTTTAAATTGATTTCAGAGAGGAAGGAAAATGGAGAGAGAGATAGAAACATCAATGATGACAGAATCATTGATTGGCTGCCTCCTGCACACCCCACAATGGGGATGGAGCCTGCAACCTGGGCATGTGCCCTGTCTGGGAATTGAACCATGAGCTCCTGGTCCATAGGTCGACATTCAACCACTGAGCCATGCCGGTCAGGTTGGATGATGCTTTTAAAAATCAATAAAATATCCAGCATTTGGCATCAAGAGATGAACTTTTGGATCATTAACAGCCTGAATTTTCCAGTCTTCTCTGAACTCCATGTTTCCAAGTCCAGGTTTCATTTGAAGACATTGTCTTCTCTAAAGGATAATTTTCTTAACTGTAACTCTTGAAAACTTAGTAGCTTTCTTTATGTTTGAAAACTGTGCTTAAGAACCTGAATTCTCATTGCTTCCCCTTCAGGAGGGTGTATAGGTAATGTAGGGAGGGAATGTGCTTCAGTGGAAAATTGGATGGCCTGGAGGTCTCCTCTCCAGGCTATCCGATTCTGGTCTTTCATTGTCTTAGCCATGTTTCACAACTCTGTAAGTAATAGGTAACTGATAACAACTCAAAAATAATTCTTATATGCATGCAATCCTCTCCTGTTTGGTAGAGATCCAATTGACTTCCCCCTCCTTCATGGAAAAATTCCATTTTACTTTCCTTTGCTCTTTCTTTCAATATTCCTGATCTACAGTATAAATCAGTCTATTCAGATTCTTTTGAATCGGTTATATCATCTACCTGGTTCCTACATTGGGAACTTGGCTAGATAATTTAATAATTTAGGGATCTATTGAAATTTCCAAAGTCCCAGGCCACATCCCAGACCAATTACTAGTGCATCACAATCTCTAGGGTGGAACAAAGGTATTAGTAGTTGTCAAAGCCCCATTGATTCCAAGGTGCAGACAAGTTTGGGAACCACTTGTACTAAACTTTAGTAGAATAAAATCTTTAACACCATTTATTGTTATATCTTTGTGAGTCACGATTTTACCTTTTATTTTCCTGAAAAGTATCTTTTAATAGCAACATAGGAAGATACATTAATTCTTTTCCCATATTCCCTGACATATGCCTTTGTCTCCTGCCCCATGCCCCATTTGAATTATGGGTAAATTTCTACAGCAACTGACACATTGTCAGGTAGTAGTAGGCTGTTTCTTTGAAAAACACATTAGCTAATGGATAATTTTTTTTCTAAATACAGTGTATTGTGTTTCCTTTCTTCAGAAAAGGAGCTAAATTAATGGAGCAGCTGGTCCACCAAATATAGGTGATGCATCTCTTCATCCATGACAAATTTTTGAATAATGGATGCTAATAGTAATAGCAATCGTATCTTTTGTATTCAGAAATGGATGACTGATATAGGGTAACAGGACCCGTGAGTTGAATTGTTTTCCCAAGAGCAATGACAGACCTACAATTGAGGATTTAATCATTTATTTTGCTGAGAGATTTCAGGTGTTGGCCATCGTGGTCTGGTAGAAAAAGTCCTCTATTAGCAAGGGAACTCTTATTTACTCAATAGCTTTTGAATATACAAGATAAATGGCTTCAATTTCTATTCCTACTGCCTACCTTGAGCACTTGGGAAAATTCATTTTCCTTTGGACAACAGGTTCCTAATCCATTCAGAAGGGAGGTGGGGGAAATGGGCTAATTGTGTTAAAAGCTACCCGCGGGATTCTAACATGCAGACAGAGTTTGAAACTGCATAAGATTATACTATCCCCAGCAATCATTTCTAACGTATGCCCTGTAGATGCAATTGAACATAAACATAGACAGATGTATACATACACATCTATACTAAAATAATTCATCTGAGAACATAAAAAAAAAAACAACCCATAGGCATTCTCCTCACCCCACCTAAAAGAGTGCTCATTTCAGTTTGCAAAAATTGAGATGTCATCTGTCATCTTGGTTCCTTTCATTATTGTCTGGGCACACTTTGGGGTGGTAATAAAGAAGACATAATCAGCCCTTGGATAAAGGTAATGTTTCAGAGAAAACTTAGAGTCAAGGTTCTCTGGGCCAACATAAATTCCTCTCATTTTGGTAGCAGAGTTAAGGACTATAGTTGGAAGGGTATTTCTATTCATCCACCTAAAGCATTTTCTTTGTTGTAAATGAAAGTGATAATTTCTTTCTCGCTTCAGTTTGTAGTAAGTAGAAATCTTCCCTGGCAGGAATGCCTTGAAGAAAATCAAATCCATTTTGCTTGGGGAGATTTCTTTATGCTTCAGGAAACTCATAATCATGTTTCTCTTGGCTTAACCCTGAGCACATCCAACACAGTGGTGTGTGTGTGTGTGTGTGTGTGTGTGTGTGTGTGTGTACAGAAAACAGAGATCTAGAGAAAAAGAGGGCAGAAACTTAGGGACCAAGATAAAGAGATAAAATAGGAAAATTCTTTGGATTTGTCTGCACCATAAAACTAGAGTATCTGTACCAAAATCAGATTTGATCTGATCGGTGGTTTTCAATTGAGGACAATTTTGTCCTTCTAGGGGACATTCGGAAATGTCTGGAACTGGGGCAAGAGCAGGAGGGTGTGGAGGTGCTACTGGCATCTGGTTAGTACATGCTGCTAAACATCCTATAATGCAAAGGACAGACACCCCCCCCCCCCCCGCAACACAGAATTATCCAGCCCAAAATGCCAATGTCAATAGTGCCAAGGTTGAGACTGACTCCAAATGTCCTTCCAGGCCTAAAACATTGAGACACTAAAACAAAATTTCCAGCCGAAACCGGTTTGGCTCAGTGGATAGAGCGTCGGCCTGTGGACTGAAAGGTCCAAGATTTGACTCTAGTCAAGGGCATGTACCTTGGTTGTGGGCACATCCCCAGTAGGGGGTGTGCAAGAGGCAGCTGATCGATGATTCTCTCTCATTGATGTTTCTAACTCTCTATCCCTCTCTCTTCCTCTCTGTAAAAAAATCAATAAAATATATATTTTTAAAAATTCCAGTCCCAAATAAGAAATCTATTGCTATGGATTGAATTGTGTCCCCCCAAAACATATGCTGAAGTCCTAATCCTTAATATGACTCTGCTTGGAGATAGGACCTATAAGGAGGCAATTAAGGTTAACTGAGGTCAACAGGACAGGATTAGAGTCCTTATAAGAAGAAACATTAGATCTCTCTCTCTCTCTTTCTCTCTCTTTTCCTTCCTCCCTCTTTCCCTCTCTTCCATCATGTTCTCACACAAGGGTCATGTGAGCACATTGTGAGAAGGCAGCCTCCTACAAGCCAAGAGAAAGGGCTTAGAATAAAACCTCCCTCCCCAGCACCTTGATCTTGCACTGCCAACCTCCAAAACTGTGAGAAATAAATTCCAGTTGTTTGAGTCCCCCAGACTATGGTATTATGATATGGCTGCCCAAGCAGACTAACACAGCTATTTATAGTAATTGGCATTTCCAACATATCCTTATGTGTTTACTGTATATTAGGCACTGTGCTAAGCATTACATATACCTTATCACACTTACTCCTCAATATGCCCTACAGAAGAGTAAATGAAGGCCAGGAGATCATATAACTAGTCCAAAATCAACCAGTTAGTTAGTGGGAGAGGGGAGCTTTGAACCCAAGCAGCCCAACCCCTCGTTAAGAATTCATGCATTCATTCAAACAGTAAAAATAAAAATAAATAAAAAAAGAATTCATTACTCAATTACCACAAAATACCACCTTCAGAAACTGTCTATCTACCTGAAATTATAAACTTCCAGGGGAAGATAGAACAAAGAAAAGAATTAGAGCTGAGTGACATTGCCAGAGATTATGAAAGTCAAAATTCTCTGTATTGTCCTCAAAAAGTCAAACATAAAATTACCACATGATCCAGAAATTCCACTCCTAGGTATAAACCCAAAAGAATTAACTGAAGGGTCCCGGGTTCGATTCTGGTCAAGGCCATGTACATTGGTAGTGGGCACATCCCCAGTAGGGGGTGTGCAGGAAGCAGCTGACCTATGATTCTCTTTCATCGATGTTTCTAATCTCTATCCCTCTCTCTTTCTCTCTGTAAAAAAAATCAATAAAAAAAATATTTTTAAAAGAATTAACAATGGACACTCAAACAAGTATGTGTTCGCCAAAGTTTATAGCAGTACTATTCATCACAGCCAAAAGACAGAAACAACTCAAATGTCCATTACCTGATAAATGAATAAAAATGTGGTAAATTCATCAATGGAATATTACTCAGCCATTAAAAGGAATGAAGTATGGCGTTAGCCAGTTTAGCTCAGTGGATAAAATGTCACCCTGTGGGCTGAAGAATCCTGGATTCTATTCTGATTAGGGGGATGTGCCTGGGTTGCAGGCTTGATCACCAGTAGAGGGCATGCAGGAGGCAGCTGATCAAAGATTGATCTCTCATCATTGATGTTTCTATCTCTCTCTCCCTCTCCCTTCCTCTCTGAAATTAATTTTTAAAAATTTTTAAAAAAGGGATGAAGTACTGATACATGCTACAACATAGGTGAACCACAAAATATTAGGTTAAGTGAAAGCAGCCAGACACAGAACATCATATATTATACCATTTCATTTATATGAAACATCTAGAATGGGTAAATCCATAGAGACAAAAGCAGTAGCAGCCAGGGTCTGGGAAAGGAGTACATTCGGAGGGACTGCTTAATGGGTATGTGGTTTCCTTTTAGGATGAAGAAATATTTTGGAATTAGGTAGAGGTGATGGTTGTACACTGTGAAGGTACTAAATGCCATTGAATTGCACACTTTAAAATGGTTAAGGGTTGCCAAAACCGGTTTGGCTCAGTGGATAGAGCGTCGGCCTGCGGACTCAAGGGTCCCAGGTTCGATTCCGGTCAAGGGCATATACCTTGATTGGGGGGCACATTCTCAGTGTGGGGTGTGCAGGAGGTGGCTGATCGATGTTCTCTCTCATCGACATTTCTTACTTTCTGTCCCTCTCTCTTCCTCTCTGTAAAAAATCAATAAAATATATATTTTTTAAAAATAAAAAAATAAAATAAAATGGTTAAGGGTTAATATTATGGTCATGAATTTAACCTTTTAAAAAAATCTCAGTAGAGAAGAAGAACATACAAAGCTAACCTCGTCCTGGCTTTGGGTAAGCATCTATAATAATAATCTATAATAATAAAAGCATAATATGCAAATTGACCAGACAGCAGAACAGTGGAATGACCATCAGGACGACCTTCCTGATGAAGCCGGGACTGTGAGGGCCCAGATAGCTGGGGCTGCAAAGGCCTACATTTTACAAGTCTCGTGCATCAGGCCTCCAGTATGAGAAATAAAGCGCTACTGTAAGGCAGAACTGATCCCTAGGAAAGGGGACCTCTCAGCTTCTGGAACCCAGCCAGGCCACTGGGCCCCTGCCGGCTGCTATTCTGGATGTCGGATGTCATTTGCACTGGTTGCAATCACCAACATGTGCTCTGGGACACCCTCCCTATGTCTGTTTGGACAAGATGAAGATGGATGGATCCTGGAGGGGTGGGTAGCAGGTCTCCGGCATTAACACAGCACAGCAAACAGAGGGTGGGTAAATGGTCTCACCTGGCCTGCTGGGTGTGGAAGAACCAAACGGAAGCAATTTAAGCACTTTGGTTCCTTATCAAAATGATAGCCACTTTTAAGAGCCACCTACGAAAAGCATTTCACCCCTGGCATAGGGACTGGGCCAGTCTCCAGCTTTCAGCTCTCTTAATTCCTTCCTGGTCTGAGGAGCGTGCTATAGACTAAACGTTTATGTTCCTTGTCCCCAAGTTGGTACATTAAAATCTAATCCCCAATGTGATGGTACGAGGAGGTGGGGCCTTTGGCAGATGATTAGATCAGATGGGTGGAGCCCTCATAAATGGGATTAGTGCCCTTATTAAAGATCCCAGGGACCTCCCTCACCCCTTCTTGTAGCTTGAGGGCACAGCCTCAAGATGGTTCATGAACCAGGAAGCCTTCACCAGACACTGAATCTGCTGGCACCTTAATCCTGGATTTCCAGCCTCGGAACTGTGAGAAATAAATCCCTGTTGTTTACAAGCCGTCCAGTCTATGGTCTTCTGTTATAGCAACCCAAACAGCGTAAGACAAAGGGTATAAACACAGGAAGAAAAACACCGAGTTAAGGAAAAACTGGTTTGTCCCTTATTTTGCTCATTGTTGCCTGCTTTCCAAATGTATATGAGACCAGGATTATTGAGAGGGAATTGTTTCACTCTTCAGCCCTGGAGACCACCAGGAGAGAGCTGGCAGGTGGGAACTAGAACGAGAGAAGGTCTAGATGAGAACGGGCAGCACAGTGACCACCCAGGTCTTTAAAATAGGGCCCATGAACTATTTCAGAGACCTTCCCCTCTTAAAGATGTGGGCTACCACGCTGGCCAGGTGGCTCAGTTGGCTGGAGTAGCATCCTATACACCAAAAAGGTTGTGGGTTTCATTACCCAGGCACAGACCTAGGTTGTGGGTCAATCCTTGGTGAAGGTGCATACAGGAAGCAACTGATCAATGTTTTTCTCTCACATTCATGTTTCTCTTCCTTTCTCTCTCTCTCTTAAATCAATAAACATATCCTTGGGTGAGGATTTTAAAAGATTAAAGATATGGAATACCAATGAAATGTAATATAGTTGGAAACTTACAAATAACCACAGAGGGAAGGGAGTGGACTTTTTAACCAGACAGTGCTAGATCCAAATTCCTTTTCTATTGATTAATGGGACAAGATTTTTATCTCTCTGCCCTGGGATTTACACACACACACACACACACACACAGAAGCATCTATTGTATATGTACTAGACACAGACAGACAGAAAATTTTGTTTTACAAAAATGAGATCCTGTTATATACATTTTCCTGGATCTCATTTTCCCCCTTCAGTAATACCTCGAAGACAACTGTTATTATTCTAATTTATTCCTTTTTAATGGGCCATAGCATTTCACAGTGAATGAACAATAATTTATACAGCCATCCTTTTACTGATAGGTCTTCACTTTGTGTCCAGTTTTTCCTTTTCCTTTTATCTTTGCACGTTTTTCCTTGTATGCTGGTGTTTTTATTTCTGTTGGATATAGTCCCAGGAGTCAGACTGCTGGGTCAAAGCATATGAGCATTTTACATTTTAATAGATCTTATCTAATTGCTCTCCCAAAAGGCTGGAACACACAACAGTTCCGCCAGCTGCATCTGAGATGACTCTGTTCTCTGCGTGAAATGAAAAGGCCTTTTAATGGACCGGTACATTCAATGTGGCCATGCTGTTGTTTTGTTGCTGTTGTGACTGGCTGTGAAAGGTGTGCCCCACCTTTGCTGGCCTCTAAGCATCAAAGCGTACAGGAAAGCACCACGCCCAGCCTCCACGGCATTCTCAGAGCACCGCCAGTTGGCAATAAGGGCACCTGTTCGCCTTGCTTTGTATCTGACCTGAAATTCTCAAGCCCTTCCCACAAGGCAGGAAAGCAAGAATGCAAATGCTAAGCATCAGGAACAAACCATCTAAACCAGGAGGTGGGCAGGCTACTGAGACCAAGACTCCAACTAACTGCAGTTACTTCTCAATTAGACGACGTCAAAGGTTTACAAAACACGATTCAGTCGTTTTCACCTCCGTCTTTGTGTATTAACGCCCGCCCCATTCCACAACGATTTATTGAATGAGAGGTTTCTAAGAGCTGGGCAGTGTGGTAGACACCGTTCGTCCAGCATTTAGCAGTGAATCTGACACAGGGTTTCCGTGGTCATGGCTCTCGGATGAAGACGGGATCAAATAATTGCCCTGGAGTCAGCCCATAACACTTGGGTTGACCCTATTAGGACTCATCTCCTCAAGGGCCTGCAAAAACATGCCTATAACAAAACAAACAAATTAATCTCTGGACAACATTTAGCTAAGAGGGCATTAGGGTCAGCAAACTGACTGACTGTATTCTGTTTCTGAAGGACTAGGAGGAAGAGGCATCACCTCCCCTTTGGTTTTACATCATTGGAAATAGGGATTGTTCCTAGTAGACCTTTCCTCCCAGCTTTATTGTGGTGTCATTGACAAATAAAATGGGAAGATATTTAAAGTACACCCGGTGGTGATTTGACATATGTATTGTGAAAGGTTTACCCCTCTCTAGTCAATTGACACATACATCACCTCATCTATTTACCTTTTAGTGTGAGAGAACATTTAAGTTCTACCCTCTTAGCAAATTTCAATTACACAATGCCTCATTATCAACTATATAGTCCCCATGTTTTATGTGAGAGCCTCAGACCTTATTCATCTTGTAAGGGTAAAGTTTATGCCTTTTTTTTTTTTTTTTTAACCAACCTCTCCCTATTTCCCTCATCCTCCAGACCCTGGCAATCACTTTTCTACTCTCTGTTTCTATGAGTTTGACATTTTGGGGGAGAGTTACACACAAAAGTGATAACCATGCAGTGTGTGTCTTTCTCTGTCTGACCTATCCCACTTAGCATAATGCCCTCGAGGTCCATCTATGTTGTTGCAAATGACAAACAGCATATCTTTCTCGTGGCTGATAATATTCCATAGTAGATACAAACCACACCTTTATCCATTTACTTGTTGGTGGACACGTAGGTCGTTTCTGTATTCTGGCTATTGTGAATAATGCTGCAATGAGCACAGGGGTGCAGATGTCTCCTCGTTTCATTTACATGAATACCCAAGTGGGATTGCTGGACCGTATGGTAATTCTATCTGCACCAGTAGACCTTAAATCATCTGGAAGTATGGACCAGGTACATCTACTCAAAGCGCTACTGTACTCTCAAGAGCCAAGCGCAGTACCTGGCCCCATCAGTAAATATGTGTTGAATGGATGAGTGAATGAATGGATGGATGGATGGATGGATGAGTAGATGAATGAATGACATACCCCTTTGTGAATTTAAAGGGAACACAATAATTAGTGTCCTGCATGATGGTCATTTTCTAATTTGGATTTTAGGGAATCCGGACATACCTGTTACCATCTTGTTGTTTGTGTGTTATTTATATAAACACACCTGGCAGCTCTAGTCCGGTGCATCCTGGACTGTTGTGTCCTTGCTCAGTCCTTACCAGCTCTACCCCCACCCTGGCGTGAGCCCTTAGCTTGTTTTCCCACTTCCAAAGGAGCATGACAACTCCTGCTCTTTGCCCTTTCTTGTAAAGAGTAAATTATAAAACATAGGAGTATAAAGTGGAGTGTGCTCTACAAACATGAAGTCATTACTATTACTTCTCCTAAATCCATAATCCCTGCACCTCTTTTTTTATTGATTTATTTTGGAGAGGGAGAGAGAAAGATTCGTTATTCCATTCATTTATGCATCGTTACATATGCACCCCGACTAGGGATCGAACCCGAAACCTAGGTGAATTGGAGGACAACTGAGCTATTTGGTTAGGGCCTCCATGTACCTCTTTAAATCCTATTGAAAGCAAGAGTGGGCCAAAACCGGTTTGGCTCGGTCTGTGGACTGAAAGGTCCCAGGTTCGATTCCGGTCAGGGGCATGTACATTGGTTGCGGGCACATCCCTGGTGGGGGGTGTGCAGGAGGCAGCTGGTTGATGTTTCTCTCTCATCGATGTTTCTAGCTCTCTATCCCTCTCTTCCTCTCTGTGGAAAATCAATAAAATATATTTTAGAAAGAAAGAAAGAAAGAAAGAAAGAAAGAAAGAAAGAAAGAAAGAAAGAAAGAAAGAAAGAAAGAAAGAGAGAGAGAAAGAAAGAGAGAAAGAAAGACAGAAAGAAAAAAAGACAGAAAGAAAAAAAGAAAGCAAGCAAAAGTGGGCAGTATTGATGTTGATGTACTTAAATTCCTAAGACTCCAGGCTAACAACCCTGTTATTTCACTTCTCACCCAGCACATTGCCTGCACTTAGAAGACCCTCTGGCTTTCCTATCTGTAATAAAACATGTTTTATCCCTTCTAGATATCTGATTAGCTATTTCTTCCAAAACTACGGCCACTGATTTAGACCCCAGCCCATGTGAACTCATGATCAGATGATTTCAAAACCCTCCTGGTTGGTCTTACCCCCCCAAGCCCCTGCCTTTCCACCCAGCCTGCAAACCCTGCCAGATAAGTCATCCTAAAATGCTATTCTCTCCCCTTATCCTGCAATGGCTCCATACAGCCTGTCATTTTTAATCTGCCAAGCCCAGTGACCCTCTCAACCAATCTTACACTCCTCACACTCCTCCAATGCAGCCAAATTCATGCGTGCCTCCGGCAACCTACACACATGCATTGTCACCTCCATGTTTTTCCTGAGGCTGGTGCACCCATTTGAACTTTCATCTTTTCCTTTTCTACAGTTGTTCCAATACTACCCGCTTTATGTTCTGTTCCATCAACATCACCATCAACACTATCACCACCATTTACTGAGAGCACCAGGCTCTGAGCAAAAACAGCTCAGGTGAGTATCAAGCTTAACCATCGGCAACAGCTTCTCCTGCAATTAGAATAAAATGCTTTTTTGTTGTTGTTGTTAATCCTCACCAGAGGATATTTTTCCATTGATTTTTAGGGAGAGTGGGAGAGAGAGGAAAAGACAGAGAAACATTGATGTGGGAGAAACACATCGATTGGTTGCCTTCTGCATGAGCCCTGAGCAGGACCTGGGCCCGGTAGGAGCCTGCAACCAAGGTACTGCTGCGCCCTTGACCAAAATCGAACCCAGGACCCTTTGGTCCACAGGCCAATGCTCTATCTACTGAGCCAAACCGGCTAGGGCTAAAATGCATAGTTTTTTAAAATATATATATATTTGTAGCCAAAACTGATTTGGCTCAGTGGATTGAGCGTTGGTCTGTGGACTAAAAGGTCCTAGGTTCGATTCTGGTCAAGGGCATGTACCTTGGTTGTGAGCATATTCCCGGTAGGGGGTGTGCAGGAGATAGCTGATTGATGTTTCTCTCTCATCGATGTTTCTAACTTTCTATCTCTCTCTCTCTTCCTCTCTATACAAAATTAATAAAATATATTTTACAAATATATATATATATATATATATATATATATATATATATATATATATTATTTTCAGAGAGGAAGGCAGAGGGAGAGAGAGATAGAAACCGCTATGATGAGAGAGAATCACTGATCAGCTACCTCCTGCACACCCCATCCAGCCTACAACCCAGGCATATTCCCTGACCAGAAATCGAACTGTGACCTCCTGGTTCATAGTTTGATGCTCAACCACTGAACCACGCTGGCCGGACAAAATGCATCCTTTTTAAAACCACAACCTTCTTTGATTCATCTCCACTCTCTCCTCTAGTTCTAACCACCCTGGCCACCTGTCTCTTCCTGTAACACATCAAAGGCCTTTGTATTTGCTGCCTGGATCTCTGATATTTACTTGGCAAAATGTCACCTCCTTAAAGAAGCATTTCCTGACCACTGGATAGGGAATGCCCATCCCTTATTAATTTCTATGTAACGCTTATCAGCTAAACCACATTATTTGTTTGCTTATGGATTATCTGACACCTTCACTCCCAGCCCAGGTCCTGCTTTCCCCCAACGGTAGAAGCTCCCGGGGACAGGAACCTTGTCCATCTTGCTCCACACTCTATCTTCAGCCCCTAGAACACTGCCTGGCACTCAGTACCATCTGCCAAATGAATAAATGGGGCTGGGAGCAGATTACAGTCGTTTTCCATTTTTATTTTTATAATTCAGATGAATGTGACTTTTCCTATAACTGCATGTACTACTTGGGTAATAAGAAAAAAGAAAATAATGCCAAAACAACATGAAATTTAAATAATAAAATTAGCATATTTAACAAAACAGATGAAAGCAACACAAAACCTTTCCCAAAAACCTATTACATAAATTGCCAGTAATTCATATCCACTCTGTTTATTAAACCTGAAGCATTGGCCTATTTAATGATCTGCTTGTAAATCAGGACACAACCATGGACTTTTATTTTATTTTACTTTCTATATTTTTTATTGATATTTTACAGAGAGGAAGGGAGAGAGATAGAGAGCTAGAAACGTTGATGAGAGAGAAACATCGACCAGCTGCCTCTTGCACACCCCCTACCGGGGATATGCTCGCAGCCAAGATACATGCCCTTGACCGGAATCGAACCCAGGACCTTTCAGTCCGCAGACCAACGCTCTACCACTGAGCCAAACCGGTTTCGGCTACAACCATGGACTTTTAAATAATAGTTCTCTCTCATGGACTCATAGTAAGATGACCTTTCCACTTTATTCCAATCTCCTACACCCAGTGCATTTATTCTTACCTTTCTACTTTTGCCAATGCTGTGACCTCTTGTGGAATGTCCTCCCCCAACTTCTTGTGTCCAAAATCTTGATCATCCTTTAAGGCACATTTAAATCTCTCAAGAAATGGCCACAGCTCTCTTCCGGCATGCTATGGGCGTGAGTGGGACAGAGCCCAAGCTAGCATGGAAGATGCTCTTTTGTTTATTGCATCGGACTCTGCTCCCTAGTGGTCCTTAGGGATCACAAAATCTGGGCATAAACATTTGGGGGCTCGCCCGGGATCCCCAAGACCCTGAGGGACTCTGATCTTGAGAGCCTGACTGGCCGCGGTTTTAGCAGTACTGTCCTCACTAGACATTCATTGGACAGTAGAACAACCCCAAGAAAAGGATGGCTGATTTCTTTCCCCCTCCCCTCATTGACCCTCTCCTGCCTGCACCTGCCCCTCACAGGCCTTCACCACTCTACTGTCTTTGTCCATGGACTATGCATATATGCATATAAGTTCCCCCATTAATCATTTGCCCCTAACCTCACACCCCTAGGTTTTTCTCATTTGCCTTAGTATTTTTTGTTGTTGACCCTACTTCTACTTTGCTGGAAACAACAAATTTATCGATAGTTCAGTTAAAAATAGTTCAGAACATATTTCTGTTTTTTCCTTAGTGTGATCGATAGAACAATAAGTTAAAAATACTTGATTGCTACCGTGTTTCCCCGAAAATAAGACATCCTCCGAAAATAAGACCTGCTTACAGGTTTCCTTCTGAGTGAAATATAAGGCATCCCCCCGAAAGTAAGACCCCCCCCAGGCTCTGTCTCAGAATGAAAATTAATTTACCGTAAACTGGTTGCTAGGGCTGCCCCGACTGGCGTCTAGCAGCCAGTGACCTTACGCGGAGTCCTGACGTCACTGCTGTGTGAATGGAGAGAAATCAGCGTGGAAACTTTGGGAAACCTAAACTGCAACAAGTTGTGACTTGGGTGAAGAATTCATGGGAGAAAATCACTGACAGTTGCTTTGCAAATGCACTGTGAGCAGCTACCTTGACAAGAAGTACTCATTTAAAGACAGTGCTATTGCTAAACATGAGATTTGGTCCACTGATTCTGAAAGAAATGGAGTCACAAGAAATTCACCAGGAAATTCAGGAATTGGATTGTTATGATGATGTTCCAGAAGATGATGACACGATTGTCATTGAATAAATGAGTAAATTCTTGATACTGTAAAAAAAAGAAGAAGAAGAAAAGAAAAGAAAAGAAATGGCCACAACCAACCAACTGTGCTTCTAAAAAGCTCTGTGCTTTGTCAATAGGCATCCTGTCTTTGTGTCTCCCTCAATCAATTACAGTAGGTTGAAAGCAATATTTTTATATTATAACTACACTGAAATGTCACTATACATTTTTCATCTGCTAGCGGGAAAATTCGGTCGAAGGTAGATGGGAGCAATTACCTAGAATCTTTTTCAAATGAGAAAATACCAGGTGGTTTTCAAGGGTTCAAAAGCCATTTCCCACACATTCCCATGAGGAGGAAGATGGCATATACACAATCATTACCTGGATTTTATGAAAAAATGAATGCAAGGAAAACTGACTAGCAAGCTTGGAATAATCTCTTACAATGTTCTTGGGCACCACCCACTTATGTCCTGTTATAACAACCAGTCAGCATTGATTGAGTGCTTACAGTGTGCCAGGGACTGTGCTAAATGCACTTCATACATTACTAGAGGCCCAATGCATGAAATTCGTGCAAGCATAGGCCTTCTCTCCCCCCCCCCCTGCTGTTAGCACCCACCACTTTCCCTCATAGCCCCAGCTTAGTCTGGAAGAACATCCAGAAGGATGTCCGGTCTAATTAGCATATTATGCTTTTATTATTATAGATCTTATTTACTCCTCCCAATAGCCCAAAGTGATCTTTATTATTAGTATCCTATTGGAAGGGGTCATTGAGAGGTCACTGCCTACAGACCCTTGAGCTGGATATGGGCAATTGGAGGCTCCTCATGCCCTCCCCTGTCCTTGGAATGTGTACTCTGCTCATTATTCCCATAGTGGAAGCTATTCCAAGGATGTAGCCTTGAAAGAGTAAGATTTTGTTGGGACCATTTGGACAACATCTGTGACTGAACCCTATTATGGCTTTTTTTAAAAAAAAATTTTATTGATTTTTTACAGAGAGGAAGGGAGAGGGATAGAGAGCTAGAAACATTGATGAGAGAAAAACATGGACCAGCTGCCTCCTGCACATCCCCTACTGGGAATATTCCCACAACCAATGTACATGCCCTTGACCGGAATCGAACCTGGGAACTCTCAGTCCACAGACCGACGCTCTTCCACTGAGCCAAACCGGTTTCGGCCTATTACGACTTCTATATAAACTTTAAGATTCTGGTTTGGGGTACAAATATCTACTAGTCTTGTGGCAATCAAGACTTAATTGCCCCTGGCACCTACCAATCTGGAGTGGTCTGCTTTTGTCTTCAGCCTCTCCTTGCCCTCATATGCTGGGACCAGTTTCAGATTTCACCCCAAAAGCTCCCAAGGTTTCGAACCAACATATTTCCATTTCACAGAGGAAGTAACTGATGCACAGAGAGGTTCAGCAATTTTCCCAGGATGACAAGGCAACAAGTGTTAGAGCTGATTTGAAGCCATTTTGCCTGATTTCAAAACACCCATTCTTTGCCACTCTAACATACATTTTTTTCTATTCTAAAAACTATAGTTAACATTAAAGATAGCAGTTAAATAACCTCAACTACAAAAGTACCAGTTCTAGACTATTTTCACCCTTTTCAATTATTTTTAAGTAACACAAACTCAGTGTTCAACATAAAACAATTAAATATGGGTAGAAGTTAAATTGAGCCTGTCTTCTTTTTAATCAGCTTCTCTTTTTCTCCAGCATTTCATGCATTGCAATGTTGATTTGACAATTGTTATGCCAGGAAGTCAATAGTACTAATTTTCACACTTCATTAATAAATAAATGGAGGCCTCAGAAGTTATGGGATGGATCCATAGATCCCCTGGGAATTGAGAGGATCCAATAAACCCACTTTAGTCAAAACAATGCCAAGCTGTAGACAAGAGTTTAGAGATCAAAGCATGCTCAAGGTGCCCTGACAGGTTTGGCTCAGTGAATAGAGCAAAGGCCTTGGATTGAAAGGTCCTGGGTTCGGTTCCGGGCAAGGGCATGTGCCTTGGTTGTGGGAACATCCCCAGTAGGGGATGTGCAGGAGGCAGCTGGTCCATGTTTCTCTCTCATTGATGTTTCTGACTCTCTATCCCTCTCCTTTTCTCTCTGTGAAAAATCAATAAAATATATTAATTTAAAAAAAAACATGCTCAAGGTAATAATCCCAGACTTAAAATTTGAAAGTGGGACTCTAGGTCAGAGCTTTAAGAAGATTTCAAGTTTGAATAGACAACAAGAAAACAAAAAGCAGATTTGGGGATCCATG
This sequence comes from Vespertilio murinus, assembly GCA_963924515.1. NCBI lineage: Eukaryota > Metazoa > Chordata > Mammalia > Chiroptera > Vespertilionidae > Vespertilio > Vespertilio murinus. Next base: position 86,085,591 of record OZ004705.1, read on the forward strand.
CAAAAGTAGATCAGACACTGTGGTCTTGCATTTGAATAGGAAATGAGACTCAGAGTCTTCCATGGTTTGGAACCGAGAAGATAAGAAAGCCTTTCTGCCAGGCTTTTTAACAGCTGGCAGCCTAAAACATGGAAGTACAAAAATGTCAGGAGCTCAAATGCTATACATTGGACATTCAGAGCAATTTTTCTATGTGCTTGAAATTTTCCTAATATAATGGGGACACTATAAAAGAGGGGTTTATTAGGGAACTGCCGTGTTTCCCCGAAAATAAAACATCCTCTGAAAATAAGACCTACTTCATGGAAAAATAATGCATCCCCTGAAAATAAGACCTAGCGCATCTTTGGGAGCAAAAATTAATATAAGACACTGTCTTATTTTCGGGGAAACAGGGTATTAGGAATCTGACCAGGGTTGGAGTTTTGGTCCAGTGTGTTGCTTTATGTAATTCCTTGCAAAAGGATTAAAGCAGGTTCCTTCTACAGATGAAGTAACAGAAGAATCGAAGCAGCCAATATGTACTGAGCACTTACCTTGCGCTCTGCATACATTAACTTACTGAATATTCACAATTAAGCTTTAAGGTAGGTTAACTTATCATCTCCATTTCAGAGAATGGAGGCAGAGGGAGGCTTAGCAATGTGCCGAAACATCACATAGCCAAACAAGGGACAGAGCCAGCATTCAAACCCAGGGCTTGTTTAAAGGTAGCTCCTATTCTACACACTTTTTAAATCACTATTATTGATTTCAGAGAGGAGGGAAAGGGAGAGAGAGATCAAAACACCAGTGAAGAGAATCATTGATTGGCTGCCTCCTGCATGCCCCCTATTGGGGATTGAGCCCACAACCCTGGCATGTGCCTTGACTGGGAATGAAACCGGTTCATAGGTGGATGCTCAACCACTGAGCCACACCAGCCAGGCTGCACATTCTTTCAAGGCCACTGTGAACTCCAGAGACCAACAGGGCTGCCACATACTTACAACATGACTTGAATGTGTCTGGGACTCTCAAGAGATTTAGAAAGCTTCCTGAAAACATGAAAGTACTAAACCTTCAGGTTCAAAGCAGAAAGGGGCCATGGGGTCCAAACTGGGGTTCAAATCCTGGCTCTGCCACTTAAGTCACCTCACCTAGAGAGCTCTAGTTTGCCCATCTAAATAAGGGAGTCCCTTTGGGAGGATACCGTGGAGACAGACTGAGATGGTGCGTTTAGAGTTCTTATACAGGAGCATGGCAATCTACCAGTAAAACACACCACTGTGGGTATTATTGCAAACTTGTAGGAAGCAGAGACCCTCAGCCCCGCTGTTATGCCAAAGTACCAAAGCCAAAGGTGTTTGAAAGAATGAAACTGGAGGGACGACCAGTATGTTAAAAGGAGGTTGCGAGCACTGTGTATTCCAGGTGCAAACTAAGGCAATCGATTGTTATTTCAACTTGAACCCATGAGAACCAGAATCCAACTGAGCCATTTAGGAATATTTTCTGAATTTGCCATCACAGGCATGAAGAAAGCACACACACACACACACACACACACACACACACACACACACACAGTCTACCAGGTGAGGGCAGGACAAGAGCACATTCACAATAGTTTGGTCCAACACAGCTCTGAGATTGGTGCGGAGCAGGGTCACTCAGTGGGAAGGCAGGAAGCTGAGGGTCCTGGAGGAGGAGGAGAGGGCCTTTCCCCGCCCAGCAGGAGGCGCGGTCTAGAGCAAGCAATGCAAGGGCAGGGGCACTAGAAAGCGCCCCGGGTTTGCAGGGAGGGCTGGTGACCCCGGGGTCCCTGCGGCTGCCTCTACACTCTGAGGGCAGGAGTTTTACTCAACTATTGCGTTCTATTAAGGAAAAGCAAAAATCCTTGTTTTGTTTGGAAATGTTGTGGATCCCTAAAATATCGTGGAGAGACCGAGCAAACACAGGAAGTCGGTCTCTGAGCTACCTTCTAGGACTGTCCCCAAAGCAAAGACTCTGAGTGGAGGAAGAAAGGAGAGCGTGTGCCCAGGGTTAGCGTTCCTCTAATCTAGCCCCTTTCTTCCCACCGGCAGCCCAGGAGAAGGCGGGGAAGGGACGCTGGGCGTTTCAGGGGTGCCCTGACCCTCGTGCGGGGAGAAAGGCACAGCGGAAACCCAGAGGACACTCCCCCCTCTCTAGGGACCGGGGCGCTTTCCAGGATGGTCCACCGGCCCCCGGCGTCCTAGCGCATCCCGGGCGGAGAACGGACTCTCCACTCTCCGCGGTGGGGAAGACCCTACTTTCTAGGACTAGCCGAGAGCTTACAGAGCCGGGACTCCCGAGTCCACCCGAGGCTCCCCGCTAGCTGCCTGGCGAGCTCTCCAGCCTCCGGGTGCAGCCCAGCCCAGAGAGTCCCCTTTTGTTCCTGGGAGAGCGCGGAGCGGAGCGGAGCGGCGCGTCCCTCCCCGCGCTGCAAGCCCCGCCGCGGGGGCGCTTCCCCGGGTCCGCTCCCTACGGTGCCCCCGCGTCCGAGACCACCGGCCACAGGGCACGGGTCCCCAGGTGCACCCTCCTTCCTCGGGAGTACTCACTTCTCCCCAGTCCCTCCGCTTTCCACGCCGTCTCCTCCACCGCTCCATAGCGCCTCAGAGGCTTCTCGGCTTCCAGATGGCTAGATAAAGATTGCTTCAGTTCCATCGCTCGTCCCTGTGGGCAGGTCGATGGGTCCCCCCTTTACTCCATCCTCGCCGCGGGCTGCTGGGAGGGAGGCGGCTCCAGCCAGCAGCGTTTTTAAGGGGCCGGGCGCTCGTGACGCTGATCCATCTCTTCCGCCCGCGAGGGCCTGGGAGCGCTGACTGGTACCCAGGAGGGGAAGGGAGAGGGATGCAGGGCGCATGCGCAATGGAGGCCTTGGGGGCTGGGTAGAGAGAAAGGGGGGGAGATGATAACTCTGCGGAGGACAACAAAAACAACTAAAATAGAACCAACCCAGAACATGGCCCCTGCCCCATCCTGGAGCCCACGGAGATGTTTTGCATGGGGCTGGCACCGCGAGGAGCTTGTGAGATGCCGGCGGGAAGCGAGGTTTTGAGTGGGATCCGTGAGCAGCCTTCTCTGTCTGTGGGCGATGGATCCATCTTTGTGGGGAGTGTGCAGAAGCTGATTGTGGACCTGGATCTGTGGGTTCTGTGCTTGGCTGAGTGCTTCCTCTCTGTGTGTGAGAAGCTCTGTCTTTTGCATCTGCGTGTATAGTTTGAGTATGGAATGGGACAGTCTCGTGTGCAGGTACCTGTGTCTACTCGGTGTGTGTTTGCATGAACTTGAGAGAACCATAAAAATATTTGGTACACAAGTGTAAAAAGGTGCTTGAAACATAGGTCGTCCTGCCCAGAAACCCAGGGGTTTGTCTTACTAACAAAGCATGGCAGCATTAAAGGTACTAAGCAAAACCAGAAGCTTGATTAATAAAAATTAGGAGCATTTCCCTATAACTCAGTAAAACAGATACTGTGTGGTTGGCCTTGTTTTACAAAGGATGAAACTGAGATGCAAAAAGATTAAGTTATTTGCCCAAAGTCCCACACTTTCCAAGTGGTCTGGTCAGCACTTTTGGTTAAGATTTAAGTATACACTGTAACCTCAGACATATTAATTACTTCATAGAACAATGGTAAAAATTAAATAAAAATGCTGTGATCTGCTGAAAACAGTTTGGCTCCGTGGATAGAGCGTCGGCCTGCGGACTGAAAGGTCCCGGGTTCGATTCCGGTCAAGGGCATGTACCTTGGTTGCGGGCACATCCCCAGTAGGGAGTGTGCAAGAGGCAGCTGATCGATGTTTCTCTCTCATCGATGTTTCTAACTCTCTCTCTCTTCGTCTCTGTAAAAAATCAATAATATATATATATATATATATATATATATATATATATATTTATTTAAATGCTGTGATTCCACCCTAGGTGGTTTGGCTTAGAGCATAGGCCTGAGAAATGAAGGGTCCTGGGTTCAATTCCAGTCAAGGTCATGTACCTCAGTTGAAGACTAGGCCTGATCAGGGTGCATGGGGGAGGCAACCAATTAATGTGTCTCTCTCACATTGATGTTTCTCTCTCTGTGTCTCTCTTCCTCCCTCCCACTGTCTCTAAAAATCAATGGAAAAAAATATCCTCAGATGAGGATTAACAACAACAATAAAAATGCTGTGATCCCAAACTTGTTACATGTTTACATGTGCATACATATTCATAAAAAGAAACACTGACATGACATACACCAAACTTGATAGTGACTACTTATGAAGGCTGAGATAACAAATGTTTTATTTGAATTCTCCAACGTTCCTATAAGGTATATGTATTACTTTTATAATCAGGAAAAAATCAGTTATTTTTTCATGCATGGAAAATAAAAAGACGAGGAGTAAATACACAAAAATATTAACAGTGATTGTTTCTAGGAATTGAGATTTGGGAGAAATCTTTTTTCTTTTTAGTTTTTTTTTTCCAACATCTATCCTGGACACAGGTTGTTTTATCATTCAAACATGAATAAATGTTGTTTCCAAGAATGTGTGAGTAATACAAACCTGTAATCCTAGATGACAAAGCCATCCCTGCCACTGCAGTGCCCAGAACCCTGCCGGCTTGCATTAGTTGAGGGTGATAATGCTTCAAGTGCAATAACTGGCTGAAGTAATGGTCTGCGTGGAATTATTAAGTGGCTCTCTCAGCCCTGGCTCCTCGTCCTGGCTCCGTGCCTCACTCTGCTGGGAATGCCAGCGACTCAGAGGGATGCTGGGTGATTACAAAGGGCCAGGGCATCAGGGGCCAGTGGAAAGACATGTTTATAACTGTCATTTTCAGTTGATGGAAAGGGAAAATAACGCATTATCACCTTGGTAATTTGATACTTTATCCAGCATGTTGACAATTTCAAACGTACATGACCATGAGCTTATCAGAATAGCATCGTTTAAAAAAAAAATACAGGCTTTGGCCGAAACCGGTTTGGCTCAGTGGATGGAGTGTCAGCCTGGGGACTGAAAGGTCCCAGGTTCGACTCCAGTCAAGGGCATGTACCTTGATTGCGGGCACATCCCCAGTAGGAGGTGTGCAAGAGGCAGATGATCGATGTTTCTCTCTCATCGATGTTTCTGACTATCTATCCCCCTCTCTTCCTCTTTGTAAAAAATAAATAAAATATGTATATTTTTTTAAAATACAGGCTGCTGAAACCGGTTTGGCTCATTGGTAGAGCATCGGTCTGCGGACTGAAGGGTCCCGGGTTCGATTCCGGTCAGGGGCATGTACCTTGGTTGCGGGCACATCCCCGGTAGGGGGTGTGCAAGAAGCAGCTGGTCGATGTTTCTCTCTCATCGATGTTTCTAGCTCTCTATCTCTCTCCCTTCCTCTCTGTGAAATATCAATAAAACATATTTTTTTAAAAATAAAATAAAATAAAAATACAGGCTTTGAAATCTGGTGGATCTGAGTTCGGGCCCTGACTCTGCCACCTTCCAGCGGTGTGACCCTGAGTGACATGTCACCATCTCTCTCAGCCTCACTTTCTTCATCTTTAAAATTCAAATAACACTACCTAAACCAGAAGACTGTCATGATGATTAAGTGAGATAATGCCCCATGGCATGTCAAAGGCCTTAGTACAAGTCTACAAGATACTACCATTATTACCATTACATGGTACTGGCCGATGTTTTGAGTTCTGACTTTTTGGGAATATACCCTTTGAAGTCTCCAAACCAAAAACAGAAACCTGTGGAAATGACATTGAGTAGAGAAATTGGACCCATTGGGCCCATCATGCATTGCTGATAGAAACGTTTAATGGTGCAGCCACTTTGGAAGACAGTCTGGCAGATTCTCAAAAGGGTACCATAGTTACCATGTGGTCCAGCAGTTCCACTCCTGAGTGTATATCCAAGAGAAATGAAAAATACATCCACAAAAAAATTTGTGCATGAATGTTCGTAGCAGCATTATTCACAATAGCCAAAAAGGTGGAAACAACTCAACTGTTCATTAACTGATGAATGACATGTGGCAATCCTAACAATGGGATATTATTTGATAACTAGTGGCCCAGTGCACAAAATTTGTGCAGGGTCAGGGAGAGTGTTCCTCAGCCCAGCCTGCACCCTCTCCAATCTGGGACCCCACGAAGGATGTCCTACTGCTGGTTTACAGGGATCGGGCCTAAAATGGCAGCCAGACATCCCTCTCACAATCCAGGACTGCTGGATCCAGCTGCTCACCTGCCTGATTGTCCCTAACCACTCTGCATGCTGGCCTGCTCACCCCCAACTGCCCCCCTGCTGGTCTGCTCACTCCAAACTGCTCCCCCACTGTCCTGATCACCTTCAACTGACCCCCACTGACAGCCTGCTCACCCCCAACTGGCCCTCCTGCTGGTCTGCTCACCCCCAACAGTCCCTGCCATCCCATCCTGGCCTGATCACCCCCTGGCAACCCAAGATTCCAGCCCCTCCTTTTATTCTTTTTCTTTTTCTTTTTTCAGTGCCTCCTTGAGCAGAGGCCAGGACTGGCTGGAAGCAAGTATCTAGGATTTATTTATTGTTTATAATTGAAAATTGGTAGCCTTGAGTGGAGGCCAGGGCCAGCCAGGGTGGGCAGGAAGCTTGGCTTCCTCCATTGCCAAGGGCAACCCAAGCCTCCTGCTTGCTCCAGCTCTGTGGCCACCACCATTTTTGTTGGGATTTATTCATCTTCTATAATTGAAACTTTGTAGCCTTGATTGGAGGCCAGGGCTGGCCAGGAAGCTTGACTTCCTCCATTGCTGGGAGCAACCCTCCTACTTGCTCCAGCTCCGTGGCTGGCCGCCATATTGGTTGGGTTAATTTGCATACTTGCTCCTTATTGGCTGGTAGGTGTGGCTTGGTGTAGCAGAGTGATGGTTAATTTGCAAGTGTAGATAAAAGGAAATCTAGTACTGATACATAATACAACATGGATAATCTTGAAAACACCATAAGTGAAAGATGCCTGTCATAATAGATGACATTCTGTATGATTCCATTTATATGAAATATCTAGAGCTGTATCTATAGAGAAAGCATATCTATAGCAAATCTATTGAGAAAGAAAGGTTAGTGGTTGCCTATGGCTGGGGATGAGGGCAAGTAGGGGGAAGGGGGCACAGCTAAAGGATACAAGGTTTCTTTGGGGAGGGGTAAACTGTTCTAAAATTGATTGCAATAATAGTTATATAACTCTAGGAATATACTAAAAACCATTGAAATGTACCCATTGATGGGTGATTTTTATGGTATGTGAATTATATATCAATAAAGCTGGGGCCAAAAAAATGACAATAAGTTAGGTTTAATCATTTAAATCACAATCCATAACTATAAGGTTAAGAAAATGACAAAGAAAAGAAAAGAAAATGGCCTAGGGCCAGCCTGAGCAGAAGCCAGTAGGGAATTGCAGGAGTCTGGCCACATGATCCAAGCCTGCCTGTTCTTGGCTGGGATCTGGCATCACCTAACAATGATTGTCCACCCAGCTTGTGTGTTTATGGAGATCACATGAGGTCCCGGGGCTGACTGGAATTTGCACAACTGTGACAGTGATTCCAGGAATTCCCCTAATTAGTTGCTCCATTGCATTGGCCCAAGTCAGAAAAAATTTTAGACTGGAAAAACACCTCCCATCCATTATCCCACCCTGCCCACCCTTCTGTCTCCCACTGAATGTGTACATTGTCCAGCATTTTCATGGGGTTTTCCTGAATTAGCCATCTTGCAACTAGCAAATAGTCTATCTGTTAGCAAAACTATATTTATACTTCTTTATCTGACAGTGATCATAGGAGTTTAAATTGTACAAATATACCCATGAGATAAAAAAATTAGAAAGACCATTTTCTGTTTCCATTATGTGTCCTTTTGTGTTGCTGTGTGTTATGTTTTATTTTCAAAAAGGAAAGAAGAGAGATAGAAACATTAATGATGAGAGAATCATTGATTGGCTACCTCCTGCACAACCCACAATGGGGATATGCCCTAACTGGGAATCGAACCATGACCTCTTGGTTCATAGGTCGAGGCTCAACCACTGAACCACGACAGGCTGATGTGTTCTTTGTTTTGTTTTAAATCATGGAGAAAGGGAGGGAAAGTGGGTGTGGATATGCATTTATATTGTTCTAACTCTTTCTTAGCCTCACAAAAATAGGCTGCTTTGCCCTGACCGGTTTAGTTCAGTGATTAGAGTGCTGATCGCAGGTTGGATTCCCTGTCAAGGGCACATACCTGGGTTTCAGATTCAGGAGGCAACCAATCAATGTGTCTCTCTCACAATGATGTTTCTCTGTCTCTCCCCCTCCTTTCCACTCTCTCTAAAAATCAATAGAAAAGGAAATATCCTCAGGTAAAGATTAACAAAACAAAACAAAAAAAAATGGGCTCCTTCCCTAACATCTTCAATTTCTCAAAATAGATCGTTCTTTTTATTGATTAATTGATTGATTGATTTCAGAGAGGGAGAGAGAGATAGAAGCATCAATGATGAGAATCATTGCTCGGCTGCCTCCTGCACGCCCCCTACTGGGGATCGAGCCTGCAATCTGGCACGTATCCTTAACTGAAATCGAGCCTGGAATCCTTCAGTCTGCAGGCTGATGCTCTATCCACTGATCCAAACCAGTTAGGGCTAGGGTGTTCTTTTATAAAAGCATATCATTTATCCGTTTTGTCTCTTTTTGATTCCTGGGAAACATTTAGACACTGAGAAATATTGGAAGGAAAGAAGTCGCTAGCCATGTAAATGGACTGCTCCCCATAATGTAGTGCTATGCCTTGTGTTCTGGCTGAATCACAGCCTGTCAGTCATGCACAGTGATTACAGAAACAGCAGAGCAACCAGAGAGGAATTTATCTGTGTTTCAATGAAAAGCCTAATGCAGAGATGGGAGGGGAGGAGTCTTCCAATGACTCAAAGAAATATAAGTGTTGCTGCTAGAAAGTGAGAATTCTAGAATTCTCATGATTGTCATGAGAAGAAATGTTAATTTTCAGATTTAGAAGAGAAAGTTCTTGCCCTAACTGGTTTGGCTCAGTGGATAGAGTGTCAGCCTGCAGACTGAAGGGTCCCAGGTTCAATTCCAGTCAAGGACACATGCCTGGTTTGAGGGCCTGATCCCCAGCAGGGGACATGCAGGAGGCAGCCAATCAATGATTCTCTCTCATCATTGATGTTTCTCTTTCCTCTCCGAAATCAACAAAAGATATATTTAAAAAAAAAAAAAAAGAAGAAGAAGAAGAAGAAGAAGAGAAAGTTCTAGAGGGTAAGCCCAAAGCTCTGAAGCCAGGCTGCCTCAGTGAAGATCCTGACTCCGTGCTTGTTAGCTATGGAACCTTGAATCAACTACTAAAGCTCTCCAAGGATCAGTTTCCCTCCCCCCAAAATGGGGTTATCTATGTGACATCCTTAGCACACTGCACAAACATTCAATAAATGTCACTTATTAGTAGTAATAACATCCTTATTACCGTAAGTTGGCTTAAGTGTTATGCTGTAATCATCAAAATATCAAGATCACCCTTACATAAATCTTAGAATATTTAGCTCAGTGTAGTCATGGCATTTGTCATAATAATATTCCTAATTTTACAGACTCCTTCCACAAAGAGCTGTATTATCCCCACATGCCCAGACTGATGGTTAGCAGCTATCTTGTCGTTCTATAGATGGGGAGTATCAGGAAGCAGTGAAAGACACTCACAAAGGACTAGGAAACTCAAGTATTGGACCAGGTTGCATGTCCCGGGCACTGTTCAGGAGCCTACATCACATCCACGGTTCTGCGAGGCAGCTGATCTTTACACATGCCAGGCAGACACCAAAGCAGAGCCATGCATTCAATATGCAGAGTTGGGGTTACCACAGGTCTCTTCTCTCATCAAAATGGGCATTCTGTTGGTTTGTGCTGTTTATAAAGCTTGTGATCAATGTCTTAGGAGGGCATAGTCCTCATAAAACAAATATGGATGTGTTTCTTAGGCATCTAGATGGGTACAATAGATCCCATGTGTCAATAAACCTCCTCTCCTGGCTTAGGGGAAAGAGAACATGGGGTTCAGCATGGAAGTATGAGCTTAGGTTGGGTTTTAGTGTTTCGTTTCTATAACAATAAAAATAACATATCATTAGTTTTCAACACACAAACATACAAGACATGCTACTAACACTTTAGTGGGCATACAAAAAAAAACACATTACCTATAGAGCAGAGTGATGGAGAACATGGCCTCTACCTCCACCACTTAGTACTTGCATGACCTTGGGCATGTCACTCCCCCTTTATTCTACCAAAAACTGCTCTCAGATTCCTGATGGTCCATATCCTCCAGTTTCTTTTCGGTTGTCATCCTGCTTAATCGCTCCCCCAAAAATGCAGCACTGTGGGCCAGACCCTCCTCCACACTTTCAGCTCACCTGGCTTCCAAGACAGTCATCTCTCCTGGGTCTCCTGGTTTCTACTCCCACTGTTCCAGCCCTCCCTTCTCCGTCTCTTTCCCAAGCTCTTTCTCCATTGCTCACCTACTTCAGTTATGGTTCTCCAGTGCCTATTCCCTTTCATCTTCCCATTCTTCACCACCTCCTAGTTAAACCTGTCTTTTGTTATGGTCTCAGCGCCAATGGCTTGCAAGTGCCATCTTCAGCCCTGGTCCTGCTCCTGTGCAAATGCCTCCCTCTAGGAAATACCCAGCCTTGGGAAAATTGACAAAAAAGGAAGAGGATTTGGAAGAGAAAACGAAGTTAAAGAGAGTTCCAGAAAGCACACTGCGTGTTGCTCTTAGAGAAGGCTTAGGGGAGAGAAAATAAGCTCAGAAAATGTGTTTAAGCCCTAGGACCTAAAATCCTGCTTCTGCAAGAGAGCAGGAAGCTGTTACTTGTGCATGAAGTGCTCAGTCAGTGGAATCAGATGTTTGGGCTGTGCTAGAGAAGAAGTTATTAGGAGTAAAGCCAAGGCTACCTGCCTGTATAGGGTGGGGAGAGAGTCTGAGAGAAAAAAAAAATTCCACTATTATGGCACTTTCTTTTCTTTCTTTCTTTTTTTTTTTTTTTTTAACTCGAATGTATTTTCTAAATATATTTTTATTAATTTCGAAGAGGAAGGGAGAGGAAGAGAGAGAATCATCGATCGGCTGCCTCCTGTACACCCCCTACTGGGGATTGAGCCCACAACCTGAATATTTGCCCTGGACCGGAATCAAACCTGGGACCCTTCAGTCAGGGTCCCGAGCAGACGCTCTATCCATTGTGCCAAACCGGCTAGGGCTAAACTCACATGCATTGAGTGGTTACTATGTACCAAGCACTTTGTAAGACTTACCCAGTTTACCTCTATACTCTAAAGAATATCCTATGGCCGAAACTGGTTTGGCTCAGTAGAGCATCGGTCTGCGGACTGAAAGGTCCCAGGTTCGATTCCAGTCAAGGGCATGTACATTGGTTGCGGACACATATCCAGTAGGGGGTGTGCAAGAGGCAGCTGGTCGATGTTTCTCTCTCATTGACGTTTCTAGCTCTCTCTCTCTCCCCCTTCCTCTCTGTAAAATATCAATAAAATATATGTATATATTTAAAAAAAAAGAATATCCTATGAGATCAGGAATTGTAGCTCAGAGTGGTTGAGTAAATTGCTTGTTCCTAAATGGCAGAAATTGTATTCAGTCTCAACAGCTGGTATCATAGCCCAAACACTTAACCACATTCCATATCTCCTCCCAAAGACATTCTTTTGTTCTCAAGGGATCACCTTGGCAACAGCCAGGAGAAAAATTTGTAACCTCAGCCTCAATTTATTCAAAATCACACTCACATTCCCACCAAACTTCCATCTCCTCAATTCAAATATCAGATTTATCCTCACTTCCTGGATCTCCAATATTTCACACTCTTCCCCACTTAGGGTCGGTCAGTCAACAAATCCTATTGATTCTACCTTGAAGAGCTCTCCCAGATTCAATTGTCTTCTCCATTCCCACTCTCTGCTCTAGCTTAATTCTGCAAAATCTTTGTCCCAGATGATTGCAAAAATCTTTTTTTATGGTTTTTTTTTTCTCGAATGGAGACCATTCTCCACTCTGCTTCTAAAATTACCTTTTGAATACACACACACACACACACACACACACACACACACACACATCCAATGCCACTCTTTTTTATTTTTTTTAAAATATATTTTATTGATATTTCCCAGAGAGGAAGGGAGAGGGATAGAGAGCTAGAAACGTCTATGAGAGAGAAACATCAACCAACCGCCTCTTGCACACTCCCTACTGGGGATGTGCCCGCAACCAATGTACATGCCCTTGACCGGAATCGAACCCGGGACCTTTCAGTCCGCAGGCCGACGCTCTACCACTGAGCCAAACCGGTTTCGGCCAATGCCACTCTTTTTTAAAAAATATATATTTTATTAATTTTTTGCAGAGAGGAAGGGAGACGGATGGAGAGGGATAGAGAGCTAGAAACATCCTTGAGAGAGAAACATCGACCAGCTGCCTCCTGCACACCCCCTACCAGGGATGTGTCCGCAACCAAGGTACATGCCCTTGACCGGAATCGAACCTGGGACCTTTCAGTCCACAGACCGACGCTCTATCCACTGAGCCAAACCAGTTTCGGCCAATGCCACTCTTGTGCTAAAAACAAAACAAAACAAAAACCCTCCATTGAGATTAAAATGGTGGCAGAGTAAGTGGGTGCTGAACAGACACAATCCCAGGAACAAACTGGAATTACAACTAAAATATAGAAAAACTTCCTGCACAATCAATGGAAGACTCGCTGGAGCGAACCCTGATATCTGAGGACTGAAAGTGGAGATCACAGACTAGGAGAAGGGACGGAGGTGTGAAAGGGCTGGTTAGGTGCCCACAAATAGCAACTGAAGTTCCGGAGAGATATCTGAACTGTGGGGGTGCCACTGAAAACTCATGGATCTAATCCCAAAGCTGGGTCCCTAGCAGAGAGCACCAAACTAAGAAGGGTACCCACATAATATCTGGCTGTGCAGCCGAAACTGGCTTAGCTCCGTGGATAGAGCCTGCGGACTGAAAGGTCCCAGGTTTGATTCCGTTCAAGGGCATGTGCCTTGGTTATCGGCACATCCCCAGTAGGGGGTGTACAAGAGGCAGCAGATCCATGTTTCTCTCTCATCCATGTTTCTGACTCTCTATCCCTCTCTCTTCCTCTCTGTAAAAAAATCAATTAAAATTTTTAAAAAATAAAATAAAATAAAATAAAAAATATCTGGCTGTGCAAAGCAGGGGGTTTGCTGCTAGCCAGAGAGCTACACTGGAAATTCAGGAACCCTCTTAAAAGGCCAATGCACAAAACTCTCTGTGAAGCCACCCACCTTGTGCTCCAGCAGAGGGAGGGCAGAGTGGACTGGAGCTGTGTGAGCATAAGCAGGATTGGGGATTCAGGGGTTAGAGCTCAGAAGGCAGACACCCCCCACCGCACTCCGGTTTCCTATGCTAAGTCATTCCCTCATGCAGCGGAGGACATTTTTTCCACACAGACATTTGCCTTACCTCCAAGAAGACAATTTACCTACCCTAAGGAAAAACACCTTGCTGTGAGGCCACTTAAGAGACTAAAAATAGCAATTAGCGTCCAGGCAGAAGCAACTGCCCCCATTCTGTTTAAAAATGAACAAACAAACAAACACACAAAACCTCTCACCACACCTGAGGATGATTTCCTGGGGGCAATCAAGTTAGAATCCCATCAGTCTGTAGGCAGAGATGGTCTCTGGATGCTTTGCCCGATCCAATTAGTCAGCAATAGCATTTGACACTGTCCTGCTCTAGAGATTGAGAGGGGTAGAGGATCTACCTAATACATAGACACAGATCCAAACAAGCAGCCAAAATGAGGAAACAAAAAAATAACCCCCAAATAAAAGAACAAGAGAACTCTTCAGAAGAGATAGATGAAGCAGAGATAAGAAATTTATATGAAACAGACTTAGAGTAATGATGGTGAAGATATTCAACAGCATAAGAAAAGATATAGTAAATATGAAAATAGAAATAAAGAATGACACAACACAAATAAAGAACACATTGGGAGGCATACACAACAGATTAGGGGAAGCTGAGGATCAGACCAGTGAATCAGAAGACAGTCTTGAAAAAAAATCACCAATCAGAGAACCAAAAAGAAAGAATAATTTAAAAACAGGAGGACAACTTAAAGAAACTGTGGGATGGGCATGTACATTGGTTGCGAGCACATCCCCGTTAGGGCTGTGCAAGAGGCAGCTGGTTGATGTTTCTCTCTCATCGACATTTCTAACTCTCTATCTCTCTCCCTTCCTCTCTGTAAAAAAATCAATAAAATATATATTTTTTTAAAAAAGAAACTGTGGGATGACGTGAAACATAACAATATTAAAATAGCAGGTATGCCAGAAAAAGCAGAAATGGAAAAAGAGATAGAGAACGTGTTTGAAGAAATAATGGCAGAAAACTTCCCTAACCTGGTAAAGGAAAAAGTCACATGAGTTCAGGAGGCACAGAGAACCCCAAGCAAAAAGAAGCCAAACAGGTCCATGCCCAGACAAGTCATAATTAAAATGCCAAAAATTAAAAACCCTCCACTGGCTTTCTGCCTCATGTTGTCAATAGCATACACAGGGAGTAGAAATGTGTTCTTTTCACTTTTGAATAATCAGAGATTGAATATGGAATGGCACATGGTAGAAACGCAGCAAACGTTTGTTGAATGAATGAATGAACTGAGTAAAAACAGAAGAAACATCCATTAAGTGCTCCTTAATTTGTGTCTAGCTTAAATAATCACATAATTGTTATATGCTAAGTCTATATCATCTGACTGTTTCATGTGGAATTGACTTAATGGTATCCATTGCACACAGGGCTGACATTTCTATTCCATCCAGAAAGCAAAACCCTTGCATCCTTTCCCATATTTACTATGTACATACAGACCCAATCTTAGACTCTTCGATTTTTCATCATCACCTGTACAGGTCAGGTCCTCTCTGGAAGAGGGTTGACATAAATTAAATAGCAAAATAAGCAAAGAGGTGCTGAATGTTCACAAGTCTATATTTCCAGATGTGAATATGTAAGTTTGTTGGACAGCTCCATTGGAATAAATACAGAAGTACCTCAAATTCAACATCCACCCTCTAAAACTTACCTTCTGCATTCCCTGCCACAGCTAGCTTGGGACACTTTTATTTCAGCCAGCTATTCAAGCTAGGAAATTTGCATTTCAACTTACAAATCTTGCTAATATTATCGAGGCAAATCTAAAATTACTAACCTATAGTCTATCCCTTTCTCTCTATTTCTTCTACAATTGAACTAATTAGGGCTCAAATGATCTCTTCCTTGGACAATGCAATACTTATTTAACATTTACTTTTTCAACAAATATTTCTTAACACCTGTGCTGCACCAGGTAAATATGGGTTATCTGTGCTAGATGGCGGGGTTAAGCCATGAGGAAGCATGCTCATTAGCTGGCAGAAAGTGTGGCAGATGGCCATGGCATAATATATCACCCTCTTGGAAATTCATTTTGAATATTAGCATCTTAAAAGCTCTGAGAACCGCTCAGTTTTGTGTAACCCTGTGTTTCCCACATCTTTGAACAAAGAATCTTCTTGTCAGACAGCAGCTACTAGATTCTCAAAATCATACCCCATCGTGCCTGTGTGGCTCAGTGGTGGGCATCAACCTATGAACCAAGAGATCACGGTTCTATTCCCAGTCAAGGCACATGCCAGGGTTGTGGACTCGATTCCCAATAGGGGGTGTGAAGGAGGTAGCAGATCAATGATTCTTTCTCACCATCATTTTTTTTAAATCTCTCTCTCTCCTTTTCTCTCTAAAGTCAATAAAAATATGTTTTAAAAATATATATCCCACAAAGTACATGTAGGAAAATTCTCATGAGAAGAATATAAAGCTTTTAACCAAGGACTTGTTCTATTTATTTCCCCAGGAATATCCTGTTTTGTTAGATTCTGTCTATAAAACAAGCCACATTTGTTAATATGTGATTTCCCCACTTTGTTCATCAAATTTGCATGTAACTTAACATCTGTGAAGAATGCTGTGATAGAGGAAAGCAACAAATGCTGAGTAGCACCAATTTAGTTGAAGAGGGTGACAAACAGGGCTTCCCGGAAGAGGTGACGTCTGAGCTGTTTTGGGGGATGAATAGTAGTTAATTGGGTGAAGGCCAAAAGACCTCCAGGCAGCTGGAACAGCAGGTGCAGAGGCACAACTGTGTGAATCTAATGATTCAGGGGAATTCCAAAAAAAAAAAAAAAACAACCCAAAACAAGACCAAAAAAAACCCAAAAAACAGCTATTACACTGAGAGTTTGCTCTCTTCTAGGATCTGTGCTAAGAGCTCATTAGAAGCTCATGAGACAGCTTCTATTATCTACCTTCCCACACACGAACCTTAAAAAAATAAAAACAGTTAAAGATAAAAGCCTCAGTGAGCTTGAGTTAGATTCCTAAAGTCACACTGGTGCTATCTATTGAACTCAAATCTACAGGAGACTAAGGCCTATGTGCTCGCCACTGAGCTATCCTGCAATTAAACAGTAATATAGGTGCAGGTCAAAATCGGGGCTGGAAAGACCCACAGTTGCCTTTTAGGTGAAAGGAATTTGGACGTTATCCAAAGAACACAGGGAACCATTTAAGGAACCACTGACTTAAATCCTGGATTTGAAGCAGGGTACATATATAGTCCATATTTCCGAAAGATCATACGATGGACAGGAGAAAATGAGATGAGGGGTTAGAAGTGACATACAACTAGAAGCAGGGACATAAGTTGGGAAACTAGCAGCAAAATACATAAGTGTTTCTTACAGCTTAATGTACTAAAATGAACATTCTGATCCCAATGATGGGGATGGGAGGAGGATGTCTGAAATTCTTAGATGTTCCCAAGTGATGTCAACACTGTTGGTCCATAGGCCACACTTTGAGTAGCAAAACTTTTACCTGAGAAATGAGGACTTGAAACAAGTGATGGCAGTGGAATCGCAAGGAGGGGACAGACTGAAGAGATATTTAAAAATGGGACTTTGGGCCATGCAACATAATATGGCTACACTGAGTCCACATTGCTCCTGTGAATGGGAAAGATGGAATGTTTGAATTAATCTGTGCAACTATGCTTTGGAATGACAGCTTTTTCTCATAGTTACAGAGAACAGATTGTTGGCTGGCAGAGGCAGGGAGTCGGGGATAAGGAAATGGGTACAAACTTCCGGTTATAAAATAAATAACCAAAAATAAATAAATAAGTGCTGGTGATGTAATGAAGACCATGCTTAATAATTCTGTATTGCACATTTAAAAGCTGCTAAGAGAATATATCTTAAAAGTACTCAACACAAGAAAAATAAAGTTATTACTATGTGTGGTGATGGATGTTCATAAGACTTATTGTCTTGATCATTTCACAATACATGCAAATATCAAATGATTATGTTGCACACCGGAAACTGATAGGGGTAGGGAGGGAACAGTAGGGCATTAGTAAGGTTCATAGGTATTATAAATCATGTCTGTTCTGCCTTGATCAAAGAAGGTACACTCTGACCTGGTTGCTGTGTCTGGACGCTGACACCCTCTGGGAATTGGCCCCAGGAATGCTGTCCATTTTCCAATTCCCGGAAGGGTAAGCTGTTTGATGTTGTAAAAAGATTAACTGCCTTGATATCAAACTTCAAGATCCTGGGAGCGAACACACTGACCACATACCCGTAAGGCCTTATCCTGTTATTACATCCGCCACCACCCCCAACCCCTACCCTACTGCATAGCTTTTCTTCCCTATCCCCATTTAATCAGCCAATCGGCAGGAGATGTTAGAGCATTTTTCAAGGTGCCATACTGGCTGGTCTCTCCTACTGCCAGCAATTCAAATAAACACTCATTAAAAATTCAACCTTGGCTCTGTGTATTGGCTTAGTAGAGACAGGCAGTAATGGACCTGTTGTGTCCAGTATCAAAACTAGTATAGCCGAAACTGGTTTAGCTCAGTGGATAGAGCGTCGGCCTGCGGAATGGAAGGTCCGGGGTTCGATTCCGGTCAAGGGCATGTATCTTGGTTGCGGGCACATCCCCAGTAGGGGGTGTGCAGGAGACAGCTGATCCATGATTCTCATTGATGTTTCTAACTCTCTATCCCTCTCTCTTCTTCTCTGTGAAAAATCAATAAAATATGTATTTTTTTAAAAAACTAGTATAATGTTATATGTCAATTATACTTCAATTAAAAAAAAAAGGCAAGGCAAACAACTGTTGGAATCGAGCAGAATAAAAAAGAATTACAGCTTTTTGAAAGTAACTCTTAGTCCTCTGTATTCAAGGACCCAGAGAGTTATTGAGACCCTCTAGTAACAATTCCATGGCAATGTAAACTTTTCAGAAGCATAAAATAAAATGAAATAGGAAGCATTTGGCCTCTGTTCATATTATTCCTTCTTCTGAAATACCTCCATTCCCACCACACACACACTCCTTTCTTTGTGTCATTAACGTATCTTTCATATGTCTCTTGTTGCACTGAAAGAGTGGGAAGCACAATCAAAGAAGAGTGTGGGTTTTGGAGTCAATCAAACTTTGGTTCAAATCATAGCTCTGCCATGTATCAGCTTGATGATAAAGGGCAAGAAGTACCTTTTGTTTCCTCAACTATAAAGATGGGGTTGATGACTACTGTGAGGTCATGTGTAACCTTTAAGATACTTTGATTCAAGTAGCAAGAAACCACATTCACAGTGGTTTAAACAATGAAGGGAACCTACCAGCTACAGCAACAGAAAAGCCCAGTGGTAAGGCATGAGTTACGTGCAAATTTGATGAACAAAGTGGGGAAATCATATACTAACAAATGTGGTTTGTTTTATAGACAGAATCTAGCAAAACAGGATATCCCTGGGGAAATAAATAGATTTCCTATGCTTGTTCAGAGGGTATGAAGTCATCAGGATTACTCTGAGATTCTTTCAGTGATACCTCCAACTCTTCCTGTGCCTTCAAGCTAATAAAATGGTTAAAATAGTTCTAGGCCTCATATCTGTATTAATACCCTAAAACTGAAAATGAAAGAATGCCTTTGTCCTGGTCTTCCCAGCAAAAACTTAGGAGGTTTGCTCTAATTAGACTACTGCAGGTCACATGGCCATCTCTGTAGCCAGGGGCAGGAAGCTCACTGATTGGCTTAAATTCGGTTATGTGCTCCACCCCTTGTGTCGACAATATCCTGAAACAGAAACTGAGAGCTGTAGGGGAGAAAGGTGGAATGGAGGCTAGAGAGGCACCCAACAACTATTCACCACACCGTTCCCATTGGTGTATTATGTAAAGGGTATAGCACAGAGTCTTGTCTGCAGTTTGTGGACAACACAATGAGTAGAAGTTGTAATTTGCTTATAAGTCTATTAGTTTGTCTACTAGACCATAAGCACACTGAGAGCAGGGTCCTTCTCTTACTCACCTCAGCCATCCCTCATGCCTAGGATAGCGCCTGGGACATAGACAGCTTAAATCTTTGTTGACTTAATGTTAAAGGTTAGAATGAAAAATACAAAGTGATAAAGTCATAGAAATTAGTTCAACCAGGAAAAAAGGGTTGCATGACATCAGGGATTATGAAAACAAGCTGTTGCTCGTTCACAGTAGTAATAAGATAAACAAGCTGGAAATAGCTGACTTATAGACTGGGGTTAAAACTGGGATGTATTCCAGGACAAACTTTAGGGATCTGTTATAATTTTTGGCCAATTCAGAAAATAAATGCTAAATAAAGTATCATGGTCTGCTTTGCTTGGCCTCAGAGTGGAAGGGAAGATAATCAATCTTTTGCTCCCCCAATCCCCCACTTAAATCCATTCAAGAAGTAGCCAAAACCGGTTTGGCTCAGTGGATAGAGTGTCAGCCTGTGGACTGGAAGGTCCCGAGTTCGATTCCGGTCAAGGACATGTACCTTGGTTGCGGGCACATCACCAGTGGGGGGTGTGCAGGAGGCAGCTGATTGATGTCTCTCTAATCAATGTTTCTAACTCTCTATCCCTCTCTCTTCATCTCTGTGAAAAACCAATAATATATATATATATATATATATATATATATATATATATATATATATATATATATTTTTTTTGTTGTTGTTAATCTATTCAAGAAGTATCTCCTATGTATATAATATGTGATCCCATATTACATGGGAAAATACATGTCAAGAGAAAGGTCGATCTAGTCTATTTGTGTATCTTAAGAATCACACTCCCTTCCTCCCTGACTGTGGGTTGGGCATCCACAGGTGCACCTAAAGGTTGCACGTTCAACTCACCCTCAGGGAACATGCCAGAGTTGTGGGATTCATCCCCAATTGGGGGGGATGGGGCGAGTGCAGGAGGCAGTTGATCGATGTTTCTCACATCAATGTTTCTCTCTCCCTCTCCCTTCCCATCTCCCTAAAAATCTTAAAAAAAAAAAAAAAAAGAATTGACCTCCATTAAAAAAATGCTAACATTGATTGTGCCAGCTAACACTGTCAAGCTCTCACATATGTGATCTCATTTAATCCTGAATAAATTGAGGTTGTGAAAGGTTAAGTAAGCTCCTCTCCCAGGATCACACAACTAGTTAATAAACCT
This sequence comes from Vespertilio murinus, assembly GCA_963924515.1. Classification (NCBI taxonomy): domain Eukaryota; kingdom Metazoa; phylum Chordata; class Mammalia; order Chiroptera; family Vespertilionidae; genus Vespertilio; species Vespertilio murinus. The sequence goes on from OZ004705.1 coordinate 86,106,290, forward strand.
GAGGTGCTGAGAGGCACATGCCTCAGAATCACTCTTCTTGTTAATAGAAAAGGTTTCCTTACATAAACCTCAGAGACTTTACAAGGGAAATATTGGATTACTGTAATATGACTCATCAGCCCGATTTAATATTACCTATTCATTACAATGTAATGATTCTTGCATAACAGAGAACATGCTGTTGTATTTCCCCCTCTAGCTCCATAGCAGCCATACATAGATCACAGAACTAAAAACCTAAGCTAATTACATGACCTACATACGCAATAAATATTAAGAAAAATTCTAACTGTTCACAGTTATGTGGTTAAAAATGCATGGTCTAATTTTGGTCAGCAGTAGCATCTAGGTAATGCTGACTCAGAAGGAAAACATTTGTTGTTGCCATAAGGAGTGGAATAGAAAAACTGAATCATACTGTATCACATCAAATGTTAACACTATTAATATAATGTGCTATGTAGTGAGCAAGATGGAATTAGACCATCTCTGACCAACAGGTTCATCATTACATCAGCAGACAAATGTAAGAATTATTGTAACAGTACTATGTCACTTCACTGTATTATGCTCATCCTCAACTAAACTTATAATTAACACTAGAGGCCCATTGCACAAAGATTCGTGCAATAGACCTTCCTTCCCCTGGCTGCCGGCACCCAGGACCCGGGCCACAGCAGAGCCATGCCTTCAGCCTTCAGGCTTGTCTCTGGCCGCAGCGGTGCCTTCAGTCTTCAGTCTTTGCTAGGGCGGAGCCTTCAGTCTTCACTCTGTGCCTGTGTATGCAAATTAAACTGCCATTTTTATGTGCAAATTTGCATACACACTCCTGGCTGGTGGGTGTTGCAGAGGTACAGTCAATTTGCATCTTTCTCTTTTATTAGTGTAGATGTGATCATCTGGTCAATATCACCAGCATAGTATACCATCGAAAACAGGAGTTGCAAACTCAAATGCCTACAGGGGCCAGGCAGTTAATGGAAATGAGTACATTAGGCAGTTTGTTAGACAATATAAAGTAAAATCTATAGTGAACCACCTAATGAAGGCAGACACTCAGCTCATTGCTTAGTGGAGAACCAAAACAACCATGTGACCAGATCATCTATTGTTTCAAGGGATGCTAGAAACCCAGATTTAAATTTAAAAAAAAATTTTTTTCAATTACAGTTTACATTCAATATTAGGGGTACAGCATAGTGGTTAAACCCAGATTTTTAATATGAAAATTTCTAAGCCTTTAAACCTTATGGATGCCATTAAAAGCACTCTGTGGACAGATTGGTCCATTTGTTTGCAACTGCCAATCCAGAATGTCAAAGGAATTTTATTTTAGCCAGTGTGAGGGCAGATGTGATATATATTAAAAAAAAAAAAAACCAAAAAAAAAAAAAACCAGAGCACCCACACATAGTTTATTGTTGAATAAGCAATTGTTGACTTCTTCTGTATACTGAGATCTTCATTCTCACTAGCATCCAAAATTACATCCAGAATGACACTGAGCTTTATGAAAGTGCTTATCCTCACACTGCCTAGAGCAGGGGTGGGCAAACTTTTTGACTCGAGGGCCACAATGGGTTCTTAAACTGGACTGGAGGGCCGGAACAAAAGCATGGATGGAATGTTTGTGTGAACTAATATAAATTCAAAGTAAACATCATTACATAAAAGGGTATGGTCTTTTTTTCTTAATTTTTATTTCAATAGTTTAGAACAGCCCAACGGGCCGGATCTGGCCTGCGGGCCGTAGTTTGCCCACGCCTGGCCTAGAGCCTCACACCTAGCATAACAGAAAGAAGAAAAAAAACCAATTTTTAAATAGCACCTGCTCCTTGAAACTATATGGAAGAAAATAAAATTGAAGTCTTGAAAAATGTCAAGTTAATCTACTTAGCTAAGCAGTCCCTACTGTTTGGAGTGCTTTTGCCCTTTTCCCCCAATAAAAGGCCTGTTTTGAAAGACTTATCTTCTAAACTGCAAATGTTAAATAACATTTACTTTTAATCAAACTACGATGAGGATTACTAGCCGTGTATCTACAGATCCAGCTGAAAGCTTATACAGTCATGTTTACTAGGAAAGGCTGAAAACATGGCAGACCCAGCATGACTATTTTCTAAAAAACCTTAGAAGGGCCTGGAAACTTCACTCATTCACTTCTTAAATGAAAATTTCAGAATGCCTTTTTTAAAATCTACCTATTCAACAACTATTTAGTCTAAGCCACTATCACTTCTCACCTGCTCTACTACTATACAGATGTTTAACTCTGCTCCCACTCCTACTCATCACATTCTCTGTTGTTTATACTTCTGGCAAAACTTGCCAGTGTGACTATCCAACTATGGAAGATATAGAATCTAGAAGAAACTAAACAGGTTCTGAAAGGCTAACCTGCCAGCACAACCTATCATGAAAAAATAAACATCACAAATTTTACTTTACAACTGGAATTTCCCCGATGTGTTGTCTACCTTAACCAGTTTAACTAGACAATGACAAAAATATCTGTCTCACTTTATGCTGTGATATTTTAGAGTCCTACTTTTTAGAAAAAGTCAGAGCCCAAGCTGGTTTAGCTTACTGGAGAGAGTGTCAGTCTTTGGACTAAAGGGTCACGGGTTTGATTCTGGTCAGGGGCACATGCCTGAGTTGCTGGCTCTATCCCCACTAGGGGGCATACAGGAGGCAGCCAATCAATGATTCTCTCTCATCATTGATGTTTCTATCTCTCTCCGTCTCCCTTCCTCTTTGAAATTAATAAAAAAATATATTTTTAAACAATAAATAAGTAGAACAATAAATCAGTATCTCTCTCACTTTTCCTCTCTCTCCCTTCTTTTATCTCTCTAAAATAAAAAAATAAAAATAAAAGTTTTTTAGGCTGAAAACGTTCCTAAGCTGGAAAGAAAACGGTCATTCAGATTCAGGAAGTTCAGAGAATCAATGAGACCCACACCAAGACATATTGTAAGGCCCAATCTTGAAGGAAGCAAGAGTTATATGCAAAGCAAACCCCATAAGGCTGGCAGCTGATTTCTCAGCCACAAGTTTATAGGCCAGTCAGGTGTAGTAGCACACCTTTAAAGTGCTGAAAGAAAGGAATCTAGACTAATTTAACCAGCAAGGTTATCATTAAAAATTGAAAAAAAGGTAAGTTTACTGGGAGAGCAAAAACTAAAGGAGTTTATCACCATCGATGCAGCTTTTTAAGAAATGTTAGAGTAGCCAAAACCGGTTTGGCTCAGTGGTAGAGCATTGGTCTGCGGACTGAAAGGTCCCGGGTTCGATTCCGGTCAAGGGCATGTACATTGGTTGCGGGCACATCCCCGGTAGGGGGTGTGCAAGAGGCAGCTGGTCAATGTTTCTCTCTCATCGACATTTCTAGCTCTCTATCTCTCTCCCTTCCTCTCTGTAAAATATCAATAAAATATATTTAAAAAAAAAAAGAAATGTTAGAGTCTTATTTAAGTAGAAAAGGAAAAACCTCACAGGTAAAGCCAAACATTCCACAAATTCAGCAAATCAGACATTTTAAAAGCTACCAAGCAGCCGAAACTGATTTGGCTCAGTGGATAGAGCGTTGGTCTGCGGACTGAAAGGTCCCAGGTTCGATTCCTATCAAGGGCATGTACTTTGGTTGCGGGCACATCCCCAGTAGGGGGTGTGCAAGAGGCAGCTGATCGATGATTCTCTCTCACCGATGTTCCTAACTCTCTGTCCCTCTCTCTTCCTCTCTGTAAAAGAAATCAATAAAATATGTTATAAAAATAAATAAATAAAAGCTACCAAGCACCCAACATAGAAGCACCTAAATAAATAAAACAATCATTAATAGACACAAAGGGAGAAACCCACAGCAATACAATAATAATAGAAGATTTTTAATACCCCACTCACACCAATGGCTAGATCATCTAGACAGAAAAGTAATCGTAAACAATGGCCTTAAATGTCACTTAGACATTTAAGAATATTTCATCCAAAACTGCAGGGTACAATTTTTTTTCAACTAACATGGAACATCCTCCATAAAACAACTTTCAATAAATTCAAGAAGATTGAAATCATCTTTCCAACCACAATAGCATGAAACTAGAGGAAAAAGTCAAAGATATCCAAATCAAAAACTACTGCAATGAGAAATGAACACCTCCCTTTCTACTACCCAACAACTCCACTTTCTGGGTTCTGGTCTCCTACCCCACCTCCCCTGCCTGCCAAAGTCATTCCTGCTGCATAAGAAATATGCATGAGACACTGAATGTCCGACAGTTGGGCACAGAAAAGAAAAAAATCTTTGTGCTCATTCCTAGGCAAGAGGAGTTTGGTCGGCAATAGCGGCCACATAGACTTTCCCTCCTGAAGTTCTTTAATCCTTCCTACTTGTCATTTTCTGTGGTAACATGATATTTCATTGGGTTAATGTAGCATTTACTAGATTTGAACATGTTATCTTCATATTTTCATTGTCATGATATTGTAATAAACTTCTCTGTGTCTTTTTTTTCCTTTTGAATTATTTCTTTAGGATAAATGCCCCAGAGATTGATTATTGCTAGAAACTAAGCCCACTTTATAGCTGGTGATATGTACTACTTTCCAAAAGGGGGTGATTCAATTTATTCTCCCATCAGCAGTATATTAGTCTCATCACACTCTTACCCACATGGGTCTATTAAAGACTTCTAGCTTATCTGTGATTTCTATTTATCTCCTTATATCCTGTGAAAGGTGAAAAGATAGTTCATTTTCCTTTTGCGATAAGAGCCTAGTTGAGACATCAGAAATTTTTAATCAATTTTTAAATTAACTATTCCTGCTTTATGGTCTTCATTTAATCAACAATATCTATTGAGTACCCATTATATGCCAGGTGTTTTCTGGGAGTTTGGGGCACAGCCAATGAGCAAAAGAAGAGTTATCATTCAAAATTGGGGGGGGGGGGGAAGATAAGTTTCCTGGGCGAGCAAGGGACTTGGAGAAAGGGACTGGTGGGACATACAGTAAGTAATTGATATAACAAATAAGTAAGCTATATGAGATAGTACAAGGCCTCATGTGTTATAGAAAAATAAAACAGAGCAGCATAAAGAGGATTGAAAAATATAGAGGGAATGGGGGCTGATGACAATTTTATTTCATTTTTTTTTAATGAAGGAGAAATATAATACTACTCAACCTCTCCTGTAAGGTTGGCAGCCCTGAGAACTCCTTTCATGTAGCATGTTATGGAGGTATTCCTGCTCCCAAAGGAATGAGGAGCAGACATATTTCCACATGCAATGATGACAATTTTAACCAGAATGGTAGGGGTGAACTGAGAAGATTCATTTAAGCAAAGAATTTTTTTTTCATTTTTATTGATTCTTTACAGAGAGGAAGGGAGAGGGATAGAGAGTTAGAAACTTCTATGTGAGAGAGAAACATTGACCAGCTGCCTCCTGCACACCCCCACTGGGAATGTGCCCGAAATCAAGGTACGTGCCCTTGACTGGAATGGAACCTGGGACCTTTCAGTCCACAGACCGATGCTCTATCCACTAAGCCAAACCAGTTTTGGCTTGAGCAAAGAATTGAAGAAGATAAATATGGAGGGAGTTGGCCATGAGAGTATCATAGGGAAGAGTCAGTGCAAAGACCCTGTTGTACCCAGGCTCCAGGATAGCCCAATGATCCCTGCCCCTGGTATTCATGCCCTTGAGGGCTGGGTTTAGAAGAGAAAAGAATAAAATGTGGGGGAAGTGAGAGTGTGTGACTTAGACTAAGTCAGAGAGGGCACATGTTGGTGTGCTCTCCATGCTCTTTCTCTTGCATCTCACTCTGGGGAAAGCCATATTGGGAGCAGCCTTATGGAGAGGTTCAACTGGTGAAAAACTGAGGTCTCCACCCAACAGCCAGGAGTTTGGAAGCAGATCCTCTGGCCAGTGTTTCCCAAACTTTTGAGATATGTGTACCCCTTCTATAATTTTCATAACGCTGAGTACCCCTCGTCAAAAAAAAAAAGGATGTATTTTAATAACAATCAAATATATTTTTCTTTTTTGATACATACACAAAATAATAATAAACGAAAAATAAAATTATTCATAATAAAATATAAATAAAAGTTATATTATAAATAACATTTATTTGCACACCGGACAATCTCACATCTCACAAGACTGTCTTGACTTGACTCATGAGAACGTAGACTTAGGCGCAGCTAAGCACGGTGCAGTGCATATCCCCACCAAACTCTTCCCGTACCTCTGGGGGTATGCGTACCACACTTTGGAAAACACTGTAAGTCTTCTTCACAGACTGCAGCCCCAGCTGATATTTTAACTCTAACCTTTTCAGAGACCCTGAGCCAGAACCACCCAGCTAAGGACCCATAGAAACTCCGTGAGATAATAAATGTCTATTGTTTTAATTACCCATTTGGGTAGTTTGTAACAAAACAATAGATAACTAATACAGACCCTAAAGCAAAAGTGTGCCTGGACAGCATGAGAAAGAAAGAAAACTGGTAGGAATTGAGGACCAAGAGTCAAGGCAGTGAGGAATAGTAGGACTTCTAGACCATCATTAAGAATCTTCAGCCCTAGCTGGTTTGGCTCAGTGGATAGAGTGTCAGCCTTCAGATTGAAGGGTCCCAGGTTCTATTCCAGTTGAGGGCACACACCTGGTTGCAGGCTTGATCTCTAGTAGGGAACATGCAGGAGGCAGCTAATTAATGGTTCTCTCTCATCATTTATATTCTTCTTTTTCTCTCTTCCATCCTCTCTGAAATCAATAAAGATATATTTTTTTTAAAAAATCTTGGCTTTCCCTTGGAGTGAGATAGTCATTGCAAGGGTTCAGTCTCAGAGGGGTGACATGAGATGACTTACGGATTTAAGCACTTCATAATTATTTTGTATTCGTGATCACTCAGAAAAGCGTTTTCTGTTTTTTTCTCCTGTGCCTCGAATTTCTGTCCTTGATTATCCCATTAGCCTTGTGTTTCCACCCAAGTCTTCTTTGGATATTTCAACCGTGATCTTTGAGTGAATCTTATAGTCTAGGGTCCTTCATATCTCAAAAGCTCATCCTTCTGCCTCCATGGACCAATCCAGAAACAGTATTTTGGATGCTGCCTGGCTTCAGCAGGGCTATTGTATTTTATTTTATTTATTTATTTATAAAATATATTTTATTGATTTTTTTACAGAGAGGAAGAGAGAGGGACAGAGAGTTAGAAACATCGATGAGAGAGAACCATTGATCAGCTGCCTCCTACACACCCCCTATTGGGGATGTGCCCGAAACCAAGGCACATGCCCTTGACCTGAATCGAACCCGGGACCTTTCAGTCCGCAGGCTGATGCTCTATCAGCAGGGCTATTTTAAACCATCATGGAACCCAGACACTCATTCTTTTAAAGGATTGTGCTACATAATATAAAACATATTAAAATGTATATAATTACATGGATTGAACTGTAGACGATTAGTCAGCACTAAATTCTCTTTTAAAGACATTTCAACTTATTAATTTGATTTCCTAAAAATTTTTTTTATTTTGAAACCATACCGCGCGCGCGCGCGCGTGTGTGTGTGTGTGTGTGTGTGTGTGTGTACACATTTCAAGTTTCAAATGGTTTTATAAATCCGTAAGAAGCTCTGTGCTGCTCACAGTACCCAAAAGATAAGGTATAGGCTCTTTATATCCTACAGAACAGACTTTCTCAACTTTGTATGATTGACATTTGGGGTCAGATCATTCTCTGTTGTGGGGACTGACCTATATACTCTAGTGTGTCTAGCTGTGTCCATGCCCTCTCCTCACTAGATGCCAAAGTTAGCTCCCCTCCCCCCAACTATGGTTGTAACAACTAAAAATGTCTCCACACTGCCAAATATTCCCTGGGAGGAGGGTTACCAGATTAAAGTATAGAACTTCCAGTTAAAATGGAATTTCAGATAAATAACAAATAAATTTTATTTCTATGTCCAAAATGCAGTACTTGGAATGTACTCATATTAAGAAGTCACTTGTTGTTTATCTGAAATTCAAATTTACCTGTATTTTTTATTTGCTAAATCTGGCAACTCTGCCTAGAGGGAAAAATCACCTCCAACTGAGAAGTACTGTCCTTGATCTTAATCCCCATTCTCCACCTTTCCTCTCCATGCACTTAAAGTTTGATGGCATGTTTCACGAGCTGGTAAAGTCAGAGAAATCTATACTCCTCAGTTTCGGGAAGTTTCTGTGCATGACTGCAATTCATGCCAATGTCAGTACCGACTTACAGAGAAATTAACCAAGTAGCTCTTGAATTCCTCTGAGCAAGCATCAAAAGTCAAGTCCCAAAGGGTTCAGGGCATTAAGTTTCTGCAATGATTAATAGATTTGTCAAAAATAAGTGAAGAGTTAGCTTGTCCGAGTGCAGTTTGTCTGCAATTAATTGGTCACAGCCAGTTACAGATTTCTTTGTTCCTTCTCCACTCCCATTGCATCACTTGACTGAAAAACCCCCCCACATAGATTTCTTAACTGAGGGAGATGAGATGGAAACAGAGGTACCAAGGAGAAAGGTCCCTGGGGCTCGGAAGGAAGAGACCAGGTCTGGAGAGACTGCTTGGAGAGGTGGTGAGTCAGCGATGACAGCCCCTCCAGCCCCCACCCCAGTTTCTCTGGAGTGAACACTGGATCTCATCCCCAGCAGAGAGAGCTGGGTCAAGGCTCACAGATGCCCAAGTCACTGCCTAAGCCAAAGCAGCTTTGGTCCATGGCTGACAGTTCTCACTGCCTACATGTTCACTTTCAGCATGACAGACACATCTGTGGCTCAGACGTGTCCCAGACCTCTCAATTGCACTGTGTGGATAAATCCTATTTTCCTCAACCCCTGGGCTAGGACCAAAGGGACGGAAGGAAAAGCCTTCACAGACCGTACAGACTGGAGCCAGCACAAGGATGAAATACTAATGTAGCTCCCTCCCCAAAAATGTTTGATGAAGAAGTAAAATTTGGCCCAGCAGGTATGGCTCAGTGATTGAGCTTTGACCTATGAACCAGGAGGTCATGGTTTGATTCCCAGTTGGGGTACATGCCCAGGTTGTGGGCTCAATCCCATGTGAGGCAGGCTGGAGGCGGCCGATCAATGATTCTCTCTCATTATTGATGTTTCTATCTCTCTCTCCCTCTCCCTTCTTCTCTGAAATCGAACAAAAACTATTTTTTAAAAGAAAATTTGAATAAAAAAAGAGGCAAGGACACAGCATCCTAGAAGGGGACACAGAAGCAAATGCCAGCTGTCCTGAGGGGACCACAAAGAAAGCCGTCTATGGCAGAGGAAGCACAGAAATTGCTGATTTTACTTTTAACATTTGTCTGTACTTTTCATCGTGCTTTCTACACATTCACATTTAAAAATCGCCTCCTCCAGCCTTCACTTTACAATTGACAACTGCGAAAAGTTTTTCATTACTTCAGGTAAAAGCATAATCATTCCAAACTGTTGAGAAATGACTCAAGATGTATACAGTATATTGCTCTTATAATTTCTCTCAGGGGATAAAAGAAGCAGCTTTGCAAATCATTTATTAGCTCTATTCAAAAATTTCACACATCTCCTATAGGTAATTCGTTATTGGCCACGAGCCTGGAAATCGTTGTTCCCTTTAGTATTATTTATCACTAAGGAACATAAACAGTCTGCAGAAATTTGACAGATTATAATTTCTACCTGGTAGGTTTATATCTTACAGTTCAGTGTATTGATTTAATACCTTGTGTCCCTTCATTAAATCCTCTAAATGTTATTAAGCATTTTCACTGGCATCCAACCTATAATTTCCCCCCACTTTCTTTTAGTAGCAGTAAAATAAAATAAGCAAAATGTACAAGAATCTTTCTGACATACAACCACCCCACCCCACCAAAGAGCATTCTCTTAATCTTTAATTTAGAGGCCCACTGTTGAAGAAATCAAGTGGACAGGGAATATTTCCAGTTTGGTTTAGTCGTTTTTATTTCAATTTTCTAATTTATAACCCTTCACAGAAGACACGCAAGATACAATGATGCATGAAAATTTAACACACCTGAAACCTGAGCTCTACATGAATTTAATTCTTTCGTCTATCCCTATCAAATTATAGGACTAAAAGCTAAGTGTTGTGTACAAGGCAGGAATTCCGTCTCCCACACTCCAAATTAACTTCCCGATAGCTGCTTACTCTTCCCATTATATCCATAATAGTTTGATTATAATACTGAAACAACAAAAAGGGACCTAGAATGAAGATGCTTATAAATTAGAGAAAGGGTCAGCATAGAAAGACCTAATATGACCTTGAGGCAATGTATATTTACAAAAACAGAATAAGTGTACAAGTGTTTGTTAAAATCAACTCCATAACAATTCAACATACTCATCAAACACATATCCTCAGTTTCTTCATTGAATAATTTTGGGGAAATCTTCAGTCAATAGGAATAATTTAAATCACAAAAGAAGAAACTAGTGGACTCCAGACTAAAGGAGCCGCCTGAGCACTAGACGGTGGGAAAAGCAGCTTCAGTAATTGAAGATGAAGCTTAAGTTTGCCTCCTCAGTATTAATAAGACACTCTTAATACTGCATCTTTCTCCTACTGCATCTTGCTCAGAAATAATGGTTTTTGAGAAGTCACTTGGGAATGATTTTGATTTTAACTTTTCAGCTCTATGAGTACATATATACATAGGAAATAGGCCAAACATTTGGAAGAATTCAGTAAGTAACAAAAAACACATAAACTGATCAGGAAAACTTGTTCACAATCCGAAGTAAAGCAATAAATCTTGCATTTGCAATTAAGATGATTAGGAAAGATTACAAAATGTAAATCTCATTTCCTTTACATATTTCCCAGAATATTCGTAACACCAATAACACAAAAATGCTAGTCATATGCTGTACTTAACTAAAACTCATTTTTCATAGATACTAAACTGTACTATTCCAAAATTTTAATATATACATTTTATACATAAAATTTAAGCTTAAAAATGAAGCAACGAGCCTCTTACCACACAAAATATGAAAAGAGTGTTCTGGCTCCATGCCTCAGGAGAGCAGGACTCTGACACAAGTGTTAAAACAATGAACCAATACAGCTTTCATAATGAATACTAAACAGGCAGTATTCAACATGCAGGTGTTTGATCAACTAGGTGACCTTGGTATACAGAGCTACAATATCAACTGCATTCCAAGTTCGTCACTAAGAAGCATTACGAAGCATTGCAATCGCTCAGCAACAAAAGGGCATGCATTCTACCTGGAATCAATTCTCAGCTCCCAACATTCACAGAATTCACAACATCCATCTTTCATCCACTGTCAACCTAAAGTGAACAGATAGTCAGTTTTGTTATTTGGCAATTATCTAGCTACCTGGCTGAATTCCCATGTTCAAATCAGAGAGATTTTGGGGTCCCATAGGGAGGCTGGGGAGTAGGAATAGGTGACAGCCTATATATTATGATTTCAGTGTAATTCTGTTACAACTTTGACCTGGTGGTCATCACCCACAGACAACCACATTGCATGAGCCACATACTACAAGATGCTAATATACATAAATGAGGGTGTATCTGTGCATTCAGAAGGCAGCCAAGGATGTTTGGTATATCTCTCTCTCCCCCTATCTCTCTCCCTTCCACTCTCTCTAAAAATAAACGGGAAAAAATATCCTCAGGTAAGGATTAACAACAGCAAAAAGAAGAAAGGGAAGTGCAAACCCGAAATCTTTATGTATAAGAAACCCATTTATTTCCTTTCAGATGAACTAATTTCAAATGGAAGCTGCCTCCAGAATGTTTACTTGCTTCAAAATTCTCCCTAGGCTTGATCCTTTTTTAATTTTTAACATATTTTATTGATATTTTCTTTTTACAGAGAGGGAGAAGGATAGAGTCAGAAACATCGATGAGAGAGAATCATCTATCAGCTGCCTCCTGCACACCCCCCACTGAGCATGTGCCCCCAACCAAGGTACATGCCCTTGACTGGAATCAAACCTGGGACCCTTCAATCCGCAGGCCAATGCTCTATCCACTGAGCCAAACTGGTTAGGGCTAGGCCTGATCCTTTTACCTTTTCTTTCCCCAAGAAAAAAAGAGACCCAATGAGGGGTGTCTGCCACCATCTCTTCAAAGCATAGCAATCATGTCACTTATATGCTCTGATCCCTACCTTCTCCACAATTACCTGCTTTCCTGGAGGGTTTGTGTGGTCATGGTTGGGTGGGAGTGGGTGGGGATTAAAAACAGAAGACGGTTTGATATGGCCATTTGCCACCAAAAGAGAGGAAAATATGGGTGAATAAATATTCACTTAAGGAAGACAGGCTTACAAAGGAAAAAAGAACTAGGGAAAGAAAAATTGTGATATTTGCCAAAATATTACTCAGTTATTATTCTCTTCTATTCACTTGGTTGGTCACTATTCACAGACCTTTATCTGTTCTTTATCTTTAAACTCCAGATTTTTCCTTTCACTTACCGGCCATTGCAAGTATTAAAAAAAAAAAATTCAATCACTTTTTAATTGCATTTTCTATTATTTGGTTCCTTTAGATTCTAAACATTATGGACAAAACTAGATTAAATGTAGTCAATGCAAGGTTAAAAGCTTCATGCATAAAAATCCATTAACTTTCTAATATTTTCAGAAGATGAACCTACTAGGGTAATTTCAAATGAAAGCTGCCTCCAGAAAATATTGTTAAGCCTATCAGGATACAATTTGTTTTGGCAAACACTATGTAGAAAATTCCACTGAACTAAATTTAAATTGCCTATGGAGCAAAAAAAATATTTTTGGACAGCTTCTGAATCCTAAAGGCTGACGATGCTTGGAAGAGAATCAGTAAAAAAAAAAAAAAAAAAAAAAGTATAGGCAATGATGGATGAGTTAGAAATTGTAGTTTTGGGTAATTTGTCTCAGCTAAAAAGACTATTTACATTTAATTTGATTAACAGTTTAACTTGAGGCCTATTTAGGTACAACCTGAAATACCAAAACTAAATCTCTTTATCTATAGGTTTTATTGTGGAAAAAATAAAACAAAATTTTCCTGGATTCCATCCCAGTCGAGGGTACATGCCCAGGTTTCGAGCTCGATCCCCAGTGGGGGGGCATGCAGGAGACAGCCGATCATGATTCTCTCTCATCATTGATGTTTCTATCTCTCACCCCCTCTCCCTTCTACTCAGAAATCAATAAGAATATATATTTTTAAAGTATTAAAAACTAAAATTATAATTATTCATGAAGTTCTAGAATGTAAAACCATCGTTTAGTAGCTGTAATCCCTTTCATTCATTAGCTTTCCTATTGAGGCCCAAAGAATATCCATACATTATAAGATAAAGCTTTCCCCAAGCACCCTTCATTTATAGGAACCCCTATAAATGCCAAATTTTGCTGACTGTGGGCAAATAATCCATTATTCTGTACACTGAATCACCTTACTGAACAGATTTTGTGGGAAACATTTTCACCTGCCGCTCCAAGTTGGTATTAGAACATTTTAAACATGCAAACTTTCACATTGCCTAATTCTCTCTCACCAAACCAACTATGATATAGACAAAAGGACATTAACTTTTATTAATTACAAGTACACTGGATAGAAGCATCTACATTATTCAAAGTTGAGGAGTGGGTGATGAAAATGTCCTTCTGTGTTAGAGCTTAAATGACTTGTCTTTCTCTTTTTTTAAAAAAATATATTTTTATTGATAGAGAGCAAAGAGATAGGAACATCAATGATGAGAGAGCATCATTAATTAGCTGCCTCCTGCACACCTCACCTGGGGACTGATCCAGAAACCCAAGCATGGGCCCTGATCGGGAATCGACACCTGACCTACTGGTTCATAGGTCAATACTCAACCACTGACCCACACTGGCTGGGTTGCCTTTTTTTTCTCTTTGCTCTCTTTCAAGATCTCATCTCATCTGATCCTACCATCACTCTCCACTTCACAGACCTTAAGATACTTATGACTTTCTCAGCTCAGGCATTACCTCCATGAAGCCTTCCTAGATTATCCAGGGCACCATGACTTCAAGTACATACTGCTTCTGCCGCTAATCTATGGCTGGGTGGCAATAGCTGAGTAATATTGAAGCTTTCTACTGACCACTTGTTACAGATGCTGCTCATGCCACTAGTGATTAATTGGATTAGACGTCCTGAGAACGAGATTATCCTTTTTTTTTTTTTTTACTTCTACTCCCAATTAAATCATGAACTTCTTTTAACAGTTATCATACTGTTGTTTATCCTCTTTACATCCCATTTTGTAACATTTGTTATAAGGGTGGTTGCAACCATTTGTGTATAAGGAAATCTCTCCCCAGAATTGAGAAATCATTGTCAACTATTTGTGTGAGAGGCCTATCTCACAGACTAGGAATGGAAACCAGCAGTCCTGCAGGATGAGACTTGGGCACTCTTAATTTTGGCACAGCAGGGCCAATTGGATTATCCTACAGTGACCACCAGGGAGGGTGCCAAATGCCTGGGCCTAGGACAGGATTTGTGATCTCTGAGTTCAAGCTCACTATGAGAGGATCAGAAATCCATATTCTGTAAGCTTTTTTAAAAGAAATTCTTCTGGCATCCTCCAAATTTCCCTTTTGTTTTCTACACATAGGAGGTAACGTTGCTTTGAAAATCCAGCCTACGCCGAAACCGGTTTGGCTCAGTGGTAGAGCGTCGGTCTGCAGACTGAAAGGTCCCAGGTTCAATTCCGGTCAAGGGCATGTACATTGGCTGCGGGCACATCCCTGGTGGGGGTGTGTGCTAGAGGCAGCTGGTCGATGTTTCTCTCTCATCGACGTTTCTAGTTCTCTATCTCTCTCCCTTCCTCTCTGTAAAATATCAATAAAATATATTTTTTAAAAAAAGAAAGAAAATCCAGCCTACTTTAGCTCCTTTAAGGGAAAGGAATTACAGGTTTTGCCTTTGCCTGAGCAAACATAGAGGTTTTGCCTTTGCCTGAGCCAACACACAATTAAAGAAACCTTATGGAACAGGGTAATCTGGAGGAAGAGGGGAGCCACCTGCCTGGTTCTAAACACTAGAAGGTCTAGAGTGTGTTTTATCAAGATTGGCAGCATTTTAAAACAGCAAACATTGTACCATTTGCCTTAAAAACTGAAAGTGGCCCAGCAGCAGTGGCTCAGTGATTGAGCCTCAACCTATGGACTAGGAGTTCGGGGTTTGATTCCCGGTCAGGGCACATGCATAGGTTGCAGGCTCAATCTCCAGAGTGGGGCATGAGGGGAAGCCAATCAGTGATTCTCTTTCTCCCTCTCCCATCCTCTCTGAAATAAATAAAAAATATATGTTTAAAAAAAGTGTATTATCTGCAAAAATTTAGAGAAGCCTTGCTATATATTTTCTACATTACAAGGTAACATATTATTGAGTACAGATTATCATACTTTTATGAATAAAAAAAACCTCGTTTCTCCTTAACAGTATAAACAAGGCCTGTTTTCCCAATCACTTTTTTACAAAATGCAAAATACTATTTTTCCATCATAAAATAATGCTGAAGCTCAGCTAAAAGATTGTAGTTAGTACTTGTGATAGTTTTTAAAAATATACTTTTTAAAAATATATTTTTTTTATTGATTTTTTACAGAGAGGAAGAAAGAGAGCCAGAAACATCGATTAGAGAGAAACATCGATCAGCTGCCTCTTGCACATCCCGATTAGGGATGTGTCCTCAACCAATGCACATGTCCTTGACCGGAATCAAACCCAGGACTCCTCAGTCCTCAGGCCTACGCTCTATCCACTGAGCCAAACCGGTTTTGACTACCTATACTTTTTTAATGACAAAATTTGTCTTATGTGTTGTGAAATAACTTTTCTGTGGTATTAACTACTTTTAAAAGAATGCAAGTAATAAATATTTTTATTTTTTGTTAAATTTGTTGGGGTGACATTGGTTAATAAGATCATATAGGTCTCAAGTGTACATTTCTATGATACATGATGTGTGCTAGAATATTGCATCATGTGCCTACCACCCAAAGTTAAATCATCTTCCATCACCATATATTTGCTCACCTTTACCCTTTACTGCTCCCCAACCCCTTCCCTCTGACAACCACCATACTGTTGTTTGTTTTGATTAGTTTGTTTTATATCCCACATATGAATGAGATAATATGGTTGTTAGCTTTTTCTGACTGACTTATTTCGCTTAGCATTGTGAATGAAAAGAGCCACATGCCAACCTGACAGGCTCGGGGAAGGCCTGCGTGACAGTCTTGCAAATTCAGAGACCTAAAATAACCACAAACATGGTTTGAAAATTTAATATCTGACTATAAACAGGTTATAGCAGGTAGTCATGTCCCAGGTATTTCAACTGACAAAGATCAATTTGGATCTGCTTTACTGAGCCCATCTGCCTTCCAGCCTCTGAGATAACCTATCTGTGAGATGTCTGGGTAACTTGTAACTTCCTTTTTACCCAGGACCCCTGAGGGCACAACAAATGGCCCTGAGACATTCCCTCATTGTTACTGTTATCAAGTTAATTGTCAACTCTTAATTACCTTAGAGTGTCCTGTATTTGTCTCTGTAAAAGAAGCTCATGTCCATCATTTCACTTTTTACCCTATCCCAGAGGTTTCCTGCTTAGCTCCGTCCCACCTCCCTAATCTATCACCAATGAATTTCATGTAACTCGTCTAAGTCCCTTTCCTTTGATTGCAATGTATAAATATAGAAAATGTAACCCGCCATTCTCCGGAGCATTAGCTCAGTCCGTTGAGGTTCTGCTTCCCGGCAATTGTCGACAGTTTGGCTCAAATAAACTCACAAAAATTCTTTACAGGTTTCAATGGTTTTTTTCGTTAACAGCATAATATTCTCATGATCCATCCATGTTACTTTAATTAAACTATCTAGAAATTTCTTAGTGTTGTCCCAATAATGTAAAATAAAATTAATCATATACTTAAAAGTTATAACATAAATTTATATTACAATGGTATGCTCAAAATTTTAAGTATATATCATAAAATTAACCTTAAATATAAACTCTCAAGATAAATGTATTAACATGTTAGTGCTTCACGTCTTAAATTTGTGTCATACTCCATTGGAAGCAACAGACCTGTGGTTCAGTTCTTGGGTGAAATTTGCTGAAACTTCTTGAGATTTTTCTTATAATTTTAAACCCACTTGTTTTGAGGTGAGGCAAACAGTAAATCTGAAAGAGTGAATCAAGTTTCTCTTATCTACCTTAAAGATTACCTATAAAAATTTAGTTTAAAACACTGATTTTTAAAAATATAACATCAGCATGAAATTTGGGATAACGTTTTCCTAGAAACCTATGAAACAGAGTTCTTCCTTACAAAAGGTGAAAAGTTATTCTTTTTCTTTTTTCCCCCCCAGGAACTTCACTCAGTATATTTCTCTTAAAGAAATCAAATTTCATATGGGGTACTGAATATGCTCAAAACTAAAAAACATTAGCTAAAAAGTACTACACTTAGAAATTACAAAAACAGACTCCACCCGGGTGCCAACAGGAAGCGGAAGTGAGGAATGCGAATCCCGGGGGTCTCCTAGCAACGCGAGGGGGGGCGGTCAAGCGAGACAACCACCGGCCTGCGGAAGAAGACGACGCCGCCGTGGCCGGTTCTGGGGCGACCGCGGCTTCCCGCCCGGGAACCAAAGCCGGACCGTCGTCGTCAGAATGTCGGTCAAAGACCGAATCGAAATCTTTCCCTCGCGAATGGCACAGACCATCATGAAGGCTCGATTAAAAGGAGCACAGACAGGCCGAAACCTCCTGAAGAAGAAATCGGATGCCCTAACTCTTCGATTTCGTCAGATCCTAAAGAAGATCATACAGACCAAAATGTTGATGGGGGAAGTGATGGGGGAAGCTGCCTTTTCCCTGGCCGAGGCCAAGTACACAGCAGGGGACTTCAGCACCACAGTCATCCAAAATGTGAATAAAGCCCAAGTGAAGGTTCGAGCAAAGAAGGATAACGTAGCGGGCGTCACCTTGCCGATATTTGAATATTACCATGAAGGAACCGACAGCTACGAACTGACCGGGTTAGCCAGAGGTGGGGAACAGCTGGCTAAATTAAAGAGGAACTACGGCAAAGCGGTGGAGCTCCTGGTGGAACTCGCCTCGCTGCAGACCTCCTTTGTCACTTTGGACGAAGCTATTAAGATAACCAACAGGCGGGTCAATGCCATCGAACACGTCGTCATTCCCAGGATTGAGCGCACCCTGGCTTATATCATCGCGGAGCTGGATGAGAGAGAGCGAGAAGAGTTCTATAGGTTAAAGAAAATACAGGAGAAGAAAAAGATTCTCAAGGAAAAAGCTGAGAGGGAACTGGAGAAACGGAGGATCGCTGGAGAGGTGACAGAGCCTGCCAATCTCCTGGCTGAAGAGAAGGATGAGGATCTTCTGTTTGAGTAATCTTGCCTGCTCTGGGTCTTTCAGCCCTGACGTGACACCATTCAGTGTATCGTGTAAGATCAAAGGGAGGAGACAGACAATATAAAGTTTCAATGAGAAAAAAAGAGGAAAACAAGGGCACTCAATATTGGCTCCCCACACTTGGAGAATATCTGCAGAGGACAGCGGGCAATCCCTAAGAATATGATGATCCCTTTCTGTGTGTGTTAGAAGTATCACATAATCCCTGCTGGAAGATCAAGGAAGTGTTAAGGAATGCCAAATCTTGCCAAACATTTGGGGCACAATGGGGAATATATGGGGAACAAGAGAAACCACCTTCTTTGGAGAGCTGCCAGAGTCTAACCAGAGCCAATCATCGCAATTTTGGGGAAAGTGATATGGCAAAAAGAATAATCACTTTGAAAGCTCAAGCTGATGTAGTTTTTGAGTATTGTGACATAACAGCCATGATTGTTTCATGTTTACTTTCAGTGGAATAGTACAACAGTATAATAACTCTACCTTTGGATTCTTGCCCTCTTTGGCCAACAATGCCCGAAGTCTTTCTTGTGAAGGGGGGTGGGGGGGGCCCCGCAAATAAAAATAATATTTGGTTTTAAAAAAAAGAAATTACAAAAATAGAAAATGCCAATGAACTATAGTCTATACAGGACACATCAATCACACACTACTTTTTATGATTTAAAATATATTTATAGAACTTTAGTATCTATAGTTCAGCAAAAAAAAATGATTAAATAGTATTGGGGTGGGAGGAAATCTGGTTATTCAGTCTTGACTTTGATTGAGTCCCATGTAAATAGAAATTTACTATTAAGAACTACTTTTGGTATAAACGGTAGTAAGATCCAAAAGTGTTTAGGAATAACCTGAGATGTTAGAAAAGAGATGTATACAATCAAAACAGGCTCCTTAAATGGCATTCATAATTAAATGCATCAAATATAATTAAATGGCATTAAAATATTAGAATAGAAATACTATGATTAAATGCCATTTTTGCCACTGACATTGGTATTTACCAAAGTATTGAAGAAGTGAAAATACTAGAGAATATTTTCTTCCATAATACTTTCAGGGTAGAATGAGGGGGAAAAAGGTTTGGATAAAATTTAAAGTGCTTATTGGTAATTGGGAAATAAGTGGGTCCAGGAATAGCAATTCTTCCAAATGGAGCGCAGACTGCAGGTAAGTGTAGAGTGTTTTATCTGTAGGTAACTCACTGCATTTAAAGAAAAATATTGTCACTTTCAGGGAATCCTTGACTCCTCATTTCTCTGGGGGCTTTTCAAATTCGTTGGCCTCCTTTCGATGAAGGAATGTGAAAACGGACGCCAGTGTGCCATCGCCACTCTGTTGTGAATAGCAAAGAAAGGTGGCCCACAGAAAACCATAGAGTCCGGTGTAAGCTGTTCTCCATTGAATAGGAACCAGGCTGAAGTTGGTAAGCTGTAACAGAAAGAGGCCGTTAGGTCTGTATAAACCAAAGCCAGGAGTTAGAATTCTGAGTGGTTTAACACTCACCTGTAGAGGGAACATTTGAGATCTTGCTCCCAGGCACATGTCATCAGTACAGTTTAAACAAACTCTTGTAAGAATTCAAAGAACTAAAAAAAAAAAAAAAAAAAAAAAACTCACCTGTACAAAAGGCCAGTACATCAGACCACTCTGGAATTTAAAAATATATAAATTAGAATGCCTTTTAATCGCAGTTGGTTCCATAAAAGATTAAGAAATACCAGGCAGATAGTATGCAGAGTTGGTATTTTATTTGAGACTAAGCCGATTAAATACTTAAGGTCCCTTGCATATAAGAGGGTGGGGAGTTGTGGGAAAAAACTGTTGGGTACAAGTCACTTATACTAGTTATATTCACAGATCCAGAATGAAAAGTCTACCAGAATCACTATCAATTCTGTTAGGCAGCTGCTTTCAAAATAACAACACATATATATTGCTATTTTCCTGTGAGCCCAAGCAAATGATAAAGAAACATATTTATAAAAGGATAATCATTAAATTTTTGAAATTATACCAAATCCATTATTTATGGAATGATTTGCTAATAACATATTTTACTATTTCATGCTATAGAATAAGTTTAGCTGACATTGTTTTTTACAAAATATTTTAAGATAAGTTTATTTTAACAGGCTTTAACCTGTACATTCTGACAAAAATGGTCATCATTATGGCTTTTTTTCAAAGCTACAAGTCTTGGTATGTAAATTATGCCTAAAAAAAAGAGGTTTTAAAAAAACAGTCCTTTAAAGTAGGATTACACTAGTAATATAAAGGTAGTATCACTTTCTTTTTTATTTTACAACTTTTAGTAGTATTTCCTAAAGTTTCTACAATAAGCCATTTCAAATAAAAGCTGTTTAAAAGATATACTCATTTAAGAATTTACTATTTTAGCAAAAAGGATGAGAAGAGTAAACTCATCCAAACATGGCTTTACTTCTTATGGCAATATTTGTCTTTCAGAACTTATCACCTAGTATATTGCATTGCACAGATCCCGGTCTCCCATTCCCCACTAAAAGGGAAAGGATTCCTCAAAGAAATGGCTGATTCCAGGGCTGGGGCAGGGCAAGTAAAGATATTAAGCCAGGAATATCTTTTTATGAAAATAAGGAAGTGATTTTAAAATTTATTCCAAATGTTAGGAGATCCTGACCAAGTAGCTCGGTTGGAGCATAGTCCCAAACACCAAAAGGTTGAGGATTCAATTCCAGTCAGGGCACATACCTAGGTTTTGGGTTTGATTCCCAGTCAGGAGACGTCCAGGAGATAACCAATCAATGTTTATCTCACATCGATATTCCTCTCTTTCTCTTTCTCTTCCTCTTCCTCTCTCTCCTCTCTCTCTCTCTCTCCTCTCTCTCTCTCTCTCTCTCTCTCTCTCTCTCTCTCTTTCTCTCTCTCTCTTTCTCTCTCTCTCCTTCCCTTCCTTGCTTTTAAAAAGCAAACATTAATTCTAAAAAACAAACATAGCCTCAGGTGAGGATTCAAAAAACAAACAATGGATGTCACTAAAATATAGGAGCCAGCTTGAAGGGACTCTCACTGGCCAAATCCCAGACATTCAAGCACCAAAGATTCGTTCCACACAGTAACGAATTGTAAGCCATTGAAAAAATGAGAACTCCTGAGTCCATGCTGATAATAGAGAAAAGAATAAATAACTGGAATACAAGAGCAGGCATTTGTTTACAGATCACTGAACGCCACCTGGTAAATGTGGAACCAGCGCTGGAGTTGGAAACTCATCATTTGGCAACCATCACAATGGCAAAGACTGGTTCAGGCAGAAAATTAGGGTGCCAAATCTGGGGGGTGGGATGGAATATTCTGACGAGGAGAAGGGCATTTATTTGCATGGTCTTCAAGTGCCTCCCTACAGATTGCTTATTAACTTCAAGGGGGAAAAGAGTGAGTAGACAGTGGAAAAATCAGATACCGTCACCTCTCCAACCAGAGACAGAAGGACATCATGCACCTTCTGCTGTGATAACCTTGAGGAGGTCACATCACCACAGATGGCGCGTTCCAGTCAGGAATGTACCACCTTCATCTGATCATGAGGAAGCAACAGACAGCCCCCTGCTCTCGAAAGCAAATGCATGCTTTGTGTGTGTGTTTTAAAGAGAGGACTATATTCTTCAAAGGTATCAAAGGGTTGCAATAGATTTTAAAAGGGCCAAGAAAATGTTCCCAATTAATGGGGACTAAAAAGACATAGGAACCAAATGCATCATCTGATCTTAGACTAGTTCCTGTACCAGAAGGAAAAGAAATGCTATACAGTTAATTAGATAGATGGTCAATGGACAAAAATGGAATATGGATGGTAGAAGATATAAAAAGGTTGTTGTCATGGTTAAATTTACTGAAGCTGATAATTATGCTATGGTTATATGAGAATATCTTTATTCTTGAAAATAGATACTTGAGTATCTAAGGGTAAATGGTAATTCTGTGTGCAACGAACTCAAATGAATCAGAAAAACATATTAGATAGAAAGACAGGCAGATGGATAGCTAGAGCAAGCAAATAATAAATGGGGCAAAATGTGAATAGGTGAATTTGGGTAAAGGGCATGTGGATTTTTTCCCCCTCGTTAATAAGTGATTTATTACAACTGTGAGAAGTACAACAAGGCAATTCCAAGAGTTAGGAGGCTTTATAATGGGCATACGTAGTCAGAAAAGGCTTCCTTAGGAAATGATGTGTAAGCTGAGGTCCGAAGGAAGGGGAGGTGTGAGTCTGGGAAAGGCTGGGATGGGAAGAGGCTGCCATGTTCCAGGAACTGAAAAAAATCGAGAATGATTGAGGTACAGAGTGGAGAGAGGGAGGCGTGAGATAAGGCTGGGCCAGGAGCCCGTGGTTGGACCGAACCACCTCTCCGAGGGCAAGTTCCTGGAGCCCTGGGTTGGCCTCGCATGCCTGTTCTGTTTGGCACAGTGCCAGAGCAACAAAGGTGGTGTTAACTTCCCCCCGAATATTTGAGGGGCAAGTTCTCTTTTTACAGGCAGGTCTCTTCCTCCAGATGGTGAACTTCTGCTAGGCAGGAGTTCAAGTTCATTGCCAAACCCTCAGCTTTGGCATGGTGTTGGTGTCAGCACACAGTAGCTGCTTTTCAGACTCACACGAGATTCCAGAGAGGAGCCAGGAAAAGGGCCAGCCAAAGCCCAGGGAGTCCAGGTCTGGACAAGGAGCACATGTCTGTTGGTGCCACTGGTAGAACTTCTGGGATAAGCCGTCAAGGGAGGACCAGAGACTCCAGTGACTGGAACTGGGCACCTCCCTCTTCAAGGAGACTGAGCCCCCCAGATGTGACTTGGCCCACCATTCAGGCCACCCATTTGGGTATAGTTTGAACTGTTCTTATTACTTTTGTGTAAGTTTAAAATTATTTCCATATTAAAGCTTTTTAAAAGTTAAAGAGAAAAGAATGTATTATTCAATAAATATTTCTAAGAGATAATAGATCTGAACTGCCATGTTGCAGGTGGTGAAAGGAGACAGAAATTGCATGCCATCTGTGCAAAACAACAACAACAACAAAAAAAAAAACCACAAAAAACAAAAAACTCAAGTACTACCTACATGTAAACAACAAATAAACTAGAGATGTCCTTCCCCCCTTCATCAGAAGAACATGGATTGGGCAGGGGGATAATTCCTTAGCAACAAAGAACAGATTCTACACTCACACGTCCCTTGGGCTATTAGAGTCTTGTGACAGATTCCCTTTGGGTGCTTCTTTTCTTCTGTGCTCCTACTTTCATTGATCAAGCTCCTATCAAAAGACTAATTTTATCCCAATTTCTTCCACGTCTATTATCTCTAGCTCTGAGTTCTCCTCTGTGCATCTGGACAGCTCCCTCTGAATATCCTAAAAGCATCTGCAATTCAACATTTCCCATACTGAACTCAGCTATCTTGTTTCTCAAATTGGATCACTGTCCTCTATGTCCTATCTCAAGTCACTGAAGTCACAACCTGAGGGTCATCCCCGATGTGTCCTTACCCATAACTCCAATTTCCAATCACCCAGACCTACCAATTTTGCCTCCTAAATATTTCTCAAATCATTCCTATTCCTTTTAATATATATATATATATATATATATATATATATATATATATATATAATTGATTTTTTACAGAGAGGAAGAGAGAGGGATAGAGAGTCAGAAACATCGATGAGAGAGAGTCATCAATCAGCTGCCTCTTGCACACCCCCTACTGGGGATGTGCCCGCAACCAAGGTACATGCCCTTGACCGGAATCAAACCCGGGACCCTTCAGTCCGCAGGCTGACGCTCTACCACTGAGCCAAACCGGTTTTGGCAAATCATTCCTATTCCTACTCCTTCATTATTTCTCATGGGAACTTGGTTACAACAGCCTCGTGTTTAGTTTCTCTTGCCACTACTATTACAGGAATTCAAGCTCCTTAGTAAGGCATTCAACGTGCAACAAAGAGCCGAGACCGGTTTGGCTCAGTGGATAGAGCATCGGCCTGCATACTGAAAGGTCCTGGGTTCGATTCCGGTCAAGGGCATGTACCTTGGTTGTGGACACATCCCCAGGAGGGGGTGTGCAAGAGGCAGCTGACTGATGATTCTCTCTCATCTATGTTTCTAACTATCCCTCTCTCTTCCACTCAGTAAAAAAATCAAAACACAAAAAAATATGCAACAAAGATAGCCTGTATGTCTTCATTAAGGGAGGAGGATCTGAAATACCTACAAATCCCTGCCTAAAGCCCATTTCTTTCACAATTCTGCTTGCTCACTTTTTTATAAAGCTGTACATATTTCCATAGAATCTATGGCATCATGGGAAAACTTGTTCCTTTTTCCAAAAAAAAAAAAAAACCACAGAAGAAAACCATAAATCTTCACTGAATTAATTAATAAATATCTGTCAAGCTAGATTGTGTATATCTGTATTAAGCAAACAGTACAACAAGTGACTTGCTTCAAGCCTAGACATGACCTTGGGAAGTACCATATTTCTCTGTAAATACTTTGTAATGTTAAGAAGGTTCCTTTCACAAAGACTCAGCAGAATGCAAATCTGGAAACCTCAACTCTGAATGTGGGAATGATTCCATTCACAATTTAGCCTTTTTACAATAAACTCTTTGATTCTGAGATTCACTAAATTATAATCAATTGTAACAGTAAATATAAGAACATCAGGAATTATTGTGAACACTGAATACAATTCAGAGACACTCATATAGGCACTCTTAATGCTTCTTTTCATTTGATTCATCTGTTAAAATATTGTATCCTTGTGCTAACTAACAATAGCCCCAATTTAATAAAATTTTTATTAAAATGTATTTAATGTTAAAAATGTACAAAAACATTTTGGTCGAATTTTCAAAAGTCTGTCTTACCTTATATGTATTCCAGAATTTCTGTCTCAGGTCCAAAAATATGTCATCCTTTCCTTGGAGAATACTCATACCTATTGACAAAAACACAAATCAAAAGAATTTTTAAAGATTAAGTAAGGCCGAAACCAGTTTGGCTCTAACCAGTGGATAGAGCGTCGGCCTTCGGACTGAAAGGTCCCAGGTTCGATTCCGGTCAGGGGCACGTACCTTGGTTGCAGGCACATCCCCAGTGGGGAAGTGCAAGAGGCAGCTGGTCGATGTTTCTCTCTCATTGGCGTTTCTAACTCTCTATCCCTCTCAATTCCTCTCTGTGTAAAATCAATAAAATATATTTTTTTAAAAGGTTAAGTAAGAAGAATACTGTAAAAGAGTTCAAGATTCCTATTTCAATATGTAAAGTAGCCGAAACCGGTTTAGCTCAGTGGTAGAGCATCGGTCTGCGGACTGAAAGGTCCCGGGTTCGATTCCAGTCAAGGGCATGTACATTGGCTGCGGGCACATCCCCAGTGGGGGGTGTGCAAGAGGCAGCTGGTTGATGTTTCTCTCTCATCGATGTGTCTAGCTCTCTATCTCTCTCCCTTCCTCTCTGTAAAATATCAATAAAATATATTATAAAAATAAAATAAACATAATGTTTTAAAAAAATATGTAAAGTAACCACCACTACCACTCACTCAAAATGTCCTTTCTGACTCAACATAGAAAAGAGAATATGATCTTCACTCTGACACTAGATAAATTTTTAAAGGAATGGTAAATATAAAGTGAGATTAGTAGGCTATAAAAGTTATAGGAAAATGACTTTTTTTTTATTTTTTTAATGTTTTAAAAGGTTGATTTCAGAGAGGAAGGGAGAGGGAGAAAGAGATAGAAACATTAATGATGAGAAAGAATCATTGATCGGCTACCTCCTGCATACCCCCCACTGGGGATCAAGCCCAAAACTCAGGCATATGCCCTGACCAGGAATCTCAACTGCTGAGCCATGCCAGCCAGGAATAGAGAAATGATTTTTTTAAAAAGACTAAGAAAATTCATAAAAACAGCATTGTATAGGATAGTGAGACCACTGGTGACTTTTTTCTCTCCCTTTCAAATTTTCTGTAAAATGCTTAAAAGTTTTTAAAATTACCTTTAAAAAAAAAAAAAAAAGCTAATGGATCTTGTATATTCTGGCAACCACAAGTTTCCCACCAAAGAAAGAGGCTTTTAAATCAGAATTGAAAAGCAGAACTCCAATTCAGCCTTCCTAAAAACATTTTGAAAACTTTGATGTTGACAACTCTGAGAAGAAATTCTGGAAACAAGGATGAAACCCCCCTATTTTAGGAAGGGTGTAAAAATGAGTGCTTTAAAAATTCCCCCCCCCCTCCCAAAATGCATAAGGAGGGAGGGAAAATAAAATATTTGTAGTCACTTTACAGGGGATTCTTAGAACAGAACTCATCAGAAAACCCAGCGGTATACTGGTAAGCCTCATTCCACTTAACCAGCACTAATTAAGTGCTAAACACTTTGTGTACACTATTTCATTTGATCCTCCTAACCACCAGGGGAGTATTGCAGTTTCAGAGAAGGAAAAGAGCTTCAGGAAGGTTAATAGGGGGCCGAGACTACCCTGGCCTGTAGGCTCAGTGGTTAAAGCGTTGGCCTATGCGCCAAAGGGTCACGGGTTCAATTCCCTATCAAGAATACATATCTGAGTTGCAGCTTCACTCCTTGGCCCCTATTGATGTGTCTCTCTCACATGATGTCTCTCTGCCAGGGCTCTTTTTCCCCAGCATTACAAAGGGTTCAGTATTCTGGAGAAAGATGATTAAGAAGGAGTCCGTGGACGAAAGATATTTTTGAAAGGCATTGGGGGTCAGAGGAGCTCCCAGCTGAAGGAAGACTCTACCCTTGACCAAGGACCAGTGCTTTTATTAAACACAATTTGTCCCAAAGCAAGGTGGAAATACACATTTCAAAGGATATGGTATTCAAGTGTTTACAGAGATTGTCAGTTTCAGGAATAGCCTACAGCTGTTCAGGTGTTTGGCCAGCAGGAGGCAATAAAATGCCCTGAGCTGTCTGGCAGTTAACAATCCCATTCCGGTTTGGGGAAAGTTTCTAACAGGTAAACCACAAGTGACTCACCCCTGTTGAGCTCTCCTAGCTTCACCAACGTTTGGTAAAACTCTTGTAATTCACACATGCTGGAATTGGTTCTCGGCATCTCTCTTTCTCTCTTCTCTCCCCAGCCCTCCACCTCCCTCCCTTACACTCTCTCTAAACATCAGTGGAAAAAATACCCTTGGGTGAGGATTAAAAAAAAAAAAAAGTGGTCCAAGACCAACCCAGGTGTAGATTCCAAGCCAGAACTCTTAATCACTACTCAAGCTCCCCGAGGCACAAAGGATCATTTGACACAAGCAATCTCAAAGTCGGAAGTGCCTGGACCAAACATCCAACCCAAGGGATCCCACCTTCCTTCAGCATTTTAACCGGAAGTGAGGGACTCTGGGGCCCGAATCTGAAAGCAAAGCAAGCACCTGGGCAGGATTCTGTTTCAGGGGCCTCAGGCCTGAGCCACAGGCTTCCCCAAGCACCGTTACTTCATTGTCCTTCCCGTCAGGCACACAGACAACAGTCACCAAGACTGAGAACAGCAGGAATTGTGTTGTCTTGGGGCAAGTCACTTAAACCCTTTGCGAGTTTATTTCCTAATCTGTAACACGGGACTACATTATAAGACTACCTGCCTCACACGGTTGTTTGAGGATTTAATGGGAATCTGATACCTAATCTGTAACACGGGACTACATTATAAAGATTACCTGCCTCACAGGGTTGTTTGAGGATTAAATGGGAATATGATTCCCTAACTCATAACACACCCCACCCCCATCCCAACACCTTCGCCCAGGTACAAAGCCACTAGTAACTCGTATGATGAACCAGTTTGCAAATCGGGCCAGGAAGTCATGCTCTGGGAGAAGATACATATCTGACAATCCAGGGGGTCCCTGCTCTCCATTACTGTGACTTCCCTGATCTCACTGACCCCCTGAGCCATGTGATTGGCTGAGACTGCGTCAAGCAGTCCTGTCCTTTGAGTTTTCTGTGGGGCCTGTGAGGAAAGGAACAATCTGCCCTCCCCCCAAATAAGATCTATGGGGCAGTATAGGTTTCTTCAAGGTGGTGAGTTGACCACGTCAAGCCAATTTAAACTGATATTTTTTAAAAATTATTTTTAATTTTTTTTTTCAGAGAAAAGGGAGAGGGAGATAGAAACATGAATGATGACAGAAAATCATCAATTGCCCCCTACTGGGGATCGAGCCTGCAACCCCGGGCATGTGTCCTTACCAGAAATAGAACAGTGACCTCCTGGTCCATAGGTCCACGCTCAACCACTGAGCCACGCTGGCCAGGCTCATCCCAGTTTAAAAGACATCAGCAGCCGAAACCGGTTTGGCTCAGTGGATAGAGAGTCAGTCTGTGGATGGAGGGGTCCCAGGTTTGATTCCGGACAAGGGCATGTACATTGGTTGCGGGCACATCCCTGGTAGAGGGTGTGCAGGAGGCGATGTTTCTCTCTCATCGATGTTTCTAGCTCTTTATCCCTTTTCCTTCCTCTCTGTGGAAAATCAATAAAGTATATTTTTAAAAATAATAAAAAAAATAAAAGGCACCAGCAGCCACGGGCAAGAAGACCCTCTTGGGGTGATCTGTGATCCCTAATACCAAGGCCAGGCCCAGGACTCTCCCCAGCCCACTCCTTTCCCGGCTATGGAAATTGAAGACGATGGAAGCCACAGAGCCTTCCACTGTTTGTGGTATTTGGGGACCTGAACAAGGTTCCCAAAGCCCGGCCCTCAGACAACAGGTTTTCTAGGAGAGGTATAGAGTTCTCTTTGGCAGGGGTCCGACCCCTCACAGTAGCTTTTGATGTTGGGATGACACACACACACACACACACACACACACACACACACCTTTTTCCACAGGAAAATCTTACCAAAGCGAGGCTAGTGCCTGAGCCTGGATTTCTGGGAAACCTGGCCCAATTTCAGGTTCCACCCACCATGGTGCTGAGTCCCCTCACGTTTCGTTGGTGTACTGGAAAGAAATGTCCACCAGCGGGAAGGAGGCCCCGTGAATTTTCCCAGGAGCAGGCTGGCTGACCCACAACTAGGTCAGCGGGGCTGCAGCTGCTATGACCACGCCAGACACTCCGTGGACCTTTTTCAGGGGGGAAATGGCCCCCAGCCCTGCCTTCCCATTCCAACCTACGCCCCATGCCCCCCTGAAATCTCCAGCCTCGGACTATGCGCAGCCCCCCAATCTCAACTGCGCTCCTGGCCCCCTTGATCCCTGACCCACTGGACGCTGGTTCCCTAATCCCTAGCCTCTCTCGCCAAGGCCCAACTTCTCCAGGTCCCCAAACTTCTGGGTCCTGGCACCTTCACCTCCAGGCCCCTCCCCGACCCCGAACTCCCACCCTCCCACCAAGGATTACACCCCTCGGTACAGGCTCCGGCCTCCATCCCCCCAAGCCTGGCCCCTGCTCCCTCCCATCACCCCCCAGCTCCAGCCCCCTGCACCACCACCACCCCCTCACCCTTCACCTCCCCCTACCCCCCGACCCCCGGGCATCTCACCGGTGTAGAAGGCCGTGACGGCCACGGGCGCGGCCACAGCCTGGTCGCACAGCACCTTGGCCAGGATGGCGCGCGGCGTGCGGCCCGGCAGCGCGCGCTCCAGCAGGCGCTGCCACGCGTAGTTGAAGTTGGCGTGGAAGGTCACGGCCACGGCGGCCACGCACCGTGTCTGCCGCCAGTCGGCCGGGCCGCCGCTCAGCCGCTGCTGCAGCGCGTCCCCCGCCGAGAAGAGCGCGCCGTAGAGCAGCACGTTCGTGGGCCACGGGTAGCGCCGGGCCGCGCCCGGCAGCGCCCGCCACCAGCCCGCCATGCCCGGCGCTGGGCTCACGGCGCCTGCACCCGCCGGTGCCCGCCGCGGGCTCCCGGGGCCGCGCCCGCCTTGGACCGCCTCCGCCCGCCACCGGCACCTGCCTCCTCCAGACGCTCCAAAGCGATTGGGTGCCCCGCGCGGTCCGTGCTGTCCAATCCCGCGGCCACGAGCCATTCATTGTGAGGGCTGCGCATTCGGAAAGCCAAGCGGCTGGTCTCCCTCCCTCCCGAGTGCAAGATAATGTCTAGGAGAGGAAGAGCCATGGAGGCAGAAAGCAGACTGGAGGTGGCCAGGGGACTGGGCGATTGGGTGGGGGCTGAGGTGGGAGGGTGCTAGGTGACCGCTGATTGGGGATGGGGTTGGTCGCACAGAAAAGCATGAAATACACTTTTAAATGGTGAATTTTTATCGTATGTGAATTATATCCCCGCCCCCTAAACAGTTTAAAAGGAAAGGGGTTGGGGGACAAGAATGGATACCAAAACTCAGTTACCAAGAGGGCAGTGTATCTTAAACGTTTACATGCAAGGAATTCGGTTTCAACACACACAAGGCACGATCTAAATTTTTTAAAAATATATTTTATTGATATTTTACAGAGAGGAAGGGAGAGAGAGAGAGCTAGAAACGTCGATGAGAGAGAATCATCGACCAGCTGCCCCTTGCACACCCACTACCAGAGATGTGCCCGCAACCAATGTACATGCCCTTGACCGGAATCAGACCTGGGACCTTTCATCCGCAGGCCGACGCTCTATCCACTGAGCCAAACCGGTTTCGGCACGATCTAAATTTGGATGCAAATTCACATGTTAAACTTTGAGGCATTTCCATGAATGGGAAGTAGAGCTCAATGGGCTTACGGCCTTCTCCTCTTCGGAGGTTATGATTCAATGAATAGGGACCCAAACAGCAG
The DNA here is from genome assembly GCA_963924515.1 of Vespertilio murinus. Classification (NCBI taxonomy): domain Eukaryota; kingdom Metazoa; phylum Chordata; class Mammalia; order Chiroptera; family Vespertilionidae; genus Vespertilio; species Vespertilio murinus. The sequence continues at coordinate 86,137,584 of OZ004705.1, forward strand.
ATATAATCTCTGATCTCATGGAACTCAGTTTCTCCTTGATTCTTCCCCGGTTATGTCTTCCTTTGCTGTAACTTCCAATTCTCTCTCTCTCTCTCTTTTCATTCTCTCTCTCTTCTCTTTGTTAATCCTATATTACTTCTTTTTAAATTTTTAACTTTTCATTTTGAAATAAGTAATTATAGACAGAAAAAAGTTGCAAAAATAGTACAGAGTTCCCATAGTACAGAGTTCCCATCTTACATAACCATTGTGGGGGGCGGGGCCCCATTTTCGTACTCTGGTCTAATAGTCAAACAGACATGGGACAGATTGGCAAGAGAAAACAACCAAATTTACTACATACACATGTGTGGGTACCCCTCATACATGAGTCAGAGGCTCCCCCATGCAGGAGAGGTTCAGAGATAGAAAGGGGGGATTGAGGTATGTAAGACATCCTGAGCGAGAGATGAGGTAATGCACCTTGGGGCTTTAGAAGGACATTACAGGGAGAACAGATATTCAGTGATGAGTGGTTTGTCCTGCCAAACAGGTGGGTCAAAAAGGTTAGCTCTGATAATCTCTTATTCAAGTTCTTCCAGATAGTCAAGGGAAAAGCAAAAGTTGTCTTTAGCTCAAAACAATCCCCATACCACAGGGGCACATCTTGGGGTAACTCTTTCAGAACCCCCCACAGTACAGAGTTCCCATATACTCTTCACTCAAGCTTTCCCACTACTGATATCTTGCATAACCATAGTACAATTATCAAACAAGGAAATAAGCACTGATGTAATACTATTATCTAAACTACATACCTTATTCAAAGCATTGCCAATTGTTCCACTAACATCCTCTTGCACATGTGGCATCCAAACCTGAGTCACTTTTCATTGCATTAAATAGACATATATTGCCTTGGTCTCCAACCTTAGGCACTCACCCATTATTTTGTAGACTGTTCCTTTATTTGCCAAGCCCACTGTTATGGGCTGAATTGCGTGCCAAAAAAAAAACAAAAAAAACAACAACAACAACAACAAACAGCCGAAACCGGTTTGGCTAAATGGATAGAGCGTTGGCCTGCGGACTGAAAGGTCCCGGGTTCGATTCCAGTCAAAGGCATGTACCTTGGTTGTGGGCACATCCCCAGTAGGGGGTGTGCAAGAGGCAGCAGATTGGTGATTCTCTCTTATCGATGTTTCTAACTCTCTATCCCTCTCTCTTCCTCTCTGTAAAAATCAATAAAATATATATATTTAAAAACAACAAACAAACAAACACACAAACCCATATGTTAAAGTCTTAGCCCCCAGGTGACTCTTTGGGGACGGGGCCTTTAAAGAGGCGGTTGAGTTGAAAATGAGACCCTTAGGCTGCACCCTAATCCACTCTGACTAATCTCTTTATAAAAGGAAATTTGGACACACAGAGACACCCAGGCAGAACACACACGGAGGAAAGATCATGTGAGGACACAGTGAGAAGAGGGAAGTCTGCAAGCCAGGGAGAAAGGCCTCTGAAGAAACCTGTCCAGCTGAGCCCTGGACATTGGACTTCCAGCCTCCAGAACTGTGAGAAAATAACTTGTGTTTTTTAACTGACCTAGTCTGTGGTATCCTGTTCTGGCAGCCTAGCTGACTAATGTACCCATTCCCTTCAAATCCCGGGGATCTGCCAATTTCTGTGTTCTTTGACCCTTTCTATCTATTTCTATTCCTCCCCTGTCATTGTCCTTGTTACTACCAGCTCCAAGCAAATATTTCTGTCAGAGTTTTCCCAGCAAGGCAGGCTCTAGCTCATCAAAGCATCTTTATTTATAGCTTATATTTTCCCTATTTTATTTTTCTATTGCTGCTGTAACCACAAATTTACTTGCTTAAAACAACACGAACTTGTTGTCTTAGAGTTTTAGAGGTCAGAATTCTAAAATGGGCCTACATGCCTGGCCAGCGTGGCTCGGTGGTTGAGCTCAACCTATGAACCAGGAGGTCATGGTACAACACCTGGTCAGGGCACATGCCTGGGATGAAGGCTTGATCCAAAATAGGAAGCTTGTAGGAAGCAGCCTATGGATGATTCTCTCTCATCATTGATGTCTCTCTCTGTCTCTCTCTCTCTCTCTCTCTTTCTCCCTTCCTCTCTGAAATCAATAAAAATACTGTTTTAAAAAGACAAAATTAAATGAAATGTGTCCACAGAGTTCTTGGTGGGTATGGCTCAGTTGGTTGACCATTCACTGAAAGGTCAAAAGGTCAATGGTTTGATTCCCATTCAGGGCACATGCATGGGCTGTGGGTGTGCAGGAGGCAGCCAATCAATGGTATGCTCTCACATCAATGTTTCTCTCTTCTCCTGTCCTCTCTCTCTCTCTCTCTCTCTCTCTCTCTCTCTCTCTCTCTCAACCAATTAACTGGTCTTTTAAAAATAAAAATAAATGAAAAGGGTCCACAGGGCTGCACTGCCTCTGGAGACCCTGGAGGGGAATTCATTCCTTGCCTTTCCAGCTTTTAGAGGCTTCCTGCATTCCATGAAGGCCCCTGTCAGCTAGAAAATAATATTGACTGTTTCTTTGCCAAAAGGATTTATCTGTGGGGGTGGTGGAAGGGGAAGGAAAAGATTGCATCCCAATGCTTACAGACATGGCAAGCCACATGCACACGCAAGGTGTACCAAGATGGAGAAATATATATATATATATATATAGAAGCAAAAAGGAAGAGGAGAGGCAGTTACAGCCATAGAGCTGTACTGTAAGCAGAAATCTTCTATAGGATGACATTGAGTGTAAGAACTCCTCCCCAAAGCCCCAGCTCCTCCCATAGACCAATGTCAGCTTAAATTCTCAGCCATGATTTTTATTATTCCTTTCTCCATCTTCAAAATCAGCAGCATAGCTAGGCAGACTCCTAGCTCACCAAAGCATCTTTATTACTTTTATCCTCCCTGTATTGTGGCCTAAAACTAAATGTAGCTGATGTCAATTCTTTCAAAACAGCTTACATCTTTCTTCCCCAAACTTCACATCTAGAAGAACCTGTCAACTCCAGGACAGCGGACCTGTTTGTCTCTTCCCTCTTGCCCTCTGCTTTGGTGATTCTGATTGCATGTCCCAAGACCTGGTCCTTTACTGGCTAGCATTTGGCTCAATAATCCCTTTCTTTCAGAAAAGCTTTCAGCCATGAAAGGTTTTTACTTAACACTGCACACTTGTCTCTTCTTACAAGCAATAAAAAAAAAAAAAAATAGCACAATCTATTACTCAAGCAAATGCTAAAAGAACCCACATGACCTTCAAACAAGAGATGCTCTAAGACAGATTAATTCATTATATTGGTGCTTCATTATCTACAAGCTGTGATTCAGAGCCCTCCAGCAATCATGAGGCGACACACGCGTGTGATATTAATATTCCTGAACAGTGGGGGATAGCTGGAGCGTGTTAAAATGTAAAGAGGGGTTTTGTTAAGAACTCTTTTATTGGGGACTAAGCACTGATGTGGGCCCTGAGATTCAATGTACAATGAAGGATCACATTAAAAATACATTAAAATGGTTACATCAAAGCCTATTGTAACCGTTATTATTTAATTTTATTGAAACCACTAAGTGGGCCGCAGGGTCTACTCAAAATCTTCTAACTTCTCTTGCCAATAACGAGCTGTCCGCTGACAAACAATAGGCTGCTATGCTTAAAAGCTCCAAGGCCAACAGGTCCGTTTTCCAATGAATAGAGGAAGCACCAGCGAAGGCCGCCACCTCCAAAAAGATCATTGAAACTCCTCCAGCCTCTTCAGTATCAGCTCTGCAACGTGGGTTGAATCTGTGGGTGTGTTCACTGTGCAGGAATTTGAAGCAACTGTCTTCCTCCTTGTCACCTGAAATAAGGCTTCAGGGAGGCTGGTGAGGAACCCTGATCCTCCCTCTTTCATGATTTTCTCACCCTCCCACCCCGTCATTCCAGAACCCTTCATTCTCAATTTCTCCGTTAGCCATCTGATGGAAGGGAACGCTTTGACTTGAAGCTGAGTGCACCCAGTAAGCACTGCAAATTTCCTTTATTTGGATGGTTGTAGGTGAATGGGCTTGAACTTGTGGGAATAGGGGTCGGAGGCACCCCCACTATCTGAATGGAGAGAGAAACTATGTTTTAACTGGGGAAGAAGGTCAAAAGGGGAGGTTAGAAGGAAGAGAATATAAGTTTGCTTCCCACCAGAGCCTTAATTTCTTCTGTTAGCCAAAATGCTATTAAACAATTCTGTCATGAAACCATGGCATGTCACTTTGATGTGGAAAAGCCATGCCTAAGAAGTCTGTCTTTAATGACGGCAAACTCATTAGTCAACAGAGCCAAATATCAATAGTACAACGATTGAAATTTCTTTTGAGAGCCAACTTTTTTTAAACTTAAACTTCTTCTAATGCCACTTCTTCAAAATAGACTCATCCAGGCCGTGGTGTTTTGTTTTGTTTTGTTTTAAATATATTTTATTGATTTTTTACAAAGAGGAAGAGAGAGGGATAGAGAGTTAGAAACATCGATGAGAGAGAATCATCAATCAACTGACCCTATTGGGTATGTGCCCGCAACCAAGGTACATGCCCTTGACCGGAATCGAACCCGGGACCTTTCAGTCCGCAGGCTGATGCTCTATCCACTGAGCCAAACCGGTTTCGGCTGGCCGTGGTGTTTTCTGGAAGAGCCACACTCAAGGGGCCAAAAAGCCACATGTGGCTCTCAAGCCACAGTTTGCTGACCCTGGACCTAAGCAACTCTTAAACCCTTGACAATGGCACAGCTTATGTGAAAGGTGCTTGGATCAATATGATCCTTTTTAGACCACTTTAATGTTGGCTGGAGCTGAAACAAAGTAGGAGGCTAACATTTTATCCATTCTTAGCTGCTGTTTAGAAGTTTGGAAGACTTCCCCATCCTTCCACCTTGCCTCCAACAGATATTAAAACATGGCAACAGATTACTTAACAGGATGGTAGACATTATAGACCTGCAACATGGTATTTTGAAATCATGACAGCAGGAAGAAATATTTGAAATAGAGTGTTTCTCTGGCCCAGGAACTGTTTTCACCAGATTTCAGTAACTATGGTGCCCACAATTGGTGTGGGATAACAGAGCAGTCAGTTAAATTTATTTCATTGATTTTTCATTTGCAAATTCTATAAAGAATAGATAAAATAAAAAATCTGAAATTATGAAAAACCCAACATTAGTGGTAGCTTTAAAGATAGTGCATATTCAAATATGCAAATAAATTAAGAATTTCCACATAAAAAGTTAATTAATCAGAGTTTTCTTCTCCAATTATGCCTTTTTGAACCTCTGAAATTTCACTTACTATAGATTTTACTAATATGTGGAAGAAATAACTAATTAGTGAAATAATGGTTTAATAATGATTTTAGTATTCTATCAGTCTGACATAATCAGAAGACAGAAATCACATTATAATTAGAACAGGAAAATTTTTCATATAGTCAGTTCTTATTACTGTAAGTAGTTATGTTCTATAAACAAGGAATTAACAAATATTGAACTATCATTTGAAATTCAGGATTAGGTTCCTGTGAGCCTCTGGTCACAACATTTTCATCAACCAATCGATACATAAGCTTGCTTTGTGTTTCTGTTGAAGGATAACTTATTTAATATATATTGTTGACTTATTAATATTGCTCTCTCAGCCAACATTATGTTTCATGCCTGAACAAAGCTTAGATCTAACAGGCACTTTCTCCATAAGGCACCTCACTGACTTCCTTTAAAAAATTTTTTTTTTCTTTATTGATTAAGGTATTACATATGTGTTCTTATCTCCCCATTGCCCCCACCCCCAATTAAGCCTTTACTCCCCTGTTGTCTGTGACCATTGTTTAGGCTTATATGCATATATACAAGTCCTTTGCTTGGTCTCTCCCCCTTACCTCCACCCTCCCCTACCTTCCCTCTGAGGTTTGACAGTCTGACCGATGCTTCTCTGTCTCTGGATCTGTTTTTGTTCATCAGTTTATGTTGTTCATTATATTCCATAAATGAGTGAGATCATGTGATATTTATCTTTCTCTGACTCGCTTATTTTGCTTAGCATAATGATCTCCAGTTCCATCCATGCTTTTGCAAATGATAAGAATTCCTTCTTCTTTTACAGCAGCATAGTATTCCATTGTGTAGATGTATCACAGTTTTCTAATCCACTCATATGCTGATGGGCACTTAGTCTGTTTCCAAATCTTAACTATGATGAATTGTGCTGGTATGAACATAGGGGTGCATATATCCTTTCTGATTGGCATTTCTAGTTTCTTGGGATATATTCCCAGAAGTGGGATCACTGGGTCAAATGGGAGTTCCATTTTTAGTTTTTCAAGGAAACTCATACTGTTTTCCACAGTGACTGCACCAGTCTGCATTCCCGCCAGCAGTGCACGAGGGTTCCTTTTTCTCTGCATTCTTGCCAGCTCTTGTCTTTTGTTGATTTGTTGATGATAGCCATCTGACAGGTGTGAGATGGTACCTCACGGCCTTCTTTCACCTAGGAACACTAGACAGCATTCAAAATGATGTTTAAGGGCTATTTTAACCAGTGAAATCACTAAAAGCACAAAAACGGGAAATGGGGCGCTAAATTGATTGTGAAAAGAACACTTGTCTACAGGATAAGAGGTGCAACAAGAAGGCAGAGTGTTGCCTTGTTCTCATGCAAGTTAGGAGTGGTAAAAAAAACAAAAACAAAATTCAACCAATGAAATTTGAAGAGCTAATTTGCTTTATTAAGTGATTCTCAAATCAGGCAGCATCCCAGCTCCAACAAGCTGTACCAAATGAAAGGTTCTTTATAGGAAGAAGGGTGGGGGCAAAGAAGCTACTTACAAAAAAATAAAAATTATTTTTAGACCAGGACATCTTGTTTGGGAGGGTATAGCAAGAGTTTCCAGCTTGCAAACTGCCCCTTTTTGGAAGGGGGGAGAAGAAGTATGGACAGGGCCCAGGTAACTGATTACTTTATTGATATTTGATCAGAAAATTTCAGACAGATTAAGGATTACATTTCTGGGAGAGGTTGAAAGAACAATTCGATAAGGCATTAAATCTAGGTTTTGGTATCATGGTATCAAACTGACACAGAATTTCTTGATGAGTGGAAACCCCACACATCTGGTATCAGATGTGAAGTATGTCGTAGTAAAGTACTGAGTGTAGAGGAGACATACAGGAGAGTTTTTCCTTATATTCAGGGGAAGCTGCAGGAGCTGAGCACTGGAAGACCCCAGCAAGAACCTACAAGCAAAACCCTTTCCTCCTCCAATGTCTCTCCAGCGTCCTCTAGTGACAAAACATTGTGTCTGCTGTCAAAGGAAAAATATTTAAAAGGCTCAGATCCATTTTTACAAAGCAGGCAAAAATAATGGTTTTGAAGCCAAGAGAGGACAAATTAATAACCAGTATACAATAGTTAGGGGAAAATAGAATATTGGGGACTAGCTCATAGTTATAAGAAATATTGCCCTGCCGGCATAGCTCAGTGGTTGAGCATTGACCTATGAACTAGGAAGTGAAGGTTCAATTCCCCATTAGGGCACATGCCCAGGTTGCAGGCTCGGTGTGCAGGAAGCAGCCAATCAATGATTCTCTCTCATCATTGATGTTTCTATCTCTTTCTCTCCCTTCCTTCCTCTCTGAAATCAATAGAACTATATATTTTTTAAAATGAAATATTAATCAGGATCTGTTAACTGTGATCATCATTTTTGTTATGATTAAAGAAAGCACTTTCTAATCTGGTTGGGAATTTTATGCCCCGAAACAATGGAGTCAAACTTGGACCTGGGAGTCAACCTTGGACCTGGCAGTCAATCTTGGAATGTGGTCCATTCTCATCCCAGAACTGCCTATTGTCATGGAAAGATTAACAACCTTGTTGCTCAAATGATGGAGTCTAGGAGGCACCAGCCCCCAGCCCACATTGCCTGTAATCTGTAACCATTATGCCCATTTTTTTTTTTGCCTACTTCCTCGTGTACTCTTTGTCCTACCCATTATAAGCAGCTGGCTTATGGGAGAAGGGTGCAGAGCATATTTTCCTGGATGACCTGCTGCTCTCCCATACTGCCTGCATTAGGCATTACTGGAATAACCGCTCAAATATGACTCAATCCTGTCTCTGCTTAATTGGCACAAGTGGCGACAGGCAGCCCGGACCCATTGGTTGCCCGGTTTCACTGTGTGATGTTCTTTTTAAAAATGATTGTACAACAAATATGAAAAACACACAAAAATTTTTTTTACAGTTAACCATTTTCCATTTTGGATTAATTTTTAATAGTCTTTTTCCATGTCTTCTTATAATTGTTTCTTTAAAAAAATTAGGCTGATGTTACACAAGCTATTTTCTTACCTATACATTTTTGAGTTAATATCATCTTTCCATGTCAATAAGTAAATATCTACATCACTATTTTTAAAGGTGTGTTCTTAACCAATTTTACCATAATTTAACCACTTTCTTATTATATTGTTGAATGTATAGCTTGTTTTAAGTTTTTAACTATTATAAACAATGCTGAGCCAAACCAGTTAGGGCACCACCACTTTTTGGTGGGCACTTGGGTTGCTTCCCTATTGTAAATAACGATGCATTGAACATTTGGGTGCATATGTTCTTCTGATTGAGTGGTTTGGGTTCTTTGGATATATTTACCCAGAAGTGGAATCCCTGGGTCATAAGGCAGTTACATTTTTTATTTTTTAGGAACCTCCCTACTATTTTCCAGAGTGGCTGTACCAATCTGCATTTCTATCAACAGTGCATAAGGGTTCCTGTTTCTTCACATACTCACCAACACTTATTTGTTGATGATAGCCATTCTGACAGTTGTGAAGTGTATCTTATTGTGGTTTTAATTTGCATTTCTCTGGTAATTAGTGATGTTGAGCATATTTTTTGTAAGTATATTGTCTCATCTTTGTATCCTCTTTGGATAAGTGTCTACACTGACAATGTGACCCAACCCTTTACACAAATTTCAGAAGAGATGTACGCAAAACAGGAGACAAAAGAAATGGTTTTAACATCATCGATCTTCTGGCTTTACTGACTGCAACCGTGGTAGACTAGTCTATTTCAGTTTCCCTCTTTTAGAGAAATAGTAGTAAAATGTATGGCCTCTCCCATTCCTTAAAACCACATTGTAATTGTCTATCAGGTGTGGAGCAGTCATAGGGGCAGTGTGTGTGTAGTGTAAGAACGCTGTAGTCAGGGTGTTGGGTCTGGGTCTTACCTAGATTGGCACTGAGGAATGGAGATAATCTCTACCAGCAGCAGGTGCTCTGTTATCAGTATTATCACCCAACAAGTCATAATTGGGGCTTGACATGGAGGAGGAGGCTGGGCCAGTTGTTTCAAAGTCTTTTTCCGTCTATTATCCTACACTACAGTAAGGTCTGAGACAAATACCTGGGCTCAGATCAGCGGGCCCTTCCCGAGCAGCAGTCACAACTCGCAAATCACCGAGCACCTAGGAAACCGGGGATCCTGCGCGAGCGCAGAGGTGCTGTCTTGCCCTGCCTTTGACTGGAACAGTGAATGGACTGTTCCATTCCTGACAGGTGTTGACTGGAGAGAATTTGGGAGCCTTGGCTTCGAGATACAGGAGAGTAACTGGTAGTTCCTGCCTTCTTCTGCATTATGTACTGCTTATTATTATATATGTCTACCCGGACGCCTGCGACAGGCTTCTGAAAAGAGTTTTTGGAACGGCTCCACCGTTCATCCTCCCCTTCTCACCTGGGAGCGTTAGGGCTGCCCGATGGGACGGCCAGGTACGGAAGCCCAGAGGGCCCCGCCCACTTCAGGGCCCCGCCCCGCCGCGCCCCGCCCCCCTCCGCCTATTCCCGCCCCTCCACCTGGCGGAGCCCGGCGCTGCTCCTCCTCCTCTCCGCCCCGCCGGCCGCCGGCGCGGGGACGTCAGCGCTGCCAGCGTGGAAACGGCGGCGGGGCACGGGAGGCGGAAGTGGCGCCTGGGACTGCGCGCCTCCCTCGGGCTCCGCCGGCCGCCTCGACCATGGACGCGTCCCTGGACAAGGTTCGTACCGGAGGCGGGAGGCGGCGCTGCGACCCGGGTTCTCCGCCTCCGGGGCGGCTGTTTCCCCGCCGCGAGCTGCCATTGTGACTGGAGAGGGGGCCGGGGGTTTAACGGGCCCGTCCTGAGGAGGCCTGGCCGCGAGGGGTCTGGCGACTTCACGGGGCCGGGAGCCTCTCGGGTCCCCGCGGGCCGAGGGAGGCTGGGCCGGGTTCTGCCCGGGCCGCGAGCGCGCGAGCCCGGTGCGGGGCCGACCCTGCGGCCTCCTGCGCCCGGCTGCGTCCGGGTGGGAGGACAGAGCCCGCCCCCGAAGCGCGGGCCTGGAAAGAAGCCCCGGTGGTCTGGGAGCCAGCTGCAAACCTGTAGGTTTCTCTGTGGTTTCCAAGTTGGGAAGGAAGAGCGTGAAAGACACAGTGGCGCTCCCCGTGTCTGCGCGCCTAGGCGTCCGCGGCGAAAACCCGGGCTTCCGTCCGGGAGTCCGAACCTTAAGGGGGCGGGGCCGGGACCTGCGTGGTTTTGATGCTGTGGTTTGTGAGCGCGAATGAAGACCCCGGGGGTCAAGGAAGGGGGTGAGTCTTGTGGGTAGGTTGTGAGTTTCTTTGGGAGGATTGCTGCTGCTCCCACACATGTCTAGCTCCCCTGTCGGCGGCGGGGGCGGGAGGACCCTCGGGTCAATCCGAAATCTCCTGGTGGCAGCGCTGCCCTCTGGTTCCCCCTTGGGGGGGGGGGGGGAGAAGCAGTAGCGTGGTGTACCTGGCTGACCGCCCTGGCTGTCGGCCATGTGAAATGGATTCTGATTGTCCCGGGTTGAGGGCTTGTAAGTGACCACCGGTGCGTGGACCTCTTCATGGATACCTGCCTTCAGAACCTGATGGCACCGTGCCCTCCCTTAACGTCCTTCTTTCTGTTCAGACTGAGGGGTGGGGACTGCGTGTCCCCAGACCCAGTTTCTCATACACGTAGACTTCAGGAGCAGATCCAGTGCTTTAGGAGCTGCTTTCTTTTCATTTTGAACGGGCAGAAGTAACATATGTTGTCACTTGTCCGTGCCACAGCTGCTGCCGATTTGTTAACTCGTCTCTGGAGGGTTCAAGGGAGCGTTGTACAAGTTCAGCCCGGTGTCTTCCGTGTGCCCACAGTGGTATAACCCACGCCTAGGCTGTTTCTCCTACATTTTGGAGTGTGCGATCAAGAAAATAAAAAGTAATGTGTTTTTTTTTTCCCCCCACTGCCTTTCTGGTGAGTGTTACGTGTTTTCCTGGCTAGGAATAAAGTGTTTCCAGGCTTTTGATGAGCACAGTTATCCACCTTTAGGGTACTTTGAGTTGTTCTAGATCAGTGGTTCTCAACCGGGGCAGTTTGTTTCCCAGCGTACATTCGGTAATGTCTGGACATTTTTTTATTATGGGAAGGAGGGGGTAGAGAGGAGCTGCTAGCACTGTGTGGGTGGTGGCCAGGGCAGTTGCTAAACATCCTACATTACACGGGACAACCCCTATACCAGAGAATTATCTGCTCAAAATGTCAGTGGTGCTGAGGTTGAGGGCACCCTGGTCCAGTAACACCAATAGTTGAATACAAAATAACGCTCACAATGTCCCTTTAGTATCTTCTTTCCAATTTCACGAGAGGATGGGATGGGCTTTTGCAATATCAGTTAAACACCTAAAGTACTGGGGTGATCTTTCCTCCAAGAAAAGTTCTTGGTAGGCAAATCTGCAAACCAGAGTGGGTTGGAATCCTGCTTTAATTATTACTTTTCTGACATTTGATTGGTAGATTAGAGTGGTTGCTCTCTAAATGTTAATTGATGATAAAAGATCTTAAGTTCGCCGAAACCTGTTTGGCTCAGTGGTATAGCGTCGGCCTGCGGACTGAAAGGTCCCGGGTTCGATTCTGGTCAAGGGCATGTACCTTGGTTGTGGGCACATCCCCAGTAGAGGGTGTGCAGGAGGCAGCTGATCGATGATTCTCTCTCATCGATGTTTCTAACTCTCTATCCTTCTCTCTTCCTCTCTGTAAAAAAATCAATAAAATATATATTTTTAAAAGATCTTAAATTCTCCAAATGAAGATCTGAAGAGGTACTGAAACTCCAAAGTCCTTAAGGCTGGAGCATTCACAAAAATTGCAGTGATCTTTTAGGAATTCAAAATTGTGCATTGGAAGTTTCTGCCTTAGGCCAGTGTGGAAATTCTGAATGTAAGGTTTCCAGAACTAATATTGTGTCTTATTTTTACATTTGATGAAGCAGTAGAGGGCCTTACATAAAATGAACAATTTCTCTTGGTGCTGAGTGGGCAGAAAAGAATAAAGCATTGCTATAATATTAATAGCAGGATTTTGTGTCCTGAAAAATAGTTTAAATGTAAAACCTTGAATTGTGCCCATTCCTGCTTCTTTGAGGAATAGACTTTTCCGAGTTAAATTCTACTTTATAAATTTGAGAACTATTTGAGCAGTTCTGAATGATCTCATTTAAACGAATCCTTACATAATTTATACTGCTTACAGACACCACAATGTTATTTGATACCCATTCTCTAAAATACCGAGTGATCTCTCACTTTAAAATGTAGCATGCTATCATTTAGTGGAAGCACTCAGTGCATTTCCTTGTCCAAACATAATTGTGTTCTTGCTTTTTTTGTCTTGTTTAGGTGATATGTAGATGTACAGACCTGTGATGACATATCCTTGTCTTTTTTTCACAATAGTGTCAGTTTTCTTCTTGTATCTGAAATTAACGATATCTCAAGAAACCAGATAGGTTAATTGAAGGGGCCAGGTATTCAAACTAGAAGAGCAGGAATGGAAGCCTCAGCTCCCCCATACTGTATGTCTAATGGATAAGAAAGAGGCCCTATAGCATAATCTCACAATGCTTACTTACGTTAATATTCAAGCGTTAAAATACCACAGGAAGTAATTATTCTGATCCTGAAGTCTTAATAAGTTATTCAACACATCAACATATACTTTTTAGTAAAAACCTGCTACTTTAAGTTAGTAGAACCACCCAGACCTTTTTCTGTTGTTTGGAAAATCCCATTCTTCCTGGGTATTATGTTTAGACAAGGTGTATTGCTGTTTGTTTTGCGTTTACTTTAATTCCAACCTTGAGTAAACTTGGAGCAGGCTTTTCCAAACTAGCACTGCTGACATTTTGGGCTGGATAATTCTCTGTTGTGGGAGGCTGTTGAGTGCATTGTAGAATGTTTAGCTGCATGCCTGGCCTCTGCCCCTTGGATGCCAGTAGCAAACCTCCTCCTCCCCACGCGTAACCACAAAAGCCTGTCCAGATGGAGCAGTTGTTTTCTCGGGGTCGGAGGAATTGCCTCAGGTTGAGAAACACAGACTTAGAGAACCTAGAGCTGCACTGTCAGGGATGGCTACGTAGCCACTGGTCACATTTGGCTTTAAATATTTAAATTTAGGTTCATTAAAATTAAAATCAATTCTGTTCTCAGTCACAGACTAGCCACATTTCAAGTGCTCAACAGTCATAGTGTGTGTGTGTGTGTGTGTGTGTGTGTGTGTGTATGTGTTTTGTTTGTTTTTTGCTACAATGTGGCTACTGAACAGTGCAGATACAGAACTTTTTCATCACCAGAGAAAAGTTCTGTTGGACAGTGTTGCAGAGTGAGGCCAATTTATCTGTTTTATATCTAACTCTTTTCTCTAAAAGAGGTGACTTTGATCCAATTTCTGACCTAACTAATTACAATCCAACCCATTTTTATTTCTTGTACTCATCTTGAGATCTGATTTTGTACCCCACCCCTTTAGATCAGATTTTGGGAAATTATTTATCACCTTACAGTTTATAAGTTTATAAGGAGTAGTAGGAGCATGAGTGGAACATTTCTGATCATTATTGAAAAGGACTACCAGAATTTCTGTCCCTGCTTTTTACTTTAAATCTCACAAAAAGAACCCCTAATAGCCACACTTGAAATGACCAATTTCTGTGGTATGCCTTTTTAGATTCTACTCTTACTTAGAATGGAGACTTCTGTGAGGAGATGATAGCCTGTAATTTTAGTGTTGGTTTAAGCTGGTTCCTGTATCATAACATAAGGGTTTTGCATACAGGTGCATGGTGGATAAGATGGTAAATGATTACCAAATGCTTGGTAGGTACAAAGTTCTGATCCTAAAAATTTATGGCCTTAAACATCTTTTTAAAAAGAATAATCTTTATTGTTGAAAGTATTATATATGTCTCCTTTCTTCCTCCATTAATCCCCTCCAGCCTGCCCCTGACCCCAGGCCTTCACCACTCCATTGTCTGTGTCCGTGGGCCGTGCATATGTGCATTCAAGGGCCTTGGTTGATTACCTCCTATCCACCCTCCCTCCGCCTTCTCTCCAAGATTCCATACTCGGTTCCATTCTTCCATTTCAATATATTTTTATTGATTTCAGAGAGGAAGGGAGAGGAGAGAGAGAGATAGAAGCATCAATCATGAGAGAGAATCATTTACCAGCTGTCTTCTGCCCACCCCTACTGGGGTTTTATGCCCTTGACCGGAATCCAACCTGGGACCCTTCAGTCTAGAGGTTGACACTCCAAGCACTGAGCCAAACTGGCTAAGGTTCGGTGGTTCTTGATTTAAACAACTGGATATAGAGTTCAAAACCACAGTTAACAAGGTTTTTCAAGAATTTCCTAGAAAAGGCCAATGAATTTAGCGAGACCCTCAAGGATATGAAAAAGGACCAACTAGAAATTAAACATACACTGACTGAAATAAAAAATATTATATAGAGACCCAACAGCAGACTAGAGGAACACAGTCATTTGTTTTCCTCCATTTCTTTCATTTGTGATCTCTTTCTTTGTGTTCGCATTTTTGCTGCTTCCCTGAGTTGGTAGGGTGGCTTTGTGTGCTAGGTGTCCTATATGGCCCAGTGGGTTGGCCTCCCCAGTTACCTGAGGTGGACACTCTTGGTGTCCACCCTTTATGGACTGTGTGTACAGCCTTGTTGTAGTTAAGTCTTGATTGTTGTTGGTGTCACTGGGAGGAATTGACCTCCAGGCTAATTGTGAGGATCGGCTATGTCTACTCCAGGAGAACTTCTGTGCTGGCAGTCCTCTCTTTGCACACTCACTCGCGTGCCTCCAGACCTCTGCCTTTCGCAGCTCCCCTGAGTTTCCGCCTGACAGTCCAGAATCCCCTCGTATACGTCTGAGTCCCCAGGGTCTCGCTGGAACTGGGGTTTAGTGCAGTCAGAACTGGGGTTCAGCACAGTCAGGAGCTTTTGTCTCCTTCCCATTAGAGAAAGCCAGCCAGGCACTCAGCTGCCCACGCACGTGTCTCTGTACCTTAGCCTTTTGCAGCTCCTCTGATTCTCCATGTGCTTTCCTCTTTCCTTCTAGTTGTAGAATTTCCACTCAGCCAGCTTTCCTGTGGTTTGGATGATGTTTGTTTTGTCTTTTATAAATGGTTGTGCGAGGCAGCAGTTTAAGTGTTTACCTATGCCGCCATCTTGGTTTCTCTCCGTAATGTAGATTTTTACTTTATAATATGATTGTGTCTCATTATTGCTAGTAGAATGTAAATTAAAGGATAGGAAGGAAAGTCATTTCATCTTTTAAACCTTTTAAAGTTAAATCAGGTATAGAAAAAATACCACCAGTCACTTTAAAAATGTCCAAAAATTCCTTTGAGAAATAGGATTTATCCAAAAAAATCCTTGGTGAGTGGAGAAATTTATCTAGTTTAAATAAGTCAACTCTTTTCAAGCAATATTCAATGGCCATGCAGTTTTTTTATCTAATTTATTTAATTTCTGTTATTATTGCAATAGTCTTTTTGGTTGGTGGCAAATATTTAACAGCAACAAGGTAGATAGTTCTTGTGATCTAACCTGGAGCTCTATCCACATTTTATTTTAGTGGAAAATGCATTTTGAGTTTAAAATGACCAAGGGAAGAACAAACTTTTTTAATGTAATTTCCCCCCTTTATGCAGAAAAGCAGAAACAGTATAATAAAGCCTTTCACTTTGAAAGGCACCTCAGTGACATTAAATATTTAGTACAGCACTGGCTGGTACAGCTCATTTGGTTGGATTGTTGTCCCATGCACCACAAGGTTGCTGGTTCAGTTCCTGGTCAGTGCACATACCGAGGTTTTGGTAGGGGCACATACAAAAAGCAACCCATCTATATTTTTCTGTCTCTAAAAATCAATAAAACATATCCCGGGGTGAGGATTTAAAAAATAAATTTAGCTACAGTGAGCCTTTCATGATCCTGTTGACCATGAATTACTTATTGGACTGGACATTATATTAAGTGGAATCATATGAAATTGCTCTTTTTGTGCATTAAAAACAGTTGAATATTGGCAGTTTTACACAGTTCAACCTTAAAGGTCTGAAGATTTATAGATACACAGAGGCTTCAAGAATTGATGGATTCCTTTCCTCAGAATTCTTCTTACTATATTTAAGATAAAGCTGACCAGAGAGGCCCCCCCCCCTAGCAACATTGATCTTACATAATTCTAACTCAATTTTGGAAATAATGATATTGGTAAGGATAATGAATAGCTTTATCTTTGTGATTGGAACCACCAACAAGTCCTAGGAAAAACTCCCTTATAAGAAGCCTATCTCAGTGAAAGAACTTAATTTTTTCCCAGTGACTATAGCATGCTTCTTTTTCCCCCCTATTTTTTTTATTAAGGTATTATATTTGTACATATCTTACCATTACCCTCCCCCATCCCACTCCCATACATACTCTCACCCCCCAGTTTTTCAACCATTGGTTTGCTTATATGTATGCATACATGTCCTTCAGTTGATCTCTTATCTCCCCCATATATCCCTAACCTTTATGCTTTAATTTGACAGTGTTTGTTGCTTTACTGTCTCTGTATCTATCTTTTGGTTCATCAGTTTATAATGTTCTTTATTATCCATAAATGAGTGAGATCATGTGGTGTTTTTCTTTCATTGACTGGCTTATTTCACTTAGCCTAATGTTCTCCAGTTCCACCCAGGTTGCTGCAAATGGTAAGAATTCCTTCTTTTTTATGGCAGTATAGTATTCCATTGTGTAGATGTACCATAGTTTTCTGATCCACTCATCTGCTTACAGTAACCAGGCTGTTTCCAAATCTTAGCTATTGTAAATTGTGCTGCTATGAACATAGGGGTACATATATCCTTTCTGATTGGTGGTTCTAGTTTCTTGGAATATATTTCTAGGAGTGGGGTCACTGGGTCAAATGGGAGTTCCATTTTCATTTTTTTGAGGAAACTCATACTGTTCTCCACAGTGGTTGCACCAGTCTGCATTCCCACCAGCAGTGCACGAGGGTTCCTTTTTCTCCGCATCCTTGCCAACACTTTTGTTGATTTGTTGATGATAACCATTCTGACAGGTTTGAGATGGTACCGAATTATCGTTTTGATTTGCATCTCTCGGATAATTAGTGAGTTTGAGTATGTTTTCATGTGTCTCTTGCCTTCCTTCTGTCTTCTTTTGGGAGGATTCTATTTAGGTCTATTGCCCATTTTTTTATTGGATCATTTATCTTCCTTTTATTAAGTTGTATAAGCTGCCTATTCATGTTGAAGATTAAACCTTGATAAACATTTGCAAATATGTTCTCCCATACAGTGGGCTTTCTTATTGTTTTGTTGATGGTTTCTTTTGCTGTAAAAAAGCTTTTTATTTTGATGTAGTCCTATTTGTTTATTTTCTCTTTAGATTCCATTGCTCTAGGGGCAGTATCAGTGAAGAAGTTCTTTCGGCATATATCTGAGATTTTGCTGCCTGTGAATTCCTCTATTATTTTTTATGGTTTCCCGTCTTCTGTTTAAGTCCTGTATTCATGTTGAGTTTATTTTTGTGTATGGTGTAAGTAAGTTGGTGATCTAGTTTCATTTTTTTGCATATATCTGTCCAATTTTCCCAACACCATTTATTGAAGAGACTATCTTGACACCATTGTATGTTCATGCCTCTTTTTGTAGCATGCTTCTTTTTAAGCAATTTTGTTTTTATTCCAGAAAAAGTGTGTGATTCCAGATAAGCTCATAAATGTTTTGAAATATAGAGCTTGCCTGATGTGTGGTGTTTTTCCTCTGTGTAGTTACTAGGAAGCATTTACTCATGATATGTCTAAGTGAATTGATTCTCCAGAGATAGAGGCATTCCCAGCACGTATTTTAAGGCAAGTAATTTAAATGCCCTTTTTTTCCTTCCACATACTTCTATGACAGGTTTGAGCAATGTTACTAATTTTGCTGCCTCCTTACCTCTACTAGAGTTTTACTTTCATTGTATATTTTTTTCCATATTCTTTTCTGCCTCTCTTTTTGAGGAATTTGTAAGGTTAGATACTAGCACCTTATGCAATATTTGCATATCTTTTTCAACTAAGAATATTATGATGCTCAATGAGCCAGTAATTACAATGTCTTCACATTCTCACAAACACACTCAAGCATAGAGTCCATGATATTTAAAAATAAGATTTTTAAAGAGTATCCAGTTCTTAGAAGATAGAGACAAAAGTGCCCAGTTCTTAAGTAAATACTTTTCTGTTGAATCAGGCAAAAATATGTATAAATTGAGCCTCTATAAGGTAGCCAGGTTTGCAAGGCACTATATCAACTTTCCAGAGAATTCCTGTTGTTTTCTCTCATCTTTGACACATGCGGAACAGCTATGTTCTAGAGCAGCTGCTGCTGTATTCTCGTTGCTTCTCACGGTGAATAACATTGGGGGTACTAGTGGTAGATAGTAGACATGGTTTATATTTTCATCTAGGAGGAAAATAATAGGATTTGGGGAGAGTTAAGAGTTGCATGAGTATCAGAATCCAGGATTAACCTTATTTAGAAAGTTGTTAGAAGCACAGAAATTTGTAGCTTTATTGGATCACTTTGATCAGTTGATTATTTTATATATCTAATGCATACATAGTAAGCTAGCATTTAGTGACACCAAGGTCTTCTGTCTGAGATGAGCAGCTGGTAGGTAGTCTCACATGCTTTAGTTTTTCTTCTGTCAATAGTCCTGGAACCCCGTCCCCCAATCTTAAGAACATTCCTCTCCTGAAAAAAGTTTATTTAAACAACAGTATTATAGGTATACGCCTGTTACTGATGAATGTTGTGATTTTATGTATTTTAAAATTACATTTTAGACTTTCTTCTTGTCTGGTTCTCTTTAAAGGTTTAGCTCTATATTTCTCAAATACAGTTATTTATATACCATCTTTGTGAATTTTGTCATGTCTGTGTACCAATTGTACTATTATTTACTTACTATATTTTTTACTTTAAATCAATATACCCTCCTTTTAAATCGAGACAGACCCCTGGCTGGGTAGCTCATTTGGTTGGAGCATCGTCCCAACAAGCCAGTGTTACAGGTTCCATCCCCAGTCAGGACACATACAAAGAATCAACCAGTGAATGCATGAATGAGTGGAACAACAAATCTCTCTCTCTCTCTCTCTCTCTCTCTCTCTCTCTCTCTCTCTCTCTCTTTCTTTCTCTCTCTCTCTCTTCTCCCCACCCCCCATCCCTCTCTCTTTTTCCATTCTCCCGTCTTCTCTCTTTCTCTCTCAAACCAATGAATACAATTTTTTTTTTAAAAAAAAGAAGAATCAACCAATGAATGCATAAGTGGAACAACAAATCAATGTTTCTTTCCCCACCTCTTCCTCTCTTTCTCTAAAATCAATAAACATTAAAAGAAACTGAGGGACAATTTATATGCAATAAAAATACCCACTTTAATTACACAGTTTGCATTTTGTCAGGTATATACAGTGCTATAACCACCAGGATAGTGAAGATAGGGAACATTTCCATCTCCCCGATAGTTCCCTAGTGTGCCTTTTCAGTGGACCCTAGATCTGCTTTCTGATGCTACAGTCTAGCCACCCTTAACCTTTCCTTTCCTTTAAAAAATAAAATAAACAGTAATGTCTTAATTCAGAGTTTGAGTTATTATTTTTATCCTTATTCACGTGAAAGTAAATGTGTGATTTTTGTTGTCACACTTCGCTCTACAATCACTTAAAAAAATTTCTCAGCTTCCAAGCATGCTTTGTCAATCTCTTGTATACATTGTCTGCACTGAAACAGGCACTGTGGATACGAACTATAAATGAGTAGTGGCTGCCCTCCCTCGAAGCTTATGGAGGCATGGCTTTTAGTTTTAAGGAACCAACTAGTAAATATATGTTTTTCTTAGAGCACTTCTTGACTTAGAACTAGTATTTTTCTGCAACTAGATAACATTTTATATTTTGGATATTCAATTAATACAACAAACACATGAGTATTTACAGCATTGGAGGCAAATCATATTCACATGGAATTCACTCAAATTTAATTGTGAATGTTTTTCCTCTTCCTTCCCTCCTCCCCACTTCAATTCCTAAACGAGAATAGAAAGAACAATTTAAATGTAAGCCAGCCCACTGAATGAGTGTGTGTGCTATAAAGAGAGACTCAGACGGAGGAACTGAAGCTGCAGTCCCTTCCCGTTCTCACAGGAGCTGCAGCAGTAGGGCACACAGTGAGGAGGTAATGTAAAACCAAATTCAACTTATTGCACACCTACTCCGAATAAGATACTACTACATACCGTAGGCAATATAAGAAAAGAAGATAAATTCACTTCAAGACTTAGAGCACAATAAAACAGCTTCTATAAGTGTTTATAACCAGCTGACACTCTATAGAGATTCAAGGCAATAAAAATGCTATGGAGATTAAGAAGAAAAAAAGGAAGAGGGATGGGTTTGTTTTACTTCTGCACAACATTTTAAAATTTTGTTTTATTTTTTGATGGGAGGAGATGTACATTTGATACTAAAATCCAAAAGTAACAAAAGGGTGTGGGCTGCAAAGGCTCCCCCTGACTCCTAGGCCCATCTTTCAGCTCTCTGCCTGGAGGCAGTCATTCTTACTTACCAGCTGTGTGAGCTAGAATTTATAGAGAACCTAGTGATTTATGAGTGTCTCAGTTTCCTGTGGCTGCTGTAACAAATTAGCACAAACCGGGTGGCTTAGAATAATAGAAATTAATTCTGTCACAGTTCTGGAGCCCAGAATTTGAAGTCTGCAGCACTGGGCTGAATCAAGGTTATTGGCAGGGCTGCTGCACTGCCGCAGGCTCTAGGGGAGAGTTCCTTCTTTTCTTGTTTCAGTTTATGTTGCCTGCCAGCACTCCTTCCTTGGTTTGTGGCCCCATCACTCCAGTGTTGAGGCAAGCATCTTCTTATCTCCCTCTGCTCCATCTTTACATAGCTTGTGTGTGTGTGTGTGTGTGTGTGTGTGTGTATGTATGTTTAGTCACCCTCCACTTCTCTCTTATATGGGTACATGTGATTGCATTTAAGGCCCACCTGGATAATTCAGGGTAAACTTGACCTTTCAAGAGCCTTAACATAATCATATCTGCAAAGTTTTGCAATAAAGGGTAACATTTATAAGTGCCAGGGATTAGGTGTGCAACTTTTGAGGGGCCATTTTTCAGCCTACTGCAACAACAAAATAAACAGCATACTATACACTTTTCTGAACCTTCTAAGAGTGAAAAACTGGAATAACCCAAATTAATAACCTTTTAATTCAGGACTGGTTAAATGATGGTACATCCATAGAATGGAATAAGGTGTCAGCACTAAGAAAAATGAAATAGACATACTGACATGGAACCATAAAGTAAAAGAAAAAAAAGCAAGTTGCAGAGGTGCATATAAGTAAGGTAAAAATTTGGAAAGATAAATATCAAACAAAGTGGCTTACCCTGGGGAAAGGAACTGGTGGACTTTTTTGTTGTTAATCCTTATCCAAGGGTATTTTTTCCATTTATTTTTTAGAGGGAGTAGGGGGTGGGGGGGGAGGAGAAACATCAATGGTGGAGAGACACGGTTGGTTGACACACACACTGGGGGGATCGGCACCTTCAACCCGGGCATGTGCCCTGACTGGGAATTGAAACCATGACCTCCTAGTTCATAGGTCAACACAAACCACTGAGCCATGTGGGCCAGGCTGTGCCAGCCAGGCTGTGCTATTGGCATTTTTAAATCCAGCATGTACTTTATAATAAATTTATGTGTTTTGTTTTTCTGGGTGAATTGTGTTGTAGAAGTAGTAGGGATTATCAAAGTTGAACCTTTAAAAAATTTGTTTCCTAGATAGCAGATCCTGCATTAGCTGAAATGGGAAAAAACTTGAAGGAAGCTATGAAGATGCTAGAGGACAGTCAGAGGTGAGCCTGTGGAACAGAAGTGACCTTGTTAAACATGTTCAGTCTGTTATGAAACTGGTGGTACTGGTTTCCTGCTGTTATAAACACTTCTGGGTTTCAGAATGTCACACTTAGCTTCTGCTGACTTTGAACTTGGTATTTGTTTGGGGTAGAAGATGCTTTGTAATTAAGGGATTTTTAAATTGAGGGGCAGGACTTATAATTTTCAATTCTGCCTATTAAGAGTTTAATTTACTTAATATATTGATTTGAAACTGTAAGTATTTCTTATTGTAAATTAAGGTCATATAAGGCATCAACTATCCAAGAAATAGGTTTTGTGTTCTTTTCCTGAAACTCAAATTATACCCCAAATTGGGGGCTGAGCAAGGGATGAGCAGGGAGGGAGAGATGTGATAAATGTGTTTTAAAATCAGTTACCAAGAGATTATAGATAACATAGAGGCCCAGTGCACAAATTCGTGCACCATTGGCATCCCTTGGCCTGGCCTGTGGGATCAGGCCAAAACTGGCTCTCCGACATCCCCCAAGGGTCCTGGATTGTGAGAGGGTGCAGGCCAGGCCAAGGGACCCTACTAGTGCACGATCAGGGCCAGGGAGGGGCAGGGGAGGTTGGCCAGCCAGGGAGGAACCATAGGAGGTTCCAGAAGCTCCAGGGCCTGTTCAGCCCATCTCTCTCAGTCCCAGTCTGCTGGACCCCAGCAGCAAGCTAACCTATCGGTCAGAGCGTCTGCCCCTGGTGGTCAGTACACATCATAGCAACTGGTCAACCAGTCGACTGTCTGCCCCTTGATGGTCAGTGCATGTCATTGCAAGTGGTTGAGTGGCCTTAGGATATCATTAGCATATTATGCTAATTGGTTGAGTGGCTGACTGGTCACCTGGACATTTAGCATATTAGGCTTTTATCATATAGGATCATCACATGTTTGCATGCTCAAATGGTAAAAATTTGATATGATAAAGTGAATAATTTTTAATTTTCTTTTAAATTAGAAGAACAGAAGAGGAAAATGGGAAAACACTATCAGGAGATATTCCAGGGCCACTCCAAGGCAGGTAGGTGAACTAAAGATAAGTACTTTTAGATTGGGTAATAATCATTTTCTTTAAACCAAGATTTACCATCATTGATTTACAATTTTAGTGTTACTGAACAAAGAGCAAATTTAGAGTTATAAGCAATGTAACAGTAGAAAACTGAAATGTGTTGTCTAGTCGGTGATAATGCCGAGCCTGCCTGCTTCTTCCCCTTTCCCATTAAGAATTTAACACAACATCATGAATCAAAAGCAATGCACAAATTTATAATTATGAGTTGAATATCATACTTAGTTTATCTTTGAAACCTGTAATCTGCATGGTACACTGAGCATTATTATGAGGGATATTTTAATTTGATAAGATTTATTATTTTTATAATATAGTAAAATGAAAAAAAAAGTCAACTTTAACCATTTTTTGACAGAGCAATTTATTTTTTTAACAACAAAAACAAATTCATCTAGTGTTTATGGTTTGAGCTAATAGGAAAAATGACAGAAATATAAGTAGCTATCTAACTAAAATTTTCACAGAATGTTAGTACTCAATTTGTAATTAAAATTTCATGTAAGATTCCTTCATACAGCTTTTTTCTTTTTTTATAACCAGGAAACTGCACATAGGTAAACATTACAACTCCCTTAAATTGTCCTTTGACCTGAATATAAATAATGTATAAGGTTGCAAAAGAGAAGTGAGGAGGAAGGGAAGGATCACTATGTGCAATGTCACATCTAACACACCCAGATACCAATATTAAAATAGGCACTCCTACTTGTAACTTAAATGGTGCTGATTTTTGTTGTTGTTGTTGTTGTTGTTGTTGTTGTTGTTGATTTCAGAGAGAGGAAGGCAGAGGGAGAGAGAGATAGAAACATCAGTGATGAGAGAGAATCATGGATCGGCTGCCTTCTGCACACTCCCTACTGGGAATTGAGCCCGCAACCTGGGCATGTGCCTTGACTAGGAACTGAACTGGTGATCTCTTGGTTCGTGGGTCAACACTCAAACCACTGAGCCACATGGGCTGGGCTTGAGTGGTGCTGATTTGAAGCCCTCTCAATTTAAAGCTGTGCATGCAGTGTCATCTACAGGTCAGAACAGAAACCAAGTCCTATAAATCTCATCAGGGAATTAAATTTCCTGAAGGGAATCAAAGAGTTCTACTGATTCCACAGTTTTTCCCAGAAGAGATACCACCAAGACCATCTGTAATTCTCAGAATGAGAGGGCATTAATGCTACTGACCAGGCATATTCACACGTAGTGCTAATAGCCAACATCTGAGATAGCACTATGCCAGGCATAGCCTTAAATGCTTTACATACACTGTCTGATTGCCTCCTCACAATTTCTTAATGTAAGGACCTAGGGAGTTTCAATAGCTTGCTCAAGTCCTATGGCTAGGCACACAGCATATCATTTGTAATATAAATTTAAGTCATAACTTTTAAGTATATGATTCATTTTATTTTACATTATTGGGACAACGGTAGGAAATTTCTACACTGTGTCCAAGGACCAGGGCCCCTCTGCTGTGAACGTCAGCACCTTGGGGAGGATGGGTATTGGGGCATTATTTTGACAGTGCTGCTTTTTCAGAAGAGAGAACTTTTTATTAGTCATACTCTTGTTAATGGATCAATACTATTTTCACATTACATGTGTTCAATTTGACATTGCTAACTACGTTAGTCATTCACATTCTTCCCAGAAGTTTTCACCACCTCATGTGATGAGCACTTAGTAATTTATCTTGAATAGAAGTAAATCTGGTTACTGGTATACTCTAAGCAGATCTCCAGTTTCCCAGTTTGGGGAAGAAGTGGCAAAAATGGTGCTTGCATTACATGTTTAAGTCTTTTAGAACAACAGACAAGATGCCTATATGGCGGGAAACTAGATATTATAGTGACATTGTAGTATTCTTCCTCTTTCTGTGACCTTCAGCATCTTATAAGGACTATTTTGGCTCTTATGACATGCTTATTCTCCAGGAGTCAAATGAACAGGTAGATAAATATTTCTTAAGCAATATTGGTGAAATTTAAAAATTTCAATCTCAGCCGAAACCAGTTTGGCTCAGTGGATAGAGTGTCGGCCTGCGGACTGAAAGGCCCCGGGTTTGATTCCAGTCAAGGGCATGTACCTTGGTTGTGAGCACATCCCCAGTGGGAGGTGTGCAGGAGGCAGCTGATTGATGTTTCTCTCTCATTGATGTTTCTATCTATCCATCCCTCTCTCTTCCTCTCTGTAAAAAAATCAACATATTTAAAAAAAATTTTTCAATCTCAGATTTAAGTATAAGATTTAATTAATCGCAAGTCAGATTGTATTCAAAATTCTAGTTAATGATTTGAGGGTTTTTTAAAAAGATGTATATTATATCAAACACATTCTTACTAAAAAAAAATTATCAAAGCTAGTTTGGATGAGAAGATAGAGTGGTGGGGGATATGTGCTGTTTCCATCAAAGTCTTTTTTTTTATTCCACAGTGGACAAGATATGGTGAGCATCCTCCAGTTAGTTCAGAATCTGATGCACGGAGAGGAAGATGAGGAGCCCCCAAGTGCCCGGTAATGGAGAACGGTTGGCAGCTTCTCTGTGACAGTATTATGTGTTCTTGATTTTGAAAGTGATTGCATTCTTGCAAGTTGCTGAAATGATAAGCTATGTTTCATTCATATGATATTAAGAGGATGTTCATTTTTTTTCTTTTCAGAGAGATATTTACATATTTTACATAATGTATTTTATAAAAGGAAGACATTTGCTAAACCTAAATCCTACAGTTTTTATGGTATTATCATCTTTGTGAGGGGCTGGCAAAAGGACCAAAGAACAATTGCTGTGCGCTTTTCTACTTCTGATGGCTTCTGCTCCTGCACTTGTGCATCTGCTTGCTAAGGTTGCTGCAGCTGAATTGATTGTAGCAGGCCATTCTTGTGAATCATCCATTTGCTTTATTTTATTTTTATCTATTTAGCTATTCAGTTTCATTTTATCTTTAATTCTTTTAAATTTATTTTTTAAAAATAAGTAATGCATTTTTTCTGGCTCAAATTTCAAAGATAAAAGGGTATACAAAGGCAGTTTTCCTTCTTACCTCAGCCTCTCTGTATTATCCTCTTCCTTAGAAACAAAGTTGTACTTCTCAGAGATATTTTATGTGTACACAAGCAAAATGTCCTCACTCACCCCATCCATTACACAAATACTGTACACACACATTGTTTTATACCTTACTTTTTTAATTTATGTCTTAGAGTTCATTGCATATCAATACACAAGGAGTTTTCTCCTTGTAGAGCTGTTTGGTCCAGCTGGTTTAGATAGAGCATCGACCTGCAGACTGAAGGGTCCCGGGTTTGATTCCAGTCAAGGCACGTGCCGGGTTGTGGGCTCAATCCCCAGTAGGAGTCATGAAGTAGGCAATTAAGCAATGATTCTCTCTCATCATTGATGCTTCTATCTCTCCCTCTCCCTTCCTTTATGAAATCAATAAAAATATATATATTTTAAAAAGAGCTATTTGATTTTACTTTGAATGGATGAAACCTATTCTATTTAACTAGTCTCCTTTTACAAACATTGCTGCAGCCAATAACTTTGTACATGTATCATTTCTTAGAGAAGCAAATATTTCTGGAGATTAAAGTTCTAAAGTGGGATCCCTGAGCAAGATAGTTTGTGTATTTCTAATTTTAATAGATATTGTCAAATTTTCTCCCATGGAACCTGTGCCAGTTTACAATCCCACCAGCACTGTATGAGAGTACCTTGTTCCCCACATGTTTGCCTGTAAGAGTGTTAGACTTAAGGGTTGTTGCCAGTCTGATAGGTGAGAAATGATATTTCAGCATAATTTTAATTTGCATTTCTCTTAGTAACCAGGTTAAATATTTTTTCTCATGTTTTAAAATCCAGTTATATTTCCTTTTCTATCAACTGTATCCTTTGTCCAGTATCCTGTTTGATTTTTTTGACCTTTTAAAATTGACTTATTTTATTTATTTATTTTAAATATATTTTATTGATTTTTTTACAGAGAGGAAGAGAGAGGGATAGAGAGTTAGAAACATCAATGAGAGAATCATTGATCAGCTGCCTCTTGCACATCCCCCATTGGGGATGTGTCCGCAACCAAGGTACATGCTCTTGACCGGAATCGAACCTGGGACCTTTCAGTCCGCAGGCCGATGCTCTGTCCACTGAGCCAAACCGGTTTTGGCTAAAATTGACTTATTTTTTATAAAGGAAATTAGTCCATCCATTTAAATTATATACAAAACAATACCTAACTCCCCTTGAATTTGCTAAATTATTGTTATAAATAGCTAATGAGAGGAATTGATCTTTATGTAATGATATTTTAAACAATGGTTTTCTACATATTTAGCTCTACCCTACAAAGTTCTTATGGTTGGTACTTAGTTTTAAAAAAAATTTAGGAGAAAATTACTCACAATTTGTTCATTTAGTAGATAATCAATAAAAAAGGATATATATCTCCTAGGAATTAGTTTTTAAAATATTTTTCCCCAGACTGTCAATACTTTATAGGCATTGAATTTTCTAAATTTATCTGAATTTGTGCCCTAGGCCATTAAGTGGATTTTTAGTCTGACAGAAATTTCTTTGGGCCCCTGCTGGGAGGCTCAGTTGGTTGGAGTGTCATCCCATACCAACAGGATGCTGGTTCAGTTTCCAGTCAGGGCACATACCTAGGTCGTGGGGTTTAATCTGGGAGACAACCAATCAATGTTTTTCTCTCATATCAATGTTTCTGCCTGCCTCCCTCTCTCTCTCTCTCTCTCTCTCTCTCTCTCTCTCTCTCTCTCTCTCCTCTTCCCCCCCTTCCTTCTCCCTCTTCCTCTCTCTAAAAATCAATTATATGTAGATATTAATCCTTGGGTGAGGATTAAAAATTGTATATATATTGCCCAGCAGACATGGCTCAGTGGTTGATCGTTGACTTAATGACCCAGGAGGTCATGGTTTGATTCTGGTTAGTGCACATGCCTAGGTCGCAGGCTTGATCCCCGGTGTAGGGCGAGCAAGAGGCAGCTGATCAATGATTCTCTCTCATCATTGATGTTTCTATCTCTCTCCTGCTTCCTTCCTCTCTGAGATCAATTAATAAAATATTTTTTAAATGTATGTATAGCCTTGGATGAGGTTTTAAAAAGAAAGAAAAGAAATTTATTTGGAATACTGTCTCTCAAAGTTTTATTTTTTAATATTTTTTAAGCCTTTTTTTAATCTAATGAATTTTGATTAACAGAATCCAGAATATTGGAGAACAAGGTCATATAGCTCTTTTGGGGCATAGTCTGGGAGCTTATATTTCAACTCTGGACAAAGAGAGGCTGAGAAAACTTACAACTAGGATACTTTCAGACACTACCTTATGGCTGTGCAGAATTTTCAGGTAAAGACATTTATGAGTCTTTTGTTTCTAATAAAGATAATTAAGGAGTTGGGTATAGATTGTGACAGATGTTGTCTGAAGCTATACTACCTATGTTTAAATATGCCTCTTTCCCTTCCTCTTAGAAGGGTTGCTTAACCTGTTCATGCCTCAGTTTCCTCATTTACTAAATGGGGGTAGTACTAATATCTATATTATGGCATAGTTGTGAGGATTAAATGAGCTAATTAATTAACACATGTAAACAGCTCAGAACATAAGCACATGCATGTTGGATAATGTTAGCAGTTCCTTATTTTTAGGATTGCTAATTGACACATCAATAGAAGATAGAGCAGTGAAACATATTAAAATATTTTTAATCAAAATAGCCTGTGCTTTGGTAGAAAGGAAATGCTGTTAGAGGGAAGATGAGTGTGTGTTATGAAATTGAAATTCGCTTTAAACTGTGATGATAGTCTTATCAAGGAATTACAGCAAGCAAAGGATTCAGCAGAAGACATTGGACCAGTTGTATTTTTGTTATTGCTTTTGTAGAAAAGAAATGTTTGCCTAACATTGGAACATTTAACTTGGGAGACTCACTTTCAGATGTTGGGAAAGAGGTTGGCCTGACTTGAATATAAGTTTGCTTAACTATATTGCAAAGAAGAAATTTTCTTCCATTATAATAAAAATCTAATACCTGTAATTGAAAGTATCTCTCCCTTCCTCTCTAGGAGATTAAGAAGAATAAAAGGTTCCATGTAGATAATAGTGAAAGCAAAAGTTAGCCTGACCAGTATTATTGACAATTCTATTTACTTTAGATGTTTTAGGGCTAAAACTCTTCTATGAACCATGCCTGCATTATTACCCAGTGCTAGCCTCCTCGTAGAATAAGCCAAAACCATGGTCAGCCTTTTTATATTTGAGGAACTTCCTGTTCTCTACTGATTTTAATTGTTGCTTCTCTTTATGGAGTTGGGGCTGGACAAAGGGTCATTGTCCTTATGATGACCCTGACAAAGGGTCACTTTTCCTTATAACCGCCAACTGTAAGGAGTTGTCAACCATCAGAAATTAGGGTGATTCCTATCTCCTTTAACTGATCTAGGTGACAGTTTTTAGACTGAGAAAATAATTACTTCCTTGATTACAAAACTGGGATATAAAATCAGAGTTAAGAACATATTAATATATGGGTGTCTCTTAACAGGTATGAAAATGGCTGTGCTTATTTCCATGAAGATGAAAGAGAAGGACTTGCAAAGATCTGTAGACTTGCCATTCATTCTCGTTATGAAGACTTTGTGGTGGATGGGTTCAATGTGTTATATAACAAGAAACCTGTCATATATCTTAGTGCTGCTGCTAGGCCTGGCCTGGGCCAGTATCTTTGTAACCAGGTAATGTGGCGTAAGGTGGACATTTTAAAGATTAGATGTTTCGTTCTATCCTGGAACTTTTTAAAATGTGTAGACCCATTTCTTTAGCTGATTTTCTTTTCAAATGAAAAGAAAGATGGGTTCTTTATATGCTTGCTTTGTCATTATAAGAAAACATATAATTGTATATTAATGAATTTAGATATGTAATTTTTAAAAATATATATTTTATTGATTTTTCACAGAGAGGAAGGGAGAGGGATAGAGAGCTAGAAACATCGATGAGAGAGAAACATTGACCAGCTGCCTTCTGCACATCCCCCACCAGGGATGTGCCCGCAACCAATGTACATGCCCTTGACCGGAATCGAACCTGGGACCTTTCAGTCCGCAGACCGACGCTCTACCACTGAGCCAAACCGGTTTTGGCTAGATATGTAATTTTTTAGTTACCCAAAGTCAATCAGTCACAGTCAACATTTTTCTTTCTTTCCAGACTTCAATCAAAGACTTTACATGGTTCTATCTGACTTTTTTTACTTAATAGGTGCATATCATGTTTTGCAATTCTTTAAAGTAAAGCTTTTTAAAAAATATTTTTTTATTGATTTCAGAGAAGCGGGCGAGAGAGAGAGAAACATCAATGATGAGAGAGAATCATTGGTTGGCTGCCTCCTGCATGCCCCCTACTGGGAATCAAGCCTGCACCCCAGGCATGTGTCCTTAGCCGGAATCAAACCCTGGCCCCTTCAGTCCTTAGGCTGACACTCTTCCACTGAGCCAAACCAGATAGGGCAAGTAAAGCTTATTTTTAATGTCTTCATAATATATAGTGAGTATATAGTGTTATTTTAATTGACTGCTTCCCTTTTGGACAAATAGAGTGTTTGCATTCTTTTGCTTTCTATGACTATTTCTGTGACCAGTGCTATTATACATAGTGCTATTATGGACATCTTTGTGCATAAAGCTTTGTCTGTATTTAGGGTTATATTTCTCATATAACCCCTAACTGTCCTCCCCTGCAGGCCTGGTCACCCCTAACTATCCTCCCCTGCAGGCCTGGTCCCCCCAGCTGTCCTCCCCTGCAGGACTGGCCGCTCCCAACTGCTCTTTTTTGCCAGTCTGGTCACCCCTAACTGCCCTCCCCTTCAGGCTTGGTTCCCCCCAACTGCCCTCTGCCCTCCCCTGTAAGCCTGGGTCCCCCCAACTGTCCTCCCCTGCCAGCCCGGTCACCTCTAACTGCCCTCCCTTTCAGGCCTGATCCCTCCCAAGTTCCCTCCCCTGCTAGCCTGATGGCCCACAATTGCCCTCCCCTGCTGGCCATCTTGTGTTCACATGAGGGCAGCCATCTTTGACCACATGGGGGCGGCCATCTTGTGTGTTGGAGTGATGGTCAGTTTGCATGTTACCTCTTTATTATATGGGATTGCTTATTGAATACTACTATAGGCCAGGCTCTTATGGACCTAAGGCCGTCTTGGGACAGCAGTCTTATTTTCAAAAGATGTGTGACAGTATTCTGTTAAGTAAGGAAGGCATTGACAGAACAGCATTAATGTGTTCATGTTCCAAAAAGTGTTTACATGCTTATATGGGTGTTTTTAGAACTAGAAAAATATATAACTCTATTTATATCTAGAAAATGTTTGGAAGGTTACATTTTAACCTGTTAACTGGAGATTGGTGCTTCATGTGGAACATTTTAATTTCTCTCTATTGTATGTTTTCTTTGGGTTTCATTTTCATAATTTAAAATTTTTAAGGGGAATGAGTGTGGATAAAGTGCTTGTTAAATTTTTGGTCTTTATTTATTTATTTAGTTAGTTAGTTGTTAACTCTCACCTGAGGATATTTTTCCATTGATCTTTTTAGAGAGAGTGGAAGAGAGAGGGAAAGACACAGAGAAACATATCGATTGGCTGCCTCCTGCATGTGCTCCGACAAGGGCCTGGGCTGGGGAGGAGCCTGCAGTTGAGGTATGTGCCCTTGACTGGAACCAGGGACCCTTTGGTCCTTAGGCTGACCCTCTATTCAGTGAACCAAACTGGCTAGGGCAAATTTTTGGTTTTTAAATTTTACCAGGTTTAGTTATATAGAACAATAGACTGAAACTGTTAAAAAAAAATTCTAAAACTATAAACTCCTCAAGGATTTGGAAGCTAGGAGGTGGGGGGAAGGGATTTGGAAAGCTAAAAGTGAAAAATATAAAATCTGACAATAGATATCTTTATAACACTCACTTCATTTCTCTGCAAATCCATGTTTATTGATTTTTAGGAGTGGATGGACCCATAAAATAAAGTATTCTTTGAATGCCTTTAACTGGTGCTACTAATGTTTGGAAAATTATCCTCCCAAATGCTCAGGGTTCAATTGTTTCCAGTTTGTAAGTGTTTTCTGGTATATAGAATTTAGAAAACTTTACGTTGTTTCTGGCCTCTTGTAAGACATCTCAACTCTTGGAAATTCACCCTTTTTTTAAGCTTAGCTTTCTAGATGTATTTTAACTTCTATTTATAATAAGTCTTCCTAAGGACAGAGATTGCTTACAAAGAATAATTATGACTTGTCTTGGAGCCACAATCTTTTTTTTAATTATATATTTTTATTGATTTCAGAGAGGAAGGGAAAGGGAGAGAGAGATAGAAACATTAATGATAAGAGAAAATCATTGATAGGCTGCCTCCTGCATGTCCCCCATTGGAGATTGAGTTTGCAACCTGGGAATGTGCCTTGATCAGGAATCAAACCGTGACTTCACTCAACCACTGAGCAACACAGGCTGGGTGGAGTTAGAATCCTTTGAGGGCATAAGTGAATGGTGACAAAGAGTTTTCTTGTAAAACTGTATATTTCTTCTTATAGCTTGGCTTACCCTTCCCCTGCTTGTCTCGTGTGCCCTGTAACACTATGTTTGGATCCCAGCATCAGATGGTGAGTTCTCCTTTTGGTTTGTAAAATAATATGGAATTGTGTTTTAAAACTGTCTTTCTTTTAACTAAAGTTGTGTTTGCTGCCCTCCAGGTAATTCATTTATTGCTTTGATCTTCCCATTGCATACTGAAGCCAGAGCAAATGGGATAGGTTTTAAGTTTCTACATTTCTTTTTTCAGGGTAGTTGGATTTTCTATACGTTAATTCAGATGCATTAATGAGTAATATTAGAGATATTTTTTTTATTGATAGTTGAGAGAACAGTTTCTTTAAACATACATGTTTAAAACTATAAAATGTTGACTATATATGCACTTTTTAACTGTAATAACATTTAACTGATTTTTCTAGTTAGTCTTCAGGAAAAGTATTTGATTTTAACATCTATGTTTAGAGAAACTAGAAAAGTTGTCAAGAATTGATTAATTTTGAGAGTCAGGTACTTCTTTTGGAAGTTGTAATTTTTCACTGAATAACTTTATGCTGGTTGCCTCATGTTTTTATGACTTATCTTTTAATCCTAGGATGTTGCCCTCCTAGAAAAACTGATTAAAGATGATATTGAACGAGGAAAACTGCCCCTGTTGCTTGTTGCAAATGCTGGTAGGTAGCATGAACTTGAATCTTACATTTTGAAAATAGAAGAGAGAGGCTAAGTACTTAGCCTAAAAAAAAAACAAGTCTTAAGAAATGTTTGTGTGCCACATGCTTAATATAGTCTGTATGAGCTCTGTGGTAAGAATTATAATATTAAAGTTGGCTCATTTGATTCCCTTTAACTGTTGGTTTGTTATAGGAGCTACTTTTGTATGTATACCTTTTCATTAAGGTTGTAAGGACTTCTTTACTCCTTCCTTCATGTGCTTCTTTCCTAAGTTGAATTTTGAAATGTCATACTTAAATGTGTACCTTGTAGAGAGTAGCTGCTCTGCTTACAGTGTTGTGTTTAACGTTGTACTTGAAGTTCTAGACCAGTGGTTGCCATGAGGTCCTGAAAGTTGGTGACTTCTGTTCAAGACAGTCTAATAAGAAAAATAATTAAATAACATAGAGATCGGAAAGAAGAATCAAATGTCTTTACTTGCAAATAGCATGATTGTACAGGTAAAAAGTTGTGAGGAAATCAAAGAAAAGCCACTGGAACCAATTGAATCTATTAAGGTTGCAGAATTTTGTATACTAACGATGAACAATTGAAATTAAAAGGTCATTCATTATATCATCAAAAAATGAGAACTCATGGATAAGTTTAAGAAATAAATGCAAGATGTGTACACTGAACACTACAACACATTGCTGGGAGAAATTCAAGAAGACCCAAATGAATGTAATTATATGTCATGTGCATGATTGAAAGACTCGATATTATTAAGTTAAATTTCACCAAATTAATCTATAGATTCAGCTTAATCCATATCAAAGTCTCAGCACAGTTCGTAGAAATTGGTGAATCTTACTGAAATTGATAAGCTGATTCTAAAATTTATATGAAAATACAAGGGATCTAAGAATAGCCAAAATAGTTTTGAAAAGAACAAAATGTGAAGACTTAGCCTATCTGACTTTTAGACTTATTATAAGCTATCCCTAATAAAGCGTGATTAATTGAAGAGAATAGACTCACATGTATATGATCACTTATTGTTTTTATAAAGATGCCAAGGTTATTCAGGGAAGAAAGGATAGTCTTCCCACCAGTGGTCTTGGAACAATTAGATATCCATGTGGAAAAAAGATTGAACCTTAATCTTTACCTCACTCTGTATATAAAAATTAATTATAAATGGTTCATAAAATAAAATAATAATAGTAAAATAAAAATAAATGGTTCATAGACCTAGACATATGAGCCATGACACTAAAACTTGTTGAAGAAAATATAGAAGATCTTTGTGATCTTGTATTAGGGAAAGATATCTTAGGACACAAAAGGCATGAACCTGTAAATTGGACTTTATCACAGATTAAAGACTTAGGCTGCTCAAGATACACTACCTTTTAAGAAAATGAAAAGGCAAGTTATAGACTGGGGAGAAATGTTTGCAAAACATTTTTTTTTATGAAGGACTTGATCAAAATACATAAATAAGTTTTACCACTTAGTATTAGGAAGACAAATAATATAATTTTTTAAATGAACAAGAGATTTGGATAGACACTTCACCAAAGAAAATATATGACTATTTAATCACTTAAAAGATGCTTAACATCATTAGTTATTAGTGAAATGCAAATTAAAACCACAATGAGTTACTATTACATATTTGCTAGAATGAGAGGAAGAAAAAAGAAATACAGTGTCAAATGCTGGTGAGAAAACAAAACTCTCATACATGGCTGGTAGGGAGCAAATAATGTTAAAGCTCCTCTGGAAAACAGTCTGGCAGTTCCTCAAAAGGTTAAACATAAAATTAGCATATGATCCATTAGTCCCATTTATAGATATTTATCAACGAGAAAAGAACACATATGTCCACACAAAGAATTGTATGCAGTACTCATAACTGAAAACAATCCAGGTGTCCTTTACCTTGTGAATGGATAAACAGGTTGTATCCATCTCCTGGGCTGCTAAGCAGTATGTAGGAATAGTACTAATATATATAACAGGCATGAATTTCAAAAGCATGCTAACTGCAAAAGGCCAGACAGAAGTTAAATAGCATATGATTGATATGAAATTCTAAATAAAGGACAAAAGTACAGTGACAGAAAACAGGTCAGGGCTGTGGCCAGTGGAGAGCAGAGAAAAGAGACACCTCAGCAGTGGGGGGAGGGTGGAAGGAGCTTTTGGGGTGATGGAAGTATCCTCTACCTTTATTGTGTTGGTGGCGGTTACACACTGGATACATTTGGCAAAATTCATTGAACAGTACACTTAAATGAGTGGATTTTATTGCATGTAAGTTATACTTCAATCAGTAAAGCTAATTAGAGTTGCCCCTTGGCTACAGGGGATAGGTTCCAGGACCCCTGCTCTCCTTGGACACCAAAATCCACAGGTGCTCAAGTCCCTATATAAAGTCATATAACATGTGGGCTGCAGGAGGATATGCCTCCAGATCCCTTCATTTGTGTGCATTCAGCATAGTGCTTGGTGTGTGGCAGGCTCAAGTTTTGCTTTTTGGAGCCCTCTGGGATTCCCCCCCCCCCCAAATATTTTAAATTCACAGTTGATTGAATCTGTAGGTTCATATACATATGGCCAACTGTATTTAAAAAATAGTAACAAACAGAAAAATGTATATCTACCTTATTGTTAGTAGGAAAATCACCACTTCCTGCCTGATTTAGCATGCCATATCTTCAAAAATAAACCCACCCATATTCAATCATTTGATAGATGGGAGAGGCTACAGTTTGCACATGACTTAGTGACTTGACCAATGTGATTACACGGCTGTCGCCAAAGTACACATTGCAGGGGTTAGCTAGCAGACACTCCCAAAAAACTTGAAAAGAGAATCTGAATATAGTCAAGTCACTAAAACAAAGCATTATGCTTTATGTTTCGATGGGTCATGTGACACAGGTCATGCATTGGCCTTTGTTCTTTTTTTTTTTAATATATTTTTTTGATATTTTTACAGAGAGGAAGGGAAAGAGAGAGAGAGCTAGAAATGTTGAGAGAGAAACATTGACCAGCTGCCTCCTGCACACCCCCTACTGGGGATGTGCCCGCATCCAATGTACATGCCCTTGACCAGAATCGAACCTGGGACCTTTCAGTCCGCAGACCCATGCTCTACCACTGAACCAAACCGGTTTCGGCATGGCTTTTGTTCTTGTTTCAACTAAACAGATATGTCAAGATTTTATTTTTTAATTGAGACAGACCCGTATATAGGGAAACAGTTTTCAGCCCTTTTCCTAGCATAAACCCTGCACAAGAACCACTTGCATCACTTGCATGTGTGTTGAGGCAGTTGGTAAGGGTTTGAAATCTTATTGGGTGGGATTCTGCTAACTGGAAATTTAAGATAGTTGGGAGAATACTTGACTCTGTGTTTTACTTATGATCTGAGAAGAGGGATCTGCCCAGCAAAAGCTATAGTGTAAACTAATTACCAAGGGGATGGGTTAAAGTATTTAATATGTTCAAACTGTCTTCAAAAATACATGTTCTATATTAAAACAAAGGACCTCCAACTTTGGTTCAAAACATCTCAAATTCAGGATTCACCTAACTATAAAATAGCCCAAAAGTGACAGTAAGTTAGGGTAGAACAGACTATCTGGGGCAAATGCTAACAGAACAAAAGTACTTAAGCAGTGTTAGTGTGAGATAAAATAGACTTCATATTAGTTGTAATTCATATAATTTAAGAGATAACAGTTATGAGCATGACTTTGAAATATATAAAGGCAGACTAAAGGAAAAAATGATAGAATACAAGTATAAATTGGCAAGCCCACAATTTTGGTAGGAGGCTCAATATACTTCTCATGAAACAACAAACCGAGTACATAGAAAATAAGTAAATAGGGGATTTAAATAACACAATTTACAAGCCTTTTTACAGACACATATAATAAAGAATACACCCTCTTCAAAACCTGAACCATCAATTTGCAAAAGTTGATTTTAAGCCAGTCCACAAAGATCTTTTTTTTAAAATATATTTTATTGATTTTTTTAAAAAACATATTTTATTGATATTTTACCGAGAAGAAGGGAGAGAGATAGAGAGCTAGAAACGTCAATGAGAGAGAAACATCGACCAGCTGCCTCTTGCACACCCCCTACCGGGGATATGCCCGCAACCAATGTACATGCCCTTGACCGGAATCGAACCCGGGACCTTTCAGTCCGCAGACCGACGCTCTACCGCTGAGCCAAACCGGTTTCGGCTATTTTATTGATTTTTTTACAGAGAGAAAGAGAGAGGGATAGAAAGTTAGAAACATCGATGAGAGAGAATCACTGACCAGCTGCCTCTTGCACACCCCCCACTGGGGATGCGCCCGCAACCCAGGTACATGCCCTTGACCGGAATTGAACCTGGGACCTTTCAGTTCGCAGGCGGATGCTCTATCCACTGAGCCAAACCAGTTTCGGCCCACAAAGATCTTTAAAAAACAAAACAAAAACATTTTTATTGATTTCAGAGAAGGAGAGGGAGCGAAAGATAGTAACATCACTGTTGAGAATCATTGATTGCCTGCCTCCTGCACGCCCCTACTGGGGATCGAGCTGGAAACCCCAGCTTGTGCCTTTGACTGGAATGGAACCCAGGATCCTTCAGCCTGCAGGCTGATGCTCTGTCTGCTGAGCCAAACTGGCTAGACAAGAAAATCTTAATAAAACAGATACAATGTTTAGTCACAAGGATATAATGTATATAATCATGCTTTAAAGTCTCAGAAAATATTTGTTCCTTTTAGAATCTTTGTGTGTGCTTTATCCTAGGAACTGCAGCGGTAGGACACACAGATAAGATTGGGCGTTTGAAAGAACTCTGTGAGCAGTATGGCATATGGCTTCATGTGGAGGGGTGAGTGGAAGGTGGGATGGGCTCATGGATTGGCTCCATGAGTGGCCTGCACACAGTATGCTCATGAGGAGTGGACATCCCCGCTCTCACTTTGTCATGACATTTTTCATTTTTCTTTGGGTTGCAAATAACAAGAAAACCCAAATTGGGTTAAGTGAGAAGAGATTTTATTAGTTCCCATAACAACAAAACAGTGTTAGGATTGGCTTTAGGCACATCATCAATCAGGAGTCAGTGTTTCATTCTTCTCTCCTCCACAACACCACCATCAATCACTTGGTTCAATATCTTCTGTGTTGGCTCCATCTATAGATAGATTTCCCTGTTATGGTCCAGAGTAGCTGCAGCAACCCCAGCCTTTTTTTCAGTTTGTGTCCAGTGGGTCAGAAGCCTAAGGAAAAATATCTTACCAATCGCTGTAGCCAGGAAATGTAGTTTAGGTTATTTGCCCACCTCTGGAACCGGTGGTGGTATCTCCTCTGCCCAAAGCTGTGGTCTATTAAAGGAGATTGGGGTGATTTCCCAGAAAGTCATTGGAGTACTGCTAAGAGTGGGGAGAGGACGCAGGGTAACCAAAGCAGTCCTTACCCAGCACATCATGCACGGCAGGTTCTTCTTTAGTTTATCCTCTGGGGAAGATGACCGGAAAGTAATAGCTGTGAGATACAAGACCCATCACACCAAATAAGCAGGAAATATCCCTGAACTACATTTTGATTAAAATGAATTTTCAAGGTATTCCTGAAATTTGTATGTACCACATTTTCTATTGCTCTTATAAAGCTAATAACACAGCTGAAAGATAGAGTCTCTTGCTCTCTTTTTTATTTTTTTAAAATATGTTTTATTGATTTTTTTTACAGAGAGGAAGAGAAAAGGATAGAGAGTTAGAAATATCGATGAGAGAGAATCATCAATCAGCTGCCTCTTGCACACCCCCTACTGGGAATGTGCCCACAACCAAGGTTCATGCCCTTGATCGGAATCGAACGTGGGACCTTTCAGTCCGCAAGCTGACTCTATCCATTGAGCCAAACCGGTTTCGGATCTCGCTCTCTTTTTTAAATACATAGTGAATAAGCAGCAGTAAAGGATTCATTCTTAGATGTGTGTGTTTTTCTTCCAGTGTGAATCTAGCAACATTGGCTCTGGGTTATGTCTCCTCGTCAGTGCTGGTATGTTGTTGATTTACCAAATACTATATTTTAAAGAAGGAATTTTAAATCTTTTAATTCCTGGTGGCTTTTGTGGTTTTTATGCATGCAGGAGGTTGTTGGGTTTCATGTATTCTAATAGTCTAACAAAACGCTGTTCTCTCTTTGGTAGGCTGCAACCAAATGTGATAGCATGACGTTGACTCCAGGCCCGTGGCTGGGTTTGCCAGCAGTTCCTGCAGTCACTCTTTATAAACATGATGATCCTGCCTTGGTAAGCTTACTCTTACTGGCAGGGAGTGCTCATAATCATTATTGGTTCTGGGGCAAAAACACAGAAAAACAAAGGAAATAGTGAAAAGCTCCCTTAATGTCACTTCTGTGATTTTTTACTTTCAAAACTATTATTAACAGAAGTGAAACTGTACCGTGTATTTTTTCTACTTATTCTTCCCATACTTCCCTGTGTGTATAAAGAACACATGATGTCTTATGACTATATAATATTCTATTACTTTAAAACCACGATTTATTTAATCGTTCTCCATTTGAGAACTTTTAGGATGTTTTCAAATTTTTGTTATTGAAATCATGAGCATCTTTCTATGTTTCAAA
The DNA here is from genome assembly GCA_963924515.1 of Vespertilio murinus. Taxonomy (NCBI): domain Eukaryota; kingdom Metazoa; phylum Chordata; class Mammalia; order Chiroptera; family Vespertilionidae; genus Vespertilio; species Vespertilio murinus. The sequence continues at coordinate 86,177,965 of OZ004705.1, forward strand.
TTATTTCCTTAGAATAGGTTTCAGAAGTGGCATTCCTGTCGGAGTGGTGAAAGCGCTTAGTTCACCTTGTCTAGAAGGTTGTAGAGGAATGGTCTTTTTTTTTTTTTTCTCTTTATTTTTTATTTATTTATTTTTTTAAATTATTTTTTTATTAAGGTATTATCTGTATACATAGCTTATCATTGCCCCCTCCCCCCTAGAGGAATGGTCTTGATAGTGACCAGTTAGTGACAGGCTCATGCAAAACAAACTTGAAGTGATTCTTGCTACAACAGTTGATGTCTTGCCCAATTGATAATGACCAAGTATCTGAGGACTATCAGAACAATCTTGGAAGGGGTTGCTTAAGAGCTCTGGCTCTGAGATATGACTCATTTAGATCCTCATCCTGGCCTTGTCACATCTTAGACATGAAACCTCAGGCAAAGCAAGGTTTCCGAGTTAAGTTGTCTAGAATAATTACTTCATAGAGTTGTTGGTTGATTAAATGAATAACACAAGCCAAGTGCCTGGCATAGCATCTGACCCATACTAAGTGCCTAGTAAATGGTAACTTGTTAATTCTATTATATGCTTTCATTGACTTTGGTTAAAATGTCATATTGGCTTTTGTAGACTTTAGTTGCCGGTCTCACATCAAATAAACCAGCGGACAAACTCCGTGCCCTGCCACTGTGGTTGTCTTTACAGTACTTGGGTCTTGATGGGATTGTGGAGAGGATTAAGCATGCCTGCCAACTGGTGAGTAGAAATCTGAAGTTTAAATGAGTCACAAATAATACTCCATGGCAAAGCAGAATCAGAAAAATACTTAAGTCATTTAATTTACTCTCCATCCAATACCTTGCCTGGATTTCCTGTTTCATAAGCAAGTGGATCAATAGCTCTGCATATATGTTTATTGTTCAGAGTTCTAGGAGAGACTGATGAGATTGTCCCAGCATCTTTGTCCAAATGAAATCTGATTAAAATGAATGCTATTGTCACCCTAGCCTAGTGGTCAGCAAACTGCGGCTCCCGAGCCACATGCAGCGCTTTGGCCCCTTGAATGTGGCTCTTCCACAAAATACCACGTGCAAGCGTGCACGTACAGTGCGATTGAAACTTCATGGTCCATGTGCAGAAGTCGGTTTTCGGCTCTCAAAAAGAATTCAATCGTTGTACTGTTGATATTTGGCTCTGTTGACTAATGAGTTTGACAACTACTGCCATAGCCGGTTTGGCTCAGTGGACAGAGCTTTGGCCTGTGGACTGAAGGGTCCCAGGTTTGATTCCAGTCGAGGGCACATAACCCAGGTTGTGGACTTGATCCCCAGTAGGGGGATGTGCAAGAGGCAGCTAGTTAGTGATTCTCTCTCATCATTGATGTTTCTATCTCTCCCTCTCCTTTCCTCTCTGAATTCAGTAAAAAGATATATATATATATATATATCTTTTTTTTTTTTTTTTTTAATGAATGCTGTTGTCAGCATAGAATGAGGAAAAAAGTCACAAGAGGACAGCCACAGAGTGGAAAAGGATGCAGAAAGGGGCATAAATGTTCCACTTGACTGACTGATCCTTGAGGGTAAAGGAATATGACGGTTTAGGTTGATTATGGATGGCATGTACATTTTTAACATCATCTGGCTTGAGTTCTCTAATAGCAAGACTTTGAGGGACAATTTTAATTCTGTTTCTCTTTGATATGTTCTAATTTTGAAAAATATATAATTACTAGAGGCCCAGTGCACGAATTCATGTACCAATGGGGTCCCTCGCTTACCCTGCGGAATCGGGCCAAAACTGGCTCTCTGACATCCCCCGAGGGGTCCCAGATTGCGAGAGGGCTCAGGCCAGGCCAAGAGACCCGACTGGTGAATAGTTGGAGCCAGGGAGTGATGTGGAAGGTTGGCCAGTCAAGGAGGGACCACGGGAGGACTCCCAGCCTGTCTCACTCAGTCCTGATTGGCTGGACCCCAGCAGCAAGCTAATCTACTGGTTAGAGTGTCTGCCCCCTGGTGCCCAGGGCACGTCATAATCAGTGGTTTGAGCAGCCTTAGCAAATCATTAGCATATTGTGCTTTGATGGTTGAAAGGCTGACTGGTCAACTGGACACTTAGCATATTAGGCTTTTATTATAGAAGAGTATAGGCCCAATCCACAAAAATTCATGCAAGTGTAGGCCTCCCTTCCCTCTACTACTGGCACCGGCTTTCCTCCAGCACCTGGGCTACTTCCCCCCTCCAGCTGCCGGCAGGCACGGGGGACCCAAGCTGTCTTCCCTCGGGCCTCCCGCAGGCACCGATGACTCGGGCTGGCTTCCCTTGGGGCCCAGCTTCATCAGGAAGGTCATCCAGAGTGACATCTGGAAGACATCCAGTCTAATTTGCATATTACCCTTCTATTATTATAGATGCTGAGGTTTAGAAAGCAAAAAAAAAGTCATAATTATTCAGTTTGAGAGCTGAGTCCTGCCTAAGTCTAAAAGCAAGATATGGGTTGTTTCCCTATCTTGGCTATTATATAAACACTAGAGGCCTGATGCATGAAATTCATGCAGAGTAGGCCTTCCTTCCCCCAGCTGCTGGCACCGGCTTCCCTCTGGCACCCAGGACCCAGGCTTCCCTTGCAGCCCTGGCTTTGCCTGAAAGGTGGTCCAAAAGGAGGTACAGAAGGACTTCTAGTCTATTTAACATATTATGCTTTTATTATTTTAGATGGGATGCATATATCTTTTTGAATTAGTGTTTTTGTTTTCTTCAGATAAATACCCAGAAGTGGAATAGTGGAATTGCTGGGTCATATGGCAGCTCTATTTTTAATTTTAGTCTAATTTTCACCTGAAGATATTTTTCTATTGGTTTTTAGAGAGAGTGGACACTGGGAGAGAGGGGGTGGAGAGAGAAAAAAATCAATGTAAGAGAGACACTTTGGTTGGTTGCCTCCTGAATGTGCTCTGTCCAGGGCTGAGGATCGAACGTGCAACCCACCACCACTGAGCCATACAGTGCACGGCTATTTTTAATATTTTAAGGAAACTTCATGATGTTTCCAAAGTGGCTGTACCAATTTACATTACCATCAAACAATGCATAAGGTTTCCCCTTTATCCACATGCTTGCCAACACTTGTTTTTGTTTTTTTGGTCTTTTTAAAGTTTTTATTTTTATTGATTTCAGAGAGGAAGGGAGAGGGAGAGATAGAAACATCAATGATGATGAGAGGTCATGGGTCAAAATTCTACACCCATTCTCCCACCCTCAGGATAAGGCAGAATGATTCTAGTACCAAGACTTGTATATATAGGCTTTTTAAATTTTATTTCTTTGCGCTCAATGGTCTTAAATGCCAGTGTGCATAAGAAATACTGACCCATGACCTCTTGCTTCATAGATCAATGCTCAACCACTAAGCCACACTGGCGTGCCATTTTTTGTCTTTTTGATAATAGCCATTCTTACAGATGTGAGGTGATATCTCATTGCATTTCCCTAATGGTTAGGGATGTTGAACATCTTTTGACATGCCTGTTGGCCATCTTTATGTCTTCTTTGGAAAAAGTCTGTCCATTAAATAAATTTTCTGCCCATTTTTTAAAATCAGAATTTTTTTTCCTGCTATTGAGTTGTGTGAATTCATTTTATACTTTAGACATTAATCCCTTATCAGATAAATGATTTGCAAGTATTTTGTCCCCTTCAGTAAGTTGCCTTTTCATTTTGTGGGTTTCCTTTGCCCTGCAGAAGCTTTTTAGTTTGATGCAGTCCCACTTGTTTATTTTTGCTTTTGTTGCCTACACTCAGTAGTAGTTTTTGAATGAATGAATGACTTAAATTACTAACATGAAAAATTCATTTATATCTCATCAGAAAAGGCTCTTCTAGAACCACTAAATATAACTTTAAACTGAAAGAATAGGGGATATTTGCAGATGTTGAAATGCAGAAATTGTCAGCTGAACTTAGAAATCACCCATATGGCTGAAACCGGTTTGGCTCAGTGGATAGAGCGTCAATCTGTGGACTGAAAGGTCCCAGGTTCGATTCCGGTCAAGGGCATGTACATTGGTTGCAAGCACATCCCCGGTGGGGAGTGTGCAGGAGGCAGCTGGTGGATGTTTCCCTCTCATCGACGTTTCTAGCTCTCTATCCCTCTCCCTTCCTCTCTGTGGGAAATCAATAAGATATATTTTTTTAAAAATCACCTATATGCTTTATCTGGACAAGATCCTTTTTTGCAACCCTGCAAAGAACTCATGAAAATTGCTTCTTAATATGTTCTTGTCAATGTAATAGAATTACATAACATGTTTTTTGTTTGTGTTATTTACAGAGTCAACGGTTGCAAGAAAGTTTGAAGAAAGTGAACCACATCAAAATTTTGGTATAGTATAAAAATTTCATCTGTTTTTGAAGTAAATAACTTTTTAAAAAATACGTACTTTTAATTGATTTCAGAAAGGAAGAGACAGAGAGAGATAGAAACATCAATGAACAGAAGAATCATAGATTGGCTGCCTCCTACACACCCACTACTGGGGATCAAGCCCGCAACACAGGCCCGTGCCATGATTATGAGTCAAACTGTGATCCCCTGGTTCATAGGTCAACACTCAACCACTGAGTCACACCATCTGGGCTCCCAAACATTTTTGATCCCCTGTTAGTTGAATCCTTGGATATGGAGCCCATAGGTATGGAGGGTCAACTGTATAACCCTGTACAGTATTTCTTATGCACACTGGCATTTAAGACCATTGAGCTCAAAGAAATAAAATTTTAAAAGCCTATATATATAAGTCTTGGCACTCGAATCATTCTGCCTTATCCTGTTTCCTTATTGGGCTTATTCATCCTATTAAGTCCCCCTAACTTTAAAATACTAATGGATTTATTTTTATGGAAGTTAAAGAAATAATAGATGTGAAGACACAGGAATTAGCTAAATAAATAGCAGATCTGAATATATATTGTGTTTGATCTGAATGACATCCATAGAGTCTTTTGAAAAGTCAGTAGAGAAAATCTTGGGTTGACAACTTCCTGTCATCTTTCCAAGTTAGCATTTCCTGTTGTGGCCCTATGAATGAGACATTATTGACAGAGCTTTGGAAAATAGGCTTAATGTAGTAGTAGTTTAACTACTACTATAATAGCAGTACGAAATTTTTAATGCCTAGAGATCTTTCTTCCCATGTTTCTCTCTCCCTCACCTCCCGAAGTACCAGAGTCTGTCAAGGGCATTGTAGCTCCATTTGTATCTTGACTCCACAGTGGAGCTGATGGCCAGCTGTGTATTTGTTCAGTGAGAACATGAACTTGGCACTGGTTCATCTTAATGCAGTGAATGTTTTCCTCTGTTATGAAATCCATTAATGAAGTTGGTTGCCTGATGCCTGTCCTGACTTTAAGTTCCACTTCAGTGATTTAGAACAGCGGTTGCCAACCTTTCGGACCTCATGGACCACCAGTGGTCCACAGACCACCGGTTGGCAATCGCGAATTTAGAAAATACATAGATTCCATTCTAGACTGTGGTTATCTACATTACCAACAGGACTTGCATTCTCTTCGTGGAGTTTTCCTTTTTTCTATGAGTATAAAAAGTTCCAGTCAATCCTGGCTGATTGAGTTAGCATCATTTTTGGGTTCTTAAAAACTTTGGCTCTTTCGGCACTGATTCTAGTTCAACTTTTTCCTTGCCTTTTTTTTTTTTTTTTTTTTAAATATATTTTATTGATATTTTACAGAGAGGAAGGGAGAGAGATAGAGAGCTAGAAACATCGGTGAGAGAGAAACATCAACCAGCTGCCTCCTGCACGCCCCCTACTGGGGATGTGCCCACAACCAATGTACATGCCCTTGACCGGAATCGAACCCGGGACCTTTCAGTCCGCAGACCGATGCTCTACCACTGAGCCAAACCGGTTTCGGCTTCCTTGCCTTTTTTGATCTTTAATGTTATAATGACTTATAGTTACCCATTGTTATTAAAATTTCCTTCTACTTTCAGTGTAGCAGTGTCACTTATTGTATTTTCTTTCTTTGTGTGTGTGTCACTTACTGTAATTCAGCAATATATTCTCAGAACTAGCTTATAATTATTTACTGAACCCTTGATTTTTGTTTCTCTAACAACTGAAATTAGCCTTTATACTTAAGTGTTTATTAAGAAAATATAGCCAAAACTGGTTTGGCTCAGTGGATATAGAGCATTGGCCTGCAGACTGAAAGGTCCCAGGTTTGATTCTGATCAAGGGCATGTACCTTGGTTGCGGGCACATCCCCGGTAGGGGGTGTGCAGGAGGCAGCTGATCGATGCTTCTAACTTTCTATCCTTCTCCCTTCCTCTCTGTGGAAAATCAATAAAATATATTTAAAAAAAATAAAATAAAATCTCTAGCCAGTTTTTCAAACTCTGTTTCATTTTGTAAGTGTTTGAAATGTGATGTTACTGTTTGTAATGTCAGATTCTGTTTTTCAGGTGGAAGATGAGCTCAGTTCTCCCGTAGTAGTGTTTAGGTTTTTCCAGGAATTACCGGGCTCAGGTAAGTGATTTTAAAAAGAGTGTTACTTTTGTGTTTGTTTCTGAGGGCTTTTAACTTTAAACTACTTCAAGTAAAATACATAGTCCAAAATATTTTGATCACTAAAATCTTTGGTCCTTATTTCAGAAAAATTGAATAATTTTCATAAAAACTTGAGATCTAAATGCCTTAGCATTTTATCAGTAATTTCCTATGGTTAAACCAGTGATTTTCAAATCCTAGTGTCTGCAATAGTACTGGAATGAATGATAAAGAATCCCTTGAAAATAGAGCACATAAGCCAGAGGCCCCTGCTTACTAGGTATTTTGATTTAATAGTTTGGATTTAGGAATCTCTCTTTTTTAGAATGTCCCAAGTGCCACCAGCCTAGTTCAGGCCACAGTCCCCTCTTACTCATCTGTCAACTTGGTACACCCCGCATCCCATCCAGACCATTCTCTACATGGCAGTCCGAGTGAGCATTGCAAGTGAAAGTCACATCGCGTCACTCTCTGGGATCTTACTGTTTCAGTTGAATGAGGTCTGGGCTCTGTGCTAGTCTTGTAAGGCCTACAGTTCTAGCCTTTGCCTTTCTGACTTCTTCTTAGGCCACTTTCCCTCCTGCTCACTAGAGTAAGACCTTTGCACCACTGTTTCCCCCCTCTAGTACATTTCCCCTCATCTTCTGGCTGACTTCTCCATGTAAGTCTCCATGAAGTCCACCTCCTCAGAGAGGCCTTCCCTGCCTGTGAGAGCCCCCCTTCTTGCATGGCACTCACAGCAATATTAGTGATTTCATTTCTTTTTTTATGCTCTGTTTCCTCAAGTAGAGTATACACTCCAAGATGAAAAAAAACCTTATCAGTCTTATATCCATCCCTTGGGCCTGACCCAGCTCCTGCATGAGTAGTCATCCAGATTATTTGATGAGTAGAGGTTGATTCTGTTTTGAAGCCCAGCTATTGGGTGATTTCTCTGATTTACTTTGCACAGTGCTTAGTTGATAATTTATAATATTATGCTTTGATATCCTTTTTAAAATATATATATTTTATTGATTTTTTACAAAGAGGAAGGGAGAGAGATACGAAACATCAATGAGAGAGAAACATCGATCAGCTGCCTCCTGCACACCCCCTAGTGGAGATGTGCCCGAAACCAAGGTACATAACCCTGACTGGAATCGAACCTGGGACCCTTCAGTTTGCAGGACGACGCTCTATCCAGTGAGCCAAACTGGTTAGGGCTGCTTTGATTTCTTTTTGAAATCCCTTGATAGAAAACTTTTAAAATAAAGTTAAGAAGTCTATTTGTATGAATAGGGCTATATTCAAAGGCTATATTTCTCATGAAAAAAGTAACATTTAATTTAGTAAGATACATTTATTTTTAAATTGTGCCTTAAAAAAACATAAAATTTGTCAGCTTAACCATTACAGGTACAATTCAGTAGTACTAAGTATATTCATATTGTTGTACAGCAGCTCTCCACAATTTTTTCATCTTGCAAAACTGACCCTCAACCCATTTAACAGCATCTCTCCATTTTCTTCCTCTTCCCAGCAACTGGCAAACACCATTGAACTTCCAGTTTCTATTAATTTGACATCTTTGGGTGCATCATAAAAGCAGAAGCATGCAGCACTTGTCCTTTGTGATTGCTTATTTCACTTAGTGTCCTCAAGGTTCATCCATGCTAAGCCTGTGACAGAATTTCCTTCCTTTCTAAGGCTGAATTATAGTCCTTGAATGTGTACACCACATTTTGTGCATCCATTCATGTAAGATTAGATTTCCATATTATTTGAAACTGTTGTGTGGGTTAATGTTAGAAGCTAAATGAAATGAAGTTGGAGGGTTGCCTTCTTTAGTTTGGTCTTTCTGGAAGTGAATCCCTTCCTCTGTTTGGTTTCAGATCCAGTGCTTAAAGCTGTCCCAGCACCCAACATGGCCCCTTCAACAGTTGGCCGGGAGGGACACTCCTGTGATGCACTGAATCGCTGGGTAAGAATGGCAGTTGTGCGCTTGACGTGGCCATGTCTGGGAAATGAGCTCACTGGAGGGAGCCTCCCGTAAAGGCGTCGGGCTTGGTCCTGGGGTTCTATTCCTAATCAGATCACTACCCCCATACTGCCTGGCTTCCGCAAGTCCTCCCAGCATATTTCCCATGTGACCATTTCTTTGCTGTTAAACAACACGCACCGTGTAGATTACAGTGCAGCCACTTTGGGGTCTGGTGAGGGTCTGTGGTGACACCAGAAAGCACATCAGCCAGAGGCCCCGGAACACCGCCGGCAGTCTTGGCAGTATGAATAAAGGCATTGTGCTCTGGCTGCTTTTTGACACTAAAATTGTGCCTCCAAGGACCTCAGTCTAAAGAATGTCCTAAACAATGTAAGGATGTTTATCACAGTATTTATTATAAATCCTAGCAAAACATTAGACATGCCCAACCTAGGACATTTGGTGAATAAGTAATGGAATGTCCATTTAGTGACGTTCAAAAGAGCCAGATTAAACCATGTGTCTGGGTGTTTATGAAAGAAGGGAAATCGTCATTAGTTATATGAAAAATGTAGATTACAGCCCAGTGTATAGATTATCCTGGTTTATGACAACAAAAAGACATGCACACACAATACACAGGGAGGAAGACATTGTGGGTATGCCACATGCCATCAGTGGTATATTTGGGGTAATTTTTATTCACTTGGTTTACCTACTATATTTCCTAGATTTTTCTACAATGAACTTGGTTTTTAATTAAGACTAGATGTAAAATTTACTGTTTTTAAAAAAGGAATTATGATAAACATTCAAAGAAAATCATAAGATCAAAGGAGCTTAACCAGTGTAGCTTAGAGGTTGAGCATTGACCCATGAACCAGGAGGTCACATTTCAATTCCCAGTCAGGGCACAGGCCAAGGTTGTGGGCTCGATTCCCGGTGGGGAGTATGCAAGAGGCAGCTGATTGATGATTCTCTCTCATTATTGCTGTTTCTATCTTTTGCCCTCTCCCTTAAATCAGTAAAAACATATATTTTTTAAAAAGGTAAGATTTGCCAAAACCGGTTTGGCTCAGTGGTAGAGCGTCGGTCTGCGGACTGAAAGGTCCCGGGTTCGATTCCGGTCAAGGGCATGTACCTTGGTTGTGGGCACATCCCCAGTAGGGGGTGTGCAGGAGGCAGCTGGTCGATGTTTCTCTCTCATCGACATTTCTAGCTCTCTCTCTCCTTTCCTCTCTGTGAAATATCAATAAAATATATTTAAAAAAATAAAAATAAAAAGGTAAGATTTCCGCCCTAGCCGAAACCAGTTTGGCTCAGTGGTAGAGTGTCATTCTGCGGACTGAAAGGTCCTAGGTTCGATTCCGGTCAAGAGCATATACCTTGGTTGCAGGCACATCCCCGGTGGGGGGTGTGCAAGAGACAGCTGGTGGATGTTTCTCTCTCATCAACGTTTCTAGCTCTCTAGCTCTCTCCCTTCCTCTCTGTAAAATATCAATAAAATATATATTTTTTAAATGATTTCCGCCCTAACTAGTTTGGCTCAGTGGATAGAGGGTCGGCCTGCAGACACAAGGGTCCCAGTTTTGATTCCGGTCAAGAGCATGTACCTTGGTTGTGGGCACATCCCCAGCAGGGGTGTGCAGGAGGCGGCTGATAGATGTTTCTGTCTCCTCAATGTTTCTCTCTCCTCCTCTCCCTTCCTGTCTTGTGAAAAATCAATAAAATATATTTTAAATAAAAATAAAATATTTCTTTAAAAAATATACATATATATATATATATATATATATATATATATATCATTAATCTTTTACAGAGAGGAAGGGAGAGAGAGAGAGTCAGAAATATTTGTGAGAGAGAAACATCAATCAGCCTCCTCCCGCACCCCCACCCCTCATCGCCCTGCAGGGGTTGTGCCCGCAGCCAAGGCACAGGTCCTTGACCGGAATCAAACCTGGGACCCTTCAGTCCGCAGGCCAACTCTCTATCCACTGAACCAAACCGGTTTCAGTAAGATTTCCTTTTTTTAAAAAAGATTAAAGGAAACTAGACCCCCTGAGCTTCTTGAGTCCGGGCTGAATGGATGAGGGAAGGTCTGAAGACACTTGATTCCCTCCTGCGGGAGCGTGTTCATTCTGCCCTTTTCCCTGCAGCTGGGAGAAGAGCTGAAACAGCTGGTGCCTGTGAGTGGCCTCACGGTCATGGACCTGGAAGCAGAGGGAGTGTGTGTGAGGTTCAGCCCTTTGATGACAGCGGCAGGTAAGGTCTCCATGGATTGCCCTCACTTTTGTTCTGGGGAACATCAGTGACATATCTATGAAAATCCAGGCTGTGGGGTGTATAGCTTTCCCTTGTGATATTCTATTCTCTGTGAAGAGGATTTTTTTCTTTTGGGTTAAATGTAGGTAGATTAGCCTTCCCGTGTAATTTCTCAGAAACGGAGACTTCTGAAGTCACTTGAACTCCTGTGTTTTGATGTCTTGTGACGCTTTTCTATCAGTGCTTCTCAGTCCTGTCTGTATATTAGAATCACCTGTGGAGCTTTGACAGCTCCCATCGGCGGGGCCTCACCTACAGAGATTCTGGTTTTCTTGGTCTGGAGTGGAGCCTGGACATCTTATCTTTGAAAGTTCCCTTGGTGACTCCCATAGGCCAGCAAAGGCTAAGAACCACTTTTAGTCACTTAGAAAGAATGTAGCTGGAAGTACCTGGACTCTGATGACAGTCCTGGGCATTTGTTCCCCTGGGCCACCTCCTACCTGTGGGGACCTTGAGCAAGTTCTCTCCAGACCTGTTTCCCACTTCTTCATGATGATGGTGTGAAGATCAAAACGAGAACAAGTATATGAAATGCCTTAGATAGTGCTTAGCATATTATAGTAGGCATTTAAAATAAGCTGAAAAAATGTATTTTTTTTTGTTGTGCTTTAATTTTGAAATGATTTCAACATTTTCAGAAAATGTTTGATGGTTTTTCATGAAATGTTCTCAATATTTTGGGATGTTTTCTCAAAAACATCTAAGTAGGGAAGTTTAGGCATCTGTCCTGCGAAGAAAAGCTGTTGTGAAGATGGCTGGAGGCCTCGGGATTCTCCAGGAGTCTCTGCTCCTCCGCCCACATCCTCACCCAGCCCGAGGCTGGTCTCTGACGCTGGGAGAGCGGGCCGAGCACACTGAGGGCGCGGCGTGTACTGCGGCTCAGTGAGGGCATGCGCAGTGTTGGAATCACAGAAGTGAGGGAGCCATGATGGTGCCAAGACTCTTGGATCCCTGCAGCTCTGAGACCTCTCAGGCTCTCACCTTCAGAAGTGACTTAGTTCGGTCTTCATCACCCTGCCCTTCTTGCCTCCCACCACAAGCACACCAGAATAACTTTCTTCCAAGATGTTAATGTGCTGTATGGTTAATGTGCTTCTTTGTTCTTACTTGATTTAAGTAGAATCTTTCTGTGGGAAGAATCTCATTTTTACATCAGAGTGTCAATTGTGTATTAAATTAGAGGGGCTAATTCTATCTTTGTAAGAAAATGGTCTACACCTGGAGGGTCTGGCTATATAATACCAGATTCTTCCATATCTAGGTTTAGTAGCTGTTTTTTTTAGCTCCTCAGCTCCAGCTAATTGGATGTACCTAGAGCTGTTGGCCTTTCTGGTAGAGGAAGTGGGAGCCCTGCCCTCTAATTTTTAGCTGTTCCTTAAGCATTTCTGTAACATTCTGTGAATGTTTTTAGTTTTAGGAACTCGGGGAGAGGACGTGGACCAGCTTGTAGCCTGCATAGAAGGCAAGCTGCCGGTCATGACCTGTACACTACAGCTGCGAGAGGAGTTCAAGCAAGAAGTGACAAGAACAGCAGGCCTCTTACACGTTGATGACCCTAACTGGCCTGGAATAGGGGTTGTCAGGTATGGTTTCTGCTCATTGCCTGATGTTAACTTCTCTGCTGTATAAAGACCAAGGTGGGTCATTTTATGAACCAACTTAAAAATCTCAGATGAATACGGTCAGTCACAGTAAAAACATCTCATGAACATTCAATTAGAAGTTCTGGTCCTGCCCGATTTGGCTTAGTGGATAGAGTGTCAGCCCACAGACTGCAGAATCCGGGTTTGATTCCTGTCAAGGGCACATACCTCGGTTACAGGCTCAATTTCTCTGTCACATCAATATTTCCCTCTATCTCTTTTCTCCCTCCCACTCTCTAAAAAATGGAAAAATACCTTTGTGAGCATTAACAACAAAAAGATCAACAAATGAATGCATCAATAAGTAGAGCAACAAATCAATGTTTCTCTTTCACTCTCTCAGTAAATAATAAAAAAGTAGTAATTCTGGACACTTCTAACAGCACATGCGATGGGACCCACCATTGCACTCAGTGCAGTAGGGGCTGCTGTATGTGTTTTTGTGCCAGCTCCCCGTCACTAGGCGATATGTACTGACAGATGGGTCCTGTCCGCGGCGTATGAGGAAAAGGGCCGGTTCCTCGGTGGAGCAAACTCCTTCAGCCCTGCAGTCAGTGTGCCGTCCTTCCTGCGGCTGCTTCCCGTCTCCTCAGGATGAGGGACCGCTCCCTTTTTAATCACAAATGAAGAGACTTCCAGGCCTGGCCCCTCTCTGTAAATTTCATGGCCTAACACACTAGACCTTTCCTTGAGACATTCTTGAAAGTGTTTTGGTCTTGAGACCCTCCCTGAGCGGCTCCTTTGTCCATTTGCCTCAATTAACATTCTTGGTTACTTACCTCCCGTAGCTTATACTCCCCCAGTGACTGTGTCCGAGAGACATTTGATATTCTAGCTTTAAATACTGTTGTTTTATATTGTTTGCAGGTATGAACATGCTAATGATGATAAGAACAGTCTGAAATTAGATCCAGAAGGGGAAAAAATCCATGCTGGACTCCTGAAAAAGTTAAACGAACTAGAATCTGACCTTACATTTAAAATGGGTAATTACTATTTTTATAAGTCAGCTGTTAACTGTGCAAGGACATTTCTGACTGGCTAAAACGGGCTGTATGTTTTTGAGGAAACGTCATTTTAGTTCCTCCTGAGGGGAGAGAGCGCCTTTCCCGTCCGCAGCCTCTCCGGGCTCCCCGTCTCCTCATTAGAACCCCTTTCCTCACCCACAGGGAGGCTCCTTCGCATGTACAGAAAAGTGGGTTGGTGTCTGACTCATGACAGGTAACCAGGTTGGTCTGTCGTTTCTTCCCACAGGCCCTGAGTATAAAAGTATGAAGAGCTGTATTTACATCAGCATGGCGAGTGATGACGTAGATATTTCCGAACTCGTGGAGACCATTGCAGTCACAGCCCGAGAAATTGAGGAAAACTCAAGGGTCTGTAAGACTAATGAAAAATCTCATTCCTTTTCTAGGTTTTGCCTGGGCAGCTAGCTGGAGTCACAAATGTCCATTCATTCTTTCCCAAAAGTTTTTAAATGTTTGCTATGAATTAGGCATGGTGCCGGGCATTGGGAATGCCAAGTGGATTTGACACGGTACTTGCCTTTGGGGAACTCACAAGCCAGTGGGGAAAGAGATACATATAACCAAGTGAGGTAGTAAATGCTATAGAATAAAGGTTAGCGGTAGCTGAGCATTCAGAAAGATGCCTTCACTGTCTGACCAGGTCAGGGGAGACTTCCTGGTTGTAGCTGGGTCCTGAGGCTGACTGCAACAGAGGTTTCTGTAACTGGAACTTCCCACCAGGAACAGACCTGCTCCTGCTGGCCAGTTGGCATGGAGAAGGGGGCTCTGAGGCTTAAAGTTGGTTCTCCAAACCAGAGATTTGAGTCACTAGGAATCACTCAAAAAGAGAGAAAAGGGGCTGAGGCTGGTTTGGCTCAGTGGATGGAGCGTCGGTCTGCGGGCTGGGAGGTCCTGGGTTAGATTCCGGTCAGGGCGTGTGCCTTGGTTGTGGGCACATCCCCAGTGGTGGGTGTGCAGGAGGCAGCTGGTCGATGTTTCTCTTTCATCGATGTTTCTAACTCTCTATCCCTCTCTCTCTTCCTCTCTGTAAAAAATCAATAAAATATATTTTTTTTAAAAAAAAAAGAAAAAAAAGAGAGAGAGAGAAAAAAAGGGGCTAAGACATGATTGATTTGAGAGGAGACAGAAACGTGTCACGTGTTTCGCTTTTGGTAGAGATGGGGAAGAGGACATTTGATTTATTCTTGAATGGACTTTGCAGTTTCTTCCAAACCTATCTCACTTCTGACTCCATTTCCACGAATGGGGAGCCGAGTGTCTGTTTTCTAATGATGTGACATTCAGACCATAGGGATAGTTCTTCTCCTCTCTGTTCCCTGGCTAATGAGGCTGGTCACCAAGGTCTGTCTGCCTAGACCTTGAGCATTTTATCCTCTTCTATTTGATTTTGTTTTATTTTTACACTGACCTTTTAAACTGCAGAATTCCATTAGAAAAATGTCCCCACTGCTGTGTTAATAGTTCTTCTAGGCCCCAGGCAGTAAGTTTAGATGACAACTAATGCCTTTCTTGGTGTTAACACAGCTTCTGGAAAACATGACAGAAGTGGTTCGGAAAGGAATTCAGGAAGCTCAGGTTCAACTGCAGAAGGCCAACGAGGAGCGCCTTCTGGAGGAGGTGAGTCTGCGGCGTGGCTCCGGCTGGGGGCTGGACTGGGCTGGACTGGACGGGTGATCTGAGCCACGTTCTGTCTTGCAGGGGGTGTTACGGCAGATCCCTGTAGTAGGATCCGTGCTGAATTGGTTTTCTCCAGTCCAGCCTTCACAGAAGGGAAGAACCTTTAACTTAACAGCAGGTAAGACTAACAGCCTCTTCCCAGATCTCATGTACCTTGAGAGTTTGGACCAAATGCCCTGGATCCACACTCATGCTGAAAAGCTTTGTGTGTCCCATGCTTTATCCTGGGTACTGTGCCAGGAATCTGCCTGCCCCTGTGACTTTCTCATCTCCCCTCTCCATCTCCCTTCTCTTAACCAAAAGCAGATGCACATTACTTACAGCAGATCTCTCTTCCTGGGATCCAGTGAGAACATGTTCACTCAGCTGTTCTCACCCTCAAGACCGTGTCCTGACATTAGGTTTCCGTGTGAACATTTTTAAAAATATATATTTTATTGATTTTTTTTACAGAGAGGAAGGGAAAGGATCAGAGAGCTAGAAACACTGATGAGAAACATCGACCAGTCGCGTCCTGCACCCCCACATCCCCTACCGGGGATGTGCCCACAACCAATGTACATGCCCTTGACCGGAATCGAACCCAAGACCCTTCAGTCCGCAGGCCAACGCTTTATCCACTGAGCCAAACATGGTTTCGGCTCCATGTGAACATTGCAGTCCTCATTAGTGTTTTGCCCAGTGAAGACCATGGTCTGTAGCACTGGACTATTGACAGTTGCTGAGGTTTAGGGAGATGATATCCACAAGACTCCTTTCCTGTTCAACCAGGGGCCCCTTCCTGTGACCCTGTGGCCCCTCCCCAGGAAATGATGACTCCACTGTCATGACAGCCAGAGATAATCTGACTTTTAAAATCTGCCATGCCTCAGCCTTTAGCACAGAGGCATTCATTCCTTGTTACCCAAATACAGTTGCTAAAGCACTTCCGAAGGGGAAGTTAGGGCGTTTCCCACCCGGGCCAGGCTCTCCAGGCGTGCTTAGCCAGCCACACTGCCGGCTTTCATGTGCACAGGATGCCTGGAGAAACAAGATGAAACACTCCAGCAGGGCTGGGGCTTTTGAGCACAGCTGTGAGGTGGCTTTCTCCAGTTCTGGCATGTTTCTGGAGTACCCAAGTCTCCACTAGTCTGTGTGAGGCTGCATGGCTGGAGGAAGCTCAGTAGAGAACAAGGCTGAATGGGAGCATCTGCCACGGCATCTGTCAGGAGTTTCCACCCACCCACCCCTCTCTTTCTTTCCCTGGCAGGCTCTCTGGAGTCCACAGAACACACGTATGTCTACAAAGTACAAGATACAGGAGTAACACCGCCTCAGACCCCCTCAGGCACTCGAACTAAACTCAGACTTCCAGGTACATTATATCTTCACTAGAGGTCTGGTGCACAAATTCGTGCACAGGAGGGAGGGGGTCCATCCAGCTGCCTCAGTGAGGGCCAATCGGGCAGGGCCTGGTGGTGGTGGTGTGTGTTGGGGGGACAAGGGGTCTAATGCTGGAAGCTATAGCTTTCCCCTAGCTGGATATAATTATACTTTAAGGATGGCCAAAAGAAAACCCACAACACAACTGTTTTGCATTTCGTGTTCCATGAGATGAAGTTGTTTGTATTGTTTGCAAACATATCAAGATGGATGATGGCCCTTTAATGATTTTTGCGTTCTTCCTGGGGCTCTACCCTCAGTTTCCCAATATGATCTTCATGTCTGTTTGTTTAAAAGTTTTTCTGTTTTTCTGTTTTTATTTTTAACTAAATCTTTATTGTTCATATTATTACAAATGTTCCTCATTCCCCCCCCCAATTGCTCCCCTACACCAAGTTTCCATTCAATTCTCTGCCCTTTCCCCATCCCCCATTGTCCTCATCCATAGGTGCAGTTTATGTTCAGTCTCTTCCCACCCCGCTTCACTCCCCATTTCCCCGAGAATCATCAGTCCACTCCCGTTCCATACCTCTGATTCTATTATATTCACCAGTTAATATTGTTCATCATGATTTTTACTTCCCTTGGTTTTTAGACTCACTTGTTGATAGCTACCGTATTTGCCGGCGTATAAGACGATTTTTTGGCCCTGAAAAATACGTATTTGCTGGCGTATAAGACGACTGGGCGTATAAGACGACCCCCTAACATTTCCACTAAAAATACAGAGTTTGTTATATACTCGCCGTATAAGACTACCCCCCACTTGGAGGCATATTTTTCAGGGCCAAAAAGTCGTCTTATATGCCGGCAAATACGGTACGTGTTTGTTCATAATTTTTATTTTTATTTTCTTCCTCTTCCTAAAGAACCCCTTTTAGCAATTCATATAATTCTGGCTTGGCAGTGATGAATTCCTTTAGCTTAAATTTATTTGTGAAGCTCTTTATCTGGCCTTTGATTCTGAGTGATGGCTTTGCTGGGTAGAGTATTTTTGGCTGTAGGTTCTTGTTATTCATCACCTTGAATATTTCTTGCCATTCCCATCTGGCCTGCATGGTTTCTGTTGAGAAATCAGCTGACAGTCGTATGGGTGCCCCTTTATAGGTAACTACCTGCTTTTGTCTTGCTGCTTTTAATATTCTCTCTTTGTCTTTAGCTCTTGGAATTTTAATTATGATGTGTCTTGGTGTGGTCCTCTTTGGGTTCCTTTTGTTTGGGGTTCTGTGTGCTTCCTGTACGTGTAAGTCTATTTCTTTCACCAGGTGGGGGAAGTTTTCTGTCACTATTTCTTTCAATATGTTTTCGGTATCTTGCTCTCTGTCATCTTCTGGGATGCCCATAATTCTGATGTTGGTTCGCTTGAAGTTGTCCCAGAGGTTTCTCACACCATCTTCAACTTTCTGGATTCTCTTGTCTTCTTGCTTCTGCGGAGGAGTGTCCTCTGGCTCTTTGTGTTTCAAATATTGGACTTGATTCTTGCAATCTTCCATTCTGTTTTTAGGAATCTGTATAATATTTTTTATTTCAGAGAATGTATTCTTTATTTCTAGTTGATCCCTTTTCATATCCTCATAGGTCTCATTTATTTTATCCACCTTTTCTAAGAGATTGTTGAACAACCTTATAAGCGTGGCTTTGAACTCTATATCCAGTCGCTTTTTGTCCTCCATTTCTTTCGTTTGTGATCTGTTTCCTCGTTTCGGCATTTTCGCTGCTTCCCTGGGTTGGTAGGTTGGGAGGATCAGCTGTGTTTATGCCAGGAGATAACCTTATTCCACTAGACTTGGAAACCTGCAAAAGCCTCTCTGAGTTCTGCTTGGATGGGGCAGAGTTTCTGGGTGGAGCCTACAGCCTTGGCTTCCAGTCAGCCCCGCCCTCGGAGGTTCCTGAGTCTCAGTGTTCCTCAGTGTCCTTTGGTACTCGCAGTTTTTCTGTTTTTAAATGTGCCTACTCTTCACTGTTGCTCCTGGCAGGGCTTCTTCGCCCCATTTAGAGAGAGATTGAAAACGCACCCAATCAGGAAGTCACAGCAATTTCACAAAATCCCCACCCAGCCTTTCCACATTCCTCAGCAAAGGGCCACCCTCCCATTAATGCTGAGGTTGCCTTTTTGGCTCACTTGGAAGTTCTGGGGCTGCGGCTGGTGGAGGGAGAATTCCACACCTTGGCTGCAGTAATGGCAGAGCCCTCTGGAGACTGTTCGGGGTCAGAAGGGATTGATAATTATTTTCCTGTGCTTATACTAAATGTATATGCACCAAGGAGCCAGGCAGTGATTTAGGGGTGTTGGAAGCCAATCGGAGTGGGGGCCAGTTGGGGGGAGGGGCCTCAGGCGGTTGGCCCTGCCCCCGATTAGGCTGGTTGGCTGCCACAATACATATCATAGCCACCAGTCGTTCTGGTTGTTCCGCCCTAATGGCTGCTGGGCTTTTATATATATAGAGAAGTTCATGAGTTCATTAGCATTAAAGAAAATGGTTGGCCCTGGCTGGTGTGGCTCAGTTGGGCATTGTCCTGTGCACCAAAGGGTTGCTGATTTGATTCCCAGTCAGGGCACATGCCCTGGATTCAGGCTTGATTCCTAGTAGGGGGGATGTGCAGGAGGCAGCCGATTGACATACCACTCTCACTCTTTCCCTTCCCCTTCCTCTCAAAAAAAGAAAAAGGTTTACATTTCTCTTGGGAAAATAGACTTCTGCATCATTTAATGTTTTGCCATTTGATACTCCTTTGTTTTCATGGTCTTTAACCCAAAGTTCTATTTCTCTTAAGACTAGTCCTTTTTCGATTTTAATTTTTAATATATTTTTATTGATTTCAGAGAGAAAGGGAGAGAGATAGAAACATCAATTATGAGCCAAAACCGGTTTGGCTCAGTGGATAGAGCGTCGGCCTGCGGACTGAAGGGTCCCGGGTTCAATTCCAGTCAAGGGCATGTACCTTGGTTGTGGGCATATCCCCAGTGGGGGATGTGCAGGAGGCAGCTGATCTATGATTCTCTCTCATTGATGTTTCTAACTCTATCCCTCCCTCTTCCTCTCTGTAAAAAATCAATAAAAAGAGAAAAAAGAAACATCAATGATGAGAATCATTGATTGGCTGCCTCCTGCACACCCCCTACTGGGGATCAAGCCTGCAATCCGGGCATGTGCTCCTGGTTGGAATCAAACCTGGGACCCTTCAGTCCACAGGCCGATGCTCTACCCACTGGGCCAAACTAGTTAGGGCCCAGCTGCCCTTTAAATACCATTCCAGTAGCCTTGGGCTTCAGCCTTGGAAGAATACTTCTGTAGCACTCCTGAGAGGGAAATTACAGTCTTGAGAACTGGCATCATGTTTATCCCATGTTTACTCTCCTGAGCTTTTCACAAGTGACCCCTAAGTCCTTGCCTTGGGAGCATGTTAGTCCATTATCAGCTCTCTTTTCTTTTCTCGTTACTCAAATGCTTCCAAACCAATAATACTGGGGATTTCCACTGAATGGTTGGAATTGATAAAGCAATCACTTGTTACACAGAGCTTTGTTGCAGAAGAATCCTTTATTGAACTTTCAGTGCTGTCTATCCCATCTTTCTCTAGGCCAGAAGCCTTTTAAAAAGTCCCTCAGAGGCTCGGATGCTCTAAGCGAGACAAGCTCAGTCAGTCACAGTGAAGACTTAGAGAAACTGGAGCCCCTGTCCGGTGGGCAAGAACAAGAGGCCCTGGAGGCGAACAGCCCTGAGCAGCACCCCGGGGCTCCCGCCCCTCAGGAAGCCGAGCAGACTGGAACCTTCCAGGACAGAGCCCAGGGCCCAGAAGATGACCGCCCACAGGTAGAAGAACCGGAAAACTTAAGATAAAATTCAGTGTTTGGTTTGAGACTGTACTGAATATTGTGTCATGGAAGATAAAGTTATACTGGAAATGTGAACTGTGCCACATGCTAATATAAGAGAAATTACTGTTATTTGTGCTTTAACTGGCTTTTTGCACATGTATGTGCAAAAAAATCAGGGTAACTGATTTGTCTAATGGGTACAGAGAACTGTTGTTTCTGTCTATCCAACTGTAGTAATAATTTCCCCCCAAGTTACCGTAAACACTTTTTATTCACAAAGAACACTCAGAATGTCAAGTGACTGCCACTTGAAACACATGCTTTTATCTTATAAACATAAATTATTAGTTACATGGAACTTCTTGGTAAGACAGCTTTCTTTAGACCTCTCTGGGTTCTCTGCTGCATCACTGCAGAGGGGAGACAGACAACCTTCCTTTGCCATCTATTTTAGTTGGTGTTTAGTTTTATCAGGTTGCGATATACAGCTGGATCGTGCTGGCTTGAAGGAGAATGGGCTTCACTGGATTGTAAATAAGAGTCAGAAGCCCTCTTTTGCCATCCAGCCGCTGCTTTCCCTGGAGACGTTAAGTACGGACTGTGTCCACTCACGCTGTGGCAGGCTGTCAAGCAAGTTGACTGGGCAGTGCTTCTGTCTGTGACTTTCCTCTGCCACAAACCCATTTCTCCCTTTATATACTATTTCTAAACTAACTAAATGACTCATCTATTAAGAGAAACTGTAAAGACTCTTCTTGACCATATATATGTATATTTTTAAATATTGGTAAAGCTTTTAAATTGGCACAAGAGAACAGACTGTGCTCATTTCTATGTTTAATATCTGAAGACCTAATAGATGCTACTCCTAAAAGCCTAATATTAAACATGCTGTGTAGCACCCAGTTAAATTTAAATTCTAAAGTAAGTATACTTTGACCTGTTTCACATGGGAGCTTCCATAGGTTTGTTCCACTGCAGCTCACTCCTTTAGGCCCAACACACAAATAAGAAAGAGAAAAGTAACCTTTCTCAGGCTGACCATGCTAGACTACTGCTGAAATAACTGGTTAGCCCTTCCACGACTGCCGGCCTACTTTCCCAGAGGGCGGCACCCTTCACGCACCATCGGCAATGGCCCGTGCCTTCCAGTCCAGCAGTCAGGCTTGAGAGACCGTGCGACGGTGGGAATTTACACTGGGTTCGTGGACTGTAGTATTGGAAGCCTTAGTTATACCACAGTAAGCCTATAATTACACTCTGATTTGATGTGATTTCTGACATCTGGCATTTGTCAAAATGCAATTTTCCTTTTTGTGTGTGTGTGTGTGTATGTGCAGATGATTAAACAAAGTCTTCCTGTTTATTTGGTGCAATGAAGTATAGCAGATAAAATGGGGAAAGGGGAAATTATCACCTTTAACAAGATTAATTTTTAAATGTTTTTATATATATTTGGAATTGTTAAATTGGTTTTGCTGAACAGAATTTCACCCTTGAGATACTATTTGGATGTTGGTTTCAATAAAGGTTCTTGAAATTGTTCCCAGTGAGTTCGGTTCATAAAACTATCAGTCAAGCATAGTCACTTCCTTTTGGATAGACAGAAACTTCAGAAAAATAAAGATTTCTGAAAAATATAACTTGCACAATAATCACAATTTGGGCATTTTAATGACTTAATACCTAAAAGAACAGATTTATCAGTGGTTTTGTGTAATACTCAAATTAAACTTATTCTCATGAGAAATTATTTTAGAGAGAATTGTAATGCAGGACAGTAAGATCAAATCCTATTTGTATTTCTGAACTTTCCATCTCATTCATCTAAAAATAGATTTATATTAGTTTGGATTTGATGCTTCTAAAATATTTTGGGGTTAAAAAAAACAAAAACAAAACACCCTCGGTGAGATGTATAAATTCTGACTGAACTTTATTGCATTTTAAATACTGTTTTTAAAGCAGACTCAATTATAAATTTCCCTTTATTCACTAATTTTTTAGAATTAGAATTACCTAAATAACTGAAATGGCTGTCATAGAATAGTGAGCAGATGGCTTCTCCTCTGCCCCTTATCACTAACCAAAAAGGAACAGCTGGATGTCAACTTTTTAGCAAAGCAAAAAGTAACAAATGCCTTTGCCAAAATAAGATTTTATTTTGATAGTCATGTGAAAGACACTAAGACTCAACAGATGTAGATTCCAAATTCATATTCTGTCCAACCCCCACCAATGGTCTCTTGTCATGCCAAAAAGTTGCTTTCTTTGGTAATTCCTATTTTTAGCGTCTTGGAGAAGAGACCTTTTCCCATAAGCCATCTTCATTTTTTTTGTAGAGCAGAGCTTTATTTCCAGGAAATAATGTGTTTGTTGGAGATGGGTATTTTTTTAAAAACCTGAAGGTTTTTCTAATATGTTCAACAAAGTGGGGGGGCTCGGCCAGAGGTGAAGTGGAAAGGTTCTGGAAAAACAAGATATGAGGCATGAGAGAAGAACCTCTCGCTGTTCCCTATTTTGATAAAGATGACAAATATATTCTTGTGTTCCTTGAACATTAATCAGGATGTTCTCAGATGGCTCTCTAACCACATGTAAATTGTAAAGTTACGTAGGAACAGGTGTACTGGGTTCAAGACAAAAGATCAGTTGGTTGCTTACTACTTCACCTATGCAAGTGTCTACCCAGGACATTGCTAAACTCCACTGATACAAAAGTTAAGTGGGGTCTGCCAGTGGCATCCTAAAAATAAATACTGCCCAACGAAGGGGGGGAAACAGCTATTATTTAGTCTAAACCCTTTTCTTTCTTACAGATGAGGAGACCAGGGTCCAGAGAGTTAAGATTTGCCCACCTTGTAAATTCTCACCTCTAGTATTTGCTTATCATCTTGCTGCAACCAGAAATCCACATGTGGAAATGGCACCCAGGAATATGGTCCTATACGAAGTTGTTCTGTCTTTGCATCGTAAATACTAACCATCTGAAAAGAACATTGCAAGGATAGATTTTAAGGAATGCTATCAGCCTCTCACACCCTACCATTAAAGCATGCTCCAGTATAGTCTAGCACTTAAGGCATTTATCTGAATGATAAGCTTTACAATTATGTCTCCTAATGACAAGAGCTGCTACTTACTGAATACTTCCACCTGTCGGGCACTGCACTTTGTGAGTAACATACATTATTTTGTTTAGTCTTGACAACAATCCTGCGTGAAGACGGCATTTCCCCCATTGTGGTTGGAAACAGGCTCAGAGAGACAGGCACATGGCCCACAGCCCCTTGTCCAGTGTCAGAGCTGGGCCTCACGCCCAGGTGTGTCTGATCGAAGTCCATGTTCCTCATGGCGACATAAAGCACTGCCTCCTTATTTACACCCAAGAACTAAGTTACCTTGCAACTTTACGCAGTGCCCGCTGTCCCATCAGAAGAAAGGAAAAACAATTTGTAAAAATGCTAATTTACCAAATGACCAACCCTCTAAATTCTCACATTTGTCAATGGTCATTGTCAGCTTACCCACAAATGTTCTATTTTGGTTACTGAGATGGAAATATATTCTGAATATTAGCTAAATCAAGGCTATGATACTACTTGAGAAATTATAAAAGGAACTCTAAAAATGTTAAAGGGTTGGCAAAACAGGTCACTCTGAATCCAAACATTATTTTCCAATGAAACTGTCAGCATTTCATGAAGGAGCAGATCTCTTTTGGTTGCTTTGAATGGGATTTCTATTTTTTTCATAGTTTTACACACATTTTTAAGGAATTCTTTCACCTATTCCTCAAGCGGGGGATGTCAGTCTTGGGTTTTCATTTTTCTTACTTTTAAAATTAAAATATTTAGCCTGGCGGATGTGGCTCAGTGGATAAGAGTCAACTCACGAACCAGGAGGTAACAGTTCAATTCCCGGTCAGGACACATGCCTGGGCTGCAGACTCGATCTCCAGTAGGAGAGAGATATACAAGAGGCAGCCAGTCGATGAATCTCTCATCCTCATTGATGTTTCTGCCTCTCCCCCTCTCCCTTCCTCTCTGAAAATAACAAAACATATATTTTTAAAATGTTATATTAACCCTGGCTGGTTTGGTTCAGTGGATAGAGTGTCTGAAGGTGGACTAAAGGGTCCCGGGTTTGATTCTGGTCAAGGGCATATACCGTATTTGCCGGCGTATAAGACGATTTTTTGGCCCTGAAAAATACCGTATTTGCCGGCGTATAAGAGACTGGGCGTATAAGACGACCCCCTAACATTTCCACTCAAAATATAGAGTTTGTTATATACTCGCCGTATAAGACTACCCCCCACTTGGAGGCATATTTTTCAGGGCCAAAAATCATCTTATACGCCGGCAAATAAGGTACCTCAGTTGCAGGCTCCATCCTGGTCCTGTTTGGGAGGTGTGCAGGAGGCAACCAATTAATGTGTCTCTCTCACATCAATGTTTCCCTGTCTCTTCCCCCTCCCTTCCATTCTCTAAAAACCAATGGAAAAATATCCTTCGGTAAGGATTTTTTAAAAATTATAAAATAAATATAAAATAAAAAGATCACTTAAAATGTTATTTAATTAAAAAGCACCCTAAGGCAATCAGACTTTTAAATTGATTTGATTGGTCTTTTGATCAGTTCATTCCAGTAGATTGTTCTTTGGTTATTTGGTCCAAAGGAGTATGTGATCTGAGGTACAAAGGGGAGACACTTCTTTTCCCCTTCTTGGCTCCTTCTCTGTAAGAACTACAAAGTAAAAGGGATTCCTTCTCTTTGGGTTGAATGCTAGAGGTTCACATTACCTCTACACCTTCCAGGCAGAGAACTGGGTCCTGAGCTTATAACCTAAAAGCACTCAGAAAAACAGAGGGGGAAGGAGAGGGAGAGAGAGGTGGCCCCTGATTAATTCACAGGTTTAAAGAAGCTGACATGAACTTTTCATATCCAAGATCTATAAGGCTTTGGAGTTTGAGGCCCTTTTCTTCCTTAACCCCTTAACACAAAGATGATTCCGAACTCACTGGTCCTCCTGTTAGAGCTCGGGCGGCACGCAGCTCCTCCTCCGGACCGCGATCTTGGAAGGAGGCTCTGTAGATCTCCGCAGTTTTAACGTTGACAGCTGTCAGAACAACAGGATGACTAAGGTGACGAAAGACAAGCATGGGAAGATTGCACAGGCCCACCGTTCTCCCTCCATACATAATAGAACATGGATAAGTCTCTCAAATACAGAATAGAATGAAAACTGAACAAAATTACTTTTAAGTGCCTGTAGCGTCCTCCTTCCTGGAAAGGGACAATGCAATCTTTTAACCAAGTACCTCACTCAAAGTGGCTGAGGCCTGAGCTGACCCGGGTGCTGTAAGACTGCACCAAACCCAGAGCCAGCCCCACAGGAAGGCAGTCTCTTCAGGCCGGTGTGTGGCAAGGCCTTCCTGGTCAGCCCTGTGACCAAACGTGTCTGCAAGTGGCTGGGGGTAGAGGGCCTGTGATGACGGCCAAGTCTGGTGTTTTTGTTTCCTAATTTTTACTATGCATTTCATACATACACGTTATAGAAAACAACACACATCTGTGTACCCACCACACAACTAAACACATGAAGTATTACAGATAAGGTAGAAGCCTTCTGCATACAGCCTACTTCATCGTGTACCTCTGGAGTCTTAGGGACCTTCCTGAAAGGGTGGAAGTTTCTGGATTTTCTCTAATGGGAGAAAGACCTTGATAGATTTACTTTCTTTCTCAATCAAAACCTTACTTGATTCCCTACATGTAAGAAAATTATGCTCCACTGCAGCCCCTGGAGTCCTGGCTGGAGAGAAGAGCGCCACTAACACTCCCCTTGCTGGTGGCGCTGTCCATGCTTGGTATGCGCTTCCTGGCTTTCTCCCCCAGTCTGCATGTGGACATTTTCTCTCTTTCGAAGACAATGCTTAGAGATCGGCTACTTGCCCAGGGTCCCCAGCAAACACAGCAGAACATACTGTGACATACTGACATCAGTGGCTCACTAGCTCCTTTCACTGGAGCCTGCCTTGTCAACATGTGGCCAGTTTCCAACCCTCAGGTAAACATACTCACCAATGCCATAAATGATTGGAAAGTGGTTTTCGTTTTCTTCCCGGTCATTTAATTCTAACAAACAAACAAACAAACAAACGTGTTTATTTTTAAGGAACACTAAACAATTGCTTTCATTTTGTAAAACAGAGCCCCCGCTGCTACAGCGGGGAAAACAGACCACAAAAGGAACTGTTTTCCTGTTTCCTTGCTGAGTCCCAGAGCACTCGGTTTACACTGGACGAACGGCCACCTCCAGGGGCAGCTCCCAGCCATCCACATGCTCAGCAGTCTGCCACGCAGGAGGCAGCCCCCACCCGGCGTGTGGCCCCTTCTCCTGCCCAGGACAGACAGGCTTCTGAAAATGCCAGGGAAGGGAAGGCGAGTGACCCTGAAGCGGGTCGGCATCACAACGGAGGTGCGCAGGACTTGGACACGGGGCAGGAGGGAAAGCCATTCCAGCAGATGGGGGAAGCTAGAAGAAAAGTCAGCAAAGCATCGGCAGATTGTGTCTTCTGTGACTGAGCTACCGGGGCTAGGCCCGGCTTTACGGGGGGGGGCAAAGCGTCCCTGGGATCTCCAGCTTCATTTTGGAAGGACGGCAGAACTTACCTGTCACACATAATGTCACTAAGTGAATGTCATCTTCTTGTCTGTCAAATTCACCTACAATTAGAATTTTAAAACTGGATGTCAAAAAAGGTCCTTTAATTATTAGCAGAACACGTGCTGAGCAAGTCCAGAAAGAGACGGAGGGACGGAACCCCGCGGAGCCATCTCTGTTCTCGCCCCCTTTCGGCCACCACCTGGCCTCCAGGCTGCCCGGTCAGGGCCATGCCCCGAGCCTCAGGCCCGAAGAAAACTGTGACCAAGGCTTTCCGCTTCTCTCTTCATTTGGAGGCTTGGGAGGATAAAATGACTCTAAAGAGTTTTACTCTTCCTAAGCAACTATTTTTCCTGACATCATAGTCATAAAAAATTCGAAAATACCGTATTTGCCGGCGTATAAGACGACTTTTTGGCCCTGAAAAATATGCCTCCAAGTGGGGGGTAGTCTTATACGGCGAGTATATAACAAACTCTGTATTTTGAGTGGAAATGTTAGGGGGTCGTCTTATACGCCCAGTCGTCTTATACGCCGGCAAATACGGTATTTTCAGGGCCAAAAAATCATCTTATACGCCGGCAAATACGGTATTTGGAGTCAAAAATTTGTAAATACAGGAGTATAAGGAGTAATGGGTTTTTAATGGTAGAAGTATATGGATTTTAATGCCCATAATCTCCGTTAATACGCTGTGTGTTTCATGCTTTTCCATGCACAGTTAAGTTCATAGCATGTAGACATTTTATATTTAACAGCTACATCGTTATTCCTTTACTAATAAACATTAGATAATTTCCTGTTGGAAATGTTCTACTACTCATCTATCTTTGGGCATAAATTGTGTACACATTTCGGGCTATTTTCTTAGAATAGATTCCCAGAAGGGGAATTACTGGGTCCAAGGGTAGGAGCCTTTTTGAGACTACCCTGCTGCCAAACTGCTTCCCAGCAGGTTGCACCAGTGTACACTCCAGCTCTGTGTCACTCTGTTGCCTCACTCCTCGTGGTTAACACAGAACAATGTGGTTTTGAAAAAAAATACTTGCTCACTGAGTAGGGAAAATATGGTATGATTGGTGTTCACATTTTCTACGTATTAAAATGGACATTTCTTCCTGGAGGGTGGTTCTGTTTTTACATAATTCAGAGCATATCAACTGCTGTCTTAAAAAAAAAAAATCTTGAGCCATCCCATTAACCCCTGAAAATGTAGCTGTGTGCTGTTCAGTCTTTACGTCAGATTCCAAGCTGAGCAGTCTATGTTGCTCCAGGGAGGTGTGCCCCTCTGGTGTCCTCACCGGGACTTATAGCCAAGCAAAAATAGGTACAAATTTTTATCAAACGTGGGGGAAACAGGGAACTTACTAAGAAGTTGATGAGTAAGTTTTTGTGACAACTGCCTATCGTCGCTGAAGCCGCCCACGAGGTGCACTTCCAGCCTGGCAAAGAGACGGGGTTGTGGTCAGAGGCGGCAAGGGCAGCGCAGCGCGCTGGTTTGCTCCAGACGGTGCTTCTCGGCTCAGCAAGCCCGCGCTCCACAGCGGGCCTCCAGGCCATGCGCGAGCCTTCGTGCGCACAGAAGGTACCTGTGTGGCCCCCGGCGTGAACGGGGAGGCTGCCAAGGCCAGGCGAGCTGCTGGGGTCCTGCCAGGATCCCTGGTGGCTGAGCGTGCTTCCGCCTTACCACAAAGATGATGCCGCTTGGTGCAGGGGGCGGGGAACGCTGCTCAGGAAAAATATGCCTCTACACTGTCTACCCCCCCACAGCAGGACACCTCTGAAAACCTCTTCAGCGTCTCTGCCAAGAGGAACGGGCGGAGGAGTGGGAAGGGAGGACAGCTTACGCTCTGCAGCCCGGTCTGTGGAGGGGCTGCAGTGGACCTTCCACAGTGCTGTCTCCCCCAACGCCCACCTCTCCTGGAAAGACAGGAATGATCATCTTCATCCCAGAGAGGGAAACTGAGTCTCTGCCTAAAGCACCTGCTCATTATCCACTGTGTCCCCTTGAACGTTAGATGCATGAGACAGAAAAAAGTGTTCTTGGAGTTAAATAATTCGGGGAAATCTTGCCCAATGTAACCCCTCCCTAGGAATCATAGTTCACACTAGCAAAGAAAAGCCGTAAGAAGTCTGACAGGTGGGGAAAAAAATAAACTGTTTAGCCACGTGTTTCCCACTTGTCTGCTAACTACCTGTGCGCAACAACCCGGGGACAAGTGCTTTGGAAAGTGCAGTTCTGCCCTGGCTGGTTTGGCTCAGTGGATAGAGTGTCAGCCTGTGGACTAAGAGTCCCAGGTTCGGTTCCGGTCAAGGGCATGTGCCTGGGTTGCTGGCTCAATCCTCAGTGGGGGCATTCAGGAGGCAGAAAATCAATAATTCTCTCATTATTGATCTTTCTATCTCTCCCTCTCCCTTCTCTCTGAAATAAATTAAAAAATACTAAAAAGCAGAAACCGGTTTGGCTCAGTGGTAGAGCGTCGGTCTGCGGAATGAAAGGTCCCGGGTTCGATTCCGGTCAAGGGCATGTACCTTGGTTGTGGGCACATCCCCGGTGGGGGGTGTGCAAGAGGCAGCTGGTCGATGTTTCTCTCCCATCGATGTTTCTAACTATCCCTCTCCCTTCTTCGCTGTAAAAAATCAATAAAATATATTTTAAAAAGTAAAAATAAAAAAACTAAAAGAACCTCCCTATCAATATGAAAATGTATTTTTTTTAAAAAAGTGCAGCTGTATTTCACATAGACGTGAGGAATGAATTGGAATCTCTAAGAAGCCAGCACAGGGCCAACCATCAAGCGGTCTCATACTGAGCATTTAAAGAAAGAGGAGCAGAGGTCGCCATGGCTTTCCTCCACACTGGGCCACAGGGTGCAGCAAACCTTCCAGAGTGACCAAATCAGTTCCATGAACGGACCAGGGATATCTCACAACTGTGTTCCGAGAACCATGGAGCTGGGCCTGTGGCCAGATCCAGCTAAGTGATGGAGGGGCCCAATGAAAAGTCCATCCTGCCACAAAGTCCGTGCAGCCTCTGCACGCCAGTGAAGCTGGCCCAGCCGTGTCAGCCACAGGCAGAAGTAGAATCACATTTAAAAATTCAACTGTGTTGTGCTAGTGAAACTGACAGAGGCTCTTTTAAACCTTTGGGATTCTAAAAGCTTGTATATGAATGAACTAGTTCATTCAACGGCTGCATTAGGCTTCAAGTAAAATGAGAGCAAAGTCTGCAAAGTTGGCCTGATGGGAGAGGCAGGAGGGGCAGGGGAGTGAGCACAGGTCAGATGTCATGGGCCCACCACTGACCAGCTGTGTGCCTGCAGGGCGGCTGAGTCTGTGTCAGCAGCGGTGGAAAGGAGGTGGTTACGCTTCCTGTAACCGGTGAGAGGGTTAGATGCTGTGATGGACGGCCAGGTCACACATCAGCTCTTGTAAGGGATCCTTGGTGAAATCAGTACCCCTAGTCCCTCAGCCGTCCCCGTTCCTCCCCTGCCTTGATTTTTTCCACAGCCCTGTCTACCATTTAACATCCTGCTTTGCTTACTGCAATGCCTCCTTGCTTTACAATATGAACACCGTGGGGGCAGGTTTGGTGTACGCTGCCCACTGCTCTGTCCTTGGCACCTATAACCAGTTCTTGCTCATGCAGAGCATTCAATAAATAATTGCTGAAGGAATAAATGAATGAAGGGATACTACATCTGGGGCATAACAAAGCAATGTCTGATAGAGAACATCTAAAAATACATTCCTGAGCATAAAACTACAGGTGCAAGGTCAGACCTTCCATGTACAATCCAGCATTGTTTCCTGCCTGTACCCATCACCCACTCACTCACCACCACCCAGGACAAGGGGCCATGCTGTGCCAAGCTCCGCTCCAGGGGAACAAGACAGCCTCTGTGGCAGTGACACCCTGTGTTTCTGTCCCAGCTTCCACCGAGGTTTCCTCTACGCAAGGGTGCAAAGTTCCCGACATAAAAAAAAAAAAAAAATAGTAGCGTGGAGCTCACCTTCCACATTGGGCGTGGTCAGAAAAGGACTTTATGGAGTTCATGATCAAGGGGACCTCAGCTTTGGTGTCAGTTCCGTCACAGTGTGTCAGGCAGGTAGCCCCATTACCTGAAGAACAAGGTGAAATGACTCGTGTTATTCCCGATGAGCACTCAGTAAGCAAGCCAACTCAATCCCGTCCATTCGGGCCACCTCATCTTTGAACATCCTGTAAGGAAAAACAGAAACCGTGCTGCCCAGCCAACCCGTTCTGACCAGGGCACGGGGAGGTACCATGCAGACCAGAGAAAAGGTGAGCGGGGTCAGGTTTCCCGTAGGACACCAGGACACTCAAATCGAGACATGAATGGTCCCAGACGTGGTTGGTTTAAATAATGATTTCCTTTGTCTCTCTCGCCATACCTGTGTGCCTCAGGACCACAATGTGACAAGTGGTGGCATCATCAGAACCCAGAATGGAGATGGAGCCTGTTTAAAAAAGAAATAAAATAAAATATCCAATAGCCTTTTGGGATGGCGCCCAATTCACTGCGTCCTAACCTACCATCCTTTGGGGAGGTCACTGCAAGCTCTCTCTGCTGAACATACAGAAGGCCCTGGGGTCCCACATGTTGAACAGACTGACCTCTGAGAAGTCTGGCTCTTTCCTGTTTAATTAAGAAAAAATAAAATAGTGATGGAAATTAGTGAGGATTGAGTAACTAGAGAAGGTGGAGAGAGCCAAAGTGTGCCCTAAGTGGGAAATACACACTTGTAGGTCCGAGGTGTGTGTTTTATTTGACAGAAAGGCTAAACTAAAAAGAGAGCAGTAACTATCATGTGAACAATGCAAAAAGCAACAACAAAGTCCTATTCTTTTTTATCCTATAAAACAAGATTTTAGTGTCTACGGAATAAGATGCAAAAATCCTTTTTCACAGTTCCTGAAGAAGATAGGAGGCTCCTCACAATTTCCCAAGAGTGAAGAGAATCAGACCATATGGATCAGTGGACCAGAGACCACATCCCCTCTTTACTTTCTTTAAAGAAGTAGAAGGGTTAAGATCTTCCCTATCCCCAAATCTGGTAATCCTGCTCCTGGAAATTCATAATGAGAAAATAATCCAAAATCCCTGTGTTATTTAGGATGGCAAAAAGCTGGGGGCAGCAACAAGAAAGATAAGTAAATTGTGCAGAACCAACTCACAACTACTAATTGTGCGGTCATGGAAAATGAGGACTATGGGAAAACAGCTTTGAAATGTACAATGAAAAGCAAGATGCAAAAGTATAAAAATTTAAAGCTATAAATATACTGTTTAATACAACAATGCTAAAACATGACTATACCTAGGAAAAATTAAGTATCCAATTTAATTCTGGAAGGAAATTCACCAATATGAGCATGGTTGTTAGAACAGGGCAACCTCAAGTAATTTAACTGGTGTTTTTTCTCTATTCTCTAAATCTTCTATGATATAGTTATGTTATTATTTTTTTAAAAATTTTATTGATTATGGCATCACATAATTGTCCTCATCCCTCCATTCCCATCCCAAACCCCTCCCTACATATGCCCTCGCCCCCCTGTTGTCCACGGCCACTGGCGAGGCCCATGTGCATGCACACAGGTCCTTTGGTTGATCTCTGCCCCTTACCCCCACCCTCCCCTACTTTCCCTCTGAGGTTTGATGGTCTGATCGCTGCTTCTCTTTCTCTGGGTCTGTTTTTGTTCATCAGTTTATGTTGTTCATTATTTCCTCTAGATGTATGAGATCATGTGATCTAAGATAGTTATTATTAAAGTAGAAAACCAAAAATGAGCAAATCTATAAAGAAATTGATTAATATTAGGTTGTCCACATTTTGTCCAAATGAATATTTGTATAAATTCTTATGCAGTAAACCTGGGAGAGGAAAAATTAAGTGGTTAAATTCTTGAATGAAAACTGAACTACACATTTTTTCCCCAAAAATGTCAAATTGATACAACCCTAAGTATCAATTTCCTTACTTGCAACAAATAAACGCAATGAAAAAATTCTTATCCAGATGTGTATTGTCTAGACTGGAGAAAGTTCTTATAGTCTTAAACAGGCTTCTTGCCCTATCTCATATTGGTGAGAATTTAAGTTATAGTACTTATTGAAATAGATATAAAAAGGCATAATGACCAGCTTGATGAATTATAGTGTCTTCTTTTTAATAAACTCCCATTAATTGGAAGCAAACCAGCAATTAGAATGAGCCCGGCCCTCAGTGAGAGAGGAACTGAGGATTAAGTGAGCTGCCTGGCACCCCGCCCGCTGCGGAAGTCAAGGGGAACTAGAGTGGCCGCCGGTCCTGAACTCAAGGCACCCTTATCGGGGAGCACTTTCCACTTCCCTGCACTTCGCAGCTCACCTCACGTCAACACAACCAAGGAGATCACAGAATTTCCTTTTATCACTCCTTTATTACGTACCTTACCTTTGTTCTTTTGGGAAAGAGAGCGGGAAGAGTAAAGGCAAATTTTTACCATTTCTTTTCATAACTGGGTCACCATCCAAAAGCAAAGCTACTTGTGAGATTTGATTATCACTTTCATACCCAAGACCAAAAACCGGGTCTTTTTTTGACATAGCTCCAGAGAGAAGCACCATGGACTATCAGAAGAGAGAACGCCCCACGGCAGAAATGGTATGCTGCTCTGGCTTCCACTTAAAGAAATAAAAAAAAGTTCAGCCAAAGTTCTCTGGGGGAAAACCCACAGCCAGCCCTACCTCATAAACTCACATCCTTTCTGATATAATAAATAGCCTCAGCTTCCTCAACTTTTGCTTTTCTCTGGACACTGAGATTCACTTTTTTTAAAAATATCTTTCCTATTGGTCTTTCTGTGCAACACCTCACCCTCAGTTCCCAATTCCACACCTATGGGACCCAGGGGTCAGCACCCCCTCCTGAGAGGGGCCAGGTGGTAAGTATTTGGGGCTGTACAGACTGCACTGCAGCGTGAAAGCAGCACAGCCCCATGTAACAAAAGGCTGTAGCTGTGCCCCAAAAACCTTATTTATGGGAAATACCAAAATCTGAATTTCATATACTTTCACATCACCAAGAATTAATCTTTTGATTTTTCTCCCACCCTTTAAAATTTAATGTTAAAGCTCACAAACTCTCCACAAACAGGGTTTGGCTTGTGCCTACAGTTCATCGCCCCCTGGGTTGGCCAATCACTTAGCTGCATCCTGGAGGATGACCACTGAACCCTCACTCCTGCTGCATACTGCCAGTTCTGCCTTCAAAAACAGGAGAGCGGGTCTAACGGGCTTTGTGAACTGCAAAGCACGCTGTGTAAGAAGTTATTACCTGGTACAGCTCTCAAACTGAGCCTCCTGACCACGTGTGCTACCTTGTTTCAGTCCTCCATGGTCTCACATCTAAGCTCCTGCCCCAGAATGCAGGAGCGGAAGGTAGACAGCAAGACAATGGAGTCCCCTGCCTTCCACCGACTGGCCGTGGGCATGCTCCTGACTGCTCCCGCCTCTCCTCTGGGCCATGGGGATGGTGCTGACCGCGCCTTGGGCTGTGTGAGGAGGAACGGAGAGTTTGCAGGGAGTGGCTGTCACCATTTCTCGTCCGTTTCTTGGATCCCCAAGGTCTCCCTTCCCACTCTATCCTCCCTGACGGCTGCCAGAACTATTGCTTCAAAACACTGGTTTTGTCACATCCCTTCTCTGCTTAAAAAAACCAGCACCTTTCTGAGCCCAGCAATTTCATTTGAATGAGTAATTATAGGGTTTAGAATGATTTAGCTCTGTGACTTTTCATAATGAAAGATTATAAGTACCTTACATGCTTAAAAGGAGGAAGAGAGAGTTACAGTGCATTCATATTGTGGAATTCTACGGATCCCTTTAAAAGGTGCTGCAGGACTGGTTAAGAGCAGAGACTGCACAGTGCCGCCGATGGAACTTTCTGCGGTGATGTTATTTCAGCAACATCTGGATCTGTGCTGTCTCGTACAGGAGCCACAGGTGGCTGTCAAACACTTGACATGTGGTTAGCTCGAATGAGGGATTTTTAAAGTTTATTTAATTTTAAATAATTTAAATGTAAACAGCCACACGTGGTTGGTGGCCACCATACTGAACAGTGCAGCTGGAGACCCAGGCAGACGGCCAGGGTTCCAAAGCAGGCCACACCACTTACAGGATGTGGGACCTCGGGCAACTCACTCAACCTCTCTGTGATCACAGGCATCGCCTGTAAAACGGGAGCAGCACCAACACTACCTCACAGGGCAGTGGTGCTCAGCAAGTCTCACTACATCACTGTCATTTCTTAAAAACTGACGTTAGCCCTGGCTGGTCTGGCTCAGTGGATAGAGCGTCAGCCTGCGGACTGAAGGGTCCCAGATTTGATTCCGGTCAAGGGCATGTACCTTGGTTGCGGGCACATCCCCAGTAGGGGGTGTGCAAGAGGCAGCTGATCGATGATTCTCTCTCATCGATGTTTTTAACTTTCTATTCCTCTCTGTAAAAAAAAAAAAAAATCAATAAAATATATATTTTTAAAAAGAATATTTACTGAAATGTGAAGTGATTGTAGCCATAGATTATTTATTCTTCTTTTTGACATTGACATTTATGTTTTTATGAAAAGGATGTACTACTTATAGAAAAATAGTGAAATCTTCCATTTCCCTCCACTGCTTATTTGTTGAGGGATCCATCCAAACCCCTCCGCTCCAGGTACCACCTGCCTCTCCACTCAGTCCCAGTCTGTCCCTCTCTGCACCAAGGACACTGGCAGTTCACTGCCCTCGGGACCCTTCCTCCCCTTCCCATCCGAGCACAGTCTCACTTGCCTCGCTAGAAAGCACCCCTTCCCCTTTTCAAATCTCTCTTACCTCCCCCCTCCTTCCCTTACACTGTTGCCAGTGAACGTGACCGCCCCTCCTCCTGTGCCTCTAATGTGAATTGGTTCCCATGAGGAAGCCTTTCTAGGCCACGCACGGCTCCCTAAAAAGGCCGAGCCCCACATCCCCTCCTCTCCCCGCACTCAGTGTGCTCCCTTGGACTCTGATCTTTCTATTTGTCCTATAAATTTTCAGGCATAAAAAGTAAGAGTCACCTAAATCTTTTCAGGCAGCTGGAATGTTTTCCCTTGGTGAGTCCTACTCCTGACTTCACTGTGACAGTGACACAGCGCAAGGAAAGTGCACGATGCCTAGTGTCTGCTACATCCTCAGTGCGTGCTGGCAGCTATTACTGCTGTTTTCCAGAAATGCAAGCTGAGAATCGCACGAAGCTGCCCCCTTTTCCCTGTCAGTAATTCCCCCTCATGCTTCGGGTCATCTGTTCACTCATTTATTTATTTCTAAATATATATTAAATAAAATTTCAGGGAGAGGAAGGAAGAGGGAGAGAGAAAAACAGCCATGATGAAAATCACAGATCCGCTGCCCCCTACAGGGGGTCCAGCTGGCATGTGCCCTGACCTGGAGTCCAACCCTGACCTCCTGGCTCACAGGTCTGCGCTCAACCACCGAGCCACACCAGCTGGGCTGTTCGCTCACCGATGTAACAAATACCCGCGGAAGCTTACACTCTGGGGGGCAGATTAAGGAGAATAAACAGAAGTAGTGTGCAGACAAAACCATGACAAACTGTGCGGCTGCCGCAGAGGGGACTCTCCCTCAGCCCACAGGCCAGACCAGCTTCGGTGCTCAGTCTCAGCGGGAAGGGGGCGCTTTTCTTTGGGGCACTGCACAGCCTCCGGCCTTTGGGTGACTCTGTGATCAGAAACCACCCCTCCCTGGCCAGACGGTAGATGCCCTGGGTGCAGGGAAAGAGGTGAGCGCGGGGCAGTGCCCAGGGGAGAGATCTCAGTCATTCCCCCTTAACTGGGGCAAGCCTGAGGTGGGGTCCCCAGTCGTTTTTTTTTTCTTTTCTAACAGAAAAACAACCAACCAACCAACCAACACCCTTCTGCAAACAGTTTCTGCATCAGCGTGGACCAAGGTTTCAGAGATCTATGTGAGGGCAAAAGCAGGAAAACAAAGCAAAACGCTACCACCAGGGCGTGGTCCCCAACGCGGCGCAGCTGCGGCACCGCAGGGCCCTTTCTTCCGGCTAAAAATAGCGGGGGCCCCGCGCCCCGGGGCGGGGGGAGGAGGGGGCCCGGGAGGAGCCCCAGGGCGCCCCGGCCCAGGCGCTGCCCGAGCCCACCCCGGGATGACCGGCCGCTTCCGGGGACCCCGCGGCGGGGCTCCCCGCGGGCGCTGCTGAGCCGGGGCGGCTGCCCGGCTTCCCCGCAGCGCCCAGCCCGGGCGGGGGCTGGGCGGCCCCGCCTGGGGACGGGGGTCCGGGGCGTCCCCCGGCCGCGGTGCTGGGCGACCCTGGGGGTGTCACCCAACCTCTCTGGGCCCGGGCCCTCCCCCCCGAGAACAGGGGCTCAGCAGACGCCCTCTACGGTCCAAAGGCAAAGGCTCCATCCACAGACGCCTCCGGCGCCGGCAGGAGGTCGCTGCCCGCGGCCGGGGTGCCGCCGGCAGCCCCTCAGCCGCGCCAGGTTTGAGCAGCTTCGGGCGGAGCGGGCGGCGGCGGCGGCGGCGGCGGCGCGGGGAGGGGGGCTGGGTCCGCCCGGCAGAAGCCCCCCGCCCGGCCCCGCTCACCTCCAGAAGCGGGTGGGCTCGGACGAGGTCCGCGGCGGACTGCGGCAGCTGCACTCGCCGCCCCTCAACCAGCAGCGGCATCGCGGGCACGGCGGCCCCGGCGGCCCCAGGGAGGCGTCGGCCGCGCCCGCCGCGGGCTGCCAGCCCCCGCCGCCCCCGCCGCCTCCGCCGCCCCCGCCGCCGCCCCCGCCTTTGGGTGCCGCCGCGGGCGCCGCTGGGAAGTGGAGTCCGAGCAGACCGCACTGACCCAGGAGGGTGAGGAAATCTAGGGCGGGGCCGCAATGCCCCTCGGGAAGCGTAATCTGATCGCCAGGAAGCGGGGTGAGGCCAGCCTCCTCCGCAGGGGGCGCTGGGAAATGTAGTCCTGAAAGCATGGGGGGGGACGTAGGGTGGGGAGCTGCGCCCAACTTGAGAGCCTTTGCTCTCAGAGGCTCGCTCAGTTCCCAGATCCGGTAACTTGGCCTGAGTGCGGGGTCTGAGGGCTCTCGGCTTCGGTTCACAGCACGGCCCCTACCATCTAATCGCGCGTGATCTTGAACAAGTCCCAGATGGTATTCAGTGAATAATAAACGCACACTCTTAAACTGGGAAAATAGAGCCTAAAATTTGCTAGCCCCACATTTAGAAATCATCAGTTAACTATTGGGATCCAGTAGGCACCATACCATGCAGTCCCTACTGAGGATAGGTACCCTGGTTCAAGGCTGGGGTTCTCTATTCTAAAACTTGGAAATACTGTATCACTCAAATAGATCCAATTCCACAATACATCAACAAAAAGTAATTTTTTAAAATATATTTTATTAGTTTTTTACAGAGAGGAAGGGAGAGAGATAGTTAGAAACATCCATGAGAGAGAAACATTGATCAGCTGCCTCCTGCACACCACCTACTGGGGATGTGCCTGCAACCAAGGTCCATGCCCTTGACCTGAATCGAACCTGGGACCTTTCAGTCCGCAGGCTGATGCTCTATCCACTGAGCCAAACCGGTTCTGGCAACAAAAAGTAATTTTTTTAAAAAAGATGGTGAGATGAGGAGAGTCATCCCATGATGAGCAAACACTACTAAAATTTATTCATTTTTATATTCCACCTCCTCTTAGTTTTTCTAAACTCCCAAGGGCTAAGAAACACCATAATTAGTGTCAGGTTGGGGCTCTCTTAAGTTGGTACCAAGGAAGTAACATGGGTAAAATGGAAGTCATCCTTGTCTTGAAAAGATTTTTTCATGGAAGAGCTTCCTTCTTTAGTCTTTAGTCTTTCTCACAAGGTAGCCAAACAGTTGACAGGTTTTATATGCATTTTCACTGAATCCTCACAACCCTAGAATAGGTATTAGTTTTCAATTAACAGTTCAATAAAATTAAGTTTTGAAGAGTGTGTCACACACGTGGTTAGAAAGAGAAGCTACTGCCGAAACTGCCCAATGGGGGGTGTGCAAGAAGCAGCTGATCGACGATTCTCTCTCATCGATGTTTCTAACTATCCCTCTCTCTTCCTCTCTGTAAAAAATCCATAAAATATATATTTTAAAAAAGAAAGGAAGGAAGGAAGGAAGGAAGAAAGGAAGGAAGAAAGGAAGAAAGAGAAGCTACTAACCAAGCAGAGACACAAAGGGTAGACTCTGGTTCTCATCAATTGAAAGTCTGTAGGGCTGTGGTTGAGCATAGACCTATGAAGGTCGGGGTTATGATCCCTAGTAGGAGTCATACGGGAGGAAATTATTTTCATCATTTGTTTCTCCCTCTCCCTCTATGATATATACTGAGTGCCCAGATTATCTCTGAATGCATAATAATCTGGCCACTCAGTGTGTATGCGCGCACGCGCTATTATGAGGCCTAGTGCATAAATCTGTGCATGGGTGGGGTCCGGCTAGCCTGGCCGGGGGAGGGGACATGGGTGGTTGGCCAGCTTGCCTACTGGTTGAGGGGGCAATTTACATATTAGCCTTTTATTATATAGGACAGTGTTTCCCAAAGTGTGGTACGGGAAGAGTTTGGTGGGGATATGCACTGCACCTTGCTTAGCTGCGCCTAATTCTACGTTCTCATGAGTCAAGTCAATTTCATCCTTCTCATTGATCCAAATAAATGTTATTTATGACTTTTATTTATATTTTATTATGAATAATTTTATTTTTTATTATTTTGTGTACATATATATATATATATATATTATTAAAATACATCCCTTTTTTTTTGACAAGGGGTACTCAGTGCTACGAAAATTATAGAAGGGGTACACATATATCAAAAGTTTGGGAA
Source organism: Vespertilio murinus (assembly GCA_963924515.1). Classification (NCBI taxonomy): domain Eukaryota; kingdom Metazoa; phylum Chordata; class Mammalia; order Chiroptera; family Vespertilionidae; genus Vespertilio; species Vespertilio murinus. The sequence goes on from OZ004705.1 coordinate 86,217,987, forward strand.
ACACTGATATAGGGTATACACTGAGTGGCCAGATTATGTGTTCAGAGATCATAATAATCTGGCCACACACTCTAGAGGCCCGATGCATGAAATTCATGCAAGAATAGGCCTCCAAAGCTGCAGCCCAATCCCCCATCCACTGGTCATTCAGGAAGGTCTTTCCCAAAGGTCATGCCACTGTCAAGTCTATCTAGCATATTAACTCTTTATTATATAGGATACACAATGAGTGGCCAGATTATCATGACCACCTGACATTTGTAGGCAAATTTGCTGTACACTGCATCATATGGGATATGGAAGCCAAAGGCCTGTTCGAACACCTTTGCTGTCTGCAGTTAGCAAAATTAAATGTCTTCAATTCGCACAGGGACACAAGGATGGGACAGTTGAGCATTGGAAAAAAGTCATGTGGTCCAATGAATTACGTTTTGTTGCATCATGCTGATGGCAGAGTGAGAATTTCACAGAAACGGCATGAAAGCATGCACCCCACATGTATGAGTACAACCCTTCAAGCTGGTGGGGGCAGTATGGTTTGGGGCAAGTTTTCCTGGCATGATTTGGGCCCTTTAATTCGTGTGGAACAATGTCTGAATTGCACAACATTCCTAAGTATCATTGCTGATCAAGTTCATCCTATCATGTTGATGGCGTATCCCAATGGAGATAGCTTCTTCCAAGACAATGCACCATGCCACGGTGCTCATATTGTGCAGGAGTGGTTTCAAGAAATGAGGGAGACTTTGCCTTGCTCAGGTGGCGCCCACAATCATCAGATCTCAATCCAATTGAGCATTTGTGGGACGAAGTTAAAAGAGCCATCAGGCAAATGGTTCCACAACCATCAAATCTCACAGAGCTGGACAGTGCTATTCATCAGGCATGGTGTCAGATTCCTCACATCACCGTTCAACATCTTGTGGAGTCGATGCCAAGAAGAATCGCTGCAGTATTGAATGCAAAAGGTGGCCCAACGAAGTACTGATGGGGTAGTCGTAATAATCTGGCCACTCAGTGTGTGTGTGCTTTTCAGTAAGAGGAACAGAAAACCCCTTGTTCTCATACACTTTCCAAAGAGATTTCACAATTACTTTTTCACCAGATATATTCCTTCAAAGCATGTAAAATTTTGAAGTGTTCATCTTCCTTGGACCATTTCAAACCGCAGTCATTCTAGGCTGGTTGTGATGAAGGGGAGTCAATAACACTTCAGATGCATCTGGAAGTGCATCGCATCACCAACATGCACTTTATGTTTGAGCACTCCCAATCACACTGGCAATATTTTTGCCTTTTTAAACAAATCTCATATTCAGTTTTACATTGCAAATCAATGTTTAAATACAGATCAATAAGAAAAAAAATTAAAAGAACATTTGTATAGGTAGCATCTTTCTTAAGGTACCTCCCTTTATTGATATAAGAACAAGAATTCCAGATTAACCAGGTCACTGTTTTATTGTCACAATAGGTTTTTTATCAAGCTCCTTTGAAAGTAAACACTTAACTTATAAATATATCCCTCTACATTAAAGCTACTTCCCAACCACTTACCATTATTTCTATGGACACATTTCATTATTTCTATGGACACATTTCATTTTCTCCTTTTGTCCAGGATACAAAAATCCCACCTTTTTGTCAGCAGTTAAAAAAAAAAAAAGGACCTACAGGTTCTCAAGTGACGTTCCACCAAGTCACTAAAGTAAGTCACCAATATCCAAAACTTTTTAAAGCAATAAAAATTTCTGTTCCAAACCATATTTACAGACTGCAATTCAAACTTTACATCGCCATCAATATAATTATACAAGAGCATATAATGCTCTAGGAAAGAGAAAGTATTTCATTACAAAATATTTGTGATCAAGAAAATATTACTTGCCTTTAAATAAAAAATAGGAAAAGTGGCAGAAAAATAAATAAGGTTAAAGATGTACATTTTCACAAGTAACAAAAAAGTACACAAATAAAGAATGAAGCTAAATATGCATGAGCTTCCAAATGAATCTAGCAGTGCCCGCACAAATTTGCCATATGCAAGGTTCTTTAGACTCCTCTTGTTTAGTTAAAAAAAAAAAAACTAAGGAGGATTTCACTGAGCTGAATCCATGATATAAATAGCCAGTTGGACAGAGTGTATATGTAGCCTTGGCCAATCGTTGCTAGCAAAATCACCCCACAAATAACCTAAAATGTACTCCACCCTCCCCAAGAAATTTTCAAAATGAGAACTGGTCTACTCATACTGGTAAAAATATTTTTAAAATTCCACTATAAACGAGTCATTCTAGTTCAAACAGTACTCTTGGGAGCTTTGGGGTAAACTACTCTTTGCTTGCTGTTTTATAAAAAGCCCAACCCCCACTTTCAGTCAATGTGAATTACTTTTACCTGGAACTCCATTTTTCTTCTAACTCCACTTACACTCACATGTGGATGATTTGGCTGATTCCGTTTCCCTGAATCCCCTATCTCCTCCCTCCAGGCTTTGGGTGGTCTCTGAAGCCCCCGGAGATCTCCCTCTCTCAGCATTTGGGACCAGCCCTGGCCATCTCCCCACTGTCCTCCTACCTTCCCTGCACCCCACTGAACCACAACACACAAACAGTTACAGCAGAGGTAAACAATGTACCCAAAATAAACTCTTTCTAGAGACTATAAATAGTGTTCTAGAGGATTTTCACTGATCAGAAAAGTCCTATGAGTATGGCTCTGACCAGAACCTATGTTTAAAATGCAATCTGTTAAAACAGGCTGTTGCTGATATTAGAAATTTCACAATAATTATGTTAAAAAGCTGTAACACACAAAAGTATACATTAAGTATACACAAACAAGCCAATCCTTGAACACTTATCATCAACTCCATTATAAAATATTGCACATGATATTCAGTCTTTTCCTTTGTCTATATGGGAGCAAAAAGAAGGGGTTAAACATGTCTGTTCACACACTAGAGTAAACCTAACTTGAATAAGGTGCCAGAGGCAGGTACTCGATGCTCTAGTTTGACGTGAAGCTCCAACAGTACGAGCCTGGTATTAAAGGGCAGGATGGGAGGCGTGTTCATCTCAGTCACAAATCCTTGCAATCAATGGGGACTGGTCTGGCAGGTACAGCACTGGTGGGGAGCCCACACTACTTGAAGGACTTCGAAAATGCGTGTCAAAGGAGCTCGGTGTAATCCCAACTTCACCTTTCAAAAAGTCATCATCTTCATCTTCCACCACCTCCTATCAGGAGAACAGAGATTATCAATAAGATCACAAGTGGTTTGAAAAGCTTCCAAGAATTCCTTCCCTCAGGAATGTGCTACTTCTGGAAAGGTAAAGGAAACATTATAATTCAAAAGCTTCCCCTGGCCCTGGCCAGTCTGGCTCAGTGGATTGAGCATTAGCATCCGGTTCGGTCAAGGGCATGCATCTCGGTTGTAGGTTCCTCTCAAGCGTGGAGCCTGGACAGGGCTCATGCAGGAGACAACAAATCAATGTGTTTCTCTCACATCGATGTTTCTCTGTTTTTCCCTCTCTCTTCCACTCTCTCTAAAATCAATGGAAAAATATCCTCAGGCAAGGATTAACAAAGAAACGCTTCCTCTGATGCACACTTCTCAATTGCTCAGCACACACTGTCACTATTTGTTTAAAGTCAGGTTTGTTTGTTTTTTAACAGATTTTAAGATCAATAAGGGCAGGTCACATAATATGTCATTCTTGCTCACTATTATAACTTGTGTATCTAACACAATGTGAATGAATGAATGGAGGCTTCAAACACAAAATATGAGGAAAAACAATAAAATGAGATTTCTAATGATTCCTTATAAGACAAGCACATAAAGTTGACCTTTAATGGGGAAATAAGTCTGCCACACACAAAAAAGAAGAGTGACATTATTTATTATTGAATCTAATTTTCCCCTTAGACAATAGCTGCCTCACTTCGTCTGCCATGCACTGGAAGGTATGCTGCAGACCTGCATCTTTACCACTCACTCACAAAGAGCTACAAAATTAATGGTAGCCTCTATATAATTACGGAGTTGCTTATAGTATCAACATAGTATATTTGCCATTGTTACTTGGTGGTAATGATCAAGTGATAAAGATCTAAATTTATTTATCTAAATTTATTAATTTTTTATTAATCTTCACTCCCCAAAGTCAATGTGTGAAGTGTCTGGTTTAAATTATTCATCAAAAACACAAAAACTCTTTTCATAAGAACATATCCTGAGCTTAGAATTTTGCAAAGGCAGAATGTATAAAATGTCCTATTTTTAAAAAAAAGTTTTATTGATTTCAGAGAGAGGAAGGGAGAGGGAGAGATAGAAACATCAATGATGAGAGAGAATCATCGATTGGCCACCTCCCACATGCATCCCACCAGGGACTGAGACCACAACCCGGGCATGTGCCCTAACTGGGTATGTGCTTCTGATTCATATGTTGACACCAACCACTGAGCTACACTGGCTGGCCAAAATGTTCTATTTTTAAGTGTAACATTGCTATTTACTACTTGACTATAATCTGTAACCACACAGGAGATTCCCAAAAAGCATGTCGAATCACAAATTTACCTTGTTAATGGGTTTCTTAAACTCCTGAAGCTCATCGGCACTCATGTCTTCCCATATCTGATAAATCGGATCAATGAATTTCTTTGACCTGTCAACAAAGATCATATTTCACAAATCAAGTTAAATGCTGCAGTGAAGGTCAGAACATATTTAGTTCTTCTTTCACAAGACCTAGTACCCGAAATACAGTAAAAATTATGGCTCAAATATTAAGTGTCAAAAAATACTCTATGAAAACATGCTCAAAGTCACTAATTATTCAAGAGATGCAAATCAAACCAACAATGTGGTACCATCTCACACCTCTCAGAATGGCCAACATCCATAGATCAACAAACGACAAGTGCTGGCGAGGATGCGGAGAAAAAGGAACCCTTGTGCGCTGCTGGTGGGATTGCATGTTGGTGCAACCACTGTGGAGATCAGTATGGAGTTTCTCAAAAAACTGAAAATGGAACTCCCATTTGACCCAGTAATCCCACTACTGGGAATATACCCCAAGAAACTAGAAACCCCAATCAGAAAGGATATATGCACCCCTATGTTCATAACAGCACAATTTATAATAGCTAAGATTTGGAAACAGCCTAGGTGCCCATCAGCAGATGATTGGGTCAAAAAACTATGGTACAGCCGAAACCGGTTTGGCTCAGTGGTAGAGCGTCGGTCTGCGGACTGAAGGGTCCCGGGTTCGATTCCGGTCAAGGGCATGTACATTGGTTACGGGCGCATCCCCAGTAGGGGGGTGTGCAAGAGGCAGCTGGTCGATGTTTCTCTCTCATCGACGTTTCTAGCTCTCTATCTCTCTCCCTTCCTCTCTATAAAATATCAATAAAATATATATATTTTTTAAAACTATGGTACATCTACACAATGGAATACTATGCTGCCATAAAAAAGAAGGAATTCTCATCATTTGCAGCAACCTGGATGGAATTGGAGAGCATCATGCTGAGTGAAATAAGCCAGTCAATGAAAGAGAAACACCACATGACCTCACTCATTTATAGATAATAAAGAACATTATAAACTGATGAACCAAAAGATAGATATAGAGACAGTAAAGCAATAAGCAGTTGCTTTATGCTCAAATGACAGGGGGGGGGGTAGGGAGATCTTCGGGAGATAAGAGATCAACTGAAGGACGTGAATACAAGCATATAAGTACAACCAATGGACACAAAACTCTGGGGAGGGAGGGCATGTATGGAGGGGAGGCAATGGTAATATATGCACACAGATAATAATTTAATAAAAAATATTTTTAAAAATACTCTATGTAAAAACAATAACTGATGTGGCCTCTACTCTGTAAGACTTCATCAACTCATACAGATAGAACATATTTCTTTCTGAGGTGTAATTGTTTCTCAACTTTGCATAGATTAGCAATGAATTATAATGTGTCCAGATGGAAATAAAATTACATTATCTAGAACTTCCTTTTTATTTTTTAAAATATATTTTATTGATTTTTTTTTAAAAAGAGAGTAAGGGAGAAGGATAGAGAGTTAGAAACATCGATGAGAGAGAAACATCTATCAGCTGCCTCCTGCACCCCCCCCCCCAGTGGGGATGTGCCTGCAACCAAGGTACATGCTCTTGACCGGAATTGAACCTGGGACCTTTCAGTCCACAGGCCGACGCTCTATCCACTGAGCCAAATCTGTTTCAGCTGGAACTTCCTTTTTTATATTCTTATAGCAATTTACTAAAAGTAAGTCTGGGAAAAAGGCTTATTTGGCCCTGGCCGGGGTGACTCAGTCATTAGAGCATCAGCCTATGCATCAAAGGGTAACAGGTTCAATCCCCAAGCTCGATTGGAAAAGTAACCATCTGGTATCTCTCTCTCTCTCTCTGCCCCCTGTTCCACTCTCTAACAATCAATGAAAAAAAAACATCCTCAGATAAGGATAAACAATAAAGCAAAAATTCTGCTTCCTTATACAAATACAAAGTTACGACTGGCTTATTGACTTGCCAGAATTATCCATCAACATAAAGCTCTTGGCTTTTGTTTAGCCTGTGCAACAGTATGTGGTCTCTAGAGGAAGAAACAAGTCACTGGCAGAAAATTATGAGCCATGAAAGGACAACATTCTCCCTATTGGGACACCTTATATGTTTAAACCAACAAGTTTAAAGGAAAACAAAAATAAACCAAAAACCTTTGGTCTCAACTTGTATTCCTAATGGGGCAAAGATCTGCAAACCCTAGTGTGCCTATGACACTCAGAAGTCTCTAACAGACATTCTCTACTTTGCCTGTGAAACATGTGCAAGATGACCATGGCTTTACCAATGGCTAGAAATGGCCAGCCACGTATGACAAAGAAACTCTACATCCCAATCTTGGGAAAAGCAAATACACAGTGCATTTAAGTTCACGACAGGTTGACTGTGTTAACAGTACCTACCTCTTAAGCACACAAGGATCGAAGGGGAAGAAGGTGTCGAGTGGGTTTGTGCAGGTTTGCACCGAGTCCCCTCCAGCTGTACTTCTAATAACCGGTAGCATCTGGCGATTGTTCCTCTCAATGATAGTGTAGCAGAAGACTAGCTGGTATTTACTATGGAACAAGAAAAACAACAGAGGCATTCACTTACTGGAATTACTCTGCACGAACATGCTTGTTCGTGAGTGATAACTATACTGACCACACAGTTACTGCCAAACATAACAAGTACAAGAAAACAAAAGAACATAAAGAAAGTGATGCTTGAATCCTTCTCAGATGGCTTCTCTGACATAAGGATTTAGCTCACATCTGTTACTCTCTATCTCCTACCCTCCTACTCACAGTATTCATTCAGGTCATCTCAGATTCTCAGGTCACTATTGTAATTTTAAGTGACATACGTTTATTTCTGTTCTAGTAGCCAAGGATCACATTTGACTCTCTACTCCTGGTGGGAGGGTAAATTGGTAAAATCATGGAGTACAGTGTGCAATAACTGGTCAAGTTCACAATGTGCATCTCTCCCAACCCAGCAGCTACACCTCTGGGTGACAGGAAGCGTGTGCCTTTGCACCAACATACACATACAACCATGTCGGTAAGCTGCTGTTACGGATACTGAAAAGGAACAGCTTAATAACAAGGAATCAATTTTAAAAAACCATTAGAACATTACAAAGCAGATGTACGAACTGACATTAAAACCATTGAGTAAGCAAAAGCAGAAGCTACAGATGATTCATGACTTTTTGGACACAGAACTTTATTTCAATCTCTTCTCTTAGCATCACACCTCACTCTTAACCTCCACTGCTAACTCCAATCCAAACCTAGAGCCTCTCTGACGAGTGTGCTCGTCCCCGGCAACCCTTACTCCCCCCCCACGAGGATATTCCAGGGGGCAGCTGCTTCATCTGTCCTTACCCTTCCTGTTTTCCCAGGAACCTTCACCCACTAAACACTATTCCTTGTTGGTCTCTTTACTTCTTTTGATTCTTTACCATTTTTGAGATCTCAGGAAAAAGTAAACATCAAACTAGGTATCCAACAAAGGAAAATAAGATCGCTGAAGGAGAGCAGTAAGTTGTCTAAAAGGACTGAGGGATGAATTCTTTTTCTTATAATAGCACAGATTCTTATCTGTTCAATATTTTAAGCTATGATCCTGTCCTGAATATGCTGATTAAATGCCCAAGATCTCCAATTCAGTGTCTAAATAAAGCAGAATAGTTCAGTATATGCTTACAAAGGAGACAGACTGCCTGCATTCAAATCTCAGCTCTTCCCAGTCTAGCTCTGACTTCAAAGAAGTGATTTAATCTCTCTGTGCCTCCATCTTCCTATTTATAAATGGATTAATATTATGTTCATAGGATTGTGTGAATTTTTGGTAAGTTCTGTGTAAAGCACATAAAACTGTACCAGGCATACAGTAAAATTAGGTATTAGCTATAGCTACAAGGCCTGAGGATAATACAGTCTCTCATTAAACCAGTCCCCTATTGTTGGAGATTTATCTCATGCCCAGTCTATTTTTATTACTATTGTAGGAGTCACTCTAATAAACATCGTTGGTTTCTACCTCTCAGGTTACTAGTTGCCTTATGTGTCTAGGCTTCTGCTCAATTATACTCTCTGCATAAAGATTAGTAACAATTTCCAATACCACCAAAATATAAAACAACAGGTGCACAACAGTGTTTCCTGCAAATATTGGGTTACTGGTTTTTAAATGTTTGTATTTTATTTAACTAATCTTATTGAATTGTTTCACAGAAATTTAATGGAATTTTACAATAACAATCTTTAATAATAAAAGGGTAATATGCTAAGTAGACCAGATGTCCTTCCGGACAAAGCGGAGGCCAGAGCGAAGCCGCCCGGGTACAGGTGCCTGCTGGCGGCTGGAGGAGGGAAGCTGGTGTCGGCAGCCGGGGGAAGGAAGGCCTACTTTTGCACAAATTTTCATGCATTAGGCCTCTAGTACTGACATAAATTTACTTGTAAATATCTTCCACCAATAAAGTACAAATAACTTACCTTGTAATTGCAGCAAAAAAATTAACTACCGAGGGCAGACAAATCTTCAGAGGATTTAGTTGACTCATCACTATACGTTCAAAATTTAGACTTTGAAGGTACCTCAAACCTTTGATTAAAAACAAAAGATTTTTTAAGAGGTACAAAAATAACAGTCTTAAAACAGCACAGCTTTTTTTCCCACGGGTTAAAAAAAAAAAGGACTTAAACATTATTTGTGAAACTGCTTTAAAGGTCCATGTAGCCTGGCCAGCATGGCTCAGTGGTTGAGCATTGACCTATGAACCAGGTCAGGACACAAGCTTAGGTTATGGCTTTGATCCCCATCATTGATGTCTCTCTCTCTCTCTCCCCCGCTTTGTGAAATCAATAATAAAATATACTTTAAAATAAATAAAGTAAAACAAATAAAGGTCTATGTAGATAGTCATATAATGTAGAGCCCAGAAGAATATCATTAGGCTTAAGCACATTCCTTTATGACTAAGACAATTTTTCTAAAGAAAATTGTTTTTTCTTTTTTTAATCCTCACCCTAGGATATTTTTTTTTTTCTATTGATTTCTAGAAATAGTAGAAGGGAGAGAGTGGGCAGGAGAGAAATATCAATGCGAGACATATCTGTTAGTTGCTAATTGCCTCCTGTATGCGCCTCTACCAGGCTGGAGAACCTGCAACCAAGGTATGTGCCTTTGGGAATTGAACTCAACCCTTTGGGCTGCAGGCTGACACTAACCACTGAGCTACTGACCAGGGCTATTTTTTCTTTTAAAGATCCAGGACTTCAAAGTAAGCAAACATTCCTAGTGGGCTATAAGCTTGTATGACAATTTGAAATTCACAGATATGTAAGCACAGCATATGCTGAGTTTAAAGGCCATATGATTTTATTTCAGCTAACAACCATGAAATCATTAAAAAGTTCTGGCAACATGATTGAGTCTCCAATCCCTGTAGAATGTGGAAATTTCTCCTTCCTGAATTCCATATAGTGTGTGTGTGTGTGTGTGTGTGTGTGTGTAGTCAATCTGAAAAGCAATAAAAAAACAAGCCTGCATGTCTTAAATTACTAGTAAAATTGACCATATTTTTGAATGTGCATTAGTTGTTTGTATTCCACATTAAACACACACACACACACACACACACACACACACACACAGGAAAACTATGGATGTAGAATGGAAAATTAGACAGATTTCACTGTCCTGGAAACAATAAATATACATATCTCCTATACTAGTAAAAGAAAGATACCATACTTATTTTAAGAGGTAAGCAAACCAACTTGTGCTTAAGTATTTTCGTTAGAAGATTCTTTGATGTATATACTGATAAAAATTACTAAAAATGGGATGTCAGGTTCACCCCAATATACCAAGGTTAAGGTTTTGATCCCTGGTCAGGACACATACAAGAATCAACCAATGCCGAGGTCGGTTTGGCTCAGTGGTAGAGCGTCGGCCTGCGGACTGAAAGGTCCCGGGTTCGATTCCGGCCAAGGGCATGTACATTGGTTGGGGGCACATCCCCGGTAGGGGGTGTGCGAGAGGCAGCTGGTCGATGTTTCTCTCTCATCGACGTTTCTAGCTCTCTATCTCTCTCCCTTCCTCTCTGTAAAATATCAATAAAATATATTAAAAAAAAAAAAGAATCAACCAATGAATGCATAAATAGGTAGAACAACAGATGTTTCCCAAATCAATCAATCAAAAACTTTTTAAATGGGATGTTATGGCTTAAAAGAAATACTCTTTTACCAAGAATCTTACCACTTATTCACACAAAGAAATGTAGAGATTTTACTTACCTTGTGATAAAGCCTTGTCCTATCACTAGTTCATACAATTAATTTTTAAAGCCCACATCTTTTCAGAAGTATACAAGATGTAAGTAAAGATATGCAATGCACACACACAACACATACAAGTTTCCATTTAGAGCTGTGCTTCTCAGTGTCTGGAGACAGTTTTAGTTGCCACAAGAGGATAGGATGGGGAGGGATGCTAGTGCCATCTAGTGGGTAGAAGGTAAGAAGGCAGCTGCTAACCATTCTATAATGCAAAGGCAGCCTCCACAACATAAAATTATCCAGCCCAAAGGTAAGTGCACAGTTTAAGAAACTCAAGTTTAGAGGAAACAGCCATTTGAATTATTCACGACAGTAAAACAAAACATTTAAATTTGTTTTGTTTAGTTGATATCGCTACCAGGGATGGTCTTCAACTAAAATTTAAAATAACCCAAAAAACAAGCTTCTTCTGGTAGATTTAAATAATAAACCCTTAGAAATTAGCAAAATTGAAAACCAGTGATTTACTTAAGTCTTTAGATAAAGGTGCATAATCATTATGACCACAGCTGTAGAGCCATCCTCACCTGGCTTCGATTTCCAATCCTGCCACTGAACTGCCCCCCTGTGCTTTGGTGTCTTCTGTTCAGTGGGAATGACACCTGTCTTCACGGGGCCGTCACAGGGACAAGGAGGTGCACAGGAAGCTGAGCATGTGCTGGCCCAGTGCAAGTGCTTGCCTCACCTCTGAAGAAGAGCATCTCCACATCTTGCATCACTCTAGATGCCGCCCTCTAAAGCAGAGGTTCTCAACCTCAAACCATCAACTATTCAGAGGACACTTAAGGAGGTGTTAGGGGCTTATATGCTGCTTGAAATAATTTATAAAAGTTTGTGTGCATGTACAGTTTTCTGACTACAGAGTTTTCAACAAATTTTTTAGAAAGTAACAAATCTGCATTCTAAAGGGTGACTAGTACACAGGAAAATCCAGTTCACATCCATCAACCCCACATCACTGACCTTCCTTCAGGTTTCCACTTAAAAGCTGCTTGTGTCTGAAAACGAAAGTGTAGAACACAGCTTGGCAGGCTGAGTAAAATGGTCCATGTAGAGCAACATCACAAAATGCCTTTTTTCCTGAATCCTGGTCATTAAGGTATATGTGCAGCCAATTAACCAAAAGATCTAGGCATGATTTTACAGTACTAGAGAGAAGAAAAATTCAAGTCAAATCCACTGGCTTCATAAAAAAACTGCAGTGACAGAAAACACAATGCCTCTCAATGCAAACCAAAAGTCAATCCATAGGCTTCTTTATAGATTAGCCAGGGGCACAGAGGAGAATCAAAATCAAACGGAGGAAATGCAGGGTAGGGGTGGGGGGACAATAGGCAGGCCCTAAGAACCCTGGAAGCCCCAAGGGATGGGATGGAGACCAGTTTCTCATTATCAACACAGAAAACCTTCTCCAATGCTCCCTCCATCCCCCCACACCCACCCCCGCCCCCAACCCTCTTAAGAGAGATTTGGCCAAAGAACAGAGGTGTTTACCAACAGCTTCTAAGGAAAAGAGAAAAGCTTTCACCATTTCCTATGGGGTTCTAATGAAGCCCTTGTCAACAATTTAGGACAGAATGGCCAAATAGCTGTAGTTGTTAAGGGTCTCTATAGCATCCTTGCCCAAAGATATCTCCCTGGATCACTGGAAGAAACAGGCTTAGAGCTGGCCTCCTACATAGATTTTTCTGTTACCTTTACAAGGATTTTTTCGTCAGCTTTAACAGACATAACTGATTCAAAATGCAAATAAAAAAATGAGAAACCTATAAAAAGAATCAAAGTAGTATACAACACTGCATACTACCCATGGAGACAAATGGATCTTCATGTTCAAGTACAGCCATACTAAACAGAGCTTTACATATGAGGTTTTACATATAAAACAGAAAATGCTTTATTTAGAAATTGCCTCTAAACATAAGGCAGACATTTCTCTGACTTAAGAGAATGCTATAATCTTTTAAAGCAACACACACACACACACACTTGGAAAAATTAGGTTACTTACATAAGAGGAATAAATTTAGCTCTTGCCAAAAGGCTTCCAATATAATTTGCAGCAGCTTGCCTGATGATGGCAGGATTATTCGGATCTTGCAATTTTTTCCAGAGATGTTCCAAAAATGCTTCTGCGAATCCCTATAACAAAAGAAGGTGTTGGTCTGGTCTTTTTGAATGCTTAAGATATTCTAGCTATCAGAATCCTAAGATTTTAACTCACCAATGTGGGAAAGTTCTGGTACCTCAGTTATATCGCTAAATAACTGTTGTCATGGTTCTTATTTTTAAAACACCTTGAGATAATATTAAAAACAAAAGGCTCCCAAGCATTAAATAATCCAATGAATCCCAAAACAAGCTAAGAATCAAAATCAACCTAACAGATTCAGTAGGTTTGTGACAGGGATCTGCAATCACCTATTTTAAAAGCTCTACAAAGTGATCCTGACTTTTGGCAAGAACTGGAAACCAGCAAGAATCCACACACATGGAAACCCCTTCTGCAGGACCTTTCAGAGTTCAAAGTAACCTTCCAGTGTGTAACTGCATGTACTGAACTTGACCAGTATGTGCAGTCACTTTACTATGCCAATCCCAGAAAAAGATAGACCAGTGGTCGGCAAACTCATTAGTCAAAAGAGCCAAATATCAACAGTACAACTGAAATTTCTTTTGAGAGCCAAATTTTTTAAACTTAAACTTCTTCTAACGCCACTTCTTCAAAATAGACTCACCCAGGCTGTGGTATTTTGTGGAAGAGCCACACTAAAGGGGCCAAAGAGCCACATGTGGCTCGTGAGTTGCAGTTTGCTTACCACAGAGATAGACTGAGTAAGCTTCTGTTTAACAAAGGATGCAACCTCCAATTTCTTCCAAATAGCTCTTTTCAAAAACTATTACCCTCTACTTTGACGCAGACTGACTTTAACCTTCTTAACCATGACAATACCGATTGTTCTAGAAAGCTACAAAATAATTGCAAATGAGTAGAATTTTCCAATCATTTTTTTTCCAAAATAGAAAACCTAACCCTAAAGTTATAAAATATAGATTAAAAAGTTAGTTTGGGCTACACAGGATCACCTAAGAGACTAAAAAAAATATAGTTAAATACCCCATCTGAAATTTTAATCAAACACCACCTAGTGGACCAAATGTGGATGATGTTTTCAGAGCACTTGGTTTTCAGAGCACTTGCTGAGCTAGAAGACAGCAATAACAATGCCCTCTGCTCTGCTCTATTCTACACATTAAGAGCATGTACTTTTTTAAAAAAAAATCTATTTTATTGATTTTTTACAGTGAGGGAGAGGGGCAGAGTTAGAAACATCGATGAGAGAAACATCGATCAGCTGCCTCTTGCACACTCCCTACTGGGTATGTGGCTGTAACCAAGGTGCATGCCCTTGACCAGAATTGAAGCCGGGACCCTTGAGTCCGCAGGCCAATGCTCTATCCACTGAGCCAAACCAGCCAGGGCAGGCATGTACTTTATTAACAGTACTAGTAAAATGAACTCACAAAAAAGAAATACCTCATGATCTCCCTTCCCTACTCCATCCACCCCCGATTTTTAAGGGAAAACGTGGGCAAGAATAAAATAAGTTATGATAATACTGACATACTCACCAATTTAAAGCTACAGAGATAAAACATGAAAAACTGAACGTGGCAGGAGGCATGGGTGGGCAACAGGAGTTTATCAAAAATAATTATGAGCTCTCGATATAAATCCTTTGTTTTGTTGATATCAATCTTACCTATAGAGAAAATATGGCATTTCAGTTTTATAAATACATTACTTTCAAGTTTTATAATACATTATTTTATTAAGAAAAAAATACCATTAAGAAATACATCATCCATTAAGCTATGATTAAAATAAAATGCCATTTTTATTTTGCACAAATTTTCCTTCTCAAGTATAATAACCCAGATCTGTCAGGAAGCAGGCTCTCACCTTACACATACTGCTCTGATGCCACAATGTTAACCCTTCTAAAAGGCAACTTTACAATTCATGGGGCAGAAGTCCTTTATCCCAATAATTCTACTACTAGGAACATATTAAAGCAAATGACTATGATAATGTACAAAATGTTCATTACACTTATTCATAATGACATAAAATGAGTGGGGGTAAGAGATCAGTTAAATCTCTATGGTCAATAGCAACTAATTTAAAAGAACAGTGAATGGTATTGTGACCCCTTCCTCCCCAAAGCCACTGGAAAAATCTATACTAATAGAGGAATACGCAAATTGTCCAGGGCACCATTACAGTAATAGTAATGACCAAACAGCAGGTTGCTTGGGGTGACAAGGCCGGCAGGGGAGTTAGTGCAAGACAACCAAATAAATGAACAGCAGGCTGCATGGGGCAACCAGGCCGGCAGGGGAGAGCAGTTGGGGGCGATTGGGCCAGCAGGGGAGCAGTAAGGCATCCATCAGGCTGGCAGGGGAGTAGTTAGGGGGTGATTAGGCTGGCAGGCAGAAGCGGTTAGCGGCAATCAAGCAGGCATGTGAGTGGTTAGGAGCCAGCAGTCCCAGATTCTGAGAGGGATGCCAGACTTCGGGCTTAAAGCAGCAGTCGAACAAGGGGTCCCAGATTGGAGAGGTTGCAAGCTGGGCTGAGGGACACCTCCCACCCCCCTGCACAGATTTCATGCACAGGGCCTCTAGTACACGTACACACACACACCCACAAAAACACACACACACAGAAAAAAGTATTTATCAAAATGCTATTAAGTTTTTTGAATACTAGGAATGTGTCCATTTAAAATGCCTTTTAAAAATCCTTTCAGTAAAAAAGTTAAAATAGTAACTTAGTCAAATCAGATTCAAGTCTTATTCTGAGTGGCTGAGTTTCACTCTTAAATCTAAATAATGAGAATGAAAAATAAATGTTTTCAAGGCAAAGCCTCTAGACTAAAAGTTCCATGCAACTAAACATTACATGAAGACAAAAGTATAGAATTTGTCCACTGGAGTACCAAGATCCTCTAACTCAGTTATAACACCAAGCACCATATATCTATGTCTACTATACCATTCTTAAATGTCTTGAACAATTTGAGAGTAATCCAGTATCCACATAAAAATGACCAATATATCATCTTAACTGCCAATAAATCTTTATTTTTTAATGTGCTTCAGGCATGAAACAGCTCTGGCCACTAAGACAGGCATCAAGCTAAAATGAACTAAGACTGTATATCTGCTTTGCCCCTGATGGATATAAGAACACCACCACCAATCAGGTGTCTCCTTGCCCATTGCTAGGGGTTGCTATATATATATTCTTTTAACACAATAGTCAGTGAAAAGATCAAGAGCTTTTAAGACATATAACTGAGCCTGAACCCGTGACACCATTTCCAAGCTATGATATATTGGCAAGTAACTTAATCTTGCTAAACTTCCTTTTCCTCATACTTAAAATAGTGATTTTTACAGGATTTCTATCAGCACAGAACCAGTTGCATAGTAGGTGTTCAATAAACAGTAGCTATTGTGACTACGATAGGCTGTTACCATCCACATAGCAGACATCCTTAATGTAGGACAAAAGTAAAGACAGCAGGATGTCCAGGCGTTCAGCGACGGGATGTGCCATCCGACTGAGCCTTTCAGGGTCAGCCTTTGTTTCATTTTCAGGTACTTCGTCTTCATCCTTTAAAGATAATGTAAAAATTGACATTTAAAAATTCAGAAGTAGTTTAGTGAAAAAACTGTTAGAGGTGATTATTTCCTTTAAAAGATAAAACAAAGAAAATGCATATATACCATTCCAGGCAGCGGCTCTCAACCAGAGGTGTAAATCAGAACCAATCGTGAAATTCAAAATAAAAGTACAGGTTCAGAGCGCAGCCTCTAAATCTCATCTAGAAGATCCTCGTAGGGTGTGACCATGCAAACATCACAGACCTCCCACCTCCTGCCACCCACTAGGTCCTTCCCCTCTGCTCTTTTCTGCTTCCTCACACTCTTGTCAAATCCCCATCTCAGGCTCTCCTTCCAGTGAACCCAACTTAAGAAATTTCCCAGGTAGAGAAATACTGCGTTAAGGTATATAACTTACAAAGTATAAAAATTAAAATTGATATGCTCTTCTATTTTTCACTCCCTCACCAATAATAATGTGGTAACAAAAACAAACATAAACAGAATGAAAGAGAAGCATGCTTTCCCAAACCCAAATTAAAACCTTGGAAATAAACCATCATGTTGCAGTAAGCAACATGGAAGCAAACTACTTCATTTCAGAAATCACTTCCAAAAAAAAAAAAAAAAAATCAGTTTCAAGCTTGAACTACTGTTTTAAACTAAAGCCTTGAAGGAGATGGTATGCCATTAGCTGTCTCTTCCCTCCCTCTGGACTTAGTCAGGTCTGACTGCTTTTACTAATAAATGCTGACCATATTAAATAGTCCTTCTGTGGCATCTGTTCCACTACCAGTTTGAGCTGCTATTTCCTCAGCATCTTCAATATCCTGCCGGGATGCATTCACCTACATTACAACAAAGAAAAAAAAATTGTTTTAAATACATTATTCGAGAACTGAAAATTCATTTGATATCTATTCCTTACAGGTGTCCAGATTAGCACTGTAACTCATTACACAATTAAGGTGCAAACCTAAAATTGGTTTGGGTCATGAAGGAAATTACAAGATCATAAATCAAGCTCCTTTTACCATATATCAGTAATCAGCAAACTGCGGCTCATGAGCCTCGGTTTACCGCTCTGTTGACTAATATGTTTGCTGACCACTGGGATAGGGGCTTAATCACAAGGAATAACAACAGCCTGTAATTATTGGGATCAAGAATCTAGGTCATAGAAAGAACTCTCCAAAAATTCATCTGGAACAAAAAAAGACCCCAAATAGCCACAGCAATCCTGAGAAAGAAGAGTAAAGTAGGAGGGATCTCAATACCAGATTTCAAGCTATATTACAAAGTCACTGTTCTCAAAACAGCCAGGTACTGGCACAAGAACAGACATACAGATCAATGGAATAGAATAGAGAATCCAGATATCAACCCAAATCACTATGCTCAATTAATATTTGACAAAGGAGGCACAAACATACAATGGAGTCAAGACAGTCTCTTCAACAAATGGTATTGGGAAAATTGGACAGATACATGCAAAAGAATGAAACTAGATCACCAACTAACACCATACACAAAAATAAACTCAAAATGGATATAGGACCTAAACATAAGACAGAAAACCATAAAAATACTAGAGGCATCCACTGGCAGCAAAATCTCAGATATACGCCAAAAGAACTTCTTCACTGATACTGCCCCTAGAGCAATGGAAGCTAAAGAGAAAATAAACAAATGGGAACTACATCAAAATAAAAAGCTTTTTTACAGCAAAAGAAACCATCAACAAAACAACAAGAAAGCCCACTGTATGGGAGAACATATTTGCAAATGTAATCATTGATGAAGGTTTAATCTCCAACATCTACAGACAGCTTATACAACTTAATAAAAGGAAGATAAATGAGCCAATTAAAAAATGGGCAATGGACCTAAATAGAATATTTTCAAAAGAAGACAGAAGGAAGACCAAGAGACACATGAAAACATGCTCAAAGTCACTAATTATCAGAGAGATGCAAATCAAAAGGACAATGAGGTACCATCTCACACCTGTCAGAATAGCTATCATTAACAAATCAACAAACGACAAGTGCAGGTGAGGATGCGGAGAAAAAGGAACCCTCGTGCACTGCTGATGGGAATGCAGGCTGGTGCAACCACTGTGGAGAACAGTATAGAGTTTCCTCAAAAAAACTAAAAATGGAACTCCCATTTGACCCAGTAATCCCACTCCTAGGAATATATCCCAAAAAACTAGAAACACCAATCAAAAAGGATATATGCACCCCTATGTTCATAGCAGCACAATCTACAATAGCTAGGATTTGGAAACAGCCTAGGTGCCCATCAGCAGATGATTGGATCAAAAAACTATGGTACATCTACACAATGGAATACTATACTGCCATAAAAAAGAAGGAATTCTTATCATTTGCAGCAACCTGGATGGAATTGGAGAATATCATGCTAAGTGAAATAAGCCAGTCAATGAAAGAAAAACACCACATGATCTCACTCATTTATGGATAATAAGGAACATTATAAACTGATGAACCAAAAGATAGATGCAGAGACAGTAAAGCAACAAGCATTCTGTCAAATGACAGCGGGGAGGGTAGGGAGATATGGGGGAAATAAGAGATCAACCAAAGGACTTGCATGCATATGAGCATAACCAATGGTCGCAAAACTCTGGAGAGGGAGGGCATGTATGGGAGTGGGGTGGGGGGAATTGATAAGATATGTATACATATAATACCTTAATTAAAAAAAATGAAAGACAAAAAAAGAGTCTAGGTCAGTGGTCGGCAAACTCATTAGTCAACAGAGCCACAGTTTGCCAACGACTGCCATATACTTATATAAAATCAGCATGAACTATGGTATATTAGTCTAAATTTGGATGGCTTTTACAAATTCAATATCTATTCCAACTTGTACTATACACAAGATACTCACATACATGTTGTATATATATGGGAAGCATATCAATTTACTGAGCAGAAAAATGATGAAATGCAAGTTAAATTTGAACTATGAATATTCATTGTTATGTAACCCTTCAAATATATTTTTTTAAAATATCATTCAAATCATGCCTTTATTACTATCTAAACATGACCATCTTCCTAAATGCACTCTAAAATGTTCCATAAGTATAGACCAGATAAGACTTTACAAAGATTATGGATGCAGTTTGGCAGAAGTTAACTCTAAGTGAGCACTGGGGAAGCATGCCTAACATCCAGCACTTGCTAGACTTGCCTCATTACAGCCTTCTTCTCCCATGCAGGGGCAATGTTCTCCAACTCATCTCTTCAGTCCACAAACCTCAAGTCTCTGCCGCTCTCCCCTGCCTCATTCCTTCTTTACACCACAAAACCTCATAGAGGTCTCTCAACAACTTCACTTCCTAACCATCCAGATTGTCTAAAATGCAGTGTCCTCCTCCTCCTCCATTTGGACAAAGCAACCGATTACCCACCACTCACCAAGTCCGACTTTCACTTTACTAATGCTCCTTTAAAATGTCAGCTATAGCCGAAACTGGTTTGGCACAGCGTCAGCCTGTGGACTGAGAGGTCCCAGGTTCGATTCCAGTCAAGGGCATGTACCTTGGTTGTGGGCACA
The DNA here is from genome assembly GCA_963924515.1 of Vespertilio murinus. Classification (NCBI taxonomy): domain Eukaryota; kingdom Metazoa; phylum Chordata; class Mammalia; order Chiroptera; family Vespertilionidae; genus Vespertilio; species Vespertilio murinus. Next base: position 86,238,183 of record OZ004705.1, read on the forward strand.
TCCCCAGTGGGGAGTGTGCAAGAGGCAGCTGACCGATGATTCTCTCTCATCGATGTTTCTAACTCTCTATCCCTCTCTCTTCCTCTCTGTAAAATAATCAATAAAATATATTAAAAAATAAATAAATAAAAATAAAATAAAATGTCAGCTATATTTCATGCTGTTGACCAAGCCCTTCCTTCTTCCAAATTTTCCCCACATATCCACATTCTTGGTTTTCCTCCCACTTCCAATCATACTTCCTCTCTCTTATCCTAAATTGCATCATTCCACAGGTTTATACTCAATCCTCTACCTGCAGCTACAGCTGCTTAGTGAGTATTCACCTGTCAGCTTCCGACCTGCACACCTCATAATCCATCCAAAATGGAACTCATCATCTTCAAACTTCCTTATGACTTTTCTTACTACTGTTAATGTCAACTCCAAGATTCTATTCCACAGTGAGCTACCTTTGAAAGATTCTTTTCTTTAATCCCTACTTCTCCACTTCCTACTCAGACTAGAGCAGCCGTGGGCAAACTATGGCCCGTGCGCCGCATCCGGCCCACGGAGCCGAAAGAGCAGAGGGTTCTCTTGCTCTCCCCTCCACTCCTTCACCAGCAGGCTAAGATGAGAGTGCCAGCATGGTCAGGTTGCTTTTGTCCCAGCCCTCCAGTCAAAAAGTTTGCCCACCCCTGGTCTAGAGGACCAGGTCACCTTTCTTCCACAATGTCAAGAAACTCCACTTTCTTTCATTCCTATTGCACCTTATTGCAGGCCTCTTTAAATGCTTTCCTAACTCCTAATTATATCAGATTTCCCAGATCATAGCAATGTGTGTGTTCCATTCATAACATTTACCTCAACCACATTTTTATATTGGTATAACTGTCTAATTAATGTTCATGTGCCCCAACCATGAGATGGGTCTGTCTATATCCCCCAGCACTTTGATGAATTTCAAGAAATACACAAATAAATGAATCAAAAGTGGAACTATGGATTCTTTTCCATTGCTGCTCCTGTTTTACATATTATGATTATAACAAATATATTTAATAAAGAAAAATTAAGAAGAAAAACATATTATTAAATACTTACATCCAATTTGAGTAGTTTTTCAATGACAAGCTCCAGAATTTCATGCCTCAAGGTTGGAAAATACACACTAATTCTTAGTAAGTTATGAACATAACATTCCTAAAATATTTAAAAAAAAATATTTCAACAGAGAACGTTTCAGTTATGTAAGAAAAGCATTAATTACACAATTTTTATTTCCAATTACTGAAATAGAAAAAATAGACTATTTAGTAAAATAGAAACTATATTTATATATTCAGTTTCTGCCCATATATAGCAGAGTAGCCTGTTGCCATGTAAATAGGTAGTTTAGTAATAATTAATTATTACCATCAATAAAATTAATTTGTAATTTGTATACTTCTACAGTTATTAAAATAGGTATATATATGTGTGTGTGTATATATATATATATATATATATAGAGAGAGAGAGAGAGAGAGAGAGTTCATAATACAATTCACCCACTTAAAGTGTACAGTTCAAATGTTTTTAGTATATTCGGAATTGTGCAACCATCATCATAATCAGTTATAGACCATTTTCATTATCCTAAAAAGAAACCCTGTTATCTTTAAAATATATATATACCGTATTTGCCGGCGTATAAGACGGTTTTTTGGCCCTGAAAAATATGCCTCCAAGTGGGGGGTAGTCTTATACGGTGAGTATATAACAAACTCTGTATTTGGGGTGGAAATGTTAGGGGGTCGTCTTATACGCCCAGTCTCTTATACGCCGGCAAATACGGTATTTTTCAGGGCCAAAAAATCGTCTTATACGCCGGCAAATACGGTGTATATATATTATTATTATTATTATTATTATTATTGTTAATTTCTTACAGAGAGGAAGGGAGAGGGACAGAGAGCCAGAAACATTGATAAGAGAGAAACACCGACCAGCTGCCTCCTGCACACCCCTCACCAGGGATGTGCCTGCAACTAAGGCACATGCCCCCGACCAGAATCGAACCTGGGACCCCTCAGTCCACAGGCCGACGCTCTATCCACTGAGCCAAACTGGCTTCGGTGAAACCGTTATCTTTTAGTCAAGTACCTCTCCCCAGCCCTTGGTAACCACTAGTCTACTTTCTGTCTCTATGAATTTACCTATTCTAGACATTTCATATAAGTGAAATCTCAAACTATGTGGTTTTTCAGCATGTTTTCAAGGTCCACTCATTTATAGCAAGTAAGCTATTCAATTGCTAAAAAATACTCCACTGTAGACATGATATGCACATTTTGTTTGCTTATCACTTAAAACATTTAGCAGTTTCCGTATTTTTGCTATGATAAAATAATGCTGCTTTGAACAGTCACATGATTTGTGTGGACAAATGCTTTCATTTGTCTTGGGTATATACTCAGCAGTGGAAATGTTGGATCATGTGTTTTTTTGAGGAACTGTCAGACTGTTTTCTAAAGCAGCTGTACCATTTCCCACTCTCATCAGCAATGTGCAGGGTTCTGATTTCTCGACATCTTCCCCACCATTTGTTGATATCCATCTTTTTATAGTACAATCCTAGTAGTTGCTATCTGTCAAAAGCTTTTTCTGCATCTATTGCAATGATCATATGGGTTTTGTTCTTTATTCTATTGACATGGTAGGTTATAATTGATTTGGAGTATTAATCTAATCTTGTATCCTAGAATACATTTCACTTGGTTATGGTGCACAATTCCTTTTATCTGTTGCTTGATTCAGATTCTCATTATTTTGTTGAGAACTTTTGCACCTATGTTCATAAGAGATAGGATTTATAATATTCCTCTTAAACAGACTATCACAAACATTAGCAAAATTTACTAACTCCTTATTTAATGCTTGTAATAACTTACTTAGGAAAAGTAATCTATGCTTAGAAGGGAACCTCTATTAGTTATTGAAAACAATACAGATGACCTAAAACTTAGAAGAGGTCAAACTTAAAACAGAATTCACCTAATAGAAGGTTCTGTCTTCATGTTCAAATAAGGCATATTTCCATTGATAAGACCTATTACCTACTAATAATTTTTATCTGTATAATCATTAAGCCTATTCAGATATTTTTGAAATGGGCCCCTGAGATGCACATAGGAGTCAAAGTGGCACAGGGGATACTCTGTCACTGGCTAAGAAAGGAATTTGAGTCAAATTCTTATATCTAAAAGCATCTAAAACCAAATCACATAAAACATTATTTACCCCATGAAAATATTTCTTACCAATGTTCTCTCTGATTTTTGAACAAATGGAAATTTTCCTACTAGTATTGGCATTAGAAACCACGGTGTCCTATAAAAAAAAAAATCAACATTCCATGTTAGTTGCTGTCTTGGAAGGGAGCATTTCCATTGTAAGTGCAAATGTGGATACATGGGGCAAACAGTAACGCCTACCTCAAGCAATTAGAACTTAAAATTAATGCATGCCTTCACAGAAAATCTGTAACTTATGGGAAAATAAACTTCTATAACCTTTGATATCACTAGAATATTAAAGGGGAATTCTTTTTTTTTACAAAAGCAAATTATCAACTTGGACTTTTTAAAAGTTAGCAAATAAACTTAGAGGGAACATGAAGTCCACCCCTCCAAAAGAAACCTACACAACTTAAAAGCTTTCTTAGAACTGCAATTTTTATTCAAATGGCATGACACAAAAACAGAGAGGTTGCTCACTGAAAATTTTTGGGAATCTTATCTGTTGAAAATAAAAGCAAAATTCCAACCATTATACATAACTTGGAGGAGGTATTTGCATGCAAGTTCTCAAAAATAAAGACAGTGAATAAAGAACTAAAATGCCAATTTTTTTTGTTAGAATGTGATAATAACAGGATACAAAATCATGCAGCACACAACTTGAATTTTGCTTCTATAAGCAAGTTTTAGTTTCCTACTAATTAAATGCAATTTTCTTGATTCAAAGTAAGTAACAAAAGTATACTCACGATGGGACATATCTTGCTATTATTTGCAAGGCCCTGTGACAAGTGTCAAAATTTGCAGGAAGATCTACAAGACAAAAAATGAGAGCATGAACATCAAAGTAAAACTGAAAACTGAAAAATTATGTACTGGAAACTAAAAGCACCTGTAACCAAAACTGAATCATTTATCAGCAAAATAATAATTTCAATATATCTCTCCATAGCCAACTATCAATGAAGAATAAGTGGACTAATTACATAGCTAATGCATTAAGGGCAATTGATTGCATGTTAGTGCTCAATATAAAGCAAAGGTTCCACTAAGATTGCCATTAAGCTTTATCATTCAAAATGCATTATCTAAGACACAGTAGGCATTAAATTTTTACTTTAATACACTTTATACTTACTATCATCTTCGTCATCAGAATCGGAAACATCTACGTCACCTTCCTTAATGACCACTCGGGCTTTTGAAGGAAAAACAAAATGTTATTCTCCTGTCATTGATCTACACGAAAAAGTGATTTTCCCCCCCATGATTTGAACTAGCATAATGATTAAATTTATAATCTGGAGAAAAAAAAGTCAAGTAACTTTATAGTTTTTAAACAACTAAAAATTCCTAGGTTCTAAGACTTCGCTAGAAGTTCACTAAAGTAAATTACTATCCATAAAAATCACTGCGACAAACAAACCTAAACATTTCTGCAGTACAGGCAACAGAGATATACCAGAACTGCTGCCAACATGTGTTCTGAAATCATCAATGGTGGCACGATCTCCAAAGTGTTATTTGGAAGGTAGTATTTTAATAGAGATATTTAAAAAGTGAAAAATCAAAGCAACCAAAGAGGAAATACTTACGAGGCACAAAATGAGAAGCAATCATGCTGAGACATGGTCTAAGGAAGACAGTCTGTGCTGATACAAGATTACCAAGAAAAGCCAAATACTCCTCCACCACTGTCTGACTTCTATTCAACCACTGCAATCTCTAAAGACAGGAGGAAGAGAAAGACAAAAGAAACATTTCACTGATGCAATAAATAATATTTCAAAGTACTGAATTACATACTAGTCAATGAAATAAATGGTGAACTTACCAAGAGAATATTGATAAGCTGCTCAAAGTCTTTGGTCAAGTACATGATAGAAGAGCGAAATTCTAACAGCCAGTTAATGATCTGGTCATCCTTAAGTTAAACAAAAAAAAAAAGTACTTTCAAAATCATAAATCCTCTAAAATATCAGAGAAGATATCTATCTTACACCAATCACCTATCAATAATTACATTAGAAAAAGTCACAAACTTGAACTTAATTCTAAATTGAGATGAAAATTTCGGAGTTTGTGTCAAACTGGAGAAAGACGTTACAATCAATTTTCTAATTTTAGAAAAAACTTTTGTAGTAACTTTTACATAGGGAAGAAGGAAATTAAATGTAATACTTTCTTCTTATCACTTTTGTTTGCCCTAAAAAGGTGAAAACCCCTCAAACTTTGATATCTGGGACTTGCAGATTCAAATATTCAAATATTGTAAGAACACAAGGACCTCTATCTCTTTTATATTCATGCTAACATGAAAGCATACTCATAACATTTAGTCTAAGCTGATTAACTAGAGTCATCAATAAATAAAAAATTTTCACAACCCAATCTGACATTGGATTTAAATGTATCAAGATGTTACATGTTAATGATGATTCCTCTACTCCATGAAATATTTTTCAGGCAATAAAATTATTATTTACAACTCTTAATGACATGGAATAAAACCGCTAAATGAAAAGAGAGATCTTTGACAAGTCTGAAAATTAAACTTTAACCCATGAATAAAATATAGTATAAAGTTACATAAAATAGTTTATAAACATGCATATATACAACATACAAAAGAAAAAACTAAAAGCCCCCATTTTTTTTTAAGAAAACGGTTAATGCAGATTAAGACTCACTTAGGGAAAGATCTCTAATAAACAAAAGCAGTACAGTGCTGTAGCTGGAGTGATACACTATTAAAAGACAGGTTGTACCGACAGTTATAGACTATTTTACAGAGAGTATCGTTTAGTGAGAACACAGCAGGTGCCAGGCATGGTGCTCAATCCCACACATGTATATCTCTTCCTAACCCTGCCAACACTGCAAAAGTATTTACAGTTCGGAGAAAGAAAGATTACTAAGCAACTTGCCCAACCAAGAAGCCAATAAAGAACCAGGTTTAAACCTGTCTGTCTTGGTCAAAGCTTACGCTCCACCTACTCTCTCACAATGCCTTGCACCACTTTTCCCCCACCTTCATTCAACCACTACTGCTTACTATGTGCTATGTGACAAACTTCAATTAGACTACTTTCTGATGAAACGCCAAAGTAAGCTGCCAGTAAAATAAAGTAAATCACAAGTCATTTGCTATATGGTAATTTTATAACATCCACAACCATGTAGGGTAACATTAATGGTAGCTCACCACCACCTAAGCAAAGACCAGCTGAGTTATTTGCAAATGAGTTAGCTCTATCCTATCTCTTTCCCATTTAAAAAAAAAAAAAAAAAAAAAAACTCAAAAAACTACATACGACAAAATTATAAGAATAACACTTAAACTACTCCATGTTTAAAAATAAACCAGTCAGCCGAAACTGGTTTGGCTCAGTGGATTGAGCGTTGGCCTGCGGACTGAAAGGTCCCAGGTTCGATTCCAGTCAAGGGCATGTACCTTGGTTGTGGGCATATCCCCATTAGGGGGTGTGCAAGAGGCAGCTGATGGATGTTACTCTCTCACCGATGTTTCTAGCTTTCTATCCCTCTCTCTTCCTCTATAAAAAAAAATCAATAAAATATATTTTAAAAAAATAAAATAAAAAATAAAAGTAAACTAGTCAGATTTTGGTGCTTCAATACTGAATTATCAGAAGCAAATTACTTGCAACACCCCTCTGAACTAACTTAGACACAACTGATGTGATTATCCGTATGTCAAGATACCAAGAATGAGAAATGCTGACATAAAAAACAGTGGAACACAGCCCAGATGGTGTTGCTCAGTGGTCAAGCACTGCCCTATGAACCAAGAGGTCATGGTTTGATTCCCAGTCAGGGTACAAGCCCTGGTTGTGGGCTTGATCCCAGGGGTGGTTGTGCAGGAGGCAGCACAATCAATGATCCTCTCTCTCATTGATGTTTCTATCTCTGTCTCCCTCTCTGAAATCAATTAAAATACATATTTTTAAAAATGCAGAGGAACACAAAGAAATGGTCCTTTGTACTTTGAAAAACATAGATCAGGGAAAGCCCTCAGGAAGTGATGCTTCTGCTGTCTTTAAAAAGAGTGAGTGTGGCCCAAACCGGTTTGGCTCAGTGAATAGAGCGTTGGTCTGCGGAGTGAAAGTTCCCAGGTTTGATTCCGGTCAAGGGCATGTACATTGGTTGCAGGCACATCTCCGGTAGGGGGTGTGCAGAGGCAGCTAGTCGATGTTTCTCTCTCATTGATGTTTCTTGCTCTCTATCCTTCTCCCTTCCTCTCTGTAAAAAATCAATAAAATATATTTTTTTAAAAAGAAGAGTGAGTGTGCTTGGGGGGCTAGATTCCTTACACAGGGAAAGTATGTTTATAAAAAACACCACTAGTTCAGTATGCCTGGAGTACATGGTGAGCAAGACAACAGATAAACCTGGGGAGCATAGAAGGGCTAGTTAAACCACTGAAGAAGTCCTTATAAGACAGATTTGCAATTAGAAAGATCTGCTGGAAGAGTGGGAATGTATTGAATGAACCACCACGTGCTTAGATAGAACCACAGGAAGTTCCATTACAGATGACATTTTAGCTGGACCTCAAAGACTAGGAATTTTGTAAATTACCATATTACAGGTGGTCCCCTACTTATGATGATTTGAAGTACAATTTTTTGACTTCCCAATGATGACATATACATTCAGTAGAAACCATACTTCAAATCTTAAACTTTGATCTTTTCCCAGGCTATGATATACGGCATAAAGCTAGGCAACAGTAGCAAGATGATTTTGTCCAATTGCAGGCTGTTGTAAGTGTTCTGAGCATGTTTAAGGTAGGCTAGGCTAAGCTATAGTGTTCGGTGTATAAAATCCATTTTTGACTTAAGGTATTTCCAACGTACAATGGGATTGAATGCCACTGTAAGTTGAGGAACACCTGTAATAGTAAACACTAATATTATACTTTGTGCCAGGCACTGTTCTATTGAACTCATTGAATCCTTACAACCACTCCTTTAGTTAGGCATTCCCATTGGTTCCCAGGTTATAGATGGGGACATGGAGGCACAAAGTGCAGTAATTTGCCTTCAGTCACAAAGCTAGCCAGATACAGAGAACTTCTGGCAACCAGAGAGAAAAGGCACACAGAAAGGCATAAAGATGAAAAGTATGAAATGAAGTATCTAATAAGATTGAACATTAAAAAAATACGATAGGCCATACAAAGAACTTGGTCCTTTATTCTTCAACTAGAGGCCTGGTGCACAGATTCATACACATTGAAAGGATATTAATTAGAAGGTGGCCATTAGGACTGGGTGAGATAGGTCGGACACACCCTGGAGCCAACCTCCCGTAGTCCCTCCCAGCTAGTCGTACCTGGGGCGGCGCTGCAGCTTGAAGGGCTGTCTGTGGAGTGAGTGGGGTCCCTCTGGCAGGTGGGATGGGTCCCTAGGCTTGGCCTGGGGAAACCTGCAGTCCGACTTCCCCCAAGAGGTCCTCGAGTACGTGAGAGGGCACTCTGCAAAGTTGCTGTCGCTCAGCAGCTCCTGCATTGAGCATCTGTCCTCTGCGGGTCAGTGCACGTCATACCTATTGGCTGGTCTGTGGATCACTTAGCCTTTTATATCCTATATAATAAAAGCCTCATATGCAAATTGACCAAACAGCAGAACAACCGGTCACTATGATACACACTGACCATCAGAGGGAAGATGCTCAATGCAAGAGCTACCCCTACCTGCAGGCCCCAGACCAGCCAAGGCAGGTGCCAGTGGGGACCCCTGACCGCCTGCCGGTCACCCCACAGATCGGCCCTGATCTCCAGCCAGGTCTAGGAACCCTACCCATACACAAATTTTGTGCACCAGGCTCCTAGTATATACATAAGTATGTTCAGTAGAATAATGACATATTTAACATGTGCTGTGGAGATCATTAGGCTGCACTATTGAGGATAAAACATTTTAATGGGGGGTGAGATAGAGTAGAATTGGATCCCGAAGACCACTAAAGACATTATTGAAGGAATCTAGACGAGAGACTCAAAACAAGACTCAAAACATTTTTATTCCCCAAAGAATATGAGTATGAGGCTTGGGGGGGGGGGGGGGGGAGCCCAGTCCTGACTGGTTTGGCTCAGTGGATAGAGCATCAGTCTGCAGACTGAAGGGTCCCAGGTTTGATTCCAGTCAAGGACACATGCCTGGGTTGTGGGCTCGATCCCCAATAGGGGGCGTGCAGGATGCAGCCCATCAATGATTCTCTGTTTCTATCTCTCTCTCCCTTCCTCTCTGAAATCAATAAAAATAAGAAGCCCATCAAAATCAGTATGTAAGAAATCACTGGTAATCTTTTCATAGTAATTATAGCAGTGGCCTTAACCATGAATGGGAAATGAGAAAGTGCAAATCATTAGCAGGAATAACAGATAACAATTACAAAGCACTTAATTTGAGTGAGGGCCTGTTCTACCGTTTCCCCGAAAATAAGACAGTGTCTTATATTAATTTTTGCTCCCAAAGATGTGCTAGGTCTTATTTTCAGGGGATGTATTGTTTCCATGAAGTAGGTCTTATTTTTGGAGGATGTCTTATTTTCAGGGAAACACGGTACTAGTAAGTGCTTCTCATATATTAACTCACTGGATCCTCTTAACACCTCTATGTTTAAAAACCCTCTACTGGTTTTACACAGATGAGGCAAAAACAGAGAGATTAAATAACTTGTCAGAGATCACACCCTGGATCACAGTGACGTTGGAATTTTATCCCAAGACAATCTGACTACCACTGTCATGATAATAGAGCATTCTTTCCAATATTGGACAATAAAGGAAGAAAAGGGAAACAAAATGTGTTGAATTGTGACAGGTATATACCATATCTTAAACTCTAAAACACTGAAAAAGTAGCAGCTTGAAAGACAAGTCATCTTTTGTTGTTTCTTTGTTTTGTTTTGCATTGGAGAGACATGAGTTACCTACAGCATAGAGGAAAAGAATATTAGGAAAGTTTAAAGTAGGGTTTCTCACCCTTGGGACTACTAACACTTTGGGCTGGATAATTCTTTGTTGTGGAAGGCTGCCCTGTGCATTGTAGAATGTTTAGCAACTACCTGTCATCCACTCACCAGAGGCCAATAGCACCCTTATCTTCCTCCTGTTATGACAACCAAACTGTCTCGTTTATCACTTATAAAAGAAGGGGTTAGTTCTAGCTGGTTTGGCTCAATGGTTAGAGCATCAGCCATGGACCTAAGTGTCACGGTTTGATTCTCAGTCAAGGGCATGTACCTGGGTTGCAGGTTCAATCCCTGGCCTCGGTTGGGGAGGCAGCCAATCAATGTGTCACTCTCACATCAATGTTCCACCTCCCCCACTTCTACTTTAAAAATCAATGGAAAAAATATCCTCAGATGAGGATTTAAAACAAAAAATAAGGGAGTGAAACTGCCCTTAATTGAGAACTACTGGATTAAAATAAGTCGGGATCCACCCTGGCCAGGTGACTCAGCTGTAGTACAATCCTATTCACCAAAAGGTTGTAGGTTTGATTCCCAGGTTGTAAGTTCAAACCCTCCTCTCTGAAATTAGTAAAAATGTATATATTTTTTTAAAAAAACACATATCCTCTGATGAGGACAAAAACAATCTTTAAAAAAAAAAAAGATGGATCACAAAGGAATAGGTTTTAAACAATAGAATAGGATCAAACAGAAGTGCAAACTAACATCTGTCCTAAGTGGCAACGACTTTAATAATGATCAAACATAAAATTAATTACCTTTATGTCTGGATCTGACAGCTGGTTCTTCAACAACTCATAGTCATTTGTTTCACCCTTAACAAGAAGGGGGGGAAATTAGGTTTTACTTGCTTTAATTTTCTATTGAAGATCAAAGAGCCTTTAATTGTATCTTAATATCTGATGAAATTACAAAAGAAACATTGTAACTTCCACACATCAATTGTGGATTACAAAATCCACAGAAATTTTAAAAATGTATGTTAGTGGGGTTAGGGGCTTTGGAAAAAAGAAAAGTGAAATTAAAAAGCAATTTATTCTAGAATTACTTTTTCTATTTGTAATTTACCCAATAAATGTCTCTTACAAAAAAAAATTAGGCCAACCGATATGCTCAGTGGTTAAGCGTTGACTTATGAACCAGGAAGTCACAGGTTCGATTCCCAGTCAAGGAACAAGCCTAGGATATAGGCTCAAACCCCAGTAGGGGGTATGCAGGAGGCAACCAATCAATGTTTCTCTCTCCCTAAAATCATTAAAACCCCCTTTTAAAAAAGTAATTTAAATAGGTATACTTTGTAGTGACATTTGATGATAGTTGATACTATCCACTCACATATATAGATATAAGTGGGTATTACATATAAAATAGTCATTATATGTCAATTATACTCCAATTTAAATAAAACAAATTCATATTTTCCCTCCATTGCTGAGCCTTAGTGGAATCACTTTTAAATTAACACAAAAATAAACCCAAACTATTCCTATTAACAGAGCTGGTTTACTGTTCCAAATAATGCTCTAGTACCGTATTTGCCGGCGTATAAGACGACTTTTTGGCCCTGAAAAATATGCCTCCAAGTGGGGGATAGTCTTATACGGCGAGTATATAACAAACTCTGTATTTTTTGTGGAAATGTTAGGGGGTCGTCTTATACGCCCAGTCCTCTTATATGCCAGCAAATACGTATTTTTCAGGGCCAAAAAATCGTCTTATATGCCGGCAAATACGGTAATTCCTTAAGAAATAAAATGCTATGTTCTATGGTGTTTTTACTCTAGCACTTGCTGAAAAACAAAGCATGTAAATAAAGCAGCTGAAGAGGTGAAACTTCAGCAAGAAATTATTACTCTAATTTTGAACTGACAGCATCATGCTATTATTAAATATTTGATTTCAAGATATACATCTAAAAATCATGTTATTATGTTAACTAAAGAATATAATAGCTTTCTTTGTATTCTAGCCAACAAAAACCAAACCTCAATTATATCTCAATAACGCTGGGGAGGCGGCACCAAACTTCAAGTGTTATCTGTTACCTTTTTGTACTTCAGCAAGACTTCTGTGACTGTTCCACCAAATCGAACTGTTTTTCTTGGGGGAGAGTTGAAGAAATCATTCTCTAATTCAAGCACATCTGAAATCCTGTACAACCAAGATTACCAAGCTATTAAGTCTATGACAGAGAATGATAAAAATCACAACTCAACATCTATCAACCCATCACCATTCAGTGACACATACTATCCACTCACACACTAAACCGAGTGCTTAATTGTTCTCCCTACTTCCACTCTTATCCTCCAACAATCCATTCTTCACTCAGAGATCTACTATTTCAAAAGCTTAAAACAGATCATGCTACTTGATGTTCAACTTTCCAAAGGTTTCCTACTTCACTCAGAATACTACAAATCCAAATTCCATAATGAGGTCTTCAAGGTCCTCACTAAATCTGGCCCTTCCTACCACTCTGACCTCATTTCCAACTACTTACTAGGCTGCAGTCAACGTCCTTTCCATTCTTTGCCAAGCTGGTTTCTGTTTCACTCGCTGTTCCCTCCATCTCTGTGATTTTCAAACTTTTTCATCTCATGGCACATAAACTAATTACTAAAATTCTGCAAACACACCAAGATACATACTTTTTGCCAATCTGACCAAAAAATATAGGTAAATGCCCTAGCCGGATTGGCTCAGTGGATAAAGTATCGGCCTGCAGACTGATTGAGTCCTGGGTTCGATTCTAGTCAAGGGCATGAGTAAGCCCATGCTCCCTAAGTGCATACTAAAGGTGGGAGAGAAGCCGGAAAAAATAATCTATTTCCTGTTCCAGAGTCGGGTTTTCTCCTCACTGAGCTCCCTCTGTCATAGCGTCCCAGGCCTGGGTACGGTCTTGAGCCTTTAACTCCTCCCTCCCGCTTCCTCGTTTAGATTCGGAAAGTTTCCTATTTGGATGTCAGCGCAATGCTGTCATTGATGGCAAATTGAATCGGATGCGCGCGTGCAGGAGGCAACCAATCCATGTTTCTCTCATCAATATTTCTCTGTCTTTCCCTCTCTCTCTAAAAATCAATGGAAAAATACCCTCAGTAAAGATTTTTTTAAACGATGTTAAAAAACAAACAGATAAATAACAATTTTTTTTTAAAAAAAGGTAAAATTTTAGCCCTAACCAGTCTGGCTCAGTGGATAGAGCGCTAGCTGTGGACTCAAGGGTCCCAGGTTCGATTCTGATCAAGGGCATGTACCTTGGTTGCGGAGGCAGGTACATGTGGAGGCATGTACCTTGTGCAGGAGGCAGCTGATTGATGATTCTATCACTCTCCCTTCCTCTCTGTAAAAAATCAACTTTTAAAAAAGGTAAAATTTTGCTGAAACCGGTTTGGCTCAGTGGATAGAGCATTGACCTGCGGACTGAAGGGTCCCGTGTTCAATTCCGGTCAACGGTATGTACCTTGGTTGCGGGCACATCCCCAGTAGGGGGTGTGCAAGAGGCAGCTGATCGATGGTTCTCTCTTATCGATGTTTCTAACTCTTTATCCTTCTCTCTTCCTCTCTGTAAAAAATCAATAAAAATATATTTTTTTAAAAAGGTAAAATTTTGATTCATTCACACCAGATGGCTGTGTTATTGTAATTTCTGTGACAATCTAAAGGAAAAGTGACTTGACTAAATAGTCAAGTATTACATGTTTTTAAAATTCTTGTAGCACACCGGTTGAAAATCATTGCTCTACCTGAAAGACTCACCCCCCAGATCTATACATGGTTGAATTATCTTCACTCAAATTGAAGTTCAAATACCCATCAGAAATCTGAAATACTGATCCCCTCTCTCCCTGCTCAATACTGTTTTATTTATTCCCTGCAGTTATCATTATCTGAAATTATCTTGTTCATCTATTTACTGTCTTTCTCTTCCTAGACTGTACACTCTGTTGGACTTACTTTTGTGTCTTTTGACAGACTGCTTTTCCCCTAAAACAGTAGGTAGGAGCTTAATAAATATTATAGTCAATCATATTATGCTTAGGTGTTTTACAAAGTTTGCTTCTTTTAAACAGCAGATTAGTGAAAAACATACAATCCTTCTAATGACTCAAGAAGTTAAGCCCCAAAATATTTTAGGGGGGGGGGGGGTGTAAGGGATTTTAAAACTTTGAACAAGATAGAGACAGTTAAACATGTGTCTTGAAGCACATCTCAAAGAAGTAAGATTCAATTTGCCATCAGTGACAGCACTGCGCTGACGATCCAAATAGGAAACTTTCCGAATCTAAACGAAGAAGCGGGAGGGGGGAGTACAAGGCCCAAGACAGAGCCCAGGCCTGGGAGGCTCTGACGGGGGAGCTCAGTGAGGAGAAAACCGGACTCTGAAACGGAAAATAGATGAATTTTCCCGGCCTCTCTCCCACCTTGAGTATGCACTCAGGGAGCACGGGCTTACTCCTGAGACCCTGAGGAGACCCTCTTCCCCATCCCCGCGCCCCCCCCCCCGCCCCCAACTGGCTGTCACAGACCCTTTCAGATCCGCTCCCCTAACGCCAGTCCTGCGACCCGGCCCCGGCGGCGCTGAAGGAAGCGGCCCGGACTCACCCAGTCCTGGAGGCGCGCAACGTCTTGACTCCAGAGGCCGAAGCGGCTGCATCGCCAAGCAACCGCGTGTGGAGCAGTGGAGCCGCCATTGGTCCCGACAAATGCGACAGCGGCGCCTCGCGCCGGAAGTCATGCTTCTTCTAGCACCGCCTTCGGCCCGGAAGCGGCCTCCAGCCAATCACGTGGGAGAGCGGAGCGCGCTCGCGGGCTAGAGCGCCACCAACGCTTTCTCTCCCGCTCCGCGCCGGCCTCGGACCCTTTCTGCTACTTGGAGGCCTTTCTCGGCCCAGCGAGGTGCGGGGGGGGGCCTCAAGCACGCTTTGGGAGGAGGAAGTCCGCAGTGCCCGCCCGGCCCGGTTTTTTTTTTAAAATATTTTATTGATTTTTTTACAGAGAGGAAGAGAGAGAGCTAGAAACATCAATGATAGAGAAACATTGATCAGCTGCCTCTTGCACACCCCCTACTGGGAATGTGCCTGCAACCAAGGTACATGCCCTTGACCGGAATCTAACCTGGGACCTTTCAGTCCGCAGGACGAAGCTCTATCCACTGAGCCAAAATGGTTTCGGCCTGTCTGGGTTTTGAGGAACCCAAAGGAAGAGCGGCACACCCGGGGGTGGTGCTAAACGGTGGCTGGGTTCCTATTATCTTATTGAAGTTGAAGCATGCTCTGTCAAACTGTGATGAACTCAAAGCCTCCGACATTAATGTGGGAAGGGGATTCGAATTAGACGGCTAGACCCTGGAAACAGCTCTATATCCACTGCACTGTCCTCAACGACACCCAAGTTAATCTCATCCTCACACGGAAACTGAGGTTTGACCAAACGACTCACCCAAAAACCTCAGTATGTGATGATACTAGGATGACAAATCAAAGAGCAGGATAAGACAGTTTTCAAGAGGGCATTAGCCCTTGAACTTAACATTTTAAAGGAGGTACACGAGCCAGATCAACAAAGCAGCGAAGGGTCTTCCAGGCACAAGGAGCAGGACGTGGCGAGGGATGGAGAATTGGGAGGGAAAGAGGGACGACTCCTACCCCTTGGTCTCTATGATGCAGCCTTTGGAAACCCATCAAAAAAAGCACATTATATTAGCTGAAGCAACTTGTGAAATATACAACAATATTCTGCTTTACAACGTGTAAAATAAGTCTCCATATGGTCCCACTATTTTTTAAAATATATTTCATTGATTTTTTTTTGGAAGGGAGTGGGATAGAACCATGGATGAGAGAGAAACATCAATCAGCTGCCTCCTGCACACCCCCTACTGGGGATGTGCCCTTGACCAGAATCGAATCTGGGACCCTTCAGTTCGAAGGCCCTTGCTCTATCCACTGAGCCAAACCTATTTCAGCCATATGGTCCCACTGTTGCTTCCTTCACCCTAGAGTTCCTGCAAAATGTTGGGCAGAATGGGAAATTGTGTGCTAGCTCACAACGATGCTACAACACAGCTATTTAAATGGGAATCTCTTCCCCTCCACCCCCAAAGGAAAAAAATTAAATCACAGTTCATTGGCACTGTCAGAAGTATAACTCTGTACTGTCAAGCAATTTGACAATTCTTTCACTTTTAAAAAAGTCTAACATGCCGAAACCGGTTTGGCTCAGTGGTAGAGCGTCGGTCTGCGGACTGAAGGGTCCCGGGTTCGATTCCGGTCAAGGGCACATACATTGGTTGTGGGCACATCCCCGATGGGGGGTGTGCAGGAGGCAGCTGGTCAATGTTTCTCTCTCATTGACGTTTCTAGCTCTCTAGCTCTCTAGCTCTCTCCCTTCCTCTCTGTAAAATATCAATAAAATATATATTTTTAAAAAATTTAAAAGTCTAACATGTATGGGGGAGAGGAAGGAGGGGGAAGTACAAAAGGGTATAGGGGACAAACGGTAATGGAAAAAATAAGAGGACAAGAATCTGATATGTACAAAAAATATGTTAATGTAAATTACAAAACATAAAATGTACCACCTGATTTATGAAAAAGAATATTAACCTGTACTATTGAAGCTTACGTGTCCTCTTTCCAGAGCCTACCTTCTCCCTGCTTCCTTCCAAAAATATTCACTATCCTGATTTTTAAAAATAACTTGTCTTTATGTAATTACCATATGTATTCCTATATAATACATTTATTTTTGCTTGTCTTTGAACTTGATAAACTTATTTTCATGCTGTATTATATTGCTGCTTGTTTTCAATCAACTTTGTTTCTAGAATCCATCCTTGTTGGATGTAGTTCTATTTTATTTTCTCTGTCATATATAATGTACTATGATTTATATATCCATTTCCTGTCACTAACATTTAGTTTCCTTTCTCCTTTCTCCCATTATGTACGTTGCTATGAGTATTCCTGTATGTGCTAAAACCTGTCTGTGAGAATTTTTTAAGGTAGAATTGTTAGTGTGAAGGGTATATAAGAAACAGTCCAAGAGCTTCCCAAAGTTGTGCCAATATACACTCCCAGCAATATCTTCTTAAGCTTGAGCACAGGCCCTTCCTTATTTTTCCAAAGCATGGCTAAGACAAGGTTGCCATGCTTAAAAATATTTGCAGTGGAAGCCTGAGCTTGCAAGAAAAATCTGAAAGCTAAATAGCATAATCCACAGTTGGAAAGCTTTGGTCATGTCCCTTCGCTGGGGATCCTCTCCTCAATTACCTGGTTCCATGAGCCAACTCATCTTGCCAGGAAAAAAAGTCTTCTTTACCAGTCTTGCCTTCTCTAGAGTCCCATCTCTTTTTGTCTCTAAATCAAATAAAAGTAAATAAAGGCATTCCCCACTTCCCGAAGCAATAGAGCAAACAAGCATTAGCAAGATGCCTGCAAAGATGAAGCTCTGCCCACAATGTAGTCATCATGTCACCTCACTGTGAATTACAGTTGTTCGTATTTGTCCTGAGCTCCTTCATTCCAGGATGGATTTTTGCTTTACTTTCATATACCTGGTAGATCCATTAAGCTGTTTTTTCAAAAGAGCAGTCTTCTCCTAGAGATTTTACAATTATCCCTAGAATAGTTCCATTGGTTAAAGCCTCTTGGCTTTGCCGAAACCAGTTTGGCTCAGTGGTAGAGTGTCGGTCTGTGGACTGAAAGGTCCCGGGTTCAATTCCCCTCAAGGGCATGTACATTGGTTGCCAGCACATCCCTGGTAGGGAGTGTGCAAGAGGCAGCTGGTCGATGATTCTCTCTCATCCATGTTTCTAACTCTCTTCCTCTCTGTAAAAAGTCAATAAAAAATATATATGTTTTTAAAAGAGTTTGGTGAACTTAAAAAAAAAAAGCCTCTTGGCTTGAGCCTGGCCAGCATGGCTCAGAGGTTGAGCACCAACCTAGGAACCAAGAGGTCAATGTTTGATTCCTTGTCTAGGCACATGTCCAGATTGCAGGCTCAATCCCCAGTAAAGGGCGTGCAGGAAGTAGCCAATCAATGATTCTCTCTCATCACTGGTGTTTCTATCCCTCTCCTCCTTTCCCCTATGAATCAATAAAAATAAAATAGAACTGAAACCGGTTTGGCTCAGTGGATAGAGCGTCAGCCTGAGGACTGAAAGGTCCCAGGTTGGATTCCAGTCAAGGTTGCGGCACATCCCCAGTGAGGGGTGTGCAAGAGGCAGTTGATCGATGTTTTTAACTCTCTATCCCTCTCCCTCTCTGTAAAAAATCAATAAAATATATATTTTTTAAAAAGCAGATTGATGTCATAGAATATATTTAAAAAATAAAATATAAAGTCTCTTGGCTTGAAAGTATCAGAAACTATCTCAAGCTATCTTAAGCATAAAAGGAAAATCTGTTCTAAGCATACAAGGATGCCTTAGGGCATCAGAAAAGAATTTCTCATTGGTCAAGTTTGGGTCAAGTGCCTTTCTCTAACCCAGGATAAAGAAATGAAGTCGCGGAGGACTGAGAAGGTGGGGCAGTTCTGTACCGTGCTGCCTTCCACTGGTTAAGACCTCCAAGAGCAAAGGCCTACCAAGGTGAGGATGCCCCTACTGTCACCTGTAGAGGGGCAGCACTGAGCTGGCCAATATTTGTGGTGGTACTGCTTGTCCTGGCTCAGGGGAAGCGTTCCACTAAGTCTGAAAGACTAAGACATCGCGGGGACTCTCCGTCACCGCCCGCGGCCTGCTCTACCAGGCCTTCGCGCGTGCTGTGCTGGCGCTGCGCCTTCCATTGGCAGACCCGGAGAATCCTCTCTCCGCTGCCACATGGCCAGGCCAAAGCATCAGACACTACCGCCATGCAGATTTTAAAACTACAGGGGAAATTGAGCCACAGGAGCTACCATCGCTGCCGCACCCACCGCCGCCCCCAAGAATGGGAATCCACTGAAATCAGAGCTCACTACGCCCCGGGCTCACAGGGAGTGTGGCTTCAGAAATTAGCCTCTGCATCCACAGCAGCTCCACATCCGCAACAAAGAGGACACCATTGAGGGCGGACTATCCCCATGCAGCCATCACAGCCCGCCCACAATCTTCCCAGCACACCCACCATGCTGGGGGGGAAATGGAGTGTGCTGGTGAGGAAATGGCACGGTGCCTTGCATTACCCACCCAGGCGAGCCCATCCTCCGATGCCACATGGCCAAGCCGAAGCTCTCACCACCACCGCCATGTGAACTTTAAAACTACAGTGGTAATTGAACCACAGGAGCGACCGTCAATATTGTACCTGGCACCGCCACCCGCCACTGCCGCCGAGAATAAAGGAAATCCACCAAGAACAGAGCTCACCTCGCCTTGGGCTCAGGGAGTAGGCGACCGCAGAACTTAGCCTCCATGTCTGCAGCTGCTCCGCTCCCACACCGAACGAGACACCATTGAAGGTGGTCCCCCCGCCTGCAACCATCTCAGCCCAACTGCAGCTGTCCCAGCCTGCCCGCCATGCTAGCAAGGAGCTAGTGCGGCGCCTCCAATATGCGACCCCAACACCCTAGAGGGGCTGTGTGCCCCGGGTGAGCCGAGTGTCCCAGGGGGCCGAGTGCCCCGGGTGAGCCGAGTGTCCCAGGGGGCCGAGTGCCCCGGGTGAGCCGAGTGTCCCACGGGTCCGAGTGCCCCGGGTGAGCCGAGTGTCCCAGGGGGCCATGTGCCCCGGGTAAGCCGTACCCCCCAAAGGGGAAGGTTGTCCCGGGTGAGCCGAGTGTCCCAGGGGGCCGAGTGCCCCGGGTGAGCCGAGTGTCCCAGGGGGCCGAGTGCCCCGGGTGAGCCGAGTGTCCCAGGGGGCCTAGTGCCCCGGGTGAGCCGAGAGTCCCAGGGGGCCGAGTGCCCCGGGTGAGCCGAGTGTCCCAGGGGGCCGAGTGCCCCGGGTGAGCCGAGTGTCCCAGGGGGCCGAGTGCCCCGGGTGAGCCGAGAGTCCCAGGGGGCCGAGTGCCCCGGGTGAGCCGAGTGTCCCAGGGGGCCGAGTGCCCCGGGTGAGCCGAGTGTCCCAGGGGGCCGAGTGCCCCGGGTGAGCCGAGAGTCCCAGGGGGCCGAGTGCCCCGGGTGAGCCGAGTGTCCCAGGGGGCCGAGTGCCCCGGGTGAGCCGAGTGTCCCAGGGGGCCGAGTGCCCCGGGTGAGCCGAGTGTCCCAGGGGGCCGAGTGCCCCGGGTGAGCCGAGTGTCCCAGGGGGCCGAGTGCCCCGGGTGAGCCGAGTGTCCCAGGGGGCCGAGTGCCCCGGGTGAGCCGAGTGTCCCAGGGGGCCTAGTGCCCCGGGTGAGCCGAGTGTCCCAGGGGGCCGAGTGCCCCGGGTGAGCCGAGTGTCCCAGGGGGCCGAGTGCCCCGGGTGAGCCGAGAGTCCCAGGGGGCCGAGTGCCCCGGGTGAGCCGAGTGTCCCAGGGGGCCGAGTGCCCCGGGTGAGCCGAGTGTCCCAGGGGGCCGAGTGCCCCGGGTGAGCCGAGAGTCCCAGGGGGCCGAGTGCCCCGGGTGAGCCGAGTGTCCCAGGGGGCCGAGTGCCCCGGGTGAGCCGAGTGTCCCAGGGGGCCGAGTGCCCCGGGTGAGCCGAGTGTCCCAGGGGGCCGAGTGCCCCGGGTGAGCCGAGTGTCCCAGGGGGCCGAGTGCCCCGGGTGAGCCGAGTGTCCCACGGGTCCGAGTGCCCCGGGTGAGCCGAGTGTCCTATGGAGCCGAGTGCCCCGGGTGAGCCGAGTGTCCCATGGGGCCGAGTGCCCCGGGTGAGCCGTACCCCCCAAAGGGGAAGGGTGTCCCGGGTGAGCCGAGTGTCCCAGGGGGCCGAGTGCCCCGGGTGAGCCGAGTGTCCCAGGGGGCCGAGTGCCCTGAGTTAGCCGAGTGTCCCAGGGGGCCGAGTGCCCCGGGTGAGCCGAGAGTCCCAGGGGGCCGAGTGCCCCGGGTGAGCCGAGTGTCCCAGGGGGCCATGTGCCCCGGGTAAGCCGTACCCCCCAAAGGGGAAGGGTGCCCCGGGTGAGCCGTGTGTCCCAGGGGGCCGAGTGCCCCGGGTGAGCCAAGTGTCCCACGGGGCCGAGTGCCCCGGGTGAGCCGAGTTTCCCACGGGTCCGAGTGCCCCGGGAGAGCCGAGTGTCCCATGGGGCCGAGTGCCCCGGGTGAGCCGAGTGTCCCAGGGGGCCATGTGCCCCGGGTAAGCCATACCCCCAAAGGGGAAGGGTGTCCCGGGTGAGCCGAGTGTCCCAGGGGGCCGAGTGCCCCGGGCGAGCCGTGTGTCCCAGGGGAAGCAGTGGGACCCAGGGGAAGGGGCGGTGAAAACCAGAGGAGTAGCGGACTCTATTCATATGGTTCTGAGATAGTCACCATAAAACAAGCAGACAGCCAAATGACAGCGGGGAGGGGAAGGAGACCTGGGGGGAGATAGGAGAACAACCGAGGGACTGGTATGCATGAACATAAGTACAATCAATGAACACAGAACTCAGGGGAGGGAGGGCATAAATGGGAGGTGGGGGGGTAATGGTAAACTATGTACACAGAAAATACCTTAATAAAATAAAATTTAAAATAATAATAATAAAATAAAAAAAAATAAAAATAAAAATAAAAAAGAAATGAAGTCATGCCGAAACCGGTTTGGCTCAGTGGTAGAGCGTTGGTCTGCGGACTGAAAGGTCCCGGGTTCGATTCCGGTCAAGGGCATGTACCTTGGTTGCGGGCACATCCCCAGTGGGGGGTGTGCAAGAGGCAGCTGGTAGATGTTTCTCTCTCATTGACGTTTCTAGCTCTCTATCTCTCTCCCTTCCTCTCTGTAAAATATCAATAAAATATATTTTAAAAAAAGAAAGAAAAGAAATGAAGTCATATTTTGTCAAATAGCTTCCAATAAATCTTTGCTGTGGATGAATGGTCATTCTAAATGCTCAACAAATGTTTTTCAAATGCTTGAATGTTGGGAAAAGCCACAGCAACAATTTCTAAATAATGAAACAAGCTCTGACCAGTTTGGCTCAGTGGATAGAACAGCGGTCTGCGGACTCAAGAGTCTCAGGGTCGATTCCTGTCAAGGGCATATACCTTGGTTGTGGGCACATCCCCAGTGGGGGGTGTGCAGGAGGCAGCTGATGGATGTTTCTCTCTCATTGATGTTTCTCTCTATCCCTCTCCCTTCCTCTCTCTGTAAAAATGAATAAAATATATTTTTAAAAATAATGAAACTAAAAATAGATATCCCATTTGGTTGTTTTCCTTTTTCCAGTGTCAATGATTGTATTACGAGTCAATTATCTTTATAAAACTCAGTTCATTAATAAAATATATAATTAAAGATATCTATAGCCCTTGCTGGTTTGGCTCTGTGGGTGAAGCGTAGGACTACTGCCTGAAGGGTCCCGGGTTTGATTCTGGACAAGAGCACATGCCTGGATTGCAATTTGATTGCCAGTAGGGGGCGTGCAGAAGGCAGCCGATCAATGATTCTCTAACATCATTGATGTTTCTATCTCTCCTCCCTTCCTCTCTGAAATCAATAAAAAATATATTAAAAAATAAAGATATCTACACATATACAAACACACACACACACACACACACACACACACACACACACAGGCCCGTTGCATGAAATTTGTGCATGCAGGAGGAGGTTCCTCAGCCCAGCCTGCACCCTCTCCAATCTGGGACCCCTCGGGGATGTCCAACTGCTGGTTTAGGGATCGGGCATCCCTCTCACAATCCGGGACCGCTGGCTCCTAACTACTCACTTGCCTGCCTGCCTGATTGCTCCTAACTGTCCCCCCTGCCAACCTGATTGCCCCCAAGTGCCCAACCCCCCATTCCCCACCAACCTAGTCACCCCCAACTGCCTATCCTGCCAGCATGGACACCCCTATCTGCCCCCCCTGCTGGCCTGGTTGTCCCTTATTGGCCCCCCAGCCAGCTTGGTTGCCTCCAACTGCCCACCTCTGTGGAACTGGTTGCCCCTAACTGCCCCTGCCAGCCTAGTCACCCCCAACTGCCCCACCACCAGCCTGATCACCCCACACAGCCTGCTGTTCAGTCGTTTAGTCATCCCTCACTAATCCCCTTGCCAGCCTCATCGCCCCATACAGCCTGCTGTTTGGTCATTACTGATACTGTGACAGCAGCCCAGACAATTTGTATATTCCTCTATTACACACACACACACACACACACACACACACACACACACACATACACACACACACACACAGTAGAGGCCTGGTGCATGATATTCATGCACTGGGGGAGTGGGGGTTGTCTCTCAGCCCAGCCTGCACTCTCTCCAATTTGGGACCCCATCTCTCTCATAATCCGGAACTGCTGGCTCCCAACCGCTCTCCTGCCTACTAGCTTGATAACTCCATAACCACTTCCCTGCCAGCCTGATTGATACCTAAGTGCTCCCCTGCTGGCCCAGTAATCCCTAACTGCCCTCCCCTGCAGGCCCAGTCCTCCCCAACTGCCCTGCCGACCTGATCCCTCCCAACTGCCTTCCTCTGCAGGCCTTGTTCGCTCCTAAATGCCCTCCCCTGCAGGCCTGGTCACCCCCAACTGCCCTCCCCTGCAGGCCTGGTCCCTCCCAACTGCCCTCCCTTGTAGGCCTCCTCTCCCCCAACTGCCGTCCCCTGTAGACCAGCTTGTGGCGGCCATCTTTGACCACTTGGAGGCAGCCATCTTGTGCGAAGGCATGAGGGTCAATTTGCATATTGCCTCATTATTATATAGGATATAAATATATATATAGAGGTATGGCTGCTATGATGGAGTGGTTAGAGTGTTGTCCTATGCATCAGGGTATTTTGGGTTTGATTCCTGGTCAGGACTCATAACCGGTTGCAGGTTTGATTCCCAGTGGGAGCACATGTGTGAGGCAAATGATCAGCGTTCTTATCTCTTCCCCTTTCTTTTTTTCTCTCTTAAAAATCAATAAAGCATATCCTTGGGTGAGGATTAAAAAAAGAAAGAAAGAAAAAAAGATGTAGCCCTGGCTAGCTTGGCTCAGGGGCTGGAGTGTCAGCCCTCAGATTGATGGGTCAAGGGTTTGATTTCAGGTCAAGGGAACATACCTTGGTTGTAGGTTCAATGCTCAGCTCTGCTCCCCAGTTGTGCATGTGGGGGAGGTAACCAATTGATATATCTCTCTCACATTGATGATTCTCTCTCTCTCCCTCTCTCCCACCCCCTTTCTTCTATTCTCTCTAAAAAAATCAACTGAAAAAAATATCCTTGGGTGAGGATTTAAAAAAAGATATATATATATATATATATATATATATATATATATATATATACCCCCTAAAGACCATTAATTTAGAGACTTCCTTGTCCCTGTACCTTGGCAGTATTGACATTTTGGACTAGATAATGCTTTATGAAGAAAGGAGGCAGACCTGTGTGTTATAACATGTTTAGCAGCAGCATCTCTGGCCTCTGCCCATTGCAGCAGCATTCACCTCCTCCTTATAGTGACAAGTCTTTAAATGCCAAATAGCTCCTGAGGAGCAATATTGCCAAAATTAAGAACCACTTGTATAAAGCATGGCCTTAGTAAACTTTTAGTCCAAATAAAGACACAAAACATATTTTGAACAATTAGAGAACAAAAAAAATTTTTAAAACATATTGGTAATACATAAAATTATATTGTAAACAATCATAACATTTTTATTTTTCCTTTAATAATCTTGGGGGGACATAGAAAAATCATTTACCATTTTATTCTGGTGGTCATACACAAGAGACTCATGCTATTTAATGCCTATTTGGATTGTTTTTCAGTTTTTTACCAAATGGATGCTACAGAGAAAAATATTTTAATTCCCCCTCCACCCCCAAATTCCTCAGATCAGAAGGCAACTGTATCTGGCTAAAGTTATGAGTAAGTAATATGTTTTCTTTGCTTTTTTTTTTAAGTTAATCCTCAACTGAGGATATTTTTTCCATTGATTTTTAGAGATTGGGAGGGAGAAAGAGAAACGTGTATCGGTTGCCTCCCACTGATCGAAACTGCAACCCAGCTACGTGCCCTTGACCGGGAATCAAACCTGAGATCCCTGTTCATGGGCTGATACTCTAACCACTTAGCAATACTGACTGGGGCAGTAACATATTTTCTATTGTTTTATTAGCACAATTTCAGAAATTAGCTTTATCTATCTTTCTAATTGGCCTCTGGTTGGTAACAAACACCTAACCTTAGATTTATCTGTTCCTACAGCTTTCAGTCTGATAGTAGTTAACATCTACATTCGCCTATACAACAAATACCTATTGAACACCTAGGTACCAGACTCTGTGCCACGCATTTGGGGATATGTGGTCATCAGATAATAATACTAATGGTCTTGGCCCTCATGGAGCTTGCCATCTAATGAGAGAAACAGACATTGGTCAATTTAACAAATGATATAGTGATTATGTGAGTTTAACAAATGTATTAAGTCCTTTGAAAGAGATCACATGGTGCTCTGAGGTTCTAGAATGGGTAAAATTTACCTCTTCAGGGAGTTCAAAGAAGTTTCCCTGAGAAAGTGATAATGGAGTTGAAACCTAAGAATCACTAAGTATGTGCAAGACCTCGTGACAAGAATAGAAAAGGGGGCCATCTCTTAGGATTTTATTTTATTTTATTTTTTAAAATATATTTTATTGATTTTTTTACAGAGAGGAAGAGAGAGGGATAGAGAGTTAGAAACATCGATGAGAGAGAATCATTGATCAGCTGCCTCCTGCACACCCCCTACTGGGGATGTGTTTGCAACCAAGGTACATGCCCTTGACCGGAATCGAACCTGGGACCTTTCAGTCCGCAAGCCGACACTCTATCCACTGAGCCAAACTGGTTTCGGCCATCTCTTAGGATTTTAGTTAACAGTCTAAGGTTGAGGTGATAGTCATTTGGAGGAAGGTGGTAGTGGCTGCAATAAAGAGGATCAATTGAAAAAACAGACAAAATGAGAATCCTGAAATACATAAATGATTGTTTGGGAATCCCTTTGTATTGGGGATTCCCAATATACATTCCTTTTTCTTCTTTATAGTCAAATTATTCTATACTAGTCCTTTTGCAAAGCAAAACAAAAAGGTACAGTAATCTAAGTTTAGTGGATATTAAGTTTTAGAAAAAGTAATGTAGGAGAAACCAAGATGGCGGCATAGGTAAATTTCTATCTGCAGCGTCACACAACAATTTCAAAAAAAACCACAACTAAAATTTTGTATTGTAGATAATTGAATTGTAGTTCAATTATCCAGAACTACAGGAAAGTTGACTGACTGGAAATTCTACAACTAGAAGAAACGAAAAAACCAGAAAGAAAAACAGAGGAGCTGTAAAAGCCTAAGATATGGAGACGTGCGTGCGTGGGGAGAGGATGGAGCTGGAGAGGAGGAGGCAGCTGAGTGCCTGGCTGGCATTCCCTATCGGGAAGGAGATAAAAGCTCCAGGCTGTGCTGAACCCCAGTTCTGGGAGAGACCCTGGGGACCCAGGCTCATACAGATGGATTCTAGGCTGTATGGTGGAAATTCAGGAGCAGCAAAAGGCAGAGCCCCGAGTCGCACACATTGTGTGCAGAGGACGGACTGTTGACTGTGCTGCTGTATTGCCCTAGCAGGAAGGAGACAAAAGCTCCGGACTGTGCTGAGCCCCAGTTATGACTGCACTGAACCCCAGTTCTAGACCAGACTCTGGGGACACAGTTGCATACAGAGAGAATCTGAGCTGTAAGGCGGAAACTCAGGGAAGCAGAGAAAGGCAGAGCCCTGAAGTTGCACATTGCGTGAAGAGGACAAACTGTTGACTGTGCCACTAGATTGCCCTAGCGGGAAGGAGAAAAAAGCTCCGGACTGCACTGAACTCCACTTCCAACCCCACCTCCAATTGCACTGAACCCCTCTTCCAGGCTCATTGGGGGAGAGACTAGACTGTCTGGTAGTGGGCGAAACTCGAGGGCACCTCTCTCTCAGGGGTGCTTGCAGCGAGTACCAAAGCAGTGAATACCAAAGGACACTGAGGAACACAAACTCAGGAACCTCATAGGGCAGGGCTGACAAGAAGCCAAGGCTGTAGGCTCCATCCTAAAACTCCACCCCATCCAAGCTGAACACAGAGGCTTTTGCAATATTCCAAGTGTAGTCGAATAAGGCTGTCTCCCGGCATAGACACAGCTGAGCCTCACAACCAATTGGCCTGGAGGTCAGTTCTTCCCAGTGATACCAACAACAATCAAGACTTAACCACAATAAGGCTGTACATACAGTCCACAAAGGGGTGCACAAAAAGTGTCCACCTCAGGTAACTGGGAGGCTGACCCACTGAACCTTATAGGACACCTTAGCACACAAAGCCACCCTACCAACTCAGGGAAGCAGCGAAAATGCAGAGACAAGGAAACATCACAAACGAAAGAAATGGAGGACAAAAAGAGACTGGATATAGAGTTCAAAACCAGGTGATAAGGTTTTTCAAGAATTTCCTAGAAAAGACCGATAAACAAGACCTATGAGGATATGAAAAGGGATCAACTAGAAATAAAAAATACATTGAAATAAAAAATATTATACAGAGTCCTAAAAACAGAATGGAAGATCACAAGAATCATGTCAAAGATTTGGAACATAAAGAGCCAGAGGACACACCTCTACAGAAGGAATAAGACAAGAGAATCCAGAAAGTTGAAGATAATGTAAGAAACCTATGAGACAACCTCAAGCGAACCAATATCAGAATTATGGAGAATATTCTCCATAATACCAGAAGAAGAGAGAGAGCAAGATATCAAAAACATACTGGAAGAAATAGTGACAGAAAACTTCCCCCACCTGGTGAAAGAAATAGATTTACAAGTCCAAGAAGTGCTCAGAACCCCAAATAAAAGGAATCCAAAGAGGACCACACCAAGACACATCATAATTAAAATCCCAAAAGCAAAAGACAAAGAGAGAATATTAAAAGCAGCAAGACAGCTGAAACCGGTTTGGCTCAGTGGATAGAGCGTCGGTCTGCGGACTGAAAGGTCCCGGGTTCGATTCCGGTCAAGGGCATGTACCTTGGCTGCGGGCACATCCCCAGTGGGGGGTGTGCAAGAGGCAGCTGGTTGATGTTTCTCTTTCATTGACGTTTCTAGCTCTCTATCTCTCTCCCTTCCTCTCTGTAAAAATATCAATAAAATATATTTAAAAGCAGCAAGACAAAAGCAGGTAGTTACCTATAAAGGAGCACCCATATGATTTTAAGCTGATTTCTCAACAGAAACCATGCAGGCCAGACGGGAATAGCAAGAAATATTCAAGGTGATGAATAGCAAAACCTACAGCCATAAATACTCTACCCAGCAAAGCTATCACTCAGAATTAAAGACCAGATAAAGAGCTTCACAAATAAAAAAAAAACTAAAGGAGTTCATCACCATCAAACCAGAATTATATGAATTGCTGAATGGGGTTCTTTAGGAAGAGGAAGAAAATTAAGATAAAAATTATGAACAACAAATACGTAACTATCAACGAGTGAATCTAAAAACCAAGGGAATTAAAAAACATCATGAACAATATTAACTGGTGAATATAATAGAATCAGAGGTGTGGAAGGGGAGTGGACTGATGATTCTCGGGGAAATGGGAAGTGGCGGTGGGTGGGAAGAGACTGAACATAAACTGCACCTATGGATGAGGACAATGGGGGATGGGGAAAGGGCAGAGAGTGGGAGGGAAACTTGTTGGGGGGAGCAATGGAGGGGGGGAAATGAGAAACATTTGTAATAATATGAATAATAAATATTTATTTTAAAAATAAAAAGTAATGTATTATTTAACAGCAATTCTCCATAGTATAATCAGATGATACTAGAAATTTTTTACTGTACTAAATCATTTAATTAAAGATTTACTTCTGAAGATTAAAAATGTCAGTGGAGTAGGAGGATGCTACCTGGACATGCTCTCAGGAACTGGAATTACAACTGAAATACGGAAAAGCTTCCTGAATATCAATGGAAAATTCATAGGAGAGAACCCTGATATCCAAGGACCAAAGGTAGAGACTGCACAGAGACTGATAGGAGGATTGGAGGCGCGAAAGGGCTGGCCCAGCACCTATAGACAACAACTAAGGTCAGAGAGATATCTCAACTGGGGGAAGGAGGGGGGTTCCACTGAGAACTCTGGGATCTAATCCCAAAGCTGAGCTCCCCAGCAAAGAACACTAAACTGAGGAGGATACTCACATAATGTCTAGCTATGAAAAGCAGAGGCATGCTGTCAGCCTGGGAGTGGCAACTGAAAGTTCAGGCACCCTTTTAAAGAACCAAGGCATGAAAACTCCATGTGGAGCCATGTACCTTGTGCTCTGACAGAGGGGTGAAGTGGACTGGAGCTGTGAGATCAGAACACAGGACTGGGGTCTCAGGGGATAGAGCTCAGAAGGCAGACACCCCAAGTTTCATCGGCTGAGTCATTCCCCCATGCAGTGGAGGATATTTTTCCCACACAGACACCTGACTTACCTGGAGGGAAGACAGTCATCACACCCTATTGGAAAACACCTTGCTCTGAGGCCACTTAAGAGATTAAAAGTAACAATTAGCCTCCAGGAAGAAGCAACTGCCCCACCCTGTTGAAAAAAAAATCTCTTGCCACGCCGGAGAACGATTGCCTGGGGGGAAATTCAAGTCAGGATCCTATCAGTCTGTAGGTGGAGGTGGTCTCTGGAGGCTTTGAGTCTTTGCCTGATCCAATTAGTCAGAAACAGCCTTTAACGCTGCCCTGCATTAGAGATTGAGATGTATGGAGCAGCAGTCACCAACCTTTCAGACCTTACATATCACCAGTGGTCTGTGGACCACCGATTGGTGACTGCTGCTCCAAAGTTCCTTAAACCAGCAGTCACCAACCTTTTGGACCTCACAGACCAGGGATTGGTATAGAGGATCTACATAAAACATAGTCACAAAACAAAACAGACAACCGAGAGAGGAGGGAGGAGGGAAAACAAAAACAAAAACAAAAAAATACAGACAACCAAAATGAGAAACAAACAACCCCCAAATGAAAGAACTAGTAAATTCTCTAGAAGAGATAAATGAAGCAGAGATAAATTTATCTGAAGCT
The DNA here is from genome assembly GCA_963924515.1 of Vespertilio murinus. NCBI lineage: Eukaryota > Metazoa > Chordata > Mammalia > Chiroptera > Vespertilionidae > Vespertilio > Vespertilio murinus. The sequence goes on from OZ004705.1 coordinate 86,268,568, forward strand.
GTTCAGAGTAAAGATGTTAAAAATGCTCAACAGGCTGAAACCGGTTTGGCTCAGTGGATAGAGCATTGGTCTGTGGACTGAAGGGTCCCGGCTTTGATTCTGGTCAAGAGCATGTACATTGGTTGCGGGCACATACCCAGCAGGGAGTGTGCAGGAGGCAGCTGATTGGTGTTTCTCTCTCATCAATGTTTCCAACTCTCTATCCCTCTCCCTTCCTGTCTGTAAAAAATCAATAAAATATATTTAAAAAATAAAAGCACATATGTGCATACATCAAAATGATGGTAACCTTTTTAAAAGGTTAAAAGGAGGACAGCCCTAACCAGTTTGGCTCAGTGGATAGAGCATTGGCCTGTGGGCTAAAGGGTCTCAGGTTTGATTCTGGTCAAGGGCATGTACCTTGGTTTCGGGCACAACCCCGGTGGGGAGTGTGCAGGAGACAGCTGATTGATGTTTCTCTCTAATCAATGTTTCTGACTGTCCCTCTCCCTTCTTCTCTGTAAAAAAGCAATAATATATATTTTAGAAACAACAACAACAACAACAAAGGAGGACAGCTTAAGGGAGCTGTGGGACAATTTGAAATATAACAATATCAGAATAGTAGGTGTGACAAAAGAGGCAGAAAGGGAGAAAGAAATAGAGAAATTGTTTCAAATCTTCTCTAACCTGGTAAAGGAAAAAGTCACACAAGTACAGGGGGCACAGAGAACCCCAAACAAGAAGAACCCAAAAAGACCCAGACACATAATAATTAAAATGCCAAAAATTAAAGACAAAATCTTAAAGGAGTTCCCATAAGGCTGACACCTGATTTCTCATCAGAAAATCTACAGGCCAGAAGGGAATGGCAAGGTAATGGAAAGCAAGGATCTGAGACCAAGATGACTATATCCAGCAAGGCTATCATTCAAAATAGATGGTCAAATTAAAAGCTTCCCAGACAAAAAAAAAAAAAAAAAAGGGGGGTAAAAGAGCTTATCACCACCAAGCCATCATTACCAGAAATGCTAAAGAGATTGATATAAGGCATTGCTGAGAGAAGAAACAGAGAGAAAAACCTAGCCATACAGAATTAAAATAGCTATAAATAAGTACCTCTCAATAATAACCCTAAATGTAAATGGATTAAATGCTTCAATCAAAGGGTAGCTGAATAGATACAAAAACATGACCAAACTATATGCTGTCTACAAGAAACCCATCTCAAAACAAGACACACACAAAATGTAAGTGAAGTGATAGTTAAAATATTTTCCATGCAAATGGAAAAGCAAAAAAAAAAAAAAAAAAAAAGCTGGTGTAGCAGTACTCATATCTGACAAAATAGACCTTAAAAGCATCATGCTAAGTGAAATAAGCAAGTCGGAGAAAGAGAAAGATCATATGATCTTGCTCATTTGTGGAATACAATGAACAACATAAACTGATGAACAAAAATAGAGCCAATGGGAGAAAATATTCTAGAATAATAGTAGTAATCCTGTTATTTGCAGAATTCCAATATTTCCTACAACTTTTGTGATATCATACTATGTTGGTCCAGTTTTGTTATTATACTTAAAATCCTCTTATTCTTGAAATAATAATGTTTATTGCATGTAATATATAAGATCATTTTTTAAGTAATTGGTGTTTATTTCATGTAACATTATTATATTTATAATAGTGTTCTTTTTAAAAATATATATATATTTTATTGATATTTTACAGAGAGGAAGGGAGAGAGATAGAGAGCTAGAAATGTCGATGAGAGAGAAACATCGACCAGCTGCCTTCTGCACGCCCACTACTGGGGATGTGCCCACAACCAAGGTACATGCCCTTGACCGGAATCGAACCCGGGACTTTTCAGTCCGCAGACCATCGCTCTACCACTGAGCCAAACCGGTTTTGGCTAATAGTTTTTCTTGAAAAACAAAAACAAAAAAAGAAAATAATACAATAAGTAATAATGCAAGAATAAACGTTCATGTACAGTAGGTTCTCAGGTTATGTCGGAGATCCATTCCTATGGCTTGACATAATGTGATTTTTGCCATAAGTCGGAACCCACCAACATAAGGAGCTATATCACTCACATGGAACACATACACAGCAGTAATGAAGTGAAACAGTAAAAAAAAAAAATTAAAAGATAGTTCCCGATCTTTAATTGTGGTAAATAAATAATAAAAAACATAAAGCACATATGTGCATACATCAAAATGATGGTAACCTTTTAAAATATATATATATATTTTATTGATTTTTTGCAGAGAGGGAAAGAGAGTTAAAAACTGATGAGAGAGAATCATCGATCAGCTGCCTCTTGCACACCCCCTACTGGGGATGTGCCACAACCAACATACATGCCCTTGACGGGAATCGAACCTGGGACCTTTCATTCCGCAGGTCTACGCTCAATCCCTGAGGAAAACTGGTTTCAGCTGGGACTTTACAAAAAAAAAAAAAAGGGGAGATGGCAACGTAACCACGAAATGATGTACATCGAGTCCAATGTCACCCGAGGACTGCTTATACTCTCTCAACTGTAAACCTACTTTTGCCCCACACTGTGTACACACACACACACACACACACACACACACACACACTTGTTTTAAATTCAAAATTTGGGGCATTCATTCTATATTTCTTTTGATTTTATATATTTTTGATGTTCTAATATAAGACTTTAAAGTTATAAATTTTCCTCCAAAAATTGCATTAGCTGAATTCCACAAATTTTGATAATTAATCAGCTGCCTCTGACAGTTACTGGGGATCAAGCCTGCAACCCAGGCATGTGCCCTGACTAGGAATTGAACTGTGACCTCATGGTTCATAGATTGATGCTCAACCACTGAGCTATACCAACCAGGCTATAACATGATTAAAATATATATATATATATATATATATATATATATATATATATATATATTTGATTTTTTACAGAGAGAAAGAGAGAGGGATAGAGAGCTAGAAACATCCATGAGAGAGAATCATAAATCCATGAGAGAGAATCATCGATCAACTGCCTCTTGGCACACCCCCTACTGGGGATGTGCCCGCACCAAGGTACATGCCCTTGACCGGAATCGAACCTGGGATCTTTTAGTCCGCAGGCCGACGCTATCTACTGAGCCAAATCGGTTTTGGCTATAACATGATTTTCTTTAAATGACTGCTTAGTATACTAAAATTTATTTAAATATTTAATGAGAACTAGTTTGCCACACATTGTTGGCAGAAATAAGATACATAGTCCCGCTTTCATGGGTAGTTGAATTTTGATTAATGTCTGTCAGAATCATTATTCTATTCAGTACTTTTTTTTTAACAATAAAGAAACAGATTGTCAAAGAAAAATAATTTACTTCTATAAGAGAAAATAAAGAACACCCTAAAACAATATTTATATGTATGACCTATTTTTCCATTTATTAAAATGACTAGAGGCCTGGTTCACAAAATCCTTGCATGGGTGGGGTCCCTAGGCCTGGCTGGTGATATTGGCCTATTGGACCACCTTGCCCAGTCCTGATTGGGGCCAGGCTGGCTGGGGCCTGCTGGCTGTCAGCCCAGGCCTGGGGACCTGCCAGCCAGGGGGAGGAACTGAGAGAGGTTTGCTGGCCAGGGGGAGGGACTGAGGGAAGTTGGCTTGTCATGGGAGGTTGGCTGTGGGAGCCCACTGACCATCAGGTTGCGTGTCTGCCCCCTAGTGGTCAATGTACATGATAGCGACTGGTCGAACAGTCATTCTGGTCCTTTGGTTGGGGCAAATGCCCAGGTTGCAGGCTCAATCTCCAAGGGGGATGTGCAGGAGGCAGCCAATCAGTGATACTCTCTCATCATTGATGTTTCTCTCTCTCCCCCTTCTCCCTACCTCTCTGAGACCAAGAAAAATGTCTTTTTTAAAAATTTTGTGATACATAGCACAGAAAATAGAATTATAAAAACAGCTAATATTTTTGCAAGTTTTAATCCAAAGTATTGTACCACCTAAAAAAATGTATATTTGACTATAATTAGAAATTTCAAAAGGAAACTACCTCTGTATTAGAGCATTATTTTTTAAATTGAATTTTAAAGAAAGGGAAAGAGGAGAGAGGAGAGAGGGAGAGGAGAGTGAGAGAGATTGATGTGAGAGAGATACATCGATTGGTTGTCTCCTACACAAACACAAAACCTGAGTATGTGCTCTAAACAGGAATCAAACCTGCCACCTTTTGGTTTTCTGGACAACACTCCAACCAACTGAGCCAAACCTGCCAAAGCTAGAGCATTTTTACATAAACAATCCAATTATACAAAGAAAGAATAAAAGGAGGGGAGGGAAGAGGAAGGGAGGAAAGAGGAGAGGGGAGGGGAGGGAAGAGGAAGGGAGGAAAGAGAAGAGGGGAGGGGAGGGGAGGGAAGAGATTTGTTGTTTCACTTATTTACCCATCCATTGGTTGATTCTGGTATGTGCCCTGACCCAGGATCAAATGTGAACTTTGGCATATCAGGACGATATGCTCTAACCAAACAAGCTACCCAGCCAGGGCTCCAAATCAGATTTTAAATCCTTGGGGAACAAGGAAACTCAGATATTACTGAAATCAAATGAACATATAAATTGTAATATATTATAATGCATTGATTATGTTAACCTTTTTGATAGATAATGAGGTTACAACGTATCCTTAAAATTAAGAAGTTACATTTTTAATGTCCTTTCAAAGGAATCGTATTTACTTACATCTTTACCCAGAGTATGTGAAAAATTATTTTCCACTTAGAATGTTGGAATGCTTTTATAAGAGAAATATATTTTAAAAACAAACAAACAACTTATATAACAAAGTTCTGTTGGAATGGCCTAATATATTATGGCTTCAAGTTCTGGAAATAAATAACTTTATTATCTGCAGCTGGAAAACTCTCCCCAACACTGAAACATATACTTGGCAAAGGCAGTCTAGCAAGTCTGCTGGTATGAATTGGTCAAAATTCCATATGGAGGTTTCCAAAATGAGATGAATGTATGTATACTTTTATAAAGTTGGCACTTAAATATGTAGAAACATTGGTGAGTTCTGGAAAGAAAAAGAAAACAATTTTTATTTGAAATGACATTTATAAACATAGACTGAAACAAAAAATTAGAGTTGTTGATTTTCATTCTCTAAAAGTACAGCTTTAAAAAGAGAAGTCACTCATTGACTGATCTAGAATATTACAACTTAACAATTGCAGGCTTAATAAGAAGGCTCATTAATAACTTTAATTTGGAAGGAAAGTTTATAACATAAGCCTTATAACAAATTACACATCAATATACATCAATTTCAGCTTCTCCATTTGTGTGACATTGAGAAAATTACTTAACCTCACATTATCAAATCTACAACCCTTCAATAGCAAATGCTAACTTCCTTAAGAAAAGATAATAGTGATGCCTCCCTCTAATTTTTGTGAGGAATGAGATAATACCAGTAAATTATTTAGTACAATGTCTATTATAAACACCCAATAAATGTAGCTAGTATTGTTAACAAATGCTCCATGTGTGTTGATTCAAAAATGATACAAATGGGAATACAAAGGTGAATACAATAAAGATGAATAACATCCTCATGGTCTAGTGGAAAATAGTCTAGTGGGAAAGATACCATCTATAATAAAATTATAATATGCTAATTAGATCCAACATCCTTCTAGATGTCCTTCCAGATGACCTTCCAGATGAAGCTGGGGCTGCGAGGGCTGAGGCAAGCCACTGTGGCTGCGATGGCTGAGCCCCTGCATGGAATTCATGCATCGGGCCTCTAGTATTATATAAGAAGCAATGATTAAGTTGAGGATCAAAGTAAGATTTTTTTTCTTTAAGTATCTTATAGACCATAGAGTACTTTTTTATTATTCTGGGTCAGTGTTTATCTACATGACATTTTGGGTTGGACATTCTGTGTTGTGAGAGGCTGGCATGTGCACTGAAGAGTGTTTTACAGCATTTATGGCCTCTACACATTCGATGCCAGTAGTACCCTCCCCACTCTGTGTGTTTGTATTGCTGTGGGCTATCGCTGTTACCTCAAAGTCATCAGTATCCACTGGGCATCAGTATCCACCTACTATCTCCAGAGGACCCAGTGCCTGCTGTCTGACCAATGGACTGCCCAGAGCTGAGCATCACCACCTACACATTGTAGACTCCAGTGATGGCAATGCCAGGCACCAAGAAATAAAATCTCAATCTAGGAATCAGAGACTCAACAAATCACCTCTCCCCAAGCCAACCAATCAAGATGAGAAGGCCAGATTCTCTGAGATGAGAGAATGACACCCTCAGATCAGGGTGTCACTGAGCAGAGTGAAATACATCGTGTTGGCTTGCAGGCCTAACTGTCCAGGCCCCTCTTTTCTCTCTCTCTCTGGCAAGTTGTTCTTGATCAGTTTCATGGCTTCAGCTGATGCAACTAGAGTCAAAGTAACTAATGGTATAGTATACCCCAGACAAACAGGGGGTTTAGGAGTTTTCTTTCATGTTAGATAAGCAGCCACACAATATCCTAGATTTTGCTCTTATATAGATAATATAGATATAGATATAGGTATAGATATAGATATAGATACAGATATATAGATATATAGATATATAGATATATACACTAGAGGCCCAGTGCATGAAATTTGTGCCCAGAGGGGTGTTCCCTCAGCCCAGCCTGCACCTTCTCCAACTGGGGATGTTCCCTCAGCCCAGCCTGCACCCTCTCCCCTTGGGGGACAGCCCTCTTGCAATCTGGGACCACTGGCTCCTAACTGCTCACTTGCCTGCCTGATCACCCCTAACTACCTCTGCCTGCCTGCCTGATCTCACCCCCAACTGCCCTCCTCTGCTAGACAATTTGGTTTTGATTGGTCAGTTCCTATGCCAGTCAGTGTCAAAAGCTCTGCCTCCTAGGCAGTCTTTGGCTCCCCATGACATCCAAATTTGGTTCTGATTGGTCGGTTTCTATGCCAGTCTGCATCAGAAGCTCAACCTCCTAGGCAGCCATTAGCTCCCCACAGCACCCACATTTGGTTCTGATTGGTTGGTGTCTATGAGAGTCAGAGTCAGAAGCTCCACCTTCTAGGCAGCCATTGGTTCTTCACAACACCCACATTTGGTTCTGATTGGTCAGTTCCTATGCAAGTCAGCATCTCTGGGCCTATCAACAGGGCCTGATCAAAAAGGTGGGGCTGGAGAGAAATGGAGGCACAGCTGCTGGCCAGATCAGGAGAGAAAGAGAAAGGCAAATGCTGATCAAAAGTTGCCACAGAGGTGACAGATCAGTCCCTGCTTCTCTCTTCAGGCCTCTCTCTGTCCCTGATCCACAGCCCCCTCAGCAGTCAGTGCTGGGGCACCATCTGCATTGGAAGCAGTCAGTGCTGGGTTGCCACAGCTGCAGGACTGATTTCCGGTTGGTTGAGCCTCAGTCATCACTGGTCATTACAACCCAGGGTTTTTATATATTAGGATATATTTTATTGATTTCAGAGAGGAAGGGAAAAGGAGAGATAGAAACATTAAAGATGAGAGAGAGAACCATTGATTGGCTGCCTCCTGCATGCCCCACACTGGGAATTGAGCCAGCAACCTGGACATGTGCCCTGACCAGGAATTGAACCATGACCTCCTGGTTCATAGGCTGATACTCAACCATTGAACCATGCCAGCCAGGCCTTGATTTTGCTTTTTGACCCTCAGAACCTAAAATATTTATTATCTGGGCCTTAATAGAAATATTTTCAATGCCTGTTTTATTTACTTATTTTTAAAGTTACAATAAACATTTATTTAAAGTAATATATTTGCAGCCCTGATGGTTATAAATTGTATATTTCACATTTAACCAATGTCTTTAAAATATTGAGGAGAGATGCTGACAGATTTCAATTACATGATTATTTCTTCGTCCATTCTTCTCTTTCCTTTCCTTTCCCAAATAACCTCTTTCAGATATAGTTCAAGATAGAATTTATCCTCCTCATGTTTTGTCCACTGCTCTTTAGGCAAGTTCTGCTGCCTTGTCCTGACTGGATAGCTCAGTTGGTTGGAGCATCATCCCAATACACCAAGGTTGAAGGTTCGATCTGGGTCAGGGTACATACAAGAATCAACCAATGAATGCATAAATAAGTGGTACAACAAATCGATGTTCTCTCTCTCTTCCTACCTCTCTCTCTAACATAAATAAATAAATAGATAAAAATTTTAAAGATCTACTGCCTCAGGGACAGGTCTGCTCTTTTAATGAGAAACACCCTGTTGTTGTATAGGTTCTTAGGAAACCTTCAAATGGCTTCTTTTAAATTATCATTCACATGTATTATATTGTCTCATATTAAGTCCAGTTTATTAAATCCTGCAGCCACCAGGTTGATACTGCAATAGCAGGCCTGCTCATCATTTTGACCTAATATTGAAGTGTTGCCTACTGGTTAAGTCCAAGAGGGTTTTAAACCTCTGTTTTAGATAAATATCTTACAATCATATAGAGAAACGTGTCAAAACATTTGATGTTTACTCTACCTGATGTCATCTTTTTTTTTTTAAATATATATTTTATTGATATTTCACAGAGAGGAAGGGAAAGAGATAGAGAGCCAGAAACGTCAGTGAGAGAGAAACATCAACCAGCTGCCTCCTGCACACCCCCTACCACTGGAACCCGGGACCCTTCAGTCCGCAGACTGACTCTCTACCACTGAGCCAAACCGGTTTCAGCCTGATGTCATCTTTGTAGCAAAAATAAATAAATTAATTAATTAATTAAAATGTCAAGTACAGCCGAGGTCGGTTTGGCTCAGTGGTAGAGCGTCGGTCTGCGGACTGAAAGGTCCCGGGTTCGATTCCGGCCAAGGGCATGTACATTGGTTGCGGGCACATCCCCGGTGGGGGGTGTGCAAGAGGCAGCTGGTTGATGTTTCTCTCTCATCGACATTTCTGGCTCTCTATCTCTCTCCCTTCCTCTCTGTAAAATATCAATAAAGTATATTTTTTTAAAAAAAATAAATAAATAAAATGTCAAGTACAAGTAAACAAATACCTGAAAGTGTTTTCCAATATGAATACCCATGGAGCCTACACTTCGGTTAAAAACTGTTGCTAACATCTAATAGGTCTGTTTTCATCTTAGAAGTTGGAGAGATCTTGGCAATTATTTTCTAACTAGAGGCCCAGTGCATGGAATTCATACATGGGGTGGGGGGACCTTCAGCCCAGCCTGCACTCTCTTGCAATCTGGGAACCCTTGGGGGGATGTCTGACTGCTGGTTTAGGCCTGATCTTGCAGTCGGACATCTCTCTTGCAATCTGGGACCACTGGATCCTAATTGCTTGCCTGCCTGATTGCCCCAACCACTCTGCCTGTATGCCTGATCACCCCTAACTACCTCTGCCTGCCTGCCTGCCTGCCTGATCGCCCCCAACTGCTCACCTGCCTGCCTGATCGCCCCTAACTGCCTCCGCCTGCCTGCCTCATCACCCCTAACTGCTCGCCTGTCTGCCTGATCACCCTAACCACCTCTGCCTCAGCTTCCGCCGCTGTGGCTTCATCTGGAAGGATGTCCAGAATGATGCCTGGGAGGTCATTCAGCTATCCTATCTAATTAGTTTATTACACTTCTATTATTATAGATTATTCGCCTATTGTCATTATTTTATCACACAGCCCATGGTAGAATTAAGAACACAAAATATCCTGTTTTAAATCCTTCATATGCTGGTCTCAGTTGGTGCCCTTCCCACCCCCCAACCCTTCCTCTCTCTCTCTCTCTCTCTCTCTCTCTCTCTCTCTCTCTCTCTCTCTCTCTCTCTCCTCTCCAACCTCTGAGTCTCAAGCATCCTTGTCTATAGACACCCTTGCCTATCAAGCTGTTTTTTTCCTAAACGGTGTCCCCAACAAGCCACGGACTATATTATACCTCTGTGATTTTCTGTTGATGCTTTTCCCTTTGCATGGAATGTTCTTCCCAACTTCTTTACCCAATGAACACCTACTTTGGTAATCTAACTAAAACATCTCTCATTCATTGCAAACCTGTATTCTGAAAGCACTTTTGTAACAGAACCAGACTTCTGTTACATTATACTGTGTTAGTTATTCCTATGTCTCTCTCCCTTGATAAATAGTGAGCTCTTGGAGAGTAGGGGTATCTTATTTAGCTCTGATTCCCAGAGCCTACTATAATGCCTGGCACTTGCTAGAAATTCAATAAATGTATGTTTGCCCTAGCTGATTTAGCTCAGTGGATAGAGTATCAGCCTGTGTAATGAAGGGTCCAGTGTTCAATTCTGGTCGTGGGTACATGCCCGGTTTGCAGGCTCGATCCCCAGTTAGGGGGTGTACAGAAGGCAGCTGATCAATGATTCTCTCTCATCATTGCTGTTTTTCTCTCTCTCTCCTTCACTCTATGACATCAATTATATACATATATATATATATATATATATATATATATATATATATATATATAATATATTTTATTGATTTTTTACAGAGAGGAAGGGAGATAGAGAGTCAGAAACATCGATGAGAGAGTCATCGATCAGCTGCCTCTTGCACACCCCCCACTGGGGATATGCCCGCAACCAAGGTACATGCCCTTGACCGGAATCGAACCCGGGAGCCTTCAGTCTGCAGGCTGACACTCTATCCACTGAGCCAAACCGGTTTCGGCAATAAAAATATATTTTAAAAATAAAAAATAAATGGTCAAAATAAAAATATAAATAATATATGTATGGTCAATGATTAATTCATTGCACCTCGCTGGCATGGCTCGGTGGTTGAGCATTGATCTATGAATCAGGAAATCATAGTTCGATTCCTGGTCAGGGCACATGCCTAGGTTGTAGGCTCAATACCCAGTGGGGGACAGGCAGATGGGCAGCCAAACAATGATTCTCTCTCATCATTGATGTTTCTAACTCTCTCCCTCTTTGAAATCAATCAAAATATATTTTAAAAATAAAGGTCATTGCATGGCTCTTCCTCTCAAAAACTAATTCTTCCACTAAGAATTATTAGGTTGCCGAAACCAGTTTGGCTCAGTGGATAGAGCGTCGGCCTGGGGACTGAAAGGTCCCGGGTTCGATTCTGGTCAAGGGCATGTACCTTGGTTGCGGGCACATCCCCAGTGGGCGGGGGTGTGCAAGAGGCAGCTGATCTCTCTCATCAATGTTTCTAATTCTCTATCCCTCTCTATTCCTCTCTGTAAAAAATCAATAAAATATATATTTTTTAAAAGAATTATTAGGTAGACACCAACCTACTCCTCCTTGTCTAGAATGTTCTCCTCTTTAGAGCTATTCTTTTGACTTAGAGAACCAAGTCTATAAGCTTTCTAATGGCAAAGTCTACATCCTAAATATTTCAATAATATATTTTACCTGAAAAAATAGAATAGGAAAAAGTTAATGATCTCATTCACTAATACTAAATCCTTTTTTTCTGGAATTATTTTGGTTTGCTAGTGTTTTGCTTTTTTGTGTGTATGTGTCTTCTTTTTAAAAATACAAATAAACAAATCTGCCTACCTTTTAGCCAGAACCACCATCTTCCAGTAATTCGCCAAAATGACTAACACAAAGGGAAAGACAAGGGGCCCCTGCTATATGTTCTCTAGAAAACATGGAATTGTTCCTTTGGCCACATATATGCGAATCTACAAGAAAGGTGATACTATAGACATTAAGGAATGGCACTGTTCACAAGGAATGTCCTACAAATGTTACCATGACAAAAGTGGAAATCTACAGTTACCCAGCATGCAGTGGGCATTGTTGTAAACAGACAAGGGAAAGATCTTTGCCAAGAGAATTAACATACATATTGAGCATGTTAAGCACTCTTAGAGCTGAGAATGCTTCCTGAAACATGTAAAGGAAAATAACCAGGAAAAGAAGGAAATCAAAGAGAAAGATATTTGGGTTCAACTGAAGCACCAGCCTGCTCCATTCAGAGGAGGATACTTAGTGAGAACCAATGGAAAGGAGCCTGAGCTACTGGAACCCATTCACTGTGAACTCATGAATTCATGGCATGGTAAGTGTAAAAAAAAGAAAAAGAAAAAAAGACCCCTTTACTGTTAAAAAAAAATAAGCAAACGAACCAATCACTTAATGTATTTCATTTTAAAATCCAGTGTCCAGTCCTAGCTGATTTGGCTCAGTGGCTAGTGTCAGCCTGCAGACTAAAGGGTCCCAGGTTTGATTCCAGTCAAGGGTACATGCCTGGGTTGTGGGCTCAATTCCCAGTAAGGGGCGTGCAGGAGGCAGATGATCAATGATTCTCTCTCATCATTGATGTTTCTATTTCTCCCTCTTCCTTCCTCTCTGAAATCAATAAAAATATACTTAAAACACACACACACACACACACACACACACACACACACAGCCCAGTATCCAAACTGAACAAAACTAAAGGAGTCAAAATGCTTTGCTCCTATAGTTTATCTTTGTAATTTATATATACATATATACACACCTATAGAGAGAGTATATATACACATCTCTTAAAGGAGAATGGAAGAAAACTGTAAGAAATCTAGTTTGGCTTCCACTTAATATTCAATTGTATTCCATGCTGGAAATGAAGTCAACCAATATGAAATAAAGATGAACACCTTTCTGGATAATATGTTGGTATTTTTGAGCAACAAATACCATAACATAATATCCAAATTGCTCTGCCTTATACCCTTTCCTCTTATCTCCCAAAGAGCAGGTAATATATGGAAGAGAATTAGAAAGACCAGGAAATCGCTGAAACCGGTTTGGCTCAGTGGATAGAGCGTCAGCCTGCGGACTGAAGGGTCCAGGTTCAATTCTGGTCAAGGGCATGTACCTTGGCTGTGGGCACATCCCCAGTAGGGGTTGTGCAAGAGGCAGCTGTTCGATGTTTCTCTCTCATTGACGTTTCTAACTCTATCTCTTCCTTCCTCTCTGTAAAAAAAAAAAAAAAAATCAATGAAATATATTTTAAAAAAGAAAGACCAGGAAATTGATTCTCAGCAAAGTATACTTATTATGACAGCACTTAACTCACAGAAAGCAGGGCCACCAATTTTGATGTTCACATGGCCTTTTCTACCATTATAATTGTCAAAGGAATTGAGAGTTAAGCAGAATTCACCTTCAATAGCCTTAACCATAAAGCTCATCAAACATATTAACACAAAGGGTGTGATTTAGTAGAAAGCGTGTGTGATTTAGCACAAATAAGAAAATGTCCAAACTTCAACATTGTTCCAAGTTTCATTTACATAATTAACTTTTACCTTTAAGTTGACTCATGTGTTGTTGTTTTTTTCTTTCTTAAATAAATGTATTTCAAAAAGCAACCACCCAGTTGGTTGAAACATTGTCCTGTACACCAAAAGGTTTTGGGCTTGATACCTATGATTGTGAGTTTGATCACCAGTCAGAGTGGAAATGGAGGCTACTGATGGATATTTCTCTCTCACATTAATGTTTATCTTTCCCTTTCTCTCTCTCTCAAATTAAAAAACCAAAAAAAAAAAAAAAAAAAAAAAAAAAAACCAACCGCACAAATATATCCTCAGGTGAGGATTAAAAGGAAAAAAAAGCAGCCTGGTCAGTGTGGCTCAGTGGTTGAGCGGTGACTCATGAACCAAGAGTTCCCTGGTTTTTTCCTGGTCAGGGCACATGCCAGGGTTTTGCAGGCTTGATCCCCAGTAGGGGGCATGCAGGTGGCAGCCAATCCATGTATCTCTCTCATTGACGTTTCTCTCTATCACTCTCTCCCTTCCTCTCTCTAAAATCAATTAAAACATATTTTTTAAAAAGCAACCAACACTACTTTATTTTTTTAAAGTATATTTTTATTGATTTTTTACAGAGAGGAAGGGAGAGGAATGGAGAGTCAGAAACATCGATGAGAGAGAAGCATCCATCAGCTGCTCTTGACCAGAATCGAACCTGGGACCCAAACCAGCTAGGGCGCAACTAACACTATTTAAAATGGAAAAACCAGCGATACTTCGCAATAGAGGTTATCTATTGAAATGACTTTATTAACACAAATGGTATTAAATCCTAGCTGGGGGCCCTATCAAAATGTTACAGATGTAAGAGATCACTAACCCCCCAAACTAAGGACATTCTCTTTAACATAATCACAAAGATTGAGAAAGAACGGAAAAGAGAGTAACTTGCCCCCTGAAGAACTCATTGCTATTTAATGCTGTGTCCCTGTGCCACCTAAAACCCTCTTGTTTCAGAAACATTGAGCTTTTTCACCGTAGAGTTCCACCGGGGAATGTAATTCCACCCTTTCCCAATTAGGCCTAAATAAAAGAAACTATTCACATTAGTATCTGGTAGAGTAGGTAAGAAATCTTATAGCTCAGGGCACTGAAGTTCCAAAACTCTAATCCCTGAGGGAAAAGGCCACTTCATTTCCACTAACCTAATTTTTTAACCCCCCCCCCTTTTTTTTTTTAACAGAAGAGGTTGAGAAAACAGCTAGAACAAAGATTTGGAAATGATCAAGAAATACTGTAGGTGAAGATTCCTCCCAAGGTACTTACTTTGCAGAAGCCGGAGCATCTGCTTCTGTATTAGAGATGGCGACTGTTTTGGATGGTAGGGGCAGGCGTACTCTCATGGGACATTGACTCCTGGGCCTCAGTAGCTGGAGCCACGGACTCTGGGAGCTGGGATATGGGGTCAGGGACTTCCTGGCTTAATTCCTGGCTCCCTGATGGCTCCTGGGAATGTGAAGATTGGCTGAGCTCAATATCTTGGACAACAGGAGTGCTCATAGAGAACTGTTGGGTGTTAATCAGGGCCTGAATGTCCTCGCCAGTCACGGTGACCCATGGGTCCACAGGTTGGGTGCCTGATGTAAGCTGGGTCAGAGAGCCCTGGAGAGGCTGAGCCTGAGAGGCTAGAGAATGACTCTCAAAATCCCTCTCTGAGTCCTCTGGAATCTGGAAATGGCTCTGTGCAGCCACGTGCACCAGGGGATAGTTTTGTGAGACCCCGGAAGCTACAATCTCGAGATCAGAGACCAGATTGTCCAGATGCTGACTTGAAGAGGACAAGGGGACACCAGGCAGGCTTGCAGAGGTAACAGTGATTAGAGGATGGCTCACCGAGCCCAACGAATTAGGCAAGCTTTTAGAATAACTAATAGATACAGGCTGACTAGCGGAGGATGATGGGACTGTAGGCAGGCTCTTAGAGACAATGGGGGGAGGCAGGCGCTGGTCCAGAACTTCTGATGAAGTCAACTTTGGCTGCACCAGATGGCCTGAAGATCTTCTACCCTCGGGGCCCAGAGGACCAGCCTCAGGGCCTGGGGGGCCAACTCTTTCTGAACTTTTTACAGCTTCCGGTTCCACTTCCGGGCCCAGATCCTCTCGGCCGGAGTCTTCAGCCTCGCCGCCGCTGTCTCGGGCACCTTTCCTTCCGCCCCTGTCCTGGTCCTCTTCGGCTAGCGGGCTTTGCACCTCGACTGAGAAGGGCCTACTCGGAATGGAAGTGGTGCTCTGGCGGAGCCTCCTGCGGTGGCCCCGTCGGATCCGCGCCAAGGTGTTGGTGATGTTTAAGGCGAGAGAGAAGTGCTGGCTCCCTGCGCCTGGGCGGACGGGCCTCTTCCAGGTCTCCTCGGGCCTCAGCTCGATGTTGCCGGTGTACCAGAAGACCCACCAGAGGAGGCTGAGGAAGATGATGATGGAACCCAGGTAGAGGAGCAGGTCGTAGAAGATCAGGTCGCAGAAGATGCCAATGAACAGCACCGTCGCGCCCACCGCGTCGAAGGCGACGCCCAGCCAGAAGAAATGCTGGCAGCGGCCCAAGCCCCTCAGCGACCCGGCCTCCAGTTCCAGGCTTCTCGTGGGCTCCATGACCTCCCGCCGTCGTCGCCGGCGCCCGGCCCGCAGAGGTGGCTGGTGGGATGGCGCAGTCCCAGGCCGGCCGCGGCCGCTGGGTCTCCATAGCAACGCCCGGCGGGTGAGCCGCGCAGGGGGCGGGGCCAGAGAGCGGCCCGCGGGGGCCGCCTCTCACCTGCCCGGAGGGACCGGGCTGCCGCCCGGGCGCCCGGGAGCAGCGCGCAGGCGCCGTGTGGTCTCCTCGGCCCGCGCGGCCGCCTTCTCCGCATGCGCAGTTCCTCCTGGCCTGGCTCCACTCGCGCGTTCGCCGCAGGTGGGGTCCTCCAGGCGCCGCGGGTGGAGAATTTCACTCTCCGGACCGTGGGCTGTGTGTCGTCGCCAACATTCCCCTGCCCTCGCCCAGGCCTTCCAGGACGAGGGCGAGATCCTGTAGGAGAGCAGAGGGCAGGGACCCTCTTCTAGTGACGACCCCCTGTCAGCCAGTACAGCTTGCCCTCGAGTTCCCACCCATACCCCCCCTTTTTTTTTGTGAAGAAGTGACTAGGTTAGGGTATGTTATTACCAACTTTTAAAAATATATATATTTTATTGATATTTTACAGAGAGGAAGGGAGAGAGATAGAGAGCTAGAAACGTCGATGAGAGAGATGAGAGAGAAACATGGACCAGCTGCCTCTTGCACATCCCCTACCGGGGAATGTGCCCGCAACCAAGGTACATGCCCTTGACCGGAATCGAACCCGGGACCTTTCAGTCCACAGACCGACGCTCTATCCACTGAGCCAAACCGGTTTCGGCTATTACCAACTTTTTAATCTATTTGCCGAATAGTGACTGGGCTAGTATATACTTGTGCTACTTAATGGCAGACCTAGGGGTGAATCGTCTGTTTGGCTACCCCTCTCCAACTTCTTCCTTTTTATTATCACTTGTTGACCTTGGGAAGGCTTGAACCATTACTTTTCCCACTATTTCCAACAGAGTAAGATAGCAAAAGCTGTCAAAATGAAGGAAAACTGGAACCCAAGAACTACAATAGCTTAAAGATGAGCTCATTTCAAACTTAAGAATAGGGAAAAATTCTTAAGTTTTGGGAAAATTATAAGTTTTAAGACCTGCTATCATTCAGGTTATAGTATTAGTGAAAAGTCATAGGCCCTTGAGGTTCCTCAAGTCTAAAGGTTGAATTTTTAGAAATAGTCTTTTTTACTTTAGAATAGACTTAGGTTTACAGGAAAGTTGTAAAGATGGTATAATGAGTTCCTTGATAACCCCAAACACTCAGTATCTGCCCTTTGTTTTTTAATTTAAAAAAATATATTTTATTGCTTTTTACAGAGAGGAAGGGAGAGAGAGAGAGAGAGTTAGAAACATCGATCAGCTGCCTCTGGCACACCCCTTACTGGGGATGTGCCCACAACCAAGGTACATGCCCTTGACTGGAATCGAACCTGGGACCTTTTAGTCCACAGGCCAATGTTCTAGCCAGTGAGCCAAACCGGTTAGGGCTCCTTTGTTTTTTTAAATGCATTACAAAGCTCCTTACTTCTTTTTATAAGTGTTTCTTGAAGTTTAGGAAGCCATGTTTCATGAACTTCTGGAACTGATCAGTAAGACTACTTCTGAACCTTGGTACCGCTGAAGTATGCTAAGGGGTGCCGTATGTCACAGTACACTGTAAAATATGGTCCATCCTTCTACGTCAATTTTCCTTAATAGTGAGTACTTTAAACTGTTAATATTATAAAACCAAACATGTATTATGGATGGAACAGAATCTAAAATGAACAAGTGGAAATTTGGGGTTAAATTCATAACATATAAGTTTATTCCCTATGAGCTATTTAGAAATATTAATTAATATGCCACAGTCTACATAAAGTTTTAGTATATTTAAACATGATAGTTCTTCCAGGAACCACAGTTTCTTAGTGGTAAGAAACTGGAGAATTCTATAATAATAAAAGCATAATATGCAAATCGACCAAATGGCTGAACAGTGGAATGACTATCCAGATTACCACACTACAACACCCACTGGCATCAGGCCAGCCAAGGAGGGTGTGATGCAATTGGTGAAGCCCCCCCCCCCCACATCGCCCCATGATTGCCCCACAGAGTGAGGCCCAGGCCACTGGCTGGTGGGCCGATCAATCAGGACTCCACAATTGCCCCAAAGAGGGAGGCCCAGGCCATACACTAGCAGGCTGCAGGGTGTGGGCAAGACCTCCCTCTGCTGAGTGACCCATTGCAGGGCTCCTAGGCTGCAAGAGGGTACAGGCCAGGCTGAGGGACTACCCATCTAAGTGCACTAATTTCATGCACCAGGCCTCTAGTTTTCCTTTTATGCTCTATTCACTGAGCCAAACCAGCTAGGGCTATATTCTTTTTTTCCCCCTTTTTTAAAAAAATAAATCTTTACTGTTCATATTATTACAAATGTTCCTGATTTCCCCCCCCCTCTATTGCTCCCCTCCACCAGGTTCCCATCCTACCCTCTGCCCTTTCCCCACCCCTCATTGTCCTCATCCATAGGTGCACAGTTTATGTTCAGTCTCTTCTTGCACCCCCACTCCCCTTTTTCCCAAGAATCGTCAGTCCACTCCCCTTCCATACCTCTGATTCTATTATATTCAACAGTTAATATTGTTCATCAGGTTTTTTTTTAATTCCCTTGGTTTTTAGACTCACTTGTTGATATTTGTTGTTCATAATTTTTAATCTTTATTTTCTTCCTCTTCCTAAAGAACTCCTTTCAGCAATTCATATAATTCTGGTTTGGCAGTGATGAACTCCTTTAGTTTTTTTTATTTGTGAAGCTTTTTGTCTGGCCTTTGATTCTGAGTGATAGCTTTGCTGGGTAGAGTATTTTTGGCTGTAGGTTCTTGCTATTCATCAACTTGAATATTTCTTGCCATTCCCGTCTGGCCTGCATGGTTTTTGTTGTGTGCCCCAGACTCTGACAGGAGGGAGATTTTTATATCTATTTTATTAATTTTCTTTAATTTCTGACACTTCTATTATAGAGAAAGGGCAAATAGCAATATTAAAATATTTCCTCTTAGTTAATTCCCTTTTAATGTGCATAAATTTTGGGCACTGGGCCACTAGTCCTATATAATAAAAACATAATATGCAAATAGACGGAACTGGGGAAGGACTGGCTGAACAACTGGTTGCTGTGATGTGCACTGACCACCAGGGGGCAGACACGCTCAATGCAGGAGCTGCCCTCAGCCTGCAGGCCCAGATCAGCCAAGGCAGGTGCCAGGGGGGAGGACTCCCCCCACCCCCGATCACCCCAATGGTCATCCCACAGATTGGCCCTGATCGCCAACCAGGCCTAGGGATCCCACCCATGCGCGAATTTCATGTACTGGGCCTCTAGTTTAATATAATAGAAGACTTAGCTTTACGCTGTATCTGCAGGATAGGGAGTTGCTTTCTTTCTCTGTTGAGAAGTATTGAGAAACTCCTTCATTTTGTTGAGAAAATAAAACAACCCTGCCAACCAAAGACCCCTTTATATTACCAATATAAAAGAGAGAGGGAGGGCACAATTTGTAATTGAATAAGCATTAGTATGACTATATGCATGAAAGATAGTATGAAATCTTTGTGTTACCTTTGTATCAGGATGTGCCTCCTTTTAAAGGATGTGCCTATTAATTTGGGGACCAACTTGGTGTCCTCTCAATAGTAAGTTAAAAGCTTTATTCCTGTACCCCTGACTGCTTTGCTGAATTATCTCTGTAGACATATTTCTCTACATATGCAAGTGCTAAACCTTTCATTTTCTGGACTATTTCTATGAGTTTTATTCTTTTCTTTCTCATATAGTATGTTAGTAAGATTTATTTTATAAAATATCCATTTATGGAGAGATTTGATGGCCCCTAATCTTAGCATGTTATAGTAATTTTTACAGACTTGGGATTGTTTCTGGGAGAAATCCTGCTACAAATTTAGAGAAAGGAAAACATATTTAGTTAGAAAATGAATATACAAAGTATTGGGACATTCCAGGAAAGTAAGTAGGGATATAGCCAGTGCCCAGCCAAGTCACATTGGACCCAGAGGAAAAAGAGAAAATGTGTTATTGGTACGTAAACTCTCTTTACTAATTTTTAATGGTAATTTTTCTGCAACATTAAAGTAGTTGAAAAATGTTGGAAAATTGAAAAAAAATGGGTATATTAAAACTCACAACATTAAGTTTAAATATAATATTTATACCAATACCAGGACTTACTACAAATTTACATTCCTGGCCTTCCTGGAGGCAAACATCAGTAATATTTTATTTATTTATTTTTAAATAAATAATTATTGTTCAGATTATTACAAATGTGTTCTTCTCCCCTCTCCTCAATCGCCCCCCTCCCCCAGGTTTCCATCCCATTCTCTGCCCTTTCCCCATCCCCCATTGTCCTCATCCATAGGTGCAGTTTATGTTCAGTCTCTTCCTTCCCCCCCATTCCCCATTTCCCCGAGAATCATTAGTCCACTCCCCTTCCATCCCTCTGATTCTATCATATTCACCAGTTAATATTGTTCATCAGGTTTTTTAATTCCCTTGGTTTTTAGTTTCATTTGTTCATAGTTACGTATTTGTTGTTCATAATTTTTATCTTTATCTTCTTCCTCTTCCTAAATAGCCCCCTTCAGCAATTCATATATTTCTGGTTTGGCAGTGATGAACTCCTTTAGCTTTTTTTTATTTGTGAAGCTCTTTATCTGGCCTTCAATTCTGAGTGATAGCTTTGCCGGGTAGAGTATTTTTGGCTGTAGGTTCTTGCTATTCATCACCTTGAATATTTCTTGCCATTCCCATCTGGCCTGCATGGTTTCTGTTGAGAAATCAGCAGACAATCGTATGGGTGCTCCTTTATAGGTAACTATCTGCTTTTGTCTTGCTGCTTTTAATGTTCTCTCTTTGTCTTTTGCTCTTGGGATTTTAATTATGATGTGTCTTGTTTGGGGTTCTGTGTGCTTCCTGAACTTGTAAGTCTATTTCTTTCACCAGGTGGGGGAAGTTTTCTGTCACTATTTCTTCCAGTATTCTTTCGGTATTTTGCTCTCTCTTCTTCTGGGATCCCCATAATTCTGATGTTGGTTGGCTTGAAATTGTCCCGGGGTTTCTTACACTATCTTCAACTTTCTGGATTCTCTTATCT
The DNA here is from genome assembly GCA_963924515.1 of Vespertilio murinus. Classification (NCBI taxonomy): domain Eukaryota; kingdom Metazoa; phylum Chordata; class Mammalia; order Chiroptera; family Vespertilionidae; genus Vespertilio; species Vespertilio murinus. The sequence goes on from OZ004705.1 coordinate 86,289,618, forward strand.
TCTTGCTTCTGCAGAGGAATGTCCTCTAGCTCTTTGTGTTTTAAATCTTTGTCTGATTCTTGCAATCTTCCTGTCTGTATTTAGGTTTCTATGTAATATTTTTTATTTCAGACAATGTTTTCTTTATTTCTAGTTGATCCCTTTTTATTTCTATTGATTCCTTTTCACATCCTCATAGGTCTCATTTATTTTATCGGCCTTTTTTAGGATATTCTTGAAAAGCCTTATAACTGTAGTTTTGAACTCAATGTCCATTATTTTCTTTTTCTCCATCTCCTTCCTTTGTGTCCTGCCTCTTGTCTGCATTTTAGTTGTTTTCCTGATTTGATGGATTAGTTTTGTGTGCTAGGTGTTCTGGTAGAGCCCAGTAGCACAGCCTTCCCAGTTACCTGCAGTGGACAGTCTTGGTGTAGCCCTTTGTGGACTGTGTGTGCAGTCTTTTTGTTAAGCCTTGCTTATTGTTGGTATCACTGGGAAGCATTGATCTCCAAGCCAATAGGCTGTGAGGATCAGTAGTGTCTCAGCTAGGAGGGCTTCTGTACTCCGTTTGGATGGGGCGGAGTCTCAGGGTGGCGCAGACAATCTTTGGTTTCCTGTCAGTCTTGCCTTAGAAAAGTCCTGTTCGAGGTGGGTCTTGCAAGATTGGTTGTAGGCGCGCGCACCTCTTGATAAAGGCGCAGATAAGCTTTAGATTCCAGCCAGTCCCTCTTTAGAGAAAGCCAGCCTTTGGGAGAGCTTCTGTGCTCAGCTTGGATGGGGCGGAGTCTCAGGTGGGTGCAGCCAAGCTTTGTTTTCCCGTTGGCTCCTCCCCAAGTCCCATAGTAATGGCCTCTGGCTCTACACACCTCCGAGAGATCTCTGCCTGCTGCCTGACAGTCTGGCCTCTCCCTAACTGGGGCCGTCTATCATAGCAATAGGGTGATTCTGTTTTCCTCTCAAACAAGAAAGCCAGCCACGCATTAGCTGTCCACCCTCTCTGCACACCAGGAGTAAGCCAGCAGCGAATTCAGCCCAGCCTGCCCCCTTCGCTCACTGGGAGTCTTCCAGCAGCAATCTTGGCCAGCCCTCTCTCTCTGCACGGGATTAAGCCAGCACCTTTTTGCGCACACAGTTCTCTGCACCTTCAGTTTCTGAGTGTCAGTGCGCCTTCTCTCTCCTTCCCAGATGGCAGAGCCTCCTCTCAGCTAGCCGTCCAGTGCTTTAGGGCAATGCCTCCCCTATTTTCCAGGTCTAAATTCAAATTTGTTGTGGTAGGCTGCATTTGGGTGTCTACCCTATGCTGCCATCTTGGTTTCTCCTGATGCCATTTTTATTCTATACCCCTGTGATCCTTTGCTTCCTATTTCTTTATTTTTACAGTAGACCCTTTAGCATTTCTTGCATTGCTGGTTTGGTAGAGATAAATTCCTTTAGTCTTTTTTTGTCTGTGAAGCTCCTGATTTCACCTTCAATTTTGATTGATAGCCTTGCTGGGTACAGTATTCTTGGATTCAGACCCTTCCTTTGCATGACTTTGTATATTTCATCCCATTCCCTTCTGGCCTGATGAGTTTCTGTTGAGAAATCAGTTGCTAGGCTGATGGGGGTTCCTTTATATGTAACTTTCTGTCTCTCTCTGGCTGCTCTTAAGATTCTTACTTTGTCGTTGGTGTTTGCCAATTTAATTATAATGTGCCTTGGAGTCGGTCTTTTGGGATTCATTTTGCTTGGGACTTGTGAGAGCTTCTTGTATTTGTGTGGGGGTTTTTTCTTCTCTATCTCAGGAAAGTTTTCTGTCATTATATCTTGAAACATTTTTCTATGCCTTCCTCAGTTACCTTTCCTTCTGGAACCCCTATTATTCTAATATTGTTTTGTTTTGTATTGTCCTGAAGTTCCTGTAGGTTCTCCTCCTGCTTTTTAATTTTTTTTTCTCCAAGCTGCTCTAATTGGGTATTTTTTTCCATCTTGTCTTCTAGCTCACTAATTTGGTCCTCTGCTTCTTCTAGTCTACTTTCAATGCTTTCTATTGAGTTCTTTACAGTAGTGATGTCATTTTTCATTTCCTCTTGGCTCTTCTTCATTTCCTCTTGATTCTTCATCATTTCCTCTTGGTTCTTTCTCATATTGTCAAATTTGTCTTCCATTTTTTTTAGCCATCTTATGATCATTACTCTGAATTCTTGCTCTGGTTGGTTGCTTGCCTCTAATTCATTTACTTCCTTTTCTGGTGATGCTTGCTTTTCATTCATTTGTGGGCTGATCTTTGTCTCCCCCATGATCTCTCTTTTCAGGATATCTGGTTATGTAGATCGATCTCTCTCCTTTCTTTGGAACCTGAGTGTCCGCACTGATCGGGGCCACACAGCTGCTCAATGGTCTCCACAGTTGTGGCTTTTTCAGGTCTCAGATATGATCCCCAGTTGCAGCTCTGATGTGGTTGTGAGAGGCAGCATGTACTAGTGTTTATCTATGCCACCATCTTGGAGCACTCCTAGACATTATCTTTTTAAAATATATATATTTTATTGATTTTTTTACAGAGAGGAAGGGAGTGATAGAGAGCTAGAAACATCGATGAGAGAGAATCATCCATCAGCTGCCTCTTGCACTCCCCCAACTGGGCATGCGCCCGCAACCAAGGTACATGCCCTTGACCGGAATCGAACCTGGGACCTTTCAGTCCCCAGGCCGACGCTCTATCCACTGAACCAAACCGGTCCCGGCCTAGACATTATCTTTTTTTTCTTTTTAATATATTTTATTGATTTTTTACAGAGAGGAAGGGAGAGAGATAGAGAGCTAGAAATGTCGATGAGAGAGAAACATCAACCAGCTGCCTCTTGCACACCCCTTAATGGGGATGTGCCCGCAACCAATGTACATGCCCCTGACCGGAATCGAACCTGGGACCTTTCAGTCCGCAGACCGACGCTCTATCCACTGAACCAAACCGGTCCTGGCCTAGACATTATCTTAATATCTTGCTGAAATGCTACATGCAACAAGTATATTTGCAAAGTTACTTTCCTTTATTGTAATCAAGGGGATAAGCCTTCAAATAGGCATGAAGCTTTATATATATATATATATATATATATATATATATATATATATATAATTTTTTTAAATATATTTTATTGATATTTTACAGAGAGGAAGGGAGAGAGATAGAGAGCTAGAAACGTCAATGAGAGAGAAACATCGACCAGCTGCCTCTTGCACACCCCCTACTGGAGATGTGCCCAGCAACCAAGGTACATGCCCTTGACCGGAATCAAACCCGGGACCTTTCAGTCCGCAGACCGACATTCTACCACTGAGCCAAACCTGTTTCGGCAAGCTTTATATATTGTCAGATTTTCTCATAATAACCTTTTAACACTTTATTCAAGATATCATCCTAAACTGATTGGTTGCATAAAAATGTGTGATCTTTTTACATCAAGATAATTTTGATTCTATCATAGTGTATTTTCTTATTTGATATTATAAATATTAGTAGTAGATGAATGTTAATTTGTGTGGGAAATGCCCTAATCTTGATGTCAATTGGGTATCCTATATATCTATAATGTTTTCATTTTATCTTATTTTATTATTATCTCTCTATATAAAAGCCTACGTGATTGTTTGACTCTTCAACTGGTAGCTATGATGCACACTGACCAGGGGGTTAGTGTCACTCAATGCACAGGCATGGACATATGGAACAGACTCAAAGGGAAGGGGATTGGGAGAAGAGAGATTAACCAAAGATCTTATATGCATTCTAGAGGCCTGGTGCACCAGTGGGGTCCTTCTGCCTGGCCTGTGGGGCTCTGGCTGAAATTGGCTCTCCAACATCTCCTGGGGAGTCCTGGATTGTGAGAGGGCACAGGCAAGGCCGAGGGACCCCACTGCGCATGAATCCATGCCCCGGGCCTCTAGTTTTAATTATGGTTTTGTTGTTATTTATTAATCCTCACCTGAAGATATTTTTTCCATTGGTATTTTGAGAGAGTAGAAAGGAGGAGAAGAGAGAGACTGAGAGAGAAAGACATTGATGTGAGAGAGACACATCAATTGGTTGCCTTCTGAAGATGTCTCAACTAGGTTGGGAATGGAACCTGTAGCCTAGGTCAGGCGTGGGCAAACTATGGCCCGCGGGCCGGATCACTGTTCTAAACTATAGAAATAATAATAATAAAAAAGACCGTACTCTTTTATGTAATAATGTTTACTTTGAATTTATATTAGTTCACACAAACACTCCATCCATGCTTTTGTTCCAGCCCTCCAGTCCTGTTTAAGAACCCATTGTGGCCCTCGAGTCAAAAAGTTTGCCCACCCCTGACCTAGGTACATGCCCTTCATCAAATCAAACCTAAGACCCTTCAGTGTGCAGGCTGACATTAACCATTTAACAGCACTGGCCAGGACTATTTAAAAAAATTTTTTTAATTGATTTTAGAGAAAGATGGGAAGAGAGAGAAACATTGATTAGCTGTCTCCTGCATGCCCCTTACTGGGGATTGAGCCTACAGTCTGGGCATGTGCTCTGACTGGGAATCTAACCAGCAAACTTTTGGGTGTATGGGAAGATGCTTAATCAACTGAGCCACACTGGCCAGCAATATCTATAATGTTTTTAGAACAGAAATGAGAGTAGTTAACCTGGTCATTGTATTTGCAAAAAAAAATTATTTAAGTCTTTTATAAGATATTTTAAATGGTTATAATATTTGAATCCATAGACACAGAAGTTTTGCATATAAAATTAAGAACTGGCCATGACTTAAATGTGGGATAATCATTTGGGAGGAGGAGATGATGGTTTCTACCCTTCTATATAACTGGCATAACTGCTCCATTATCATTTTTCTGATCATGAGCGTCTGTCAGTATCATCTTTTCCCATTGAATTTCTTAAGCTTGTTCATATGAAAAAAATTTTCAATTCAATAAAGTCAATACATCTTTCTTCTATTGTCACGACTGTACTCTTAATATGAACATACCTTTTTTATGATGGATTATATCTCTTACAATTAAAAGTGATGAAGGGCTGTGGCTCCGTGGTTCAGTTGGTTGGAACATTGTCCAAATGTGCCAAAGTTGCAGGTTTAATCCCTGGTCAAGGCACATGCAGGAGTCAACCAATGAACACATGGATGAGTGGAGCAACAAGTCAGTGTTTCTCTTTCTTTTTTTCTCCCTCTCCTCTCTTCCTTCCCCTATCTCTAAAATTAACTAAAAAACAACAACTGCACTAGCCAGTTTGGCTCAGTGGATAGAGCATTGGCTTGTAGACGGAAGGGTCCCCAATTTGATTCTTGTTACGGGGATATCCTCAGGTTGTGAGCTCCATCCCCACTAGGGGGCGAGCAGGAGATAGCCAATCAGTGATTCTCATCATTGATGTTTCTATCACTCTCTCCCTCTCACTTCCTCTTTGATTTAAGAGAGCTAGAGAGCTAGAAATGTCGAGGGAGAAACATTGACCAGCCGCCTCCTGCACACCCCCTACCCGGACGTGCCCGCAACCAAGGTACATGCCCTTGACCGGAATCGAACCCGGGACCTTTCAGTCCGCAGACCGACGCTCCACCATTGAGCCAAACCGGTTTTGGCTCCTTCTTATATTCTTTTTAAAAAATATATATTTTATTGATATTTTACAGAGAGGAAGGGAGAGAGATAGAGAGCTAGAAACGTCGATGAGAGAGAAACATTGACCAGCTGCCTCTTGCACACCCCCTACTGGGGATGTGCCCGCAACCAATGTACATGCCCTTGACCGGAATCGAACCCAGGATCTTTCAGTCTGCAGACCAACGCTCTACCACTGAGCCAAACCGGTTTTATTCTTAACCGTATTTCAGGTCTAATGAGATTTCCTACTAGCATTATATATTCCTTTTAAATTCTATTACACAAAAAAGGCACAGGTCCCTCTCTATCATTAGCTACATAAACATTATTATTTTGATGTTTATGTAACTAATGATATAAACAATTATTATAAACAATTTTTCTAAATCCAGAAAGATTTTTGGGTTTTGGCTTTCAAATGATCATCTAAGTCTTAGAATCTAAGAGGTATATCATTTTTTTTTGCATGTAACAACATCGAAAAATTACTGGCAAAATATTCAGCCTTTTTTTTTTTCTCTGATTTTATTCTCTGCTAAGCATCATCTAGTAAACTATCAATTCGAGTATTTTTAAACCCTTGTTTTAGAAAACATCATGATGGGATATTGAATATTTGTGGTAACACATTGTTTATATTCTTCTAATTTTTAAAAAAATTATGAGATAGTCGAAACCGGTTTGGCTCAGTGGATAGAGCGTTGGTCTGTGGACTAAAAGGTCCCGGGTTCGATTCCGGTCAAGGACATGTACATTGGTTGTGGGCACGTCCCCAGGAGGGGTTGTGCAGGAGGCAGCTGGTTGATGTTTCTCTCTCATCGATGTTTCTAACTCTCTGTCTGTCCCTCTACCTTCCTCTCTGTGAAAAACCAATAAAATATATATTTTTTAAATTTATGAGACAGAGAGAGAAACTTGGATTTGTTGCTCCACTTATTTGTGCATTTATTGGTTGATTCTTGTATGTGCCTGACTGGGAATTTAACATACAACCTTTTTGTATCAGGATGACACTCCAATCAACCTTTTTGTATCAGGATGATACTCCAATCAACCTTTTTGTATCAGGATGACACTCCAATACACACACACACACACACACACACACTAGCAAATATTTGATTCTGTTGAATTACTGTCCTCCAAAATACACATGAAAACAAAATAAAGACAAAGATTCTTTGGCATAAGAGAACCATTAGAATTAAAAAATAATAATAAAAGTAGTTTTTTGAAAATGTTCAGCCATCATGTGAAATGGATTTTCTAAATTTTGAGTCTATCCCAAGTCTAGGGTGACAAAATTTTTATAGGACCATTGCAGGACACTGACCAAAAAACCCCCAATTTATAGCATACAAGAGATAATTTTAAACTTAGGGTTTTTCCTTAAACACCAGAATGTATAAAATAGGAATTTTAAAAGAAGTACATATAAGTTTGTATTATTTACTTTTCTGTGACAAGTATGGTATTATTTAAACAAAACAACAGTAGGACTAGTTAACAGTGACAGGAAATCAGTAATTTTAGAGTCTAAAAATTATGGGGTTTTTGTATGGGCCCAGAAAATTAGAATTCTTCAACCTTTGGGTCTCAATGGAAGAACTCTGTAAATGGAGTTCTGACCATCTTTTATGGAATGGAACAACCACATTTTCTTTTATTCCACCTTCTTCAAGAAAAAAGTTAATTATCCAGAAGAAAAACACTGTGTTCTCTTCTTCAGAATGTTCCCTTTTCTGTTTGTCCATTTTTAGTTTAGATGTGGTACAGTCATGCTTTCCAGTTGTATTATGATAAGGTTTTCAGTAGTGAGAGGTGTCCCCAGTACAAGATTCTATGCCAAGTTTGTACTTCCTTTTTAAAAATGAAATTTGTGCCAAAACCGGTTTGGCTCAGTGGATAGAGCATCAACCTGTGGACTGGAAGGTCCCAGGTTCGATTCCTGTCAAGGGCATGTACCTTGGTTGCAGGCACATCCCCAGTAGAGAGTGTGCAGGAGGCAGCTGATCGATGTTTCTGGCTCTCTATCCCTCTCCCTTCCTCTCTGTAAAAGAATCAATAAAATATATTTTTTAAAAAATGAAATTTGTCATTCCAATTCTTCATAAATATTTTGTGGTTCTAGGAAGTTTTCATAAGCTCTTGACACACACACACACACACACACACACACACACACACACACTATATATATATATATATATATATATATATATATATATATATATATATATATTGATTTCAGAGAGGAAGGGATAGGGAGAGAGATGGAAACATCAATGATAAAAGAGAATCATGATTGGTTGCCTCCTGCACAGTCCCCTACTGGGGATTGAGCCTGCAACACAGGGAATCAAGCAGTGACCTCCACTGAAGGGCTAAGCTGGGCTAAGATATATTTTCTTGTATCACTAAAAGGTTGACAATAATATTAACAGCTTCACTTGAGTGTTTTCGGTGTGTCAGGTACTATGCTCACTAATCTCTTTATTTGAATCATCATTTAATTCTCACAACAGTCATATGACATGGGTTCTATTATTATCTGTGCTTCATAGTTGAAGAAAATGAGAAATGGAAACCATCTTATTCAAGTTCATATAGTCACTAGGTTGCAAATCAGTGCGTAATATGGAACAGGGTAGTGAACTGCAAGTCAAGAGATAATGCTTCAAGACTTATTATGTGCCCTGTGCTGTGGCTGCAAATGCATTTGAACAGAGTGCTCAGAAATAGCTTATAACCCAAGGTGGAGAGAGACATAAGGCATCAAACTTGTGTTTTAGGTGCTGGAATAGAGGTACAGACAGGGGCCAATGGGACCATTCAGTGGTAAACCAAGTGGAGTTCTCAGTTCTAAGCATAAATACTGAGGGAAAGAAGGACCTGAATGGGTAATGGGTCTTTCAGCAAGGTAGGGCAGTTGTGTGAACAAGGGATTATAAAAACACTGGCATATTAAGGGAACTGACAGTGGATCAGTTTAGTTGATGTGGGTGCCTGTGAATTTGGGGAGAGTGGTAGAGAAGTGGAGTAGAGACACATTAATGGTGAATGAAGCTAGAAGGCTTTATGACATGACATAGAAGTTAGACTTTGTGAGTAGTGGAAAACCACAGACAAGTCCTAAGCCAGGGAATATGATCAACTTTACAGTTGTAGAGGGTACCCTGTTAGACAGTGGGAAAAGTAGATTGAAGACAGCTAGCCTGTCACCAGGGATACCAGTTAAGAGTAATGTAGTATTTTAGGAGAGGACTATTAGGAGGAGAAACTGAAGCAACAGGAGTAGGATGTAGAATTTGTGCCTCCCCAAATAAGTGTTAAGGAAGTAAAATTGACAAGGGAAGTCTGAAGGAGCTTCTATTAATGGGCCATAGCCCGCAGGTTCAAAAAACAACAACACTGTTCTGAGATCCTCTCTAGCCCAGTAGGTTTTATAGTCTGAAGATTTACAGTGTGTCTTTTAAATCACAGGCTTGAAACCTCTGTGAAGTTGAGGACCGACATCCATTTTATTCACCGTTGAAGGATCCTGAAACATTTTAAAATAGCTATTACAGACCAAAAATTCAACATTTTCTTTGAGATAATAGAATTAAATTCTGTCATCAGATATGAGAATAAAATCCAAGTTACCTCACCTGATACAGGCAAAACTTTAAGAATAACCACATCAGAAGTTGTATGAAAAGCTGCTAAAGTTTAAACAATATGTGAGAGAATTTCAAATTCTTTAAGTTGGACAAAGGCTTAGAAGGAGTTATACCTGTGTTTTTCAATGATTTTTAGTCACATGATAATTTTGAGTGACTACGCAAAATATTTTTCTGAAAAAAAATGCTTGCTTTACATACCTGATAGTAAAAAAGTAGTGTTTATACAAGAATATAGATTGAAACATTTCAAGCCAAACAGCACAACCAGCAGTGGATTGTTAAAAAGCCATGTCATGTCATCTCTTTTTCATGAGGTAGGGTCTTGATTAGACAATCATAGCAACATACTTTCCCAGAGGAAGCTATTTTCACACTTAAGATTAGTTTTTTCTCAATTGAGATAATAATTTAAGTATTTACTAGCCAAGAAGGAATGTATGCTTGTAATTTATTAATATCTTTTTAAAATTATTGATACCTACTAATGTTAGGTATTATTCTAAGTCTTTTTAATATATATATATATATATATATATATATATATATATATATATATAATTGGATTGCAAAACAAGATGGCGGCCTAGGTAGTCTCCTAAGCTGCTGCCTCATCAACAATTTGGGAGAAAACATCAGCTAAAATAGAAAGGGATCACATCAGATCCACAGGAGAGCTGGCGGAATGGGATGGCTACAACTAGAGGGCAGGAAAAGCGCCGCTGCAGCCATGTGGAGTTTAAAGCCGCAATGGAACCAGAGCCACAGCTGCCACCACCGCAGCCGCCGCCAGTGAAGGAGGCCCACCGAGAGCAGAGCTCACCCCGACCCGGGCCTAGGGAGTGGGCTGCCTGGGAGCCTGGCCTCTGGGCCTGCCACCTTTCCAGCCCGCCCACCGTGCTAGCGAGGGAGCCTGCGCAGGGCCACGGCCGCGCCTTCGGCTCTCGGCCCCAGCGAGCCCTCCACCAGGCCAGGCCACTTGCTTGTGGAGCGTGATGGAGGACCGAGAGGTTGTGCCCAGAGCACTCTTTGCGGCCTGGGACTCTGGACACCTAAACCCCGGGGACTCTGAAAGCCAGAACGTGTGAAGTGTGGGCGGCGGAGGATACTGTGGCAGAGGTGGCCGGAGCCTCCCCATTCTTCCCCCTCGCCTGGCAGCAGCGGGCCAGAGCCCCAGGGGAGAATCAAAAAGGATCCTATCTGAATTGTGGGAGAGCTGGTGGAGGGGGAAATCTACAACTGAAAGTAGGAGAGGTGCTGCTGCCGCCATGTGGAGTTTAAAGCCGTGGCGGGGTCGCCGCCGCCAGTGAGGGGGCCCACCAAGAGCGGAGCCCACCCCACCCCGGGCCCAGGGAGCAGGCCGCCTAGGCCGGCCCGCCTTGCTGGCGAGGGAGCCAGTGCAGGGCCTCGGCCGCGCCTTCCGCTCGAGGCCCGAGCGAGGCCTTCGCCCATCTGTGTGTGTGTGTGTGTGTGTGTGTGTGTGTGTGTGTGTGTGTGTGTGTCCATCTGCCTCTGGGCCTGGCCGGAGCCTCTGCGGAGTCCCCGAGAGCCAGCACCAAGGCGGAGCATACTCATGGAGTGTGAATACCCAAAACATTCTTTGCGGCCTGGGACTCTAAACATCTAAACCTGGGGGACTAAAAGCCTGAACGTGTGAAATCAGAGCTGCGGAGGTTGCTAGGGTGGAGTAGGCTGGAGCCTCCCCATTCTCCCCTCCCCCCCCCCCCCCGTCGTCCTCCTGCTCGCCTGCAGCTCAGGCCCTGGGGGATCCAGGATAGGAGTGCATCAATGGACGGTCACAGAGGGGCCGTGTGGCCCGGGAGAGCCTTGTGCCCCGGGGGAGCCTTGTGCCCTAGGAGAGCTGTGTGCCCCTTGGGAGTGGTGGGACCTAGGGGAGCCGTGTTCCCCAAGAGAGTCGTGGGTCCCGCAGGAGCAGTGGGACCCGGGGGAACCCCTATGTTCATAGCAGCACAATTTACAATAGCTAGAATTTGGAAACAGCATAGGTGCCCATCAGCAGATGATTGGAGCAGAAAACTATGATACATTGACACAATGGAATACTATGCTGCCATAAAAAGAAGGAATTCTCACCATTAGCAGCAACCTGGATGGAATTGGAGAACATCATGCTGAATGAAATAACCCAGTCAGTGAAAGAGAAACACCACATGTCCTCACTCATTTATGGATAATAAAGTATATTATAAACTAATGAACAGAAAGATAGATATAGTGACAGTAAAGCAACAAGCAGAATGTCAAATGACAGTGGGAGGGTAGGGTGATCTGGGGGAGATAAGAGATCAACTGAAGGACTGGTATGCATGCATGTAAGTACAACCAATGGACACAAAACTCTGGGGAGGGAGGGCATGTATGGGAGTTGAGGGGGCCAATGGTAAGCAATGTACACATATAATACCTTAATAAAAAATGGTGGAAAAATAAAATAAAATAAAATAAAATATATATATAATTGGTTTTTTACAGAGGAAGGGAGAGAGGTAGAGAGCCGGAAACATCGATGAGAGAGAAACATTGACCAGCTGCCTCCCACACATCCCCCACTGGGGACGTGCCCGCAACCAAGGCACATGCCCTTGACCGGAATCGAACCTGGGACCTTTCAGTCCCCAGGCCGACGCTCTATCCACTGAGCCAAACTGGTTTTGGCTTTAAAATATATTTTTATTGATTTCAGAGAGGAAGAGAGAGGGCGAGAGAGAAACATCAATGATGGGAGAGAATCATTGATCCGCTGCCTCCTGCACACCCCCTATTGTAAGTCAAGCCCACAACCAGTGCATGTACCTGTGACTGGAATTAAACCCAGGACCTTTCAGTCTGCAGGCTAACACTCTATCCACTGAGCCAAACCAGTTTAGAGCTCTATGTATTTTTTACAAAAAAATTATTAACCAGATAAAATATGAGCAATTACTTGTTTACTATCTATGATAATACTTGTGTTTAAGTTTTGGATATAGTAGATTTATTTTACATTGATAATGCAGTTTAGTTGGGAGCTATTGGTCTCTCTTTTGTTTTACCTACTGCTAAAATCCGATGAGTAAATGATGTGACATACTTGAAGTCAATGGTTATTAGCTCTGCCTACACATTAAAATCACTTGGAAAATTTATAGCAAATACTGATGCCTGAGCCACATCCCCAGAGAGTCTATTTAATTAGTCTTGGGTATCAGTATTTTAAAAACAATTTTTAGGTGAATCTAATGTGTAACCAAAGTTGAAAATCATTGCTTTAAACAATTGTTTCACATACCTCAGAGGCCAATTAATAGTGGAAAAAGAGTAGAAGGACCATCTAGATTTAAAAATTGAAATTTGCCGTGTGTCCCAGGGGGCCGTGTGTGTGCCCCGGGAGAGCCGTGTGCCCCGGGGAAGCAGTGGGACCCGGGGGGAGGAGCGGATTCTATTCGTGTGGTCCTGAGATAGTCACCATAAAACAAGCAGATTGTCCAATGACAGCGGGGAGAGGAAGGAGACCTAGGGGGAGATAAGAGAACAACCGAAGGACTGGTATGCATGCATATAAGTACAACCAATGAACACAGAACTCTGGGGAGGAAGGGCATGAATGGGAGGTTGGGGGGTGGGCAATGGTAAGCTATGTACACATATAATACCTTAATAAATTAAAAAATAAAAAATAAAAATAAATAAATAAAATTGAAATTTTATTTATTTGTTTCTTTGTCTTTCTCCTCATTTCAGGCTATATGCTTGTTGAGGGCAGGAACTATGTCTTATTTATCTTAATAATCTCACAGCCTAGCATAGAACTGGGCAGTCTCTTAATAACATATTTTGGAGTGAAGGAAGGAATAATAGGACTTGCTAATTGTTTGGGCATTGGATGATGCAAATAGTGGAGTCATATGTAACCTTTTTATTTTATTTTTTAAAATATATTTTATTGATTTTTTACAGAGAGGAAGGGAGAGAGATAGAGAGCTAGAAACATCAATGAGAGAGAAACATCGATCAGCCGCCTCCTGCACACCCTCCACCGGGACGTGCCTGCAACCAAGGTACATGTCCTTGACCGGAATCAAACCCGGGACCTTTCAGTCCGCATGCAGGACTCTATCCACTGAGCCAAACCGGCTTCGGCATATGCAACCTTTTTGAATGTACTTACTTATTGGGCACATGGAACCCTGAAGAGCAGTTGGGTCTTGGCTCTATAGCTCTCCTCTTCACAGGGACAGTCTTTGCGGGAGGGGGAAATATCCCGTGAGAGAAAAATGCAAAGACCTTACTTAGACTTCAGCACACCTATGAATTATCAGTTAATATAAAAATCCTGAGAAGGGACAAAAGACACTCACCCTGCCCAAGTAGTTTCTGTTTAATCAACAGAGGTTATGGTACTGATTTTGTTCATGTTTTCTGGGGGCCACCTAATTTGTGCTCTCTATATAATTAGTAAAGGCTATAAAAGCCAGTGGTCCTTGACTTTTTTTTTAAACTGATGGGTTGGTATAAAGTCACACAGGAATAGGAATTTTGCCATTCTTTATTCTAGAGGGCACTGACTCTAGGACTCAGGAAAGGTTTCGTAAACTGGCTCTGAAGAAGTTTTCCCTAAACGTGCCTCTTCTGCTGGTTATTTGATTATATCATTAACATTTGAAGAGAACTTGGAATTATTAAGAAGAAGAATTTTCTCCCTGCTACAAACACAATATAAAAAAAACCCAACTCTTCTGAAAATGGAAATGAACTGAATAGAAGCAAAATCTTTATTGCTATAGCTTAAAGACTAATGTTTTATGATTAAGAAGAGAAAATAAAATTAAGATGCTTTTGAGGCGTGGTTCTGCACCCAAAAATGAATAACAGGCTCATTGTGGCTCTTGCAGCCTAGATTAGGTTGGAGGTTCATTCTGTAGGTGGACACCATAGTGCTTTGCTTGCCTTTGACTCACCTTCTCCATTGTTGCACTATAGCAGTAGTCGGCAAACTGCGGCTCGCGAGCCACATGCGGCTCTCTGGCCCCTTGAGTTTTTAGCAAAGGCCAGCTTAGGAGTACGCTAATTAAGTTAGTAACAATGTACCTACCTATATAGTTTAAGTTTAAAAAATTTGGCTCTCACAAGAAATTTCTTTTATATATATATATATATATATATATATATATATATATAATTGATTTTTTTACAGAGAGGAAGGGAGAGGGAGAGAGAGTTAGAAACATCGATGAGAGATGAACTGCCATCGACCAGCTGCCTCCTGCACACCCCCTACTGGGGATGTGCCCGCAAACAATGTACATGCCCTTGACTGGAATTGAACCTGGGACCTTTTAGTCCACCGGCCAACGTTCTATCCACTGAGCCAAACCGGTTCGGCTCAAAAGAAATTTCAATGGTCATACTGTTGATATTTGGCTCTGTTGACTAATGAGTTTGCTGACCACTGCACTATAGTATTCATATGTTGAGTATCAGTACACAGAGAAGAACTAGTTCAAGGATAAAAGTTATCCGGTCATCAGTTGACAAAGCCATTCCAATAGTGAACAGCAAATATCATAATATAAAGAGAATGATGAATTCATGGTGCTGAATCAAGAAATTCCCTGCATGCTGAATCTCTCTCTTTCTCTCTCTTTTTTTAAAATACATTTTATTGATTTTACACAGAGAGGAGTTGAGAGGGATAGAGAGTTGGAAACATCGATGAGAGAGAAACATCGACCAGCTGCCTCTTGCACATCCCCCACTGGGGATGTGCCCGCAACTAAGGCACATGCCCTTGACCGGAATCGAACCCGGGACCTTTCAGTCTGCAGGCTGATGCTCTATCCACTGAGCCAAACCGGTTTCGGCCATGCTGAATCTCTTGTGACATGGTGTTTTAATTAAGGATTCATGGGATCCCAGGCATGGTAGAGTTTTTGTTGGTGGCAGGAACAAGAGAGAAAGAATTACAAATACCATTTAAGGCTGACTAAAGAATTTCTCATTTTGAAAGTCCTAATGCTAGGTTTCATCTAATAGAGGACATCAGTTATTTAATTAAATATATGCAATAAAGTTTTATTGATGGGACTACAGAGGTGGACACACGTGGCAATTTGAAAGAATGGATGGAGAGGTGACAGGGAATAAGCAGGAATGGCCTCCTACCGACATATAGGTTTAGTCCTAAGACATAACTGAGATATACTAGGCAGAAGTGGGAGGCATGGTCTAGCTTGACAAAATAGTAGTAAGCATCAAGGCAGCATGGAGTGATGTGGGATCATATACAGGGTGGAGCAAAAGTAGGTTCACAGTTGTTCATATGGAAAATAGTATAATAATTAATAAATAGTAATACAAGAGTAAGCTCTGTGTTTTGCATACTCACATTGTAAACCCACTTTTGCCCCACACTGTATGGGTAATGGCAAGTAACTTAGTATGGCCACGGTGAAAGCTGGGAAGAAAGGAGACCTGTCCAAAAAGCCTACATATCCCAAAGGACTTCAGGATTGGCCTTTGAGCCCTTGGAATATGCTGCCTAATAAAAAACATTTACATTTAAGATTAACACTTATTTAGTTGAGAATGATGGATATGAGTGTCAACCTCTGAACCAGGAAGTCATGATCCAATTTCTGGTCAGGAAACATGCCCTGCATAAGACTTGACCCCCAGTAGGGGGCGTGCAGAAGGCAGCCCGTCAATGATTCTCATTGGTGTTTCTACGTTATTTAACTATCGCCGGCATTTCAGGTATTTCTTCATTGCTATTCCACATAACACTCATTCCCACAAATAGAATGTTTGGGAAACGCTACGTAACCAATTCTCTACAGGCTCTGGGAAATTTTAAATGAAGACTTTTGCGTATTAAACTCACTGCTCCCCTAAAATCATCTGTTCATTGAACCACTTTCCACCAAAGACCTTTTAAAATTCTGCAGAACTCACGCCCTTGGGAACATATCTTCCAAATACCAAGTTTGAATACTCCAAATGATTTCCATAGGGTAGGCACTACATTGTAAGATCATTTTTTTTAAATTTTAAAAAATATTTTATTGATTTTTTACAGAGAGGAAGAGAGAAGGATAGAGTTAGAAACATCGATGAGAGAGAATCATCGATCAGCTGCCTCTTGCACACCCCCCACTGGGGATGTGCCCGCAACCAAGGTACATGCCCTTGACCGGAATCGAACCCCGGAACTTTCAGTCCACAGGCCAACGCTCTATCCATTGAGCCAAACCGGTTTTGGTTGTAAGATCATTTTTTGACATCAAACCTTTTAATAGAAAGCAAAGCAAGCTTTCCTCTTATCTGGCGAACCAATAATTTTTTCTGGTATAAGTTAAGGAAAATATAGAAGATTCTATAATTCACATTCTGTAAAACTGAATGTGTAGTGAAAGAACTTGGTAATTGGACAGATCTGTTCTAGAGGACAGCCACAAACAGCATGGGCACTGGGGCTGCACTAGCTACACTGGGTTCAAGTCTTGCCTCTGCCACTTTCTAGCTACATTACTTTCGGCAAGTTGCTTAATCAAATTGCTTAATGATACAGTTCACATCTCTCTCTGTGTAGAGGGGATGACAACAATAGTGTTTACCTCATGAGGGTTATAATTACCCCGCACATCACTGGTGCTCAACAACTATTTCTCTTAAGTTACTTTGAATTTTATATTTATTCAATTGTTACAGAATTCCAACATTATTTTATTTTATTTCTCTTCACTCAAGGATATGCTTATTGATTTTAGAGAGAGGAAGGGAGAAAGAGAGAAATACATCCATGTGAGAGAGAACATCAACCAGATGCCCTTCACTGTGCCCTGATCGGGTGATAGAACCTACAACCCGGGTACGTGCCCTGGCCAGGATTTTTGAACATGAAGCTTCATTATTATCTCTTTCTCAGCTTAATCTGTATAGTAATGCCTGCTATTCTCGGTAATGCTTGCTAATTTCCCAATTCGTTTTAAATATATATTTTATTGATTTTTTACAGAGAGGAAGAGAGAGGGATAGAGAGTTAGAAACATCAATGAGAGAGAATCATGGATCAGCTGCCTCTTGCACACCCCCCACCGGGGATGTGCCCGCAACCAACGTACATGCCCTTGACTGGAATCGAACCCAGGACCTTTTGGTCCACAGGCCGACGCTCTAACCACTGAGCCAAACCGGTTTCGGCTCCCAATTCGTTTTAAATGAAAATACTTAATTTGACCAGAACTCTCCTTATCTTAAAAAAAAAAAAATTTTTTTTAAATTAGTGTCAGAGAGGAAGAGTGAGGGAGAGAGAGATAGAAACATCAATGATGAGGATGGAGCCCGCAACCCGAGCATGTGCCCTGCCCGGGAATCAAACAGTGATCACCTGGTTCCTAGGTTGGTGCTCAAGCACTGAGCCACACTGGCCGGGCAGAACTCTCCTTATCTTTTAAAAAGCCTTTTTCAGAGCCCTGGCCAGTGTGGCTCGGTTGGTTCAGAATACTTTGTTGCTTTCTGGAAGTACCCCACTTCACTGATGGATAAATCAAAGCACCCAAGGCTATTATTTGCTCTTGATACTTAAAAACAGTGCCCAGCCGGGACCGGTGTGGCTCAGTGGACAGAGCGTTGGCCTGCGGACTGAAAGGTCCCGGGTTCGATTCCGGTCAAGGGCATGTACCTTGGTTGTGGGCGCATCCCCAGCAGGGGGTGTGCAGGAGGCAGCTGGTCGATGTTTCTCTCACATCGACGTTTCTAACTCTCTATCCCTCTCTCTTCCCCTCTGTAAGAAATTAATAAAATATATTTTTAAAAAAAAGGTTTAAAAAAATAAAAATAAATAAAAATAAAAACAGTGCCCAATCAGTGATTCTCTCTCATCATTGATGCTTCTCTCTCTCTTATCCCTCTTCCTTCCTCTCTGAAATTAATATAAAAAAATTTTTTTAAAGCCCTAGCTGGTTTGGCTCAGTGGATAGTGTTTCGACCTGCAGACTAAAGGGTCCCAGGTTCGATTCTGGTCAAGGGCACATGCCCAGGTTGCAGCTCTATCCCCAGTGGGGAGCATGCAGGAGGCACCCAATCAATGATTCTCTCTCATCATTCATGTATCTCTCTCTCTCTCTCTCTCTCTCTCTCTCTCTCTCTCTCTCTCTCTCTGTCTCTCTCTCCCTTCCTCTCTATATTTTTAAACAGTGCCAAGGATTTGCCTTTGAAGAAGATCAATAGGGACTTTCTGATGGTCCTATGGTGCAGCAGGCCTGCCTGATAGTTGCAGTGACAACCTTGTAAGGCTTCAGAAGGTCATTCCAAGATGTCCCTCTGTGGTATGGAAGATTATTTTGAGCTAAAAACAACCAGGACCCTGGGGGCTCAAGAGACACTCCACCCTGCTTTACTACCTAGGAGAATTTAAATTAGGGGCCATAAGAATTATCACCAGAAAAATTTTTTTATGACCCAACAACAGGGAAGAGTAAAGTAATTACTGAATGAATATCTACTCCTTTTATTGTCCCCCAATGAACCTTCCTCCCCTCTGAAGACCCAAGTTACCTTACCTCAGCCTTAGCTGAGATGGTCTTACATGCCTCGTTTCCCTTTTTTGTCTCTGAACCTCTCGTGTATGAGGGGTCCCTGACTCATGTGTGCCCACATGTTTGTATGTAATGAAGTTTGCTTTTCTCATGTTCATCTTTCTCTTATAGATTTAATTATTAGGCCACTGCAAAGTGCTGAAAGGTGGAGGAAAGGTTCCTCCCCCACAACCTCCTCATACCAGGAGGGCCAGGAATAGAGCATTTGGGATAGCTTTCCTTTTTGATAAATTCAGAACATACATATTTTTCAAATCTCTGTACCTTTCTTCTGGCTCATAAAAATAGTGACAGGTCAATGGGGAGAAAAAGGAGACATATTAATACTTTCAACAACAAAGATTAAAAAAAAAAAAGAATAGTGATAGAAGCTAAATTTAAACATCATGCCAAGACCGGTTTGGCTCAGTGGATAGAGTGTTGGCTTGCGGACCGAAGGGTCCCGGGTTCGATTCCGGTCAAGGGCATGTACCTTGGTTGTGGGCACATCCCCAGAAGGGGTGTGCAAGAGGCAGCTGGTCAATGTTTCTCTCTCATCGATGTTTCTAACTCTCTATCCCTCTCTCTTCCTCTCTGTAAAAAAATCAATAAAATATATATTTTTTAAAAAAGACTTACATAACGTTTATGCTAAGAATTGTCCAAATAATAATTTTTAAAAATCTTGCCGAAACCAGTTTGGTCAGTGGTAGAGCGTTGGTCTGCGGACTGAAAGGTCCCGGGTTCGATTCCGGTCAAGGGTATATACATTGGTTGCGGGCACATCCCCGGTGGGGGGTGTGCAGGAGGCAGCTGGTCGATGTTTCTCTCTCATTGATGTTTCTAGCTCTCTATCTCTCTCCCTTCCTCTCTCTGTAAAATATCAATAAAATATATTTTTAAAAAATAAAATAAAATAAATCTTCTTTCTTAAAACATTTTTTCTGGTTAAAAAATAATACTCTTTATAGAAAAATACAAAGAGCAAAGTAGATGTTTTTAATTCTAATGAAGTCTGTTTTATCATTTTTTTCATTCATGAATCGTGTTTCATCTAAAAAGTCATCACTGAGCCAAAACCAAAACCGGTTTGGCTCAGTGGATAGAGCTTCGGTCTGCGGACTGAAAGGTCCCGGGTTCGATTCCGGTCAAGGGCATGTACATTGGTTGCAGGCACATCTCCAGTGGGGGGTGTGCAAGAGGCAGCTGGTCGATGATTCTCTCATTGACATTTCTAGCTCTCTATCTCTCTCCCTTCCTCTCTGTAAAATATCAATAAAATATATTTTTTTTAAAAATAAAAAAATAAAAAGTCATCACTGAAAAAGAGTTAATTAAAAAATAAAAAGTCATCACCGCCCTGGCCAGTTTGGCTTGGGTGATGGTATACAAACCCTGAGAACTGAAGAGCCCTGGGTTTGATTCCAGTCAGGTACACATTTCCCAGTTGCAGCCTTGATCCCCAGCCCCAGTTGGGGCGTGTGTGAGGGGCAACTTATCAATGTATCTCACATAGATGATTCTCCCTCTCTGTCTTTCCCCTTTCCACCCTCTGTAAAAAGCAATGGAAAAATATCCTTGGGTGAGGATTAACAAACAAACAAAAAAAGTCATGACCATAACCATGATCATCTAGATTTTCTCTGATGTCTTCTAGGCATTATATATATATATATATATATATATATATATATATATATATATATATCTATTTACATTTTTTACATGCCTAGAAGACATTATATATATTTACATTTAGGTCTCTGATCCATTTCAGTTATTTTTTTTATTTTTAGTGTTTTTTATTTATTTTTTTTATTTTTATTTTTTTTAAATATTTTTTTATTAAGGTATTATCTGTGTACATAGCTTATCATTGCCCCCCCCATAGGTGCCCTCCCTCCCCAGAGTTTTGTGTCCATTGGTTGTTCTTATATGCAATCAGTTATTTTTTATGAAGGGTACAGCCTATTTATACTTTTTTACTTTTTTTCATATGTATGTCAGATTTTTCCAGTATCACTTGTTGAAAACTCTGCCTTTGTCCCATTGTATTACATTTGTTCTTTTGCCAAGGATCAGTTGACTAAAATTGTGTGGGACTAACATCTGGCTTGTCTATTTTGTTCCATTGACCTATTTGGCTAGCCTGTCACCAATACCACAATGCCTTGAATACTGTTGCTTTAGAGTAAGTCTTAAAGTTGAGCAGTGTTAGTTCTCTGGTTTTGTTCTCTTTCTTCAATACTGTTGTTGGCTATTTTGAGTCTTTTGCTACTCCATATAACTTTAGAACTATTTTGTCAATATCCCAAAAAGAACGTGCTAGGAATTTTTATTGGGATTGCATTGAATCTGTATATCAAATTGAAACATCTTGGTAACATTGAGTATTCCTGTCCATGAACATGAAATAATTCTCCATTTACTTAGTATTTCCTGGATTCGTTAATCAGTTTTTGTAGTTTTCGTCATACAGATCCTGTTCATAGTTTGTAAGATTTATGCCTAAATATTTCATTTTGGGTATTGTAATATAACTGGTATTGTGTTGTTAATTTCAAATCCATTTATTCGTTGCTGTATACAGGAAAGCAATTGACTTTTGTATGTTAATCTTGTATACTGCAACCTTGTTTTAATTGCTTATTAGTTCCAGGATTTTCTACATAGACTATCATGTCATCTGTAAACGAAGGCAGTTTTATTCATAACCAATATACTTGTTCTTTCTTCTTGTCATATTGCATTAATGTCTTAGTCCCTTTGGGCTGCTGCAACAAATTACCATGGACTGGGTGGCTTATACACAATAGAATTTTTCCCCCCTCAGTTCTAGAGGCTGGAGAATCTAAGATCAAGGTTCCAGATTTAGTATCTGGTGAGGCTCGCTCCCTGGTTCATAGCTATCTTGGGCTCTCTTATAAGGGCACTAATGGCACTTATGAGGGTTTTACCCTCAGGACCTAATTGCCTCCCAAGTACTGTCACCTTGGAGGTTAGGTTTCAAGGTATGAATTTAGGAGGACACAAACATTCAGGAATTAGCTAAGACTTTCAGCACAACGTTAAAAAAGAGTGGTGAGAGAGGACACCTTTGCCTTATTTGTGATGCTAGCAGGAAAGCTTCTAGTTTCTCACCATTAACTATGATATTAGTTGTAGATTTTGTGTAGATATTCTTCATCAAGATGAAGAAATTCCCTCTATTCTTAATTTGCTGGATTCACTTTATTTTAAAATTTGTATACCATTGCCACTAGCAGTAAGTTGGCTGAACAATTTAGAATTGCTTGGTGTATGTGTTTTGTCTTTAGGAAGTACAGTCAAAATGCCTTATATTCAAGTCTCTTGAAATAATTTCCCTCCTTGTAGTTTTCTACCAACTACTCATACATATAAATTTGCTTGTTTCTGTTTGTTTTTATCCTTAGAGATATTGTTATTTTAATTTAATTTTCAAAGTCTATAAAACTTTCACATGAATGTATAATCAAAACTAATAAAAATAAAATACATTAAGAGAAGTCTATCTACTATACTACCCTTTCCTCAGTCTGTTTTCCTCAGTCTTATTCTCTATAGGTAACCTAGGCAACCATACTTGCTATTGTTATTAATCCTCACCTGGGGATATTTTTTCCATTGCTTTTTAGAGAGAGAGTGGAAATGAGTGAGGGAAAGAAGGAGGGAGGGAAAGAAGGAGGGAGGGAGAGAGAGAGAGAGAGAGAGAGAGAGAGAGAGAGAGAGAGAGAGAGAGAGAAAGAGAACAGAGACACTTGCAACCCAAGTATTTGCCCTTGACCTGAATCAAATCAGCAACCCTTTGATGCACAGGCCACTCTAACCATTGGACCATACCACCCAGGTCTAGGTAACCATTTTTTTAAATTTTATTTTTTTAATTTTATTTTATTAAGGTATTTTCTGTGTACATAGTTTACCATTGCCCCCCCCCATTTATGCCCTCCCTCCCCAGAGTTCTGTGTTCATTGGTTGTACTTATGTTCATGCATACCAGTCCCTCGGTTGTTCTCCTATCTCCCCCCAGGTCTCCTTCCCCTCCCCGCTGTCATTTGACAATCTGCTTGTTTTATGGTGACCATCTCAGGACCCCATGAATAAAATCTGCTCCTCATTTGGCTGTCTGCTTGTTTTATGGTGACTATCTCAGGACCATATGAATAGAGTCCGCTCCTCCTCTGGTTTACACCGCCCCTTCCCCTGGGTCCCACTGCTTCCCCTGGGACACACGGTTCACCCGGGGCACACTGCACCCTGGGACACTCGGCTCACCCGGGGCACTCGGCCCCCTGGGACACTCGGCTCACCCGGGGCACTCGGCCCCCTGGGACACTCGGCTCACCCGGGGCACTCGGCCCCCTGGGACACTCGGCTCACCCGGGGCACTTGGCCCCCTGGGACACTCGGCTCACCCGGGGCACACGGCCCCCTGGGACACTCGGCTCACCCGGGGCACTCGGCCCCATGGGACACTCGGCTCACCCGGGGCACTCGGCCCATGGGACACTCGGCTCACCCGGGGCACTCGGCCCCGTGGGACACACGGCTCACCCGGGATCCCCTTCCCCTTTGGGGGGTACGGTTCACCCGGGGCACATGGCCCCCTGGGACACTCGGCTCACCCGGGGCACTCCGCCCCCTGGGACACTCGGCTCACCCGGGGCACTCGGCCCCTTGGGACACTGGGCTCACCTGGGGCACATGGCCCCTCTAGGGTGTTGGGGTCGCATATTTGAGGCGCCGCGCTAGCTCCTTGCTAGCATGGCGGGCAGGCTGGGACAGCTGCAGTTGGGCTGAGATGGTTGCAGGCGGGGGGACCACCTTCAAAGGTGTCTCGTTCAGTGTGGGAGCGGAGCAGCTGCAGACATGGAGGCTAAGTTCTGAGGTCGCCCACTCCCTGAGCCCAAGGCGTGGTGAGCTCTGTTCTTGGTGGATTTCCTTTATTCTCGGTGGCAGTGGCGGGTGGCGGTGCCAGGTGCAATATTGACGGTTGCTCCTGTGGTTCAATTACCACTGTAGTTTTAAAGTTCACATGGCGGTGGTGGTGAGAGCTTCGGCTTGGCCATGTGGCATCGGAGGATGGGCTCGCCTGGGTGGGTAATGGAAGGCGCCGTGCCATTTCCTCACCAGCGCGCTCCATTTCCCTCCCAGCCTGGTGGGTGTGCTGGGAAGATTGTGGGCGGGCTGTGATGGCTGCATGGGGAGAGTCCGCCCTCAATGGTGCCCTCTTTGTTGCAGTTGTGGAGCTGCTGTGGATGCAGAGGCTAATTTCTGAAGCCACACTCTCTATGAGCCCCGTGTGTAGTGAGCTCTGATTTTGGTGGATTCCCATTCTTGGGGGCGACGGTGGGGGCGGCAGCGATGGTAGCTCCTATGGCTCAATTTCCCCTGTAGTTTTAAAATCCGCGTGGTGGTAGTGTCTGATGCTTTGGCCTGGCCATGTGGCAGCAGAGAGAGGATTCTCCGGGTCTGCCAATGGAAGGCGCAGCGCCAGCACAGCGCACGCGAAGGCCTGGCAGAGCAGGCCGCGGGCGGTGACGGAGAGTCCCCGCGATGTCTTAGTCTTTCAGACTTAGTGGAACGCTTCCCCTGAGCCAGGACAAGCAGTACCACCCCAAATATTGACCAGCTCAGTGCTGCCCCTCTACAGGTGACAGTAGGGGCATCCTCACCTTGGTAGGCCTTTGCTCTTGGAGGTCTTAACCAGTGGAAGGCAGCACGGTACAGAACTGCCCCACCTTCTCAGTCCTCCGCTGTTTTCCTCAGTCTTATTCTCTATAGGTAACCTAGGCAACCATACTTGTTATTGTTATTAATCCTCACCTGGGGATTTTTTTTCCATTGCTTTTTATTTTTTTATTTTTTAAATATATTTTATTGATTTTTCATAGAGAGGAAGAGAGAGGGATAGAGAGTTAGAAACATCGATGAGAGAGAGACATCAATCAGCTGCCTCTTGCACACCCCCCAACAGGGGATGCGCCCGAAACTAAGGTACATGCCCTTGACGGGAATCGAACCTGGGACCTTTTAGTCCGCAGGCCGACGCTCTACCACTGAGCCTAACCGGTTTCAGCGTCCATTGCGTTTTAGAGAGAGAGTGGAAGTGAGTGAGGGAAAGAAGGAGAGAGAGAGAGAGAGAGAGAGAGAGAGAGAGAGAGAGAGAGAGAGAGTGAGAGAGAGAGAGAGAACAGAGACACATTGATTGGTTGCCTCCCCAACCATAGCCAGGGATCGAACTTGCAACCCAGGTACTTGCCCTTGACCTGGAATCAAATCAACAACCCTTTGATGCACAGGCCACTCTAACCATTGAACCATACCACCCAGGTCTAGGTAACCATTTTTATTAGTTTTTGGTTTATCTTTCAGTTGTTACTTTTATATACAGAAAAAGGTATATGTATATGCATTTATATCCTCCTTCCCTTTTAAAACAAAGCAGGGCCTACTGTACATACTATTTTACACCTCGCTTTTTTTTTTCACTTGACAATATGTTCTGGAGGTCACATAGCTATATGCAAAATTCTTCCTAATTAAAACTGTACCATTTCTAATGAACAGTTATTAAAATGGTGAAATGGTACCATTTCTCTATGGATAGGCATTTCTGTTGTTTATATTACTTTATTGTTATAAATGTTAAAATGAAGAGCTTTGAGCATATGCCATTTCATGTTTGAGATAAGTTCTTAGAATTGTATTGCTGGATCCAAAGGTAAATGCATATGAGCATCGGCAGCGCACCAAAGGGTAGTGGGTTCGATTCCTGATCACGGGCACATACCTGGGTTGCAGGTTTTTTCCCTGGCCCCAGGGTTGGGGTACTGCTGGAGGCAACCAACCAATCAATGTGTCTCTCTCACATTTATGTTTCTCTCTCTCTCTCTCTCTCTCAATTATCCCTTCCCTCTCTTCAAGTCTCTAAAATCAATGGAATAAAAAATATCCTCAGGCCGAAACCGATTTGGCTCAGAGGTAGAGTGTCGGTCTGCGGACTGAAAGGTCCCAGGTTCGATTCCGGTCAAAGGCATGTACATTGGTTGCGGGCACATCCCCATTAGGGGGTGTGCAAGAGGCAGCTGGTCAATGTTTCTCTCTCATCGATGTTTCTAGCTCTCTATCTCTCTCCCTTCCTCTCTGTAAAAAATCAATAAAATATATATTTTTAAAAATATCCTCAGGTGACAATTAACAAAAGCAAAAAAAAAAAAAAAAAAAAAGGTAAATGCATATGTACTTACTCCATACTCATTACACAACACCCTCGTCTCCCTCCCTGCAGCCCCTGGTAACCACAGGAACCCAAAGGCTTTTGAAAACCACAACAGGGAAACCAAAAACTGATGAGTATTGTTTTCCTTATGTCTGTGTCTCTGTGTTTTTAGAATAATATCAAGATATCTTTTCTCAATAGACAAGCTTTATTTAATTAAAGTCTAGTTTTGTTTTTATTTTAATTTTTTATCTGAATCACAAAAGTTTTAATAAAAACTTGGAAAATTAAGAGACAACAATAAAATAATGCAACTCCACCACCAGAAGATAACCAAAGTTAGATTTTGATACATTTTATTCATTTTTTTCCCTGTCTTTCTTCTTCCCTCTCCCTCCCATTCCCTCTGGAGAGCCCATGTGTATATTGGATTGGATATGTGCATATAGATACACTTATGTACGGCTCTCTTTTAGTTGTGTCGTCTGTAACTATAAAGGTAGAATTATACTGTAAGTTTCTACTTTTTAGAGTATTTTTAAATGGCCATTAAATATTATTCAAAAATACTATATTAGAATGATACATATTCTAGCATATGAAAAATCTCATAATTTAACTGTATTTTTATTGTTGAATATTTAGTTTGCTTCTCAGTTGTTTTTGCTCTTTGTTAAGGATCAAGTTTGTATACATCTTGTCTGAGTATTTTCTCTTCTTTTTCTTTTTGAGTATTTTATTTTCTTAGAGCTATTTCTAGAAACAGGTTACTAGGTCAAAGGGTGTGCTGGTCTATACTGGGATGCACCATTCTTTTATATGTAGTCTCATGAGCTAGAAAAAACACCCAGATTCACAAGCTTCTTGGTATGTGTAGTTATTTTACCTTCTAGCCATAGAGGAGTCCCCACTTTTGTCATAGAGAATAAGAAATCCTTTTACTCACCAAACCTTTGTAGCAACCTTTGGTCAATAAACCAGAATGAAATCTGAAGCTGTAGCTAAACTGAGACCCACAATAGAGCATAGCTCATTCATATGCATAACTCACCCTTAGGTAGTGAATCGATTTCTGATTCTATTCACCTTCTGGTACAACCCCGAATCTCTCAGCACTCTCAACTGAAGCCCTTTGGACATGACTTATAATTTACATTTTTAATATGATAATTGAGGAGAGAGTGTAGGACATGAATATATTTGGTAATGGCCCCAATGCCCCGGTTATCTAACATAATTAGGAGCAAATTATTCTGAGAACAGACGAGATCGGGCGCGTTCAGGGTGGTATGGCCGTAGACAGGAGCAAATTATTCTGTATGAATGAGTTTTGCAGATGATTGAGGCTAACCAGCTACAGTGATCGATTTTTGGTGCAAAAGTTCTAACACTGAGAACAGATTTCCTAACTCTTTAATTATAATGGGTTTCCTCTGTGCACATGGATTGGGGAATTCCTTGAAAGCAAAAGTCTTTCTCCATTTATTTATGTGGGATATTTTATCTCCCAATGCTCTTAGGAGACCCTAAAAGAAAGACAACGTTTTTTTGCCTCATGTTTGGAGGGTCTGTGTGGACAAGCCCTCATTGAATACCTGTGTGCCGGGCAGGCCTGTGCTAGGGGTTCAAGAGGAGAGACCATGCCTTGCCTTGAGGAGCTCACTCCAGTGGAGAGAATGACTGAGTGGCAGATGAGTGGCCTGACGCCTTACGTTTTCATAGAAGTGTTACGGAAAGGGGACTGGCCTAGGGTCAGCTGGTAAGTGTGCGGATTCTTTTTTTTTTTTAAATATATTTTACAGAGAGGAAGGGAGAGAGATAGAGAGCCAGAAACGTCGATGAGAGAGAACCATCAACCAGCTGCCTCCTGCACACCCCCCACCGGGGATGTGCCCGCAACCAATGTACATGCCCTTGACCGGAATCGAACCCGGGACCTTTTAGTCCGCAGACTGACGCTCTACCACTGAGCCAAACCAGCTTCGGCTAGTGTGTGGATTCTTGACTTACGTGCAGGAAAGATTTCACAACATTGGCCCAGGTGATTTTGAGGGTACATTTATGAAAACCGGGGACAGTGATATAAGGAAGGGCCTAAGATAGAAGAAACTACAGGAGAGAGCCTAGTTGGGGTGGCTTTGGCTCTCTAGAAATGTTATAAGAAAGAAATGAGCCCTGGCAGGGTTGCTTTAGCTCACTGGTAAGTGTAAGAATGGGGGGACGGGGGGGGGGGGCGAGGAGGGGTCTTAGAAACAGGTTCAGGGGTTAGCCCAGGACAAGCTGTCACTGACCACGGCTCCCCTGGGTGCAAGTTTCGTGGGGTCCCTTAGCGTTTAGGAGATGCATGCCTGTGCGGGGGAAGGAGAAGACTTGGGTGTGCTCCCCAGGAGGGAGAGCTCTTGCCGGGACTTTTCATTTTGAGGCTTTGGGATTGAGTCAGCCACCTGACTGCACGGGACAAAGTGAACTATCCATGTGAGCTACTCACGTGGTGGGCCCTTCCCACCCTTAAAGATGTCTTATTTGCATATCTCTAGCTCATCTATTCTTAGTGTTACTTTGGTAAGATTTCGATGCGAAGACCGTATCCGTGGTGTTATGGGAATAAATAGTATTTTCATTTGAAAAAAAAAAAAAAGGCTGGGAGTTTAGGGGAGGTCTTAGGAGAGGATCTTAATAGAATAGTCATCATTTTTATGCTGATGTGCCAAAATGAGATTTATTCCCTTAACTCCATCTGTCCTGACACAAATGGCACTAGTTGGATTTCTGCTATCTATCTCCCTTAGTAGGGTGATTTAAACTAATTAGCCTCTGGTAGGGGAGAAATGTAAGCCATTTACTCTTGTTTTCAGTTTAGGGAAGATGGGATTACTAGTAGATGGTTGCAAGCTGCTTGGTCATTTATCTACGGTACCTCAGTTTCCGTATTTCACATGCCTAGGAATTTTCCTAGCGTCTTACTATCCTGCCTCAGAAGGAGGCAAACGGAGATTTGGCAACATGTAGAAACGAATTTAAATCTGGACACCCACAATTCTTGGTTCTTAACTTCTCTGAGCTTCAATTTTTTCCCCCTGTGAAATGGGAACACTAGAAGGGTCTGAGGCTGTGCTAAGATCATGTGTCTGGCCGAAACCGGTTTGGCTCAGTGGGTAGAGCATCGGCCTGCGGACTGAAAGGTCCCGGGTTGGATTCTGGTCAAGGGCATCTACCTTAGTTGCTGGCACATCCCCAGTGGGGGATGTGCAAGAGGCAGCTGGTTGATGTTTCTCATCGACGTTTCGAACTCTCTATCCCTCTCAATTCCTCTCTGTGTAAAATCAATAAAATATATATTTAAAAAACCCTACAAAATAAAACAAAACAAAAACAAAAGATCATGTGTCTGGCCCTGGCCGGTTTGGCTCAGTGGTGCCCATGCACCAAAGGGTCTCGGGTTCGATTCCAGGTCCAAGGTACATACCTGGGTTGCAGGCTTGATCCTAAACTGGGCACATGTGGGAGGCAACCAGTCAATGTATCTCTCTCACATCAATAAATATTTCTCTCTCTTTCTCTCCCCCCACGCTTCCACTCTCTAAAATTCTGAAAGGTGAGGATTCTTAACACATTATATCTAGTGAGACATGGTTACGGGAAGCGGCTTTGCCTTGGGCCAGCCAGTAGTGTGTGGGTTCTTGACTTTGAGCAGGAAAAACTTCACAATACCAGTCCAGGTGAATTGTAGAGGATGCTTGTTCAATCTGGGGAACCATGAAACAAGGAAACGAAACAATGTCTGCTTTTGGCTCACTAAAAAGTTAGAGTAAAGGGGGCCCTAGCCGAGGGCCTAGGCCCCTAGGGACATGCTCAGGAGTTTTGCCTGGGAGGGCTGTTGAATTTGCAGCCCAGATTACAAACCTCGTGAAGCCCCTTTAGGCATGCCTGCGGGGAAACAGGTTGCGGGGAGGGGGAGGGCGTGGGCATGGTCCTGGGAGGGGAGGGAGGGCTCCTTAGTCTGGATGATTTTATCTCTTCTTGCAAGCAGGAATTTTAGGGAGGTCTCAGGAGAGGGTTTCAGCAGGATATCCATCCGTTTTCCGGTGTGCTCCTTCAGGATCGTGATCTTTACTGATTTGTCCACGTCAGGGGGTTCTTAGTCATTGCAGCTGGTCCTGGTGTCACCCACCTGGTTTTGCTGCTTCTCTGGGCCTGGAGCTGAAACACAACTGAGGGCTAGATGTTATCTCGAGGGAGGCGACCTTCTGTATCTACTGTGAATTGCTCCGCCCCTTTGTTCAGCTCTCAGTTTCCCTGTTCCACTAACTGGCCTGTCTCAACATAACCATCATTTTTTACGAGAGCTTGGCTGTGGAGCTGAGAGGAGCCAAGGAGTTCTACTCTCAGAAGTAGTTACAACGAGAAATCATCAAAAATCAATGCCACCGGGTAGGGACAAAGGGGAACAGATGTGTGCCACAACGGTCACTGCCTTTCCGTGCTGAGCGCCTACTGTGCCAGCTCTTTCCCCAGAACCCACCTGGGGCAAATCTTTGACCCCTTCCGTTTCCCAACTGTGGCGGCCGTGGTAGGGAGGGGGCAGTGCAGAGTTGATTTCTAGAGGTATTTGGAACACCAAGTTTCCTACATTTAAAGTGTTTAAAATAGTTTGTCTCTCCCTAACTGGTTTGGCTCAGTGGATAGAGCGTCGGCCTGCGGACTCATGGGTCCCAGGTTCGATACTGGTCAAGAGCATATACCTTGGTTGTGGGCACATCCCCAGTGGGGGGTGTGCAAGAGGCAGCTGATGTTTCTCTCTCACTGATGTTTCTAACTCTATAAAAAAAAATCAATAAAATACATTTAAAAAAACACACCACACAAACAAAAAAATAAAATAATTTGTGTCTCCCCCTACTCCAACTAACTCTGCTTTTGGATGCCCAGGTGAGTGCTGGAAGGGGACTGCAGGTAATAATAATGCTAACAGAGCACCCTTTTGGAGCATTTACGTGATGGGTCGACCTGTGCTAAACTCCTTCCCTCCCTAATTCTCCCCAAACCCTAATCTTCCTGGGCCAGAGTCTCTCTGTTGGCCTCCAGCGCCCATCCCATGACCAAGATGCAGAGGTCCCGGAAGGACTTCTCTGGCCGCCCCGGGGGCCTGGCCGCGCCGGGCTCCCTCCGGCCCTGCGGTAAGGTGAGGGCAGGGGCGGGGCTGGGCGGGGCGCGGGGGAGGGGGCTTGGGCCCCAGTTTGGTGACTATATTACACTGGTCTGCCAGACTGCCCCACACCTGCCGCCTTCCCGTGGGTCAGCTGCCCCTGTGCCAGCCAATAATGCTGCCGCTTCTGCTACTACTGGTACCCGGACTCCTGCCCAGCGCAGGTGAGTGAGGAGGGCGCCCCTGGAGGACCAAGGAGTTCCTGGAACTCCTTCAGCCCTCCCTCGGCCGCAGCCCTGCTCCCCACCCCTCTGCAAGAACTCCCCCTTACCAGCCCTTTCCAAGGTCCCAGGAGCCCCCCAGCCCTCCTTTCCCTGGCTCACTGACACATTTCTTACCAGGTTTCTTCTAAGAGCCTTGTCCCCAGTCTTCCCCAAGAGCTCCCACTCGCCCACTCCTCCCAGGGACCCCAAACTAGGCTAGCCCTTCCCAGGGGCTCGGTGTCCCCCCCAGACACCCCGTAACCATCACCGGAACCGTCTTCAGCGACCAGACCCTCCCCATCCACCTGTCCCCGGGCTCTGACTACCCAGGGGAGGAGCAGGGGGAGAAGGGACTGCCCTACCTGGGCTGGGGGAAGAACATAAGGTTGTTCTTATGTTCTAGGCACCACACTTGGAGAGGTCCCCTCAGTGACTGCCCATTTCTGGGGTGCGCAGGCACACACTCACAGGGAGATACACAGACACCACATCCTAGACACACACACCCCCGGCCTCACCTGGGCACTTAGGAGTAGGACTCACAGACAGACTCACACACAGACACAAGCAAAGATACTCCCAAGGAGAACACACACACACACACACACACACACACACACACAGACACACACACACACACACACACTCCCCCTCAGGCCGGTAGGAATATAGGAAGCCCAGACAGCCTTGGCACTCCTGGCAAGGCTGCCGTGGGCAGACAGAGCAAACAGACCCCAGAGTGACCTGCCCCACCTAAGAGGGAGTGTTTTCCTTGGTTCCAAACCCAGAGCTGGGCCTCTGCCCCATGCTTGGGTTCCCCGTAAGGCTGTCCCCAGGACCCTGAGATGCCAGAGTGTGGTCAGGTCAGGGTGGGGGACGTCTGGGGACAGCTGTGGGGCATAGGATTAAGACTGGGGTCCTGCCACATGTGCTTAGACTGGGCCTTGGTGGACCCCGAGGTCAAGGGACCTTTTCTGGAAGCCAGCTGTGAGCCAGAGCATCCGGAGCTGCCTGTGGCAGAGATCTGTCCTCCAAGAGCGCCCCGGCTTGGGAGTCAGTCCTGTAGGCGGATAGCAGCACAGTGGGACAGATTCTGAGGGGGAGGCGGATTCTAGGCGGTGACAGGTGAGCCGGTGAGGATGGGGTGAGGGCATTTGCAGCACAGGGTGTATGTGACGGGAAATGTAACCGGAGGGACAGGAAATGGTGGGCAGGACCTATGTGGCGGGCATTCAGAGGGGACACTGGAGAGGAGGGAGGGGCAGGCTCCCGCAGGGCCTCTGGCTGCAGCACGTGGCAAACCCTGAGAGAGCGAGCTGGATTTAATCCGGTCTGTACTCCTAAAAAGAGTCAGTATAGTAAAAACTTGTTCTAGAAAAGAGACACGATGACTAGATGTAATGCATACATCTCTGGACTGGCAGTCCCAGAGCAGCGGAGAGCAGAATCCCAGGGAGCAGGCAGGTCTGCTGGGCCTGGGCGTCTCTGCTCTGAGACTCACCAGCCCTGTGACCTGGCATGGGTCCTTGCGCCTCTCTTAGTCTCGGGGTGCACAGGCACACACTCACAGGGGGTGTGTTCTCTGATGCCCACCTCACAGAGAGTTTGGAGGCGCCTGACCCTGAGCAGGGGCCCCTCCCTGGTGCCCCTCAGCTCTGGCACCCTGGCAGGTCTCCTTCCCCTGCTGTTATTGGGCAAGGAGGCTGAGCACTGGATTGGGAGTCAGAGGCCTGGGTCAGAGCCCCCAGTCAGCCGAGTTCTTGTGGGCTGTGTGGCTGTGAAAGGCAGGGGTTCCCGTTGCCCGTGCTGTGCACTGCCGTGTGTCAGAGCCATAACTGGGCTCGGGGCACGGGCTTGGGCACATGGCACCTCCCTGTGTGGGAGGGAGCTGTGCCTCGGCAGTGAAAACAGGAGATGGAAAGGGCCCCGAGCCAGCGTCTGGGTGGAAGTGGTGGTGATGGTGGGGGAGAGAGCCAGGGACAGGGATGCCCGCACAGAGGAGCCCTCGTGGTGGCAGGGACCCTGTTAAGCTCATCTCTGATGTCCAGTGCTCACCACAGGCAACGGGACAGACATTTTAAAAAATATATATTTTATTGATTTTTTTTTTTTTTTTTTTTTACAGAGAGGAAAGGAGAGGGATAGAGTTAGAAACCTCCATGAGAAACATTGATCAGCTTCCTCTTGCACACCCCCTACTGGGGATGTGTGCACAACCAAAGCACATGCCCTTTACCAGAACCGAACCCGGGACCCTTCAGTCCGGAGGCCGACGCTCTATCCACTGAGCCAAACCGGTTAGGACAGTGGGACAGACGTTCGTTGCACAAGGTAGACTCTGACTGTGTCAGAAATTGACAAAGGCAGGAGATTGGGAATCAGGGCATTTTCCAGGAAGAGGGCCCAGTGGTGAGGTCCTTCAGATGCTGTGGCTCTGTGTCTTGTTTTCTCTTTCATAGCTGCCTTGAAGATATTGGTAATAATAGCTAGAGCTTGCTATATGCCAGGTGCTTTACATACACGATCTCATTTCATTCTACGGAGAGGCACTCACACCCCTAATTTTACAGATGAAGAAAACAAGGCACAGAGAGTTTGAATTAATTCATGTTCAATGTCACCCAGCCAGGGACGAGGAGGAGCAGGATTCAAACCCAGGCAGTCCGTCATCCCGGATCTTTACAGGCCAGTGACCTTCCCCGGGGCCAGGGGAGGGCCTGACCTTCAGCCTCTAACTTTTGTTTCCCCCCCAGCCTCCTCGAAGTCACATGTACACCGGCGCGGGCTCATAGAACTGGCAGGGACCATACACTGCGTTGGCCCCCGCAACCCCCTGGCCTACATTAGCTACGGCTGCTACTGTGGCCTGGGGGGCCGAGGCAAGCCCGTCGACGCCGTTGACCGGTGAGTTTGTGTGTGGGCCAGGCCAGGAGGTCTCCCACCTCTGGGGGTAGGGAAGGCCTCTGAGGAAATGGCACGTGGCTCTCCCTACCTTGCAGGCCGAGGTCCTCCTGGGGATCGTTGCCAGCTGCCCCCCTCACTCTGGTTACGGGATGATTTCTTTGGCTGAAACAAACAAAAAGAAAGCAACCCACACGAAACTGATCACACTTCAAGTGCACCAGAAACTGTTTTTTGAGAACCCCTTTGAGTCCTCACAACAATCCCATTTCTGAAACGAGGAAATAGAGGCACCGAGAGATTAAGTAACCTGTTTGGGGCCACATAGAGAGTAAGGGACGTGAACCCAGCAGTTTTGCTGGGTTTATGGCCCTCATCACTGCACTCTGCTGTCATGTGAGAAGTGCTCTCTACAGGGCTGTGGACGCATATTCTCATTCACCCTCATGGCCATTCTTCCCAGTTTTATGGACAAGGGCTTGGAGACTCAGACAGGCACTGCCACTCACAGTCGTGTCCGTCTGTCCCGTCCCGTCCCCCCCCCCCTCCCCCCGCACCTAGCACGTGGCAGAGGATTTGATTGTCTCCTCCCTATCTTTGAGGAAGTGATTGTCATTAGCAAGTCTTGACTCGGCCTCGAGCCTTCAAGGCTCTTGCTGCTGGCCATGCCCTCCCACACTCTGGCTGTCTGGTTCCTGTACCTCTTTCCTGAGAGAGATCAAGCATTGCCCCCTCCAGGAAGCCTTTCATGAAGCCCAGCCGGACATGGCACCTCCTCTGGCTTCCAGAATGCTCTCTCTTCTTACCTCTTATCTCAGCACTTCTCACTATGCGTGTAGCTAGCACCTGGTGGCTTGTCTGCCTCCCTCACCAGACTGGGAGCTCCTTGGGGGCAGAGTGAGAGCTGGTTGACCTGTCCCTGCCAGATCAGCTGAGGAGGGCTCTACACAGCCTACGGCTGGTGGCTGGGTGGAGATAATACCAGTGAATGAATGAATAATGGACAGGTTTAGGGGTATTTGTGGGTGTTCCTCAGGAAATTTTTCAATAGTAAATTATTGTTGCCATTATTACTAATGAAGTCCTATATGTGGCAGGCCCCGGGTTGGATAGTGGTGACACTGTGAGAAATGGTCCCACATCTTAGAGCTCTGGTCAGTGAGGAGGACCTCCTTGCTAATGAGGGTCTCATTAGCCAGGGAGGTTCCCTGGTTTTCTGAGAGGGTGTAACGGGGAGACACTCACAGCCTGGGAAGTCGGGGGCCTGATGACATTCCGGGGATGGGAGCTGGTACTTAGGCTGAGACCTAAAGGAGGAAGAGTGGGCATGCAGTTGCCCTAGGCAAAGGTGGGAAGCAGGCTCGTTCTAGCCACAGAGAAGAGCGTGGTTCTGCTGGAGCTCAGAGACGAAGGGAGTGAAGCAGGCAGGGGCCAGGCTCGAGCATGGGATGCTTTCTGGAGCATGGCTAGCCCTGGAGGCAGTGCAGGACCCCCCGAGGTCAGTAGAAGTATTTCCCAAGATAGGATTCTCGGGAACAGAGTTTGGACCAGAAGATGCTCACCCATAGTCCTGGCATGGAAAGATGTCCAGGAGAGCAGCCTTCACCCACCGGCTGGTCTGCCTGTCTGCCATCCGCAGGTGCTGTTACCGTCATGACTGCTGCTACCATCGGGCCAAGCAGGAGGCTGGCTGCTCAGGCAAGCTGCAGTCCTACCCCTGGACGTGCATCGATAAGCGCATTGAATGTGGTGAGTGCCTGGCAACCCCCACACCGACCTTCCCCGGGGCTCCTGGGGCATCTGCTTGTAATAGCTTACCTCTGCTTCCAGCTCCCCACAGACCACCCTTTGGATTGATCTAATGTAAATAATCGTTAATGCTGGACACTTAAAAAATAAACAAATAAAACCCTTTTCTTTCTTTCTTTTTTTTAAATATATATTTTATTGATTTTACGCAGAGAGGAATTGAGAGGTATAGATAGTTAGAAACGTCGATGAGAGAGAAACATCGACCAGCTGCCTCTTGCACACTCCCCACTGGGGATGTGCCCGCAACCAAGGTACATGCCCTTGACCGGAATCGAACCTGGGACCTTTCAGTCCGCAGGCCGATGCTCTACCACTGAGCCAAACCGGCCTCGGCACCCTTTTCTTTCTTTAAAAAATTTTAAAAATACATAGTTTTATTTATTTCAGAGAGGAAGTGAGAAGGAGAGAGAGAGAGAGAGAGAGAGAGAGAGAGAGAGAGAGAGAGAGAGAGAAAACATCAATGATGAGAGAGAACCATTGATCAGCTGCCTCTTGCAAGCAAGTCCCCTACTGGGGATTGAGCCCACAACCCAGATATGTGCCCTGGACCAGAATTGAACTTGGGACCCTTCAGTCTTCAGGCCAAAGCTCTATCCATTGAGCCAAACCAGCTGGGGCGAAAGAAATCTATTTCTTTTCTGTCTGGACAAAAATGGAAACAGAGAGAAATGATACCAGGTATAAACCACCTAACTGTCCATCAGATGGGGCTTGGGTATATAAACCCATGAAGTAGGCCGAAACCGGTTTGGCTCAGTGGTAGAGTGTCGGTCTGCGGACTGAAAGGTCCCGGGTTCGATTCCGGTCAAGGGCATGTACATTGGTTGCGGGCACATCCCCGGTGGGGGGTGTGCAGGAGGCAGCTGGTCGGTGTTTCTCTCTCATCGACATTTCTAGCTCTCTATCCCTCTCCCTTCCTCTCTGTAAAATATCAATAAAATATATTTTAAAAAAATAAATAAACCCATGAAGTATCCTCACTGAAGGATACAGCCTCACTGTGGAAGACTGCAGCCTGGAGAAAGGATAAGGTAGAACCATATGCTGAAGTGGAAAGACGCTGCGTGAAAAAGCAAACTGCAGAATGACATGTTCACTAAAGCACCACTGTGTTAAAAATAGTACCATACTACTTTCCGTAACTACCTGTGGACCCTTGCAAAGCTCAGAATAATGTGAAGATGCACTCTAAACTGAGGATGACTGTGGTCATTTCTGGGGACAGAATCAGGTTGAAGGGCATGATGGTAGGAGGCAATTTTATGTTCTCTGTAATATTTCCATTTTTTATTTTTTATTTTTTTAAAAAATATATATTTTATTGATATTGTACAGAGAGGAAGGGAGAGAGATAGAGAGCTAGAAACATCGATGAGAGAGAAACATCGACCAGCTGCCTCCTGCACACCCCCTACCGGGGATGTGCCCGCAACCAAGGTACATGCCCTTGACCGGAATCGAACCCGGGACCTTTCAGTCCGCAGACCGACGCTCTATCCACTGAGCCAAACCGGTTTCGGCATATTTCCATTTTTTTAAAAAAAGATTACTGCCGAAACTGGTTTGGCTCAGTGGATAGAGCGTCGGCCTGCGGACTGGAAGGTCCCGGGTTCGATTCCGGTCAAGGACATGTACATTGGTTGCGGGCACATCCCCGGTAGGTCGATGTTTCTCTCTCATCAATGTTTCTAGCTCTCTGTCCCTCTCCCTTCCTCTCTGTGGAAAATCAATAAAATAAAAAATAAAAAGAAATTAAAAAATATATATTTTATTGATATTTTACAGAGAGGAAGGGAGAGAGATAGAGAGCTAGAAACGTCAATGAGAGAGAAACATCAACCAGCTGCCTCTTGCACACCCCCCACTGGGGATGTGCCCGCAACCAAGGTACATGCCCTTGACCGGAATCGAACCCGGGACCTTCCAGTCCGCATGCCGATGCTCTACCACTGAGCAAAACTGGTTTCGGCAAAAAAAAAAAAAAAAAAGTTTAAAAAATAATTACCTTCATGAATTATTTGTGAATTAAAAGTTAAAAAGAAAAGGGAAATATAGACTGATGGGATCTATGCAAATTACTTTGATATGCAATGAAACAAAACTTAAAAATGTGGATGGAGGATGGATGGACAGATTACTTTCTTAGAGATGGTATTTATTAGTGGGGTGATTAGTATATCTCATTGTGGTTTTTATTAGCTTTTTCCTAATGATGTTGAGCTTCTTTTCATGTGCTTGCTGGCCATTTTTATATCTTTGGAGAAATGACTATTCAGGTGTTTTGCTCATTTTTAATTGGGTTATTTGTCTTTTTGTTGTTGAGTTATAAGAGTTTTTAATATATTCTGGGTACTGCACCCCTATCAGATACGTGACTTACAAATACGTTCTCCCATTCTATAGGTTATCTTTTCATTTTCTTTCTTTTTCCTTTTCTTGTTAATCATCAGCCAAGGATATTTTTCCCATTGGTTTTCAGAGAGAAAGAGTAGAAGGAAGGGAGTCAAGGGAAGGAGAAACAGAGATAGAGACAGGAGAGAGAGAAAGAGAGGGAGAGAGAGAATGTGGGAAATACACACCTATCGTTTGCCTGTCCCCCCAACCTGGGGCGGGGACGAACCTGCAACCTAGGTATGTGCCCTTGACTGGGAATCAAATCCTGGACACTTTGGTGCTCAGGCTGACCTTCTAATCACTGAGTCACACCTGCCAGGGCTGTTTTCATTTTCTTGAAAATGTTTTTATTGTTAATGTTTTTATTGATTTTTAGAAAGGGAGAGGAAGAGAGAAACATGGATGAGAGAGAAACCTCATTGACCAGCTGCCTTCCACACACCCCCTATTGGGGATCGAGCCCACAACCTAGGCATGTGCCCTTGGCCAGAATTGAACCCAGAACCCTTCAATTGTAGGGTTGCTGATGCTCTATCCATTGAACAACTGGCCAGGGCTATTTTGTCTTTTATTGATCATGTCTTTGGTGTCTTATCTATGAGTCCATTGCTAGATCCAAGGCCATGAAGACTTATGTCCCTGTTTCCTTCTAATAGTTTTATCATTTGAATCTTGCATTTAGGTCATTGATCCACTTTGAGCTAATTTTTGTATACGGTGTGTGGTAAAGGTCTAACTTCATTGTTTTGCATGGCCTATCCAGTTGTCCCAGGACTGTCTGTG
Organism: Vespertilio murinus; assembly: GCA_963924515.1. NCBI lineage: Eukaryota > Metazoa > Chordata > Mammalia > Chiroptera > Vespertilionidae > Vespertilio > Vespertilio murinus. The sequence goes on from OZ004705.1 coordinate 86,329,010, forward strand.
CAAGAAACTCTTCTTTCCCTTGTTGAAAATCTCTTGGTTCTAGATGATGATCCTTCCGGTCCTCAGTTTCCTTACCTCAGAAGATGCGTGTAGCAAAGATGAAGCAAAGGTTTATAATCTGTAAACAGATTGGGCAGAGGTTACTACTTTCTCCCTTCTCTCCTCCCTCTCTCATCCTGATCTGAACCTCTCTCTGACCTACTACCTCCCACTAGAGAGAATTGAGGTTCTGGTGTGATTTTCCACTGGAACCCTAGCTCCTGCAACTTGGCCTGTTCCGGAGGAAAGGAGGCAACTACAAGTTACTAGAAGGATGATCTTAGATAGGCACAGATCCTCAGCCATATCTCCTGGCATAAGAACAAGGCTGACTTAATATTGAGAAACAATATTAGTGTTTAGGACTGAAAGTGGCCCAGGCGTCATCTCGTCCAGCCCTCTCATATGGAGTCGGAGGAACTGAAGCTCAGGGAAAGAAGTGACTTGCCTGACGTGGTGGTGATGTGCCTACTCCTGGGCACATTCCCTGTCCCAAACGGTCCCTTCCGGTGTGGGCAGGGAGGAGGTGAAATGGGCATTGAGTTGGAAATCTTAAAGATCTTCCCCTTCTTCCCTTCAACTTGCCCCTAACCATGTTAAAATGGAATTTGTAGAGTATTTGTTGATGGAGTCTGTGCCTGTTTACAGAACTGCCCTCCCTGAACCAAATGAAGAGAACCAAAATATGTATTATACCCTTTTGACTAAAAATATTCTCTTATTCTGTTTGGAGATATTCTGAACATAGTTGTTTATTTAATTACAGGTGTGGCCCATTTTCCATTTATGGGCCTGACTTAAATATATTTTAAAAATGTTAAGCACATAATAATATTTACTGGCAGGCCTTTATTTTAAACTTAACCCATGGGAACTATTTTTCCTTTTACATTTTTATTATTCTTGAATAACATGATGCTATTAGGTTCCTGAGGCTAAGGAGTAGTGAGACCAAGTCTTGCTTTTGAAAGAATCTTTCTTGCTCAGAGATGAGGGTGGGAACAGAAGGGAGGTACAGGTGCTGGGTCCTGAGATCCTGGGCTGCAGTCCTGGTCCACCCCTTTCCAGCTCTGTGTCCTTGGACAAGCTACTGAGTTCCACTGAACCTCCCTCACTTTACACAGCCATAAAATGGAAATAGTAAAGATTAGATGCAGTGTTTGTGTGAGAATTGGAAATGATGTATGGCTTTTCCATATTCTCTCAACAAATATTATTGAGAATCTATTCTGTGCCAGCCTCTATGCTAGGCTTTAGGTAAGACAGAGAAGTGTAGGCCAGCTGGTGTAGCTCAGTGGTTGAACGTTGACCCATGAATCAGGGGGTCACGGCTTGTTCCTGGTCAGGACATATGCTGGGGTCGCGGGCTCGATTCCCAGTAGTGGGTGTGTGGGAGGAGGCCAATTAATGATTCTTTTTCATCATTGGTGTTTCTCTCTCTCTCTATGAAATTAATAAAAACACATAAAAAATAAAAAAGAAGTCTAAAAGGAAGAGAATGGGAAATTGTCTCTGTGCCAAGTGCTTTTATAACTGTTGTGTCAGTGAATAAAGCTACCGCATGGATGAACCTTGAAAATGTGATACAAGGAGCTAAGTGCAAGAAGCCAGGCACAAAAGGTCACGTGCTATATGATTCCAAGAGTTTATAATATCCGGAATAGGCAAATCTAATGGTTGACAGACTCAGGAGAGAGGTATTGGGGAACAACATCTTTATGTGTACAAGATCTCTTTGGGGTGACAGAAATGTTTTGGAACTAGATAGAGGTGATGGTTACCCAATATTATGAATGTACTAAATCCCACTCATTTGTGCACTTGTAAATGGTAAATTTTGATATGGGAATTTTTCCTCAATGGAAAAGCAGGGATGCAGTGTGGGGGCTATCCTTTTATATTGAATGGTCAGAGTAGCAGCAACTTTAGGAGGTCAGCTTCAGCTTACTGGTATCCTGTATCTCCTGCATTTTACCGATTTGGTCTCTTTCCATTCTCTTAACAGTCCTTAGAAGTAGGTACTATTAGTATCTCCGTGGTGCACTTGAGGGAACAGCCTAGGGAAGATGAAGTGATGTATCTACTACATTCAATGTTGATTGAGTGCAGGTTCAGTGCCAAGTCTCTCCTGGGCACATGACATATGCTTCCTCACCCAAGCTTCCCAGTAATCCTGCACAGTGGATAATGCCCCATTTTAAATGAGGACTTGACTCATTTAGGCAAGATCACACAGCTAGAAAGCAGCAGAGCAGGCATTAAAAAAAAAAAAAAAAGGCCTTGATGGTTCCCTCCTGCTCATCTCAATGGATCCTCAAATGACATTGTGTAATATTGATACAAAAGAGAAGCTAGCTCCAATGGACTTTGGACTCGGCATTTCAAAATACTTCTCTGACAACTTCATTCATTTCCTTTTCAGCAAGATGGGGCCAATGTCACTCCCTCCTGGAGTTGCCCTGACGATGGAGATCACATAGTGAATTGTCAAGTGTCACACACATACAATTTATGACCCTTACTACCGACAGTGTTACTGGTTTCCCTCATGTTTATACTCAAGTCTCTGTGAGTTTCTGCTCTAACCTCAGTCTCCCCATTTCTTTCAGGACCGGCGACAGATAAATGTCAAGAACTCTTATGCAAGTGTGACCAGGAGCTTGCTTACTGCTTAGCCCCCACTGAGTACCACTTAAAGTACCTCTTCTATCCAAGTTTCTTATGTGGGTCGGACCCGCTCAAATGTGACTGACTAGTTTGACTTGAAATGTTTTGCACAAGGAAATAAAACTCTTTTTTTTCACTAATCAACAGCCACATTCCGTTCATATTCAGAGGGGAGCTGAGTTAGGGTGTTAAAGCTGCAACTTGTGTTTGCTCTTCCTCCCTCTCCAAACTTGGGGCTGGAGCCTGTCTGGTTGCAAGTTTGACTAAGGTCAAAACCCCATGTCTATTTACAAAACCATGACAGTGTTTGTAACTGTATTGGATCTGGTACCATGTTTAAGGCTCAACTTTTATGAAAGGGCTGAGCTTGTCTTCTCACCTGCTCTTGAACACACACCTGCTGAGTGCCTGGCCTTGTTCTAAGTTCTGGGTTGAGGCAAGAAACAAGATGACCACATGATACCATCTGCCCTTGTGAAGTTCAGGTCTAATAATTGTTAGCTCCAGAAAGAGTATTCTTGCCCATTCTAATCCACCTTTAAAAATTTTTTTTTTAAATCCTCACCCGAGGATATTTTTTCCATTGAGTTCTAGAGAGTGGAAGGGAGGGAGGAGGTGGAGAGAAACATTGACATGAGACACATTAATTGGTTGTCTCTTGCATGGGCCCCTCCCAGTTTTGGGGAACTTGCAACCAAGATACGAGGGACATCCCCTTGACCGGGTATCAAACCCAGGATCTTGCAGGCCAATGCTCTAACCACTAAACAACGAGCCAGGGACATCCTACTCCATCTTTACTAGTTAAAATGGATTTCCGGATTACAAAAATATTATATACTCACTGCTTTCTAAAAAAGGCAAATACAGAGAAATATAAAGGGGGGAAATGATCCATTTTCCCACAAACCATAATGACCACTTTTAGCATTTTAGTTTGTTGTCCATTAGTTTTTTCTCTATTTTAAAAAAATGTAGATGAGCCGACATCGGTGTGGCTCAGTGGATAGAGCGTCGGTCTGCGGACTGAAAGGTCCCAGGTTTGATTCCAGTCAAGGGCATGTACCTTGGTTGTGGGCACATCCCCAGTGGGGGGTTGTGCAAGAGGCAGCTGATCGATGTCTCTCTCTCATTGATGTTTCTAACTCTTCCTCTCTGTAAAAAAATCAATAAAATGTTTAAAAAAATAAATTAAAAAATGTAGTTGAATCCTGGCTGGTGTGGCTCAGTTGGTTGGGGATCATCCCATGGATGGAAATTTGCTGGTTCAATTCCTGGTCAGAGCACATCCCCAGGTTGTGAGCTTAATCGCTGTTTCTCCCTTCCTCTCTCTAAAAATCAACAAACTATTCTTTAAAATGTAGTTGAAACTCTTTGTTTTTCATAAGCTTTTCTCCATGTCATTAAAAAATATTTATTTTTTTGTTGTTAATCTCACCTGAGGAAATGTTTTTTTCCCCATTGATTTTGACAGAGAATGGAAGGGAAGGGGAGAGACAGAGAAAAATTGATGTGAGAAAGACACATCAATTGGTTGCCTCCCGCATGTGTTGGGGATCAAGCTTGCAATTGAGTTATGTGTCCTTGACCAGAATCAAACCCACAACCCTTGTCTCAGGCCAAAGCTCTAACCACAGAACAAACTTGCTAGAGCTGGCAACTCCATTTTAAATTGGTATTATGCGCCAGTTTATAAGTTGCTCACTTTAGAGTATTGGTGGTTTCCTATTTTGACCAATTATTCATATGTTGGCAATACTTGTGAATACATCTGCCAAATCCCACAGCCCACCTTTTCATTATCCCTTAACTCAGATTTGCAGAAATGGAATTCTTGCATCAAAGGGTCTGAATATTTTATTTTATTTTTTTAAAAATATATTTTATTGATATTTTATCAGAGAGGAAGGGAGAGAGATAGAGGGCTAGAAACTGTCGATGAGAGAGAAACACCGACCAGCTGCCTCTTGCACACCCCCCACCGGGGATGTGCCTGCAACCAATGTACATGCCCTTGACCGGAATCGAACCCGGGGCCTTGCAGTCCGCAGACCGACGCTCTACCCCTGAGCCAAACCAGTTTCGGCGGGTCTGAATATTTTAAATGGACACCCTTTTGATGCATATAAACCTGCTAGGAAAGTCTGAGGAGGAGAGGCAGCTGTGGCCATGGCTCTGAAGTACCCGTCCCCCTGCTGACTATTAGTGCAAGTCCAGCCCACCCCATTTGCTCTAGGCCAGGTCTCATTTGCTCTCCTGTGAGCGGATGTGGAGAGCACCCCCTTTGAAGCAGAATATGGGGAGTGGGTGGAGGGCACTGTTTTTGGAGTCTGGCAACCTGTAGTCCAGCCTGTGTCCTGCTCCACTAGTGCCACCCAGTCTCCATCTCTTTATCTGGAAAGAAGAGCAACCCCTCAAGGCAGGAGACCAGGGATGTGCAAATACTGCAGTGTCCCCATACTTGCAGTGCCGTCAGCGTCTCTGGCAAGTCATGGGTATCAAGCAGGTAAAGTCAGGCAGTCCTGGGCCTGATGAGCAAACACAGGCGGAAGAAAACGTTTCCCCTCCTTTCACTTAAGATACCTTAGGGTGACTCCTAGGCTCGATGTTCCCATCAGGCAGCGAGACTTCAGCATGGCTAGTAGGTTGTATTGAGCAATTGAGATTTTCATCATGTTTTCTAAACAAATTTTTTTTCTACAGAAGTTTTGTCTTTATAAAAAATATTTTATTTTTATTTCAAGTAATTTCTTTAAACTTTCAGATGCAAAGTTTGAGTGAAATCTTCAGAGATACAAAGGATTAATGAATGATTCATGGAGTCACAAAGAAACCCTTTGGATGCAATTTATCTCGAGGCCTGTCATGGATCACATTAGAATGAAATAAGAGACATAGTTCATCTCATTCATATTTACAATTACATTTTGTGTAATTATACTCGCTGTTTTATACATCAGAACAAGATGATAAAGATTATACAGTGTGAGGTCAATGTATAAAATGCTTCATTAAACAAAAGGGCTATCCTGGATTTTACATTATTCAAAACAAAGCAAACCTCAAAACAAAACAATTTTTCAAATCCTCACCTGAGGATACGTTTGTTTGTTTTTTAATTTTTAAAAGTTGATTTTAGAGAAGGGAGAGAAACATCAATGTGAGAAAAACATTGATTGGTTGCCTCCTGTACATGCCCAGACTGGGACTCGAATCTGCAACCTGGTGCACAGGATGACACTCCAACCGAGCCACCTGGCCAGGGCCAAGACGATTTTCAGTAGCACTGAGGCAGCACAGCCTGATATCAATTACCCCCTATTAATACCCCGACATCCCTCCCACTCAATCCCCAATTCAGAGAAAGAGATCCAAACTCAATGATTAGAAGTTAGAAACAGGATGAGTGTAACCATTATTTTGGTCTCAAACTGAATCTTTTAGGTATTTAACTCTTCAACCTCTTAGCAACTCTTCAATAAAACAATTGTCTCCTGGATTTTGGTTTTTCCTCTGTATTTTTTTTTTATGTGCAACTGTCTATGCCTATGACAAAGTCTTCTCCCATTTTCCTAAACTTAGAGGACGGGCCTGCCTCCAATAAGCCGGATCTTGGGCTGAGTCTCAGAACTCCAGCCTTTGTGAGTCCCTGGAGTTAGGACTGCTGACGTGGCAGCCTTCTGATGTCACCCACACCACGTCCTCTGAGGACCCTGGTTCCTTGCAAGCTGTCGGGGACGGGGCCTCCCAAGTTCCTGTGACAAGGAGTAGGTGGGAGGTGCTGCTGCTGTGTCGGCCCAGCTCTGGGATGTCAGTCCCTGCTGCCACGATGACACAGGCAGAGGGAGAGAGGACCTGGTTGTAGGCTTTGACAGAGAAAGCAGCACCTTGTTTACTAGGGAAAGAAAACAGGGAGTTGAGCGCGCCCAACCTCTCTTCACTTAAGCATCAAAGCTCAGATGTCAGGGAGGCTGCAGGAGTCCCTCAGAGCGTGGGCAGTGCCACTCAGAAAACTTGGGTTTCCAGCCGTCGGACTTCCTTGACCACAAGATCGATGTTAATAATTGGGTTAAAGTACAGGGCCCAGTAAAATAAGCAGTTGCAAACAAACTGAGGAATGAGGGGCCAGAACATGGCCACAAAAAGCCCCTGTGTTGATACTTTCCAAAAATGGCTCCACATCCTCTGAGGCACAGTCCTGAAAAAGAGGAGAAGCATTTGAGAGGTGGAATAGTGCTGGCAATTCTACAGACAACACAAAGTGCTCAGACTTTGGCCGTCTCCCAGGGCAGAGTCAGTGGCCTTGTTTTCGGCCCCCATTGCCTGAGACACAGCTTTGCCTGACCCATCCACCCACCTTCAACTCCCAGGGCGCAGCCCAGACGGTGCTCCTACGGGGCACTATCTGCACCAGTGAGGCATCCCCATTTCAGCCCAACTCCACTTGCTTCATCGCTGCGTCTCATTTGTATGTATTTAATATACATAATTTCTCTGCGAAGCTGTAGACCTTCAGAGTAAAAACTGTCTGGTTACCAAAAGATCTGCAGTGCCCAGAAGAAAGCCAGGGGCAGAGAAGGGGCTCAATTAACTGCACATGAAGAAAGGAGCTGCCGAAACCGGTTTGGCTCAGTGGTAGAGCGTCGGCCTGCGGACTGAAAGATCCCGGGTTCGATTCTGGTCAAGGGCATGTACCTTGGTTGCGGGCACATCCCCAGTAAGAGGTGTGCAAGAGGCAGCTGGTCGATGTTTCTCTCTCATCAACGTTTCTAGCTCTCTATCTCTCTCCCTTCCTCTCTGTAAAATATCATTAAAATATATTTGAAAAAAAGAAAGGAGCTAACTGAATTGAAATAAATGAGGGAGATTCTTGTCAGGTTCTCAGAACTATTCATAAGGTTGCTCCTGATTGATGAAGCCAAGACCTTGTGAGTTATATAGGACATTTCAGACTTCAAGGATACTGTGGTAATGTTACTTCTGCTTGCCAAGAAGTCATTCCTTTCTTCTAACAACACCTAAGTTTTCCTTTGGGGGTGCCTCCCTTCTGTATTCTTTCCCATGTGGTCTGGGTGGGGCTGAAGCCAGCTCCTGGTGGGGGATGAGTACATGCCTTGAGCCTGTGCCAAGCAATGGGTTCAGGTGAGCATGTGACCCAGGTTGGGCCAATCAGAGTAAAGGCAGAGACTCACGAGTACTATAGGGAAAGAAGTGCTCTCCTTCCACAGGGTGCTAAGCTGTCCCAATCTATGCGTAGAGTGACCCAAGGCCCCCCTTAAAGAGAGCTGCCTGAGGCTGACCAACAGGAAAGACCCAAGTTGCAAGAGGGAGACAGCGTCAGTTTGGATGGTAGCATTTAGGTCTCTGCATCCAGCTATGTGGGAAGCCTTAACTGGGCATTTCCCTTTTTAAGAAAGCCAATTCAGATTGGTTTCTGTCACTTGCAACCAAGAGTCCTAAGTCAGTGACTGTCTAGTCCGATTCTCATTTTAGGCATTAACCCAGAGACCTTATTACTGTTCCAGTTGGCAGCAGAGCAGGATTAGAACTCATGCCCACAGGATGTTTCACCAGTATGCTTTACCATAATGCTGTTTTTAAAAAAATATATTTTATTGATATTTTACAGAGAGGAAGGGAGAGAGATAGAGAGCTAGAAACGTCAATGAGAGAAACATCGACCAGCTGCCTCTTGCACACCCCCCACCGGGGATGTGCCCGCAACCAAGGTACATGCCCTTGACCGGAATCGAACCCGGGACCTTTCAGCCCACAGACCGACGCTCTACCACTAAGCTAAATCGGTTTCGGCAATGCTGTTGTTCTTTATAAAGCACTTTCATTTTCCCACTTCTTTACCCCCTAATTATTAGAATCTTTCATGTACACCCTCCACTCCCAGGAATTATATGGTAGGGTAGGTGGGATAAGATATACGGAGAAACACTTTAACAATGAGCACCATGAAAACCTCTCCACCCTGCTACCACAAGGTAACTTTTCCTCTTCGCTGCTTAAGTAGGTGCTTAAAAACCAGAACGCGAGGAGTCTTTGTGTCTGAGTAATACT